>MTQE01002208.1:16719716-16735492 GCA_014337955.1 Aspidoscelis marmoratus | reverse complement strand
CCTTAGCAGCACAGAAAGCCAGGACTGAGCTGGGAGGCATGGAAAAAAGTGAAAATAAAGCTTACTTCATAATAATAAATGTATAATTTTAAAAGACCGAAAGCCGCTATGAGGTTTAGTGGCAGTTAGGCACTTGAGCAGTTTCGCACATCTCCGCTCCACCGGGAACCGTGAGAATGCCCACCAAGTTTAAAAGGGAGAAAATCAAACCTTTATTTCATGATCAACTTGGCGATCAGGAAATGGGGGTTGAAAATTTTTGGAATGAGAACAAAAATCAAGCCATTATCCTGCCTGCCTTGGCAATCGGGAAACAGGGGTGGAAATATTTCCGTGGAAAACGCACAAAAATTAAGCCAGTATCCTGCCTGCCTTGGTGATTGGGATTTTAGAATGTCAACAGGTGTGATCTCCAATGTACAGGGCAGGAATGGCAAGCCTACCCCACCTCCTAATGACGTGAGCACCAATCTCCTCCCCAAATAGCCCCTGATCATCCCCATGCACAGGCTCGGTTCACTAGGCAATGTGTGCCGGACCCCCAAACTGTGCAGAGACTTGTATTTAAGAGGTACCAAATCTGGTTCTGGTCTGGCACGATTTGGGGGGATTTGGTCCACTTTCTGTGGACCAAATCCAAAACGCATGGGAATGCCCATTGCCTATCCTGCGTTTGGATCCATACCAAATGTGCATGGGGACGTAGCCATGGTGTACTTTCAAAGGCAGAGAGGACACAGCTTAGATAAGACCCTACTTCGTGTAAGGACCTTTCTGCACTTGCCTGTATTCCAGATCTGTTGGCACAATACTTCTCGTCAAGGCCTCTTTTGTCCGCATGGAGCATGCTAGCAAAGACTAGAGATAACCCACTAGTGCCAGGAAGCTCTGTCTGCACCATACGGAGAGTAATCCAGATCAGAAGGCTTTTATTTAGATTAAACAGATCTACCAGCATACTAGCAGCTGGTAGTTCAGATCAAAGGGGTATGCAGAAGACGCATGTCTCCGTGTTCCCATTTACTGGAGAACCATTTTGGTGGCACAAAGGTGCCACACTGAAATGGGTCCCCCTGGGCCTCCAAGACCAGAAACTTTCATTGCTGGCTGTCAGAGCTTGCAGAGGTGGGTTTCAAAGCTCAGACTAGTTTTAGGGCCAGCACGGTGGCTGGAGCAGAGCAGCTCATCATAGTTCAGATGATGTTCTTCTGGTTCATGATCCAGAACAGAGGGTATCTCTTGATCCAAATCAGCTAATCTGGATTAAGCCCAGTAAGTGAAGACAGCCCCTAAGCAGCCTCAGATATCTCAGTAAAACAAGGAAAGGAGTCTCACATCTCAGTAAAATCATGTATCTTCCATCAGATGAAGTAGGCTTAGTCTACACAACTATGTGTCTGAATTGCACCATGATAGAGATGACTTGGAAGGGGTCACTTTCTCAGCCTGATTCAATGTGAAATTATAGGATGGCAGTTGTGGTTGCAGTTAAGATCTCACTGGGGAAGCAAAATGGTTCCTTCAAAGGATCCATGTGTAATCCCACCCCCTTCTTCTCCCCCCGCCCAAAATGCTGCAGTGACTGCATCTGCCCCTGAACATCAGGCTTGTGGTTCCAGACCAGGCTCAACATGCCATTAGTGAAAGCAAATCAAGCAGGGACAGGCCGCTGGAATTAACCTTTAAGGTTTTTCTTTTCTTGCTTTCTTTTTTTAATCTAAAAGCCTCTGGCAGGTTTTGCCATCTCCGCTTTAAATTAAAATGCAAAAACATAACATCTTTCCTGCATCTCTCATTCTGGAGGGGAGGGGTGTGAGAGCGCAACCGAAAGCGGGTTTCCTCCTTTTCTTGAATTACTATGCTTTAGGGCTTAATATTCTAGGCAGAGCTTAATGTGATGCTCCTAGAATTGCCGGCCCCAGGGCTCATTCTAAAATAACAGGCTGTATGAATTACGACATGGCTGATCAGCTGCTACCCCAAAGCAAGAAGGGGGCAAAATGCCCTTCTTCTTAGCTTGGGGATCTCAGCAGCACTCTGTAGGGTGACACCTCTCTAGGTTGGGCATAAAAATAGGAGAGAATGAATCCTTGCCTTGGCGACAGTGGAAAGGAATGGACGAGAGGGAGATCGGAAACATGGGTCTGCCATGGGAACGAGGCGCATAAAGCAGCAGCCTTTTTCTCGAAATAAGATTGCACATTAACACACAAATCCAGGCAAAGCCCCAGGAAGCCTAAGTGCAAGGAAATGCAGCCAAATGTTTCAACAGGGAGAAGGAGCATGCCGAGAAATCCAGGGAGAGAAATATATTTATACGCAACCGCAGCAAGGGCTTTTCTGCAGCACATCATATGCACACACAAGCCAAGTGTCTGCGTGAGGCTGCAAAGGGGAACCCAGAGAGAAACATAAATATAGCACAGAGCCCGCTTTTCCTAATCAAACGCATTAAATCATCCCCAACCTGCTGGTGGTCAAGCAGCAAGTCCAGAACAAAGAACCAAAGGAAGAACACAAGAGGCTTCCTCCCCAGTCCCAACTGTAATAAGATCTAGGATTTGTCTACAAGAAAGGCAAAGGACTTGAGCTTGTCTTCAAGTCAGTGCATTGGAAGGACACGAGATGAGGGGGCTGAAGATCCTCAAAGATCCATCACCTCTTGTGCAGCTAGTAAAACATATTTTGGAGATGCCTCTATCAGAAGATGTGGCTGAAAGCTCTGCACTTACAAAGAGCGCGGAGTCGATCCTTATGTGAGATGGTGCTGCAGGATAGCCCTGCTTTGAGGGAAGGAATGACACCTGTTGCTGCTTCCACACCAAACTGCTGGCTGGGACCTGCATTCTTCCTAACCTCTCAGTCGGTCTCCACTGGAGTTAAGGCAGCTCTCTGAAATACTTTGAAACAGAAGCGCTGATTGGATGGGCAGTGAAAGTGAAAGCAGCAGTGGCCCGTTTCTTTGCAGAGAGTTTCTTGGGGAAGTGGGATGGATTAAAAGCTTGTAAGGAGCAGTGTAGCTTATGCAGCCCATATCCCTCTTCCCACAGGAGTCTGTGTACAGGAGTGCAGGTGGAGAGGGGAGTAAAACAAAGGAAAACAGGAAGGATCATGTCCATTTTGCTTCACAAACAGTGTCCTGGTGAAGTGGGAGGAAATGAAGGTGGGTTGGAACAGCTGAGGATAGGCACTGCACAGGAGACATAGGTGGGAAATGCTCATGCCTCTTTTGATTATGCACTTGTATGCAGCTGTGCAAAGAGAGGTCCTGCAAAAGAAGAGGAAGCATAGTGCAGTTCTCACAGCAGAAAGTATTTTTTGGAGACTGGCTTTTCCCCTCCACTGAAAAGCCAAAAATAGTGACAGAAGTGAAACCAGTCACTGGGGGAAGAGGGAGGAGAAGGATATGAGAAGTGAGGAGGAAAAGGGATGCTGATCACCAGACTGAGGATGGAGAGACTGACAGGTGTGGACAAAGAAATGCTAACTGAGTGAGAACTCAAAGACACAGACATGTTGGTCTGGACTGGAAAACAAGAGAGTCTAGAAAAAGAAGTTGGTAGCATGAGCTTATGTAGACTAAGCCTACTTCAGCAGATGCATGAAGTGCCTAAGGACAGATCTATAAACATAAGCTGTGTGTGTGCAAAACTAACTTGTCACTTAACTTGCATGAGCTGGTATAGCTTTAGAGCTGATCCTTAAATGCTCTGATAGGTAGGAACAATAAAGCACACAACTCCAACGGGTTCTATGCAAACCAGTATGGAGGCATGCAGACAGAAGTGGCCCTAGAGAGGACCATGGGGCAAACAAATCTGGATCTAAGTGCAGAAAGGCCAAAAGTCTGAATGACAATGACTAGCTTCATGATTTAGCAAGAATTCGAGCTTTGGTCTTCTGGGTTCTAGTCAGATCCTCTAATCATTGTGATTCAATCCCCTTTCAGTACAGTCAGTTTACTCCCTTGCCGCAGTACCTACTTGGCACTATGCCTCACTGTACCCAATAAGGCTTTCAGTCAGTAGGTGGGCATAAAATGGCAGTCTGATGGATAGTCAGAGCATCTCAACAGTCATCTGTACAGGGTGTCATGTTGTATTTCACCTAGGTCTTCTTCCAGACACCATCACACCCTTCTTTGCACTCTCCAGCATTCTCTGTGATCCCTGGAAGAACACCCCAGGGGTGGGCTACGGAGGACAAAATTAGAAAGGAAATAGCAGCAGAAGTGAACTAGATTGCTTCTAGAAAGAGAATGCAAATGCAAATCAGTCTACAGCAGTTCTTAACCTGTGGGTCACGACCCCTTTGGGGGTCGAACTACCTTTTCAGAGGGGTTGCAATGAGTTTCCCGCCTTCCCGCCCCATCCTCACCTGAGCTGCCCCGCCCCTGCAGTTGGGGGGCTCAACAACATGAGGAACTGCATTAAGGGGTTGCAACATTAGGAAGGTTTAGAACTGTTGGTCTACATTATTCTCTTTCTCTCTCTTTTTTACTGAGATGTTTGAATGACAAGGTCAGATCCTGAAACCTTTGTACATGGTTTCTATAAAATGTTGAAGATTTTTAAAGCAGGATTTTACTTTTAAGAAAAGGTATGGGTATTCTTCCCTCTAGATCTATGGAATTTACTATCAGAAGAGGCAGTGGGAGCAATCAGTCTGGATAGCTTTAAGAAAGGGTTAGACAAATTCATGGAGGACAGGTGTATCAAAGGCTATTCTAGAACTGATACCTAGATACTGCTTCCAGGATACCTATAAAGGTGATTTGCAGGTCATTGAGAGCAGGTGAGAGAAAACCCAGAAGTAATTGGTTGACCACTGTGTGGGACAGGGTGCTGTATTAGATGAGCTGTGGCTTGATCCAGCAGGGTCCTCTTATGTTCTCATGTCTATACATGAGTCTATGGCACCCCGACTGTGTTGACTGCAGCCTCCAGAAACAACATGGGCAACAAAAGGTGCTGATCCTGGCTAACATGTCCAATTCCATTTCTAAGGCGTTTGAAGACTTTCCCTTTATCAAGGAACCTTCTTGCAAAGCTTCTTGAAAAATCTCTTAGGGACTACTTTTTCACTTAAGTGGGGGCAAAAGGGCTTGGAATTGCTGGGAGAGAAGATGTTCTTGATAGAAGAAATTATCCTTGATTAACAAGAGAAGCACATTTGGAAGAACTGACTTTTTGCAATTGTCTTTCTCTGTGATTCTTTAATAAGGAAGGAGCTCTGTTCCAGAGTTCCTCACTTTGTGTGTAGTATCTTATCCTTTTGGAGCAGTACAAATCTTAGTTGCTGTGTGTAACTTGGAAATAAGTCCACCTGATTAGTGGTTCCTTTGAGTCTCATTGGGTCCAATAAAACTTAGGCTATGTTTACACGTTTGTGTTTACATAGTCTAAAGGATAGCATCAAGTCAGTTAGATAAGTACCTATATTTTCAGATCCAGTTGGCAATAATGCAAAGACGGCTGGTTAGAGTCTTATCTGAGTTAAAAACAACCATCTATCAGGATGTATTGACAAACTATTAAATAGATTCGAAACAGAGGTTGTACAAGTGAAAGATGGATTTATTAAGTTGATGCAAGACTAACTTTTCAGTATTGATGCGATGATGGTAAACTTAATTGAAATAAATCAGCTACTTTTACAGCTAATATATTGATTAGATAAAATTGGTAGAAGACCTAGGTTCTTACTACACATGTTTGTCCTGCTTATTCTAAATCATGCTGTAAATGTAAAGAAAACATTGGTTGTTTTCTTCATTTGTGATGGGAAAGTGAAGAGGCCCATAAGTAAGGGAAAATTGTATGTTCCTTAATGCAACAGATATTGAATATTCCTTTGGATTATCAATACTTTTTATGCTTAATATTTTGATAACACCTATTCCTACAAAACTGTCAGCATTTATTTTATATACGATCTTTGTTGCAAGAGGGTACCCCTTGATCAGAAGCCTGGATATCGAAAGTTTGGGAATATACCTGTTTCTCTGAATTATCTGCAGAGATGAAACATGAGAAATGAGACAATTCTTAGAAGATTTGGAAGTTGTTGATGGTGTTTAGCTTGGGACAGAATGCATCTAATAGTTCCTTATATGGTTTTCTTAGTGCCTATTCTATTTGCATATTTGGCCTTGTTCAGACAGGGGATACAAAGAACAGTGATATTTTGGCTATGTCAGGCTTGCCATAGGTATCTGTGGCAATCCCAATATAGCCCTGCAACATCAGGGTGAAAACCTGCTATATCCTTTTTTGGGAAAATCTGACTCTGAATGCAGGTTTTCCCAATTTATTCTGCTTGTCTAGATGCTACCTCTGAGAGTCGCCATCTTGAATGAGACTACTGAACATATATGGGGGCTGAAAAATGGAGCTGTGCATACACGACGGCGGCAATTGCACACCTCTGGGTTCAATTTGTGTCATTGAAATAGCCATATATTCACGTCAGTGTAACATGCAAAAGGAATGCCAGCCCCAGGCTGTGTAGTCAACAAACAGTTATCCTAGAGGGGCTTTATTTTGGCATATTGATTGTTTGCAAGATATTCAAGTGGCACCTTTCTTGTATTGCTGCCCCCTGCTTTAAAAATACTTTTAATATACAAGATCATGTTCTACGTTTAGTATATCTTACTTCGGGAAGGAGCTATGATGGTGCTATGAACACTCTACTCCAGGTCATAAAATAGTCTGAAGTTATCCACACATTTACATGCTCCTGAGCTGACCATTATTTTATATCACTACTCTTTACATAAGCTTCTTTGAGACAGAACTATTGATGGTAGTGTCCTCTCCAAAAGGAACATCTCCTCTTACCCTTCCTATGATTGGGATCAACAAGGAGCATTGTTAAGTATTTGTTGTATCCATAGTCTTGTTTCTAGTAGCCAACAATCCTGTACCCTCCTTCAAAGCCTATCATGACTAGAGCAGACATCTGGTAGATATCAGGAAATATACTATACTTACAAACTATTGCTGACTGTATGCATGATTGTGTCGTGTTTTCACTTCCCAGGCCAGACAGTCAAGGACTGCCACAAATTCATACAATGCTGGAGATATGGCTATTGACGAGCATAATTAATTTGCTCCACAGCCAAAGCCTCTTTCCCAATGGCAAACAAGATAGTTAATTCAGTGCAACTTTTAGAGGTAATGCAATATTTGGGAGTGTGTGGCTGACAAGTAAGGCTATGCTTTCAGCCCTGCTTCCAGTTGTAGTCTGATTTGACTAGGGACTTACTCTAAGAAAAACACTTAGGCTGCGCCCCCAAGCATTAAAAAGCCCATTAAAAAGCTTCTTTTGCCACGGAGCGTCTCCATGTACAGCTTTTGTCCGAGCTTCCAGCAGCACAAAAGGAGGAAAATCCATGGAAAAAAAGGTGCCCTTTAAACAAGACTACCAGCAGACTTTTTGGAAGCCGCGGGTATTCCTAGCAACATTGTGCATGGAGATGCTCCATGGCAAAAGGGGTGGGGATTAGCAGCCAAGATCTCTGAAAAAAATACCCTGGCTCTGCTGCCTCTGCCGCCTACACACACAGGCTTAAACATTCACACATCTCCCAGAACTGCAGCAGCTTTCCTTCTTTTTCCCTTTCTAAAGGTCAGAACTTTTAAAGAGCCAGAATTGTGCAGAATTGCAACATTGTTATCAGGTATGAAGTGGGTAGATTGCTACAGTGTAACCGCTGCTGTATGGGGTGAATTTTTACAGTGAAATCACTATCTTTGGAAGCAAGCTCTGGATCCCAAAGTGATAAATGTTTCTGGAGGGTTTTGCAGGTAGGGGAGAGACAAACAGAGAACTTGTAAATATGGCTATTTTTCTTTTGGACTTGTCGGGGGTTGTCTCCCTGGTTGTGGCTGCGCAGTTCGCAGTCCCTCCCCATTCCCACCGGCACCCTATCAAGCAGAGAGGGGGCGGGGAGAAAAAGATGCGGGCAAACAAAACACACTTCCTCGGGGACAGTAGGTGCATTTAAAATGCATGTTTTACCGAACCTCATGGGGACGCTTATTCCGGAATTGAACAGCACTTTTAAAGTCCATTGGAACAGAGGGACAATAGAGGGGCAAATAGGTTGCTTGGGGACATGGCCTTAAATGAATAGTTAAATAGGGTTTTTATTTTCATAGTTCAGAATCTAAGACAGGAGGAAGCACATGGTACAGGAAAGCCTCCTCTTTTTTCCATCCTGCTTATATACAAGAAGCATACAAGCGATCACTGAAGACAAACACAATATAGCACAGCTTCTGGTCCAATATGGTGCAGCTGTTCTTGAATAGCTGGTGACATGCAGCACTATTTACAAGATTTATGTTAGGTTTGTGCAAAATGAAGCGAAACATATTTTGTGTTGCTGCTGAGAAGCTCTCATTCTGCCTCACTTATTAAATCTTTGTTTTGTAAGCTGCCCAAAGTTATTGGGTTACAATGCAAATTTAGTAAGTAAATAAACAACTAAGATTGTTGTAGTATAGACATCTCCATCCGACAGTTTAACCACTACATTCTGCACTAGATACTCTGATATGGCAGTTACACTCCTTTTGGGTGCACAGCAACAAGCAATCAAGATTTCTGTGGTCCACTAAAGTCACATTAAAATTAACCCTTGGAATTTTGCAGTAAATGAACAAATATCCTGCCAACTGAAACACACATGAAGGGTCATATCTGGAAATATGGCAATTATTAATAGACCACATTTTTAAGCTTGGTAATCATGTTGTCTCAGGTGATGTTCATTATGAACTGGATCCCTGATCAGTCTATGCAGCTCTCATGGAGAGAACTCTTGCTTTTACATAAAAGTATGACATTTATCAAGATTCCTCCTCCCTTTGTGTATTGCAGGATAGTAGATTGCTGGTAGACTCATTTATTACATCCTTTTCCTACTTTAAAATATTCTTCTCTGTAAAGAGATTGAAATATTCAATTTGCAATGTTCAATTTTTAAAATTATTTTTGAAAAATGTTCATTTCTGTGTGGATCCCATTAAATCCCACACAAATTCTGCACTTTGTGCAGAGTCGATTTTATCAAATTCTAATATTTTCCCTCAATTAGAATGGCTTGCTTTGGGGTGTATGAATGCTGTGCAGCTAGAGAGTATTTCAATAAGGGGAATTAGCCAACCACTGCACTTTGGTTGATGCTAGATCTTGGCTGAAAGGCCTCAATGCAAGATAAAATGTATTCTGCTCCTACAAGTTAATTTATATATTTATGTATCTATATTCTATGGCCCTAGGTACACATGAGCCTTACCTTACATTCAAAATGAATTCCAGATTAAATTATATGCATTTCAGTTTAAGGAGAAGACATATCCAAATACTTAAAGTACTTCTAGTTATTTATTCTGAGGACAGACCACATGAGCTACTGTTTACTAATGCATTTGGGGCTGCTCTTCCCTCTACCACATCCTTCCCCCTCACTACTGTAACTAATTGGGTAGCACAACCTGTCAATTACCAGCTGTTCTCCAATGTGCATTCTTGTGCAAAGCCATAAACTGACAAGCCTGAAATGACTATAGAAGTGCATTCCTGCACAAAACTGTAAACTGACAGATCTAAAATTATATCTATCTATCTGTAGAGTTGTGCAGGAAAACAACAACAAAGTTGGAACTCTTGGCTGAACTTACCTCCTTCACCAGCTTTGTGCTTTTTTCCCCTTAAACAAGCTCCAAAGATGCAGGAGCTGCCCTGGCTCTCCAGGTTTTCATGCCTGCTCTTCCAGCCAAAGTTCTGTGCACAGGTGTATGTTTCTGGTATGCTTCTTAGTATTTGTGACACCATGAAAGTTTGGTTGTCTCCACTAGTGGAAATTGGATACAACCTCCCTTGAAATGCTCATGTCTGGCCTTTGTAAATCCAAAATATGAGCACATGAAGAATAAATAAAAAATACATTGGAAGAAGCAACGTGCCTGGAGTACTGCAAAAAATATGGATTCATTTAAAAAATCCTGCACATCTGACTTGCAAAGTCATATTTTGGTGTGCTTTCACTGCAACTGAATCTGATTTAATGCACAGTAAAATTTGTGTGTAGCTACTGCCTAAAACTCCCAATTGGTAATATCAGCATCATCATACCCAGTCATTCCTCTCATAGGCTGCATTCCCAAAGGCAATAAATCCAGACTGGATTCGGACTCGACATAGAGGGATCCCATTAAATTCTCCAGTTGTCCAAATGCAGGAAGGGTCGTTCCCAGGCTAGCTCTTTTCCCCTGGATTTTCTGCAGAAACCCCTGCAGAAATCCGGGGGGGGGGAAACCCCATTAATGAGGACTTTTTCCAATCCAGTCTGGATTTTAGGTGAGCTGAGCTAAGGAGGAGAGCTGGTGACCACGCTGATCGAGTGAGCAGCGAGTGAGTGGATAGGTGTGAGGAGAGCATTGGAGGTGCATCAGATGGGGGGTGGGGGTCCTCGGATGCAGTGATTTTGGATGGGGGGTGCAGGGAGGGCATTGGAGGCGGCATCGGATGGGAGGGGTGTGGGGAAGGGAGGCTGCAGGCAGCTGAGGATTGGAGGATGCATGCTTGGTGCTGTTCCCAGCCTCCACTTCAAATCCACAGCAGAATCCAGATCAGAGTAATCCAGATTCACTGTAGGTGGGAACGCACCCATAATGTCCCTGGCCAAATGAAATATCCCCTGCATGACATGGAAGTTTAAAATGCTGCATTTTGAAAAACGGTGTTATAAGAATAATTGTTCAGAAGGGACAATTTACAGTTAGGGGAATTGCTGCTAAGATGGTTTTGCAAAATGTGGTGGTCTGTAGGAACCAAATAATTGCTTTCCATTAGAGATTACCATATATATATATCTTTTAAAAATTAGGGACTAACTGCAACCCTCTTGCACATTGCAACATATATGTCAGGGAAACACTGGTATGGTTCCCCCAAACCACCATTTGGAAGCATCCTTACAGTGACTCCTAATTCAATTTCAAAGAGTTGATTCAATAACACATCACGGTCAACAGAATCTAAGGTTCCTAAGAACAAAACCCAAAGGGTTGCAATCCCCCATCCCTCTCACAATAAATGCCACCCATGACGGTGACCAAGCATTCAGCCTGAACCCAAACAGGGATGTGTGCAGATAACATTTCCTCCAAGATCGCCTGGAGTTTGACTGATATTTGAAATAGGATGGGGATTATTATACATCTCCGTTTCCAAAGTGGGTTTTTTTCAGGAATGCACTACTGCCTCCTTCAGGTCATCAGGGACTTACATCATGTGGTTACAAACTTGCACATCTTTAACCAGCCTCTCAAAATTCCTCAGATTAGTTGCAATCAAAAACGTTGAGGAGGTATAAGGTCATCTGAATGTTACATGCTGTCCTTGTGCTCAGACCTTAAAAGCAAAAACAGTTGCCACAAAATTGATATTCATTGGGCATCTCATCTGGAACTGTACTAAGCACGGAATCCAAGTCATTGGGGAGGTGAACCACATTATTTGCAAACTTGTTTGCAAATATGGCTGATCAGACAGTTGTTGGAAGCAGTAGTGACTCTTTGCTGAAGCAACTCACTGCTGTCCTGGGTGCTGTCATACTATGGCATTGTAGCACACTGTAGGACATTCTGTGTCTACAAATACAGGTGATTGTTCTGTCACTCTGCCAGCAAAGAGTGTCCAAACCAGCACATCAGGAAACATGGAGAACACAAAATAACATGGAGAACAGTAAACCTCCATCTCCATGACTCTGAGATGGAGCACAGATGGTATGCATATGTGACTGTGTGACACATGCATCATGGGAATCGATAGCTTCCACTTTTCTAAGCCCACAGTCTAAATTACAACAGGATTTTAAGAGTTCTCCTATGGGATTTACCATGGGAAGTTCCAGTAAATCCTCTACCACGGCAGTTGTGTAGCTGTATGGGAATGCAATGGAAACAGAGAAACAAGTGCTTCCCTTTAAGCTTCATGTGTCTGCTGGGGCAAATGCTGAACAGGGTGCTGCTAGGATCAATCCAGACATGCTTCTGCCTGGAATAAGAATCAAGTGACACCCTCAACTCTGTTTCATTCACAGCATTGGATAAGTACTGCTCCCATTACCTCTTGCAAACAGCAAAGCTGTGTAGAGCTGATAGAAGCTGCAGCTTAGTATGTTAACCTACCCTTACTATATCACATCTTGCACATTTCTAACTTACGATCCGCACAGGGCCTTTAGGTCACCGTGGGATTGCTCCAGAGGTGCAACGACTGCACATCTGTGCAGACAAAGGGCCTGTCTAGGGCACAAGATCTTGAGAATCCTGCACCCTTGTGCGGAAGCTGCCTTAGAAAGTACAAGACTAACCATGTTGGTCTGTTCCTTAAGACTTTGCTAGTGTAATCACCATCCCAAGCTGTTCCTATTTGAAATCACCAATTCACTCTGCTTTGCATCCAGTCAGCAGCCCACCCTAGCTACCACAGAGCTGGGATCTTCATCCTAAGTGGAATACATAACCTTCAAGAGTTGATGCTGGATCGCACCCCCTTATTCTCAAAATGTAGGTTAATTCAGAGTTCACCATTTATTTATCATATGGCAGCAACACATGGACTAACAATAATTAAAACAGGAAGTTAAAATAGGAAGTTAGAGTTCATAAGTTTAAGGGACCCTATATAACAATATCAAGAGCACTCATGCATTGCAAGACTGTATCTGCTGTTTCAAAAAAGTCTGACATCAATTCTGTATAGGCCCATCGTTCAGAGCTGGTCATTATATTATTTATTTAATAAATTTATATCCCACCCTTCACCAAATGGTCCCAGGGTGGCTTACAATAAGAATAAAACATATAAAAAGAAAAATAATTAAAAATATCACCTTTCCCTCCCTCCCTCCTCTACCCTCCTCCACCCTCCCTCCCTAACAGGACAGTACCCCGAGGAAGCTATTTAGATGGGGAAAGCCTGGCTGAAATGATACATTTTCACCAGTGGCTGAAAGGTATACAATGTAGGCACCTGGTGAACCTCAAGAGGGAGGCTCAACAGTCTGATGTGGTCAACAGTCTGATGTGCGGCTCCACAATCACACCAGGGGGTAGATGTTTTACTTCATTTATACAATGACTACTGGCAGATGCCATGAGATGTACAGATCCTAAGTAGTGTTTTCCAGAGTAGCCGTGGTAAGTCAAAACTAGCTGGTTGTTTTGCGGGATCATGCACATATCTTCTCATATCTGGGCGCTTGGCAGACTGTTCCTCTTTCCGCTGAGAGTTAATGTTAAACCTGTTCTTTATCTGTTCTGCCTAACACAAATGTAGATTTTCTAGATTTAAGCCTCCCAACTGATATTTGTGGAATGTTGGGAGTACATTGGAAGCAGGGGGTTGTTTAGAATTTCCAGTTATTCTTTTACAAGAGCATCTTTCCCATGCAAAACTGGAGGTGTAATATGGCTCAGTACAGGTAACCAGCAAGTGGGTGTGGTTTTAATGCACCCTGTAGTACACCCTGTAGTTCATCATAGCTTAGCTGCAGACCCTGACTGGAATCTTCACATAGCATCTACAGTACACTCTTTCTTTTGTTTCTTGTTTTAGAAATTAATCACTGAATTTGCTCTGAAACATGCTCTGGAATCTGGTTCAGCAGGACACTTGGAGCTGTGTGAATTAGGAAATATTTTGATGGATGAAAAAAGTAACTCAAACCAATTGAGGCGTGGGATTTAAATGTTTTAAAAATATTCTGCATATGGCATGTGTCATTTCAGAAGACTTTCCCCCCTCAATGATTTTAAAGATAATCACAGTGCAGCTATCTGAAGCTGCATGGGCATGCGAATGACTATTGTCACTGCCAGCCCAAGCCATGACACAGGACCCAGAATGCTCATCCATCACTAGGGGTGTCCTGGGGAGGGGGTCCTCTGCTACAGCAGTCAGAGTGCCCCTATAAGACCACCTGCTGGGAGTCCAACACATTAGGCGACACATGTCCCATTTTTGGACTTACAGAGGCCCTTGACTTGCCACCAGAGGTGTGCAAAACACTTTTTCCAATGTTTAATGAAGCATTTGACACAGCTGCTCCTCTCTTGCATGGGGGCAGAGTTGCCTAGATGAAATACCTAGCAAACCTGGACTTAGATCAAGGCTAGTTCACGCCTTAGCTCACTTTGCTCCTGGCTACCACTCCTAGCCTTTCTTGGAGATAGAGGACTGGGACTGCCCACTGCTCTACTGCATTAGGCCACAGCCCCACGAGATTTGGAGCCTGACAAGGCTCTTCCCAGCCACTGAAATGCTTTGAAGGAATAATTTTTAAAGTTATTTAAGCGGTGGGGGAAGTCCAGGCCTGCCCAAAGTTGCATAGGCCTGCTTGATGACCTCAGCACAAAGCCCAGTGGTGCAACAGATAGCCCCACCCTCTCCAGGCTTCAAGAAGGCTGGGAGGGGCAGCCAGGAGCAAGGTGAAGTGAAGCATGTGCTCACCTTGCTCTGGGATCAATTTTGCCAGGTGTTGCACCTAGCAAACATTTCTTCTTCTAAGAGGTGTTTTGCGCTTCGCTACAGGCTACAGGCCAGTTTAGCCAGTGGTCTTATCCAACAGAGCCATTTGTCTTTCTGGATTTTGGAATACAACACATAAATAGGTGTCTGGCTGTATTCTGTGGCATAGGGGAATAAGGGTGAGGTGACCTTGTGTAGACAGCATGACTTCTATATTACTGCTATTAGGCCTGATGGTGGTAGGTGGTGGTTTGCCTCCCCAAACCAGCTGTTGGGAGACTGAACGCAAAGCAAGCTGTGTGCTTAGCATACCAGCTGGTTGATTTCCCTGTGCAAACAGGCTGCTGGACTAGATAGGCCATGGGTCTGATCCAATGAGGCTTTTCTTTTGCCCCTATGACATGAGATGCTGCTGCACTTCTTGCCTAGAGTCAGAGCAAGGACTGGTCTTTGGAAATCAACATCAGCTCCCTCGGTGGCATTTATCAGCCAACTTTCCAGCAAAGCTGTTCAATAACCATACAATTTTCCAGCCGAACCTACTATGAGACGGAAGAACACTGACTCTGTTGCATGTCAGGACTGCATGAAACAAACGCAGTATGGTCTAGAGCTGCCTGAGGAGGGAGCAGACAACACAGCTCCAGTGAGCAACTGGAACTTATATTCCATTGATATGCCAACCGTCTGCATGCCTGTTTATGCTCCTCTGTTTTGTCATTTTTCTAACCCTCCCTGGCAGCATTTTCTGCAGCTGACGTCTTATTATAGTGCTGCTCTGGCTGAATCCGGCACAGAAGATGGGGAAAGGGGACCCTTCTGTGAAGTTTCTCCCCTTCTGCATGTCTCACAAGAAGCTCTGCCTGTCAGCAAATCACAGCTCCAGAGATGGGGGAAATGGCACAGCAGCGGAGAAATGCAGGATAGGCACATACTAGCTTGGTGCTAGAGATTAAGAACAGCAAGGATGCGGACTTAGCACACTAGAAACAGAGTGGAGTACTGGACAGGATAGTCAGAAAGACAGAGATAGAGATAAGAAACAAGGAAGAGACAGAACGCTGCGGGTGAGTTTTCTCCCCAACCTAAGCCAGAAGCAGCCAAGCAATAGATTGGCCTTAGTATATAGACTTTGTGACAGCAGATAAAGCTTTCTCAGTGCTCCCTTGAGATATTTGTGTTATGGGGTGTTTTTCCACTACGCTCGTTTAATCCGGATC
>MTQE01002208.1:16695260-16714588 GCA_014337955.1 Aspidoscelis marmoratus | reverse complement strand
CACAGGGCAGGAATGGCAAGCCCAGGACATGAAACCCCACCTCCCAATGACGCAAGCATCCATCTTTTCCCCAAATAGCCCAGGATTGTCCCCATGCACAGGCTCGGCTCGCAAAGCAGTGTGTGCCAAGACACCAAACTGTGCCAAGAACAGTTTTTTCCAGTACCAAATTTGGTCCTGGTTGGGGTGATTTGGTCTGTGGAAATCAGACCAAATCCAAAAAGCATGGGAAGGCCCCCTACCGAACCCGCTTTCGATTTGGTCCAAAATGTGCATGGGGATGCACCCTAGATCTCTCTTTTTCTCAGACTTTACCGTCCCTTTCCATATACTTGCTATGAAAGACAAAGGAGAACTGTTTCTGCACAGCCCATCTTGGCCTAGCTTTGGAACCTGGGAACAAAAGTTCTCAGGCTTTGGAGGTTTTGGCCAAGGTTTTTCAGCCAGGGGCCCAGAGGTAATGCACTTCCAGTACTGCTTCAAGCCCCTGGCTAAAATAAGGCTGAATGTGGTATACCAGCCCATAGACCAATATACCAAAGTAGCCTACTTATAGACTAATTTGAAAAAGTATACTGGTGCCATTTTAGCACCATATTCTGCTCCATAGCTCCATCTGGTGTGAACAGAGCATACTAACAGGGGCCAGGACCTCTCCTAGGCCATTCCAGTCTATGGATGGAGTAGCCTAGCATTTCCTATGGACAGGTCCACTGGGGTCACATGGAAAAGGCCACAGAGACCAACCCTTCCCTCTGTGTCCTCACTTTTTTTTTTAAGCATCCTAATTAGGTGGCATAAGCTACCATTGGAGCTGCATTCAGAGAAAAGGAAGTGGGGAGGGTTAACCAGCTTTCATATTGCAAAGTGGCTGCAGGGTTTATTTTTTTAAAATTAAAGACTCTTCATATAGGTTGAGCTGCTTTCCTCTGGTTGAGACACACAGGCCCTGTCAACCTGATGCAAAAGAAACAGGCCATCAAACTGTCTCACTCATTTCCTCACATTTGAAGACATTTCAAAAAGGAGGCTCATGAGAAACATTATGAGAACGTTTGTGCTGTACCAGACTTCTAGATCTTGCAAAGCATTGCATTCAAAACAACAACATCCACTGAAGTTCACACAGGTTACCACAACAATCTGAAAATAGGGAACATCAAAATAATTCTCATGATGGACAGACAGAGAACGATGTGTGTGTCAAGCCTTCCAACAGCTACACAAAATGATGTCAACAAGAGCACGGCTCTCCCAATATACCTTACAAATGTCTGTGACCAAGTAATGCCCAACATCCTGATTTTTGAAATACAGTTGTTTTCATTAGGGCTGAAGCCTTCCTAAAATGTTACTGAGTTATCCACAAGGATAAATACCCACAGTGAGATCCCTCAAAAGCCGCAACCATGAATGCATCAGTCTTGACTCACCAGACCTCCGTTCATCCCTACAGCTGCTACACATACACTTCTACTGTACTTAGATTTGCATGCACAGCCCAAGGAAAACTGACAGCACATTTCTTCAGCGCAACTATGATTCAGACGGCTAGTTCCCAGATGTTGCTGAAATACAGTTTCCATCAACCACACTGGCACAGTCACAACATTTGGAGGGATACATATTAGCTACATTTGAATTACTGCCTCTGCCTTCAGCCACTTGCAAGTCATTTCATATCTCCATGGAGCAGTAACACCAAAAGGAATGGACAAACAGTTTACTGAATCACTGCCTCCCAACATACTTTGTTCTCCCTTTCATGCCACTTCAGGGGAAAGTCCAGTCATCTCCTGCCACAAGTACTGTGAATGCATAGTGGTAAGTAGCAACTACCTTCCACACTCCTTAATGCCACAACATCTGATTGATATGTCCCCTGAAAGCCACACGTTAAATTCTGCTCCTTCAGCTAGTACGTGTGGCCGTTTGTGAGCAGGGCTGATGTTGCTTGTACACGAGCCAGGGAAAGGTGATCCCCTCCCATTCTGCACATCTCCTAAGAACATAGTGGTCTTGCATGCCCCTTTCCTTTTGAATTATGAAACAGGTGGACACAGTTTAGTCAACAGGTTGTTCTTTCAGAATAATTTGCTGTCAAAGGGTCCCTCTCATCTTCATCAACCATCAATAACAGAGATCACACAGAATAGTGAACAGAAGGGTCCTGTAACCCACTGTGCTTCTCCAAAGGATTCCAACATTAAGTCATGAATGCAACATAGATTCTGCTCTCTTTGGCCTCTGAGTGTGCTCTGATACCACACAGGGTCAGTCAGCAGCATCAAAGAAGTTCAAGGTAAGAAATGACAGCTTACCTTTTTGAAGTCCTCTGGACCACAAGGCATTCCCCGGAATGAGCAGGAGAGCAGCATATCCTGGATATCATGACCAGCTCGATCTGAGAATTCTAGCATGCTGAAAGGTTTTGGCTTGAAGTTACGGAAATTTGCCTTCTCCTGAAGGATCTCAAGCTGCTTCTCATCAGCCATTTGGGTATCTGGGATCTCATACCTGGATGAAAATGCAGAGAGCTTGGTTAAAACAGAAAGTTTACTCGAATCTCTCCATCACCTGCTCTGGGTTAGCTCACGTTATAGGGACAAGAGACAGCCTTCAGCGCATTTGCACACTTTGTGGTTTAAGGACTCTGCAGATGGCAACCTAGGGAAACTTTAAAATGGACTAGTAGGATCTGAACAACTCTATTCTTAAGTATAGCTGGGGCATCTTGGCTGCGGTCAGATGACTGTGAAAATCTCTAGCACTGAGACACGTGGAGTTAAATGTGTGACTTGACTAAAGCACAAAACTGGGACACTTTTGAGATTCAGATCCTGGCTACAGATAATAGCCAAGCATTAAAACAAGCAAACAAAAACAAAACAGCAGCTTCTCTTTCCAACAAAAGACCTAACTACTTTAATATTAGCACAGGTTACACCTGCTGTTGCAGTATGTGTTTCAAATAGCCAAACATGGGTATTAGTGGGAAACTTTAGTGTTTGGAAGACATTTTGTAATATGAGTGTGCTGAGCTTGTTATAGGTAGTGTTCATTTTTTAAAAACAGTAATAATTTAAAAAGGAGAAAGATTCAGTACACCTGTGTTGGAAATGTAGGATGTCTTTGGGAAAAGCCAAATAAAAACTATGTATTCTTACACTAAAAGTTGTCTGCTTCTGCAGATGATCTTTAAAATGGAATACCAAATGTATATGGGTCAGATTGCATCTGGGCTACTACTGTCACCATCAGATGGACTGCTTCCCTGTCTTTTTGGCCTTTCCCTTTCTTAACTTTCCCAGGGCATTTTTCCACTGTCACTAGAAGTATCCATTAAGTACCCATTAATGGGTACTTATTAAGTACCCGTTAATGCAGTGATGATGAACCTTTTGAGCTCGGTGTGTCAAAATTTGCAAGAAAACCTAGCTTAACTCGGGTGCTGTGTCACATCTAGAAATATCCATAATTGTGATATTTGTAGCTTTAGTAAAAAAGTTATATTTTTGATGTATTTTATTAAAAGCAAAAACAAATAATTCTTTACATTAGTTACTTGCTGCTGAATTTCATTTGCTAAATCTTCATTGGAAAGTTGGTATTTTGTACACTTCAAGAACAAGCAAGCACTACACACCCAGGTGCTAGGGTGACCATGTGTGTCACCCAAAAGGGCTTGGTGTGTCACCTGTGACATGCGTGTCATAGGTCGGCCATCACTGCATTAATGGGTACTTAATGGGTACTTCTAGTGACAGTGGAAAAACACCCCCTGTCTCTGTGCATCCCCCCTACCACCAGTGTTATAATTAGTCACGTAACCAATCAACTGTGCAAAAGCTACCATGATTGGTTGGTCAATCTAATCAGAAAGAGAAGGCTGGGCAGCAGCCTACTTTCGGATTATCTCACCAAATGCCTGTTGCCACTGCTGAAGAGCCCACAAAGCAGGTGGAATGTTGTTTATCCCACACTTCTCTCACACAGGCAATTCACTATGGTTTGCTGTGATGTCTTTAAAGATTCTTTTGTTTCTTATGCCAATTTTACTCCTTAGCATTTGAGATTTGACACTTGATTGGTTGACTCATGCAGTTTCCAGACTTTCTGACCTTGTGGCTTACTACTGAAGAATTTTGAACACCCCAAATGTTCCAAGTTGTAATGCCCTGTTAGTGTGCGGTACTTTAAAGTCTGAAAGTTCAGAGAATAGAGATTCACTATCTGATCCACATATTTAAATGTGACCTTAATATAAATTGGTCCTATCACTTTAGGATATGATTAGTCAGCCATACAGTCATTCATATGTTGATGAAATAAAGATCTCCCCTCTGTCTGATTCTGTTCTTGGGATAACTCAAACAACTTTGAGAAGGCTTGGGGAAATGTGCTTACTTTGCATAAATACAATTAACTGCATGCAACAGTCTGAATAAGATACTAAATCGTTGGGCCCATCTGGACCGGGCAAATGTAGTGCCATTATAGTGCTGCTATGGTGGGGTTGCCTCGTGTATTATAAGCAACCCCACCATAGCCCTGCTTTTTCGCTCCTGAGTAGAGACATGCATGAATATTTGGAGCATATAAAATTTAGCTGAACTTGGACGTTTGAAATCTAATAGAATGTTGGCACATTTGAAGATTGACATTCAAATTCAAATTGAATGTTTTGATACATCTGTATGAAGCTCTGTATGGGATCTGTATGCTATTTGTATGGGATTCATATGCATTCGAATGGGCTTGAACATTCTTATTGAATATGAATTTTCTTGCATTTGATTCAATACGAATCAAATACAAAAAAAATTGTGCATATCCCTACTCCTAAGAAGTGCTTTTAACTGTTGCTGGAAAACCCAGCCCTAGTTGTGGGTTATCCAGCTGTAGCACATTTTAGAGACCTACCAACTTTCTGAATGGAGCAGTGATTGTTGTTCCATTCAGAGCACATTCATGGAGGCTGAAACAGCCAGCCACACATGTGTGGAGGTAGTAAGGCCCCTATCTGGGAGTTTGATGATGGCCAGAATTCGCATCACCAAAACACGCAAAGGCAGTACTGTGGCCAGTTCTGTCCAGATAGGAAGCAATAATGCAGGGTATTGTTCCAGTTGCTATATCTGGCTGCTGTCTGGAGGCAATAGTAATTTGGAATATGGATGCTCACAGTTTGCTGTAGGAGTGGGCTGAGTTGCATGGATAATGAAATATAATTGAAACCAACAAGACTAGGGGAAGGGGAGGCAGAATGAGTGTATATAAATGGCTTAGAAGCTCCACAGCTGTGGCTTTGTACAAGACCTGACAATAAGAAAAGCTAAGAGTCTGAAGGTAAAAGAATCCCAACTTCCTCCACCAGGCAATAATACCTATTATGATTCTCAAAATCCCAGATGGCACATTCTGCACATGGAGAACAACATTAAATCAGTGTCAAAGGTTGATTTGCTCCACACACACACACCTCCCTTGCAGATTCCCTTTGCTAGGCAACAGGACATATCTAGTTTACCTCTTTAAAGCAAAAAACCAAGCAAGCTCAGAAACAATGGTTGTTATGCATTGTGGTCCCTCAGCCTTCAAGCAATCAGAGATATGGAGAGTAAAGAGCATGGGGCACCTTGAGGAGCCTATGCCATTGAAACCTGTTGGTGCATTCCTATTTGGCTGCTTCAGAAGGCAAAATGGATTAGATGGATCATTGGTTTGACCTAGGGCAGTTGCTGTCCATCAAATGTGGGATTTTAACTCATAGAATTTACTGGCACAAGATACAGACATTAGCTTAGATAGCTTGAAAGAGGAAGATTAGACAAATGTACTGAGGAGCTTCATTGTTGGCTGATCGCTCTGACTGCTAAACAACCTTCCATCTTTAATGCATCGCCACCCCTCTCAACAATGTCAGAAAGCTGAGTGTGAAGCAACAGGAGAAGACTATTGCTTGGAAACTTTTCAGAAACATAAAACTGACTCTCACAGAGATGCCAACTTCTGAACCTGGAGAACCTGTTGTATAGACCAATGGAGTTTGTTTTAACAGGCTGAGTCTTAGAGATAGTACCACTGCCTTTAGTAATGGTGAGGTTTTTACATGGCCCATGATTTTGGGTATCGTTGCAAGCTTAACTTAGGAATTGCGTTGGGTGGGTTCAGCTCAGTCCATTGAGGAAGGACTTGCGACATACCCAGTGCATTAGAGCATGGGTGGGCAGAACTGCCAGCTCATTTTTGGGTTGTCCCAACTTAAAGAGACCTAGGCAAACTTCACAGAAAAGCTCCCCTCCTTTCTGTTTTTAGCAGTACAGTTGTGCCATGGTATACTGCTGAGGCCTTGAAGTTCTCTCCAGCAGAGGGCAGAGAAAGCTCCTAGATTTGACGAAGCGAAATGCAGCAGAGGGGCTTCTCTTAGGGTTCATGCACCTGAGCACTAAACTGCAGTTGCTCAAACAGGCAGAAAGTGGCTTTGGCCAGCAACAGTTTTGTTACAAGGATGATACAGAAGCACCACTAGGTTCTCCTGCAAAATCTGAACCAAACAGCCTGAGCACAGTCTTATTCAATAGTGTCAGCCTTCACTTTGTCTACATGATTGGCTCTTCTGACCATCTTCTTGCACACAGAGGCACAGAACTGTGTGGCGACTGGATTTCAGGCCCTATGGGATGGGCTGTGCTCAGTACTTTGTTCCCATAGGGACTTCCTCCATTATGTATCAAGGAAGCAGAAAATAGACGACAGATGATAGATTGGTTAGCTGCATTAACACACAAACCAAAATCTATTTTGTCTGTCTCCGTGTATAAATATATACATAAAGCTCTACAGAAATGCACCAAGAAAGTAACAGAATGCTGGCAATGGTGATGGAATAAAATCAGACTGTAGGGTCAGCGCGCCTTGTGCACATGTGTTGTATCAGCATCCAACGTTTTTATAAAGAAACACATGAAGGCAGACACACGTCTCACTTGGCACAGCACGTGGCACCATGTTTTGCACAGGTGTATGGCGTTTGTTGCCCTGGAATCCTATACTTCAGCCCATGTAAAAGGCTAAGCGCCCAGAAGTGCATTTGCCTAAAGTATATTGAAATGTGTACATGTTGAGCCACTCTGGAACACACACCCCTAGCAGGCGGTGATGCAGTTTTTAGAGCCTCCCAAATCAGTTGTGCGTGCCAGATGTGCGCCAGGTAATGGGCACAGGTGTACTAACTGTTGAATCCTAACCTGCAGGCATCCACCTGACTCTGCACTTTGGTGTATAGAGACAGACAGACATGGGTGCATGCAGGCACGCAAGTACACACCGGGGCTCCTCCCTTCTCCCCTCCAGCCTACCTGCTGTTCAGCAGGGCCAGCAACTCTCCAGCGTGGTACAAGTCATTCTTGGTCACCCTGCTGAAGCGGAACTCATTGAGGTTGCAGAAGGTGACGGCGGGGAACGTCATGTGGGAGGTGGCCACCTCATCCAGCTTGGTGACGTGGGGGTAGCAGAAGTAGTACTGGATCCTCTCGTTGCAAACAAAGACCAGCAGGGCCAAGGAGCCCAGGAAGCAGAGGGTCCAGAAGATGCGCTTGACTGAGATGCGCTCGTAGGAGAAGATGTGAGACAGGCCATGGAGCGTGGAGTTGCTGGCAAACGCCTCGATGCTGACTGGCTGGCAGGCTTCCACCTCCTCTTCGTCCACCTTCAGGTCCATCATGGTCAGGGCTGGGGTGGGGAAGGAAGAGCAGCAGGAGAGGAAGAGAGAGAAACCCACCGCTCTGTGTCGGGACAAAAGAAGAAAGGGATTCAGGAGGGTTCCCGGTTGGCTCCCACACTGTACCTGTTGGAGAACACCTAAGCTGGCCCCCTCCCCCCTTTCTTCAAGCGGGGGAGGGGAGAGGGGGAGATACACTCCAATGTTTCCTTCACCCCCTCCCCTCACCCATCCTTCGCTCTTCTACTTTCCCCACAGCACTCCTCACCGCAGCATCCGTCCTCCCGGCCACCTTTCAACCTGGCCCAAGTGGGACCCTCAACCCTCCCCCTCCCCCCTCAACGCTCCGTTCCCGTTCCAACGCCGCATATCATCTATTCCAAACCTGAAAGCCGGGCCAGCGTCAGCAGGAAAGGGCTTGCCGGCTGCTGGGGGGCCGGAGAGGCAGGCAGGCAGGCAGGCAGGCGCGAATGGCGATGGAGCGCAAGGGGGTTTCAAGCCCAGGCAGCACCTGGCGGCGGCGGCGGCGGCGACTGGTCCAGGCGGCTAGCTTGGAGAGGAGGAAGGATGCTTTTTCCTCCTCTTCCTCCCGCTACGCGCTGTGCCTCCGCTTGGAGGATTCAAAGGCAGGCGAGCGTCGCCGGAAAGCAGGCAGCCGAACCACTGAGCGAACGAGCGGCGGCGGCGGCGGCGTCTGTGCCTCTGCCAAGCGCATGCATCCTCCTCCCCTGGTAGCTCCTTGGGGCGGGCGGCGGCGGGCAGGGGCAGAAAAACCGCGCTTCGCTCCAGATGCAGCGGGGCGATCCGGAGGAATTCGGCCAGCCCCAAACGGCGGCGGGGCCCAGCTGCGCTCGCCTCCCCTCGTCCGGCCAGAGATCGCCGTGCGGCGTCGTGTGTGTGTGTGTGTGTGTGTGTGTGAGAGAGAGAGAGTGTGTGTGTGTGTGTGTGCGCACGCTCGCGCTCGTGGGGGGGAGATGATGTGCACGCGCCTGCGAGTGAGAAAAGGCTCGGAGTGGCGGTGGTATCCAATCTGGGACCGCAGGGTGGCTCTGCCTCTATATGTGTGTGTGTGTGCGCGCGCGCGCGCGCCGGCAGTAAAAGCCGCCGATGCTGCTGCCGCTGTCGCGGGTGTTCCCCTCCGTGTGTGCGTGTCTGCGAGAGAAGGGCGGCCGGCGTCTCCACCACTCCCGCAGCAGCCTTAAATCAACGCTTCCCTTCCCTCTGAACTGTCGTCGAAGTCCCGCGTCTCCCCCCTCCCCCCAAAGGAGAAGATTAAAGCATCCGCGCAAGCAATACACCGAGCAGCCTTTCTAGACAACTCGCCTTTGTTGACTCGATGTTGCAAAGGCCGGGACACGTGTCCAAATGGTAATTCCACAGCAGCCTGGAAGGGGGGGGGGTCCGACTTGCACACATTATGCAGGCTTTGCTTCTAAATGAATAGCTGTGAGCTGTGGCAATGCCGGCACCCTGATTAATGCAGCTATATAATACTCGCATATAGGAGCAGACCAGCCTGTCACGTATCAACACGCTCACTTTAGGATTTTAGGGGCATCTGCAAAACACTGAGGGACGCATTTGAAAGTGTAGCATATGAAGAGGGCTTTGGGCATCCCCTCGCGGTTGAGCCAGGGGTCCAATCCAGTGGGGCGTTTCTGACTTTGCTCAGTAGACTTGCTACAAAACCCCTTTGATAGAAGCGAGACACAGAAGTCCTCAGGCAGCTGTGCCTTCGGGGTAGAGTTGCAGGGCTGATCCCAGGACAAGTTCAGGTGTGCAACGTACCCCAGCTGCGTGCAGAAGGGCTTAAAAGGTGAATACATTAGCTGTGGCGGAGGCCCACATCTAGTTTTGTAAATAGGGCTTTGATTTTTATTTAATCAGTGCCAGAGTGTGATCATTTAACATCAGTAATTGGATACCCCTGGAGTCTGCTTGCTTTCCCTTCTTGCACATATCTCCAACAGCACCTTTTATACCACAGAAGGCTCATCTCTTCTATAGCCCCCTGAACACTCTTAAAAAAATCAAACTCCTGCCATCCCTAATGCTTGTTTTGCTGCCTGGAGCGCATGTCCAACAATATTCAGAGTCCTAGAGGTTCCTCATCTTTGTTTCTTACAGAGGTTGGGAGAATCTTGCTCAGACACCAGTTTCTTCTAACCCCAGAGAGCTAATTATTCCTCTAAAGGCAGGCTTGCAGGGTGAGCACCTGGCACTTTACTGGTCACCCCTGGTCACAAGTGGTTGTTTTATATGCAATAGACCTGTTCAGCAAAGGTTGGTCATTGTTCAGTGGAAGCCAAGCCTTGTCTCTGCCCCTTGAGAGCCCTTGATTAGCTTCATAGCCTTCCTTGGAACTCAGCCAGACCTCTTATTAATGTTCATATGGCCTGCAGTGTTTTGCTCAGCCCAATGGAACCAACTAGGTTAAAACTCGGATAGCTAACCCCCTTCTGAGGAAGCTTGCTGCAACCTCCCAAGTGCCAACAAAAGAAGGGGAGGGGAGATTGAAACATGCACAAACAGAAGATATTCGGAAACTCAGGTAAGAAAAAAAAAGGAATTTTGGGTGGGACAAGCACTTTAGGATCATGTGACTCACGCCATGTGTTTTTGTTTTTGTGGCTGTGGTCACACCTTCACTTTAAACCTTCCTCAGACCATCTTCTGATTGCAACACTCACACCTTTTCATTAGTTTTATTTATGGAGTTTCCACCCTCCATTTGGACTCCCCTGGATGGCTTGTGTCATTGTTTTCAGCTTGTGTCATTTGGTGTGAATTGAACCAAACCAGCAACAAAGTTTGCGCAGTTCACTATTTAAAATGCAATGCATGATCCTCAGGAGAGGAGATAAGTCTGACACCTCTCCGGAGAGGTCATCATCAGATCCATCATGGAGCAGGAAGGCACAGTAACCTGTCTTCAGCTGATATGCATGTTGTGCCTGTTTACAGGCATATGTGTGCCTAACCACATGGACCTACAACAAAGCAGGCATGTGGTTCCAAGAATGCTAGTGAAGAGGGAAATATGGCCGGTGCTCCCTCCAAATGGAACCCAAAGTGAAGTTATCCTGGTGTCAGATAAAATCATGGATAGAGCACTAACACTCTGTGTATGTAAGATCTGGTTCTTCATTCAAAACATGCACTTCTTCATTGGAACAGATGTTCCAAGGTTGCCTCGATGAACAGCTGTACCTGTAAAAGCACACACACACACACACAAGCAATCTGCTGTGCTCTCCGCTTCTTGCATTGCACAGATCTTAAGGGGTCGTATTACTATGAGGAACACAAGAGGCACTGGCATCCTTGCACATGGCTCATGTGAAAATCAGGTCCTGCCTTCTCACTTTCCCTCTGCAGTGGCAGCTGCCCCCATTAACTACGCAACAAATACGTTCAGACCAGATTGCAAAGCGAACAGCTGTGCCTGCTGTGCCAGGCAACCTTGGTGCTGTAACTTTAAAAGCTGTGCAAATCTTCTCCTTGTCCTCGCCTTCCAACCCAGTCAGGGACTTCCTTACTCCCCCTGGTGCTTTGGCAGAAGCAACCAGAGTCTTCACAAAAGAGAGCTTTTTTGCTGCTCCAAGCGTTGTTTGCTTGAGGCTGCTGTGGATTCAGCTTTAGGGTAGAATTTTGCAACAGGTGGGTTTTTGACAGCTGGAACTTGGACCAGACAAGGGTATAGGTACTATAGAGTAAGACTGGCTTCTTGCAGGAAGCAAAAAACAAATAGCTGCTCATTGGAAGCGTTTGGCCAACTACACAGCTTTTTATTTATTATTATTATTTCTCTCTGTACGTCAGTGGCTGCTGATTCTCATTGAGACTGATGGGGCTAGGCATAAGCCAGCTGAAAAGAATTGGTTCCAGTTGGTCAGAATTATTGTTGTTTGGTACCATGAAGTCAAGGAGTGGCTGTAGCTCAGTGGTAGAGCAAACTACTTGAAAAGCAGAGGGTTGCTGGTTCAGTCATCAGAGTCTCCCTAGAAGAAGAAGAGTTGGCTTTTCTACCCCACTTTTCTCATCCATTTAAGGGGACTCAAAGCAGCTGACAAAGGCAATGGCAAGCCACTTCTGTATCTATGCCAAGGAAACTGCACAGAGGTGCTAATGCAGGTGCCCATGCAGGCAACCAGGAGTTGGCCATGACTTGGTAATACTCAACTACACCAAAAATCATGAAGTCAAAGTCAACCTCTGGGGAACACAAGGACCATTAAACATTTTAGTAGATTGACCCAACAGAGCTTCTGGAATGCCTCATCCACACTATGGACAAGTCACCCCAAGCACAGACAGCTTGTAAACAGTTCATGTAACATTCCAGGGTAGTGCACTGGATAAACTGGCTTGTGTGTGGATGGCACATGATCCATGGCTTAGTGTACTGTAGCCAAGATGCTCAGCACCATTTTGCTGGGCACCTGGAGGTGGCACTGAGCTGCCTGATTCAGGCTAGCATGCCATGGGCATGCCCATGCAGTGCAGAAAGGCCCATTCATGCATATTTCTTAGCAGGGGCAAGACTGCAATTATTTTCCTTGGAGAAGATGTTAGGAATCAAACCTGTGACCCTCTGCTTTCCAAGCCATTGCTGTACCACTGAGATGTGCCCACTCTCAAGGGTCAGGATAAGAGAGCGCTAACAGCAGTTGAGACTCTGTAAAGGCTGTAGTTGTATTCAAATCTGCATGAGAAATGGGCCTCTATGAACATAACTGAATTTATACACACATTAGAGAACTGTGAATTGAAAATAAGTGAATGAATGAACTTTATTGATTAGTCATATGACCATATCAAGTTTACAGAAAATAAGTGTGAAGGAGAAAAGCAGAATGGACTCAGGCTCTCCATTACAAGGTGGAGAAGGATGTTGGCCACTTTGCCCCTGTGGTCCAGCCACCACTGTAGTCTCAGTTTGCGAGGAAAGGGGCTCATCTCGCTTGCTTTCCCAACGACCCACTGCACTCTAGCTTCTCCCGCTGATCCAGGACATGTTGTTGTATCATTGCATTTCATCCATTTAATCACACCTCTTCCATTTGGAAATTTGGAGCAGAACTCTGGGATTTTGTGCTGAGTCAACTGATCCACCCAGACATGGTCACCTTCCTAATGCCAGGATTCTTCAACTCTCCCTGTTCTAACCACTAGGGTTGACTTGCATTGTCAGGCGATGTTTTCTTTGGTGTATGTCAATATCTAGGCAACGTCTGACTATACACTCAGTAGCAGGTGGGAGCATGTCAGGAAAAGCAGCTGCTGTGCGAACTTAGGGAATATGGACTACAAATGAATCTATTTTGGGAGGCGCTGTTCAAACTTCTTATGTTATGAATTTCATTCTGTTCTTTGCAGAAATCGATGGAACTGGGGAAATTAACTAAGCCAGAGAGAATGATTTTCCAATAGCTCCCCTGCGAATGTGTTTGAGAAAAAGAAAACACAGTGGTTTGGGACAGGGGATCTAGTTTTATAGCATAAAATTGTGAAGATTTTCATTTAGCCTCAATCTTTCTTTCCTCATTATCTGCTTTCTACCATCACTTCTTTAGCTCATGTGGCAAACATGGTCTCTTGCTTTGTGAACCTTTGTACTCTGTTGATGGCATTACTGGTAGGCAGCTACTGTGCTTTCGAACAGGACTTCAGACCTGTGTTTATACTTCACGGTGCTACTGTCTCCCTAAAGAAGCGCATCTGAAGGGGTGCCTGCACTCCACGTTGATGCATCTTGATGGGGGGGGGAGCACTATTAAGTTTTGGGTATGTTGAGATTGCCACATGTATTCATGGCAACCCCAACATAGCCCTGCAATATTGGGTCAAAACCCCACCATATCCTTTTTTGGGAAACCCCAACTCTAACCCTATCCAAAATAGTGCTGTATCCTATCTGTCTAGACACTGCTGCTGGGAACCACCATTTTGGATGTGGTCACTACAGGTGTGTAGGGCTAAAAAAAGGAGGTTGTGCATGGTCAAAGGTGATGACCATGGACTTCTGAGTATTTGAAAAACCCAGTGGTGCATGCCATTTTATTGCACAATGAAGAAGAGTTGGCTTTTCTACCCCACTTTTCTCACCCATTTAAGAGGACTCAAAGTGGCTGACAAAAGGCTTTCTATTCTTCTCCCTTCAACAGAACACCCTGTGAGGTAGGTAGGGATCTGAGACCTCAGAAGAGAACAGTGACTAGCCCAAGGTTACCCAACTGGTTTCGGGGGGGGGTGCGGAACCAAACCCAGTACTCCCAGTTAAGAGTCCAGCTCCCTAACCACTAGACTAATGAGAACAACAGCCCCATGGTGTTTAGCCAACAAGCAATTATTCCAATTATTTACTCCAGAATATCACTTGTTAGCATGATTTTCAAGCAGCATCTGGAAGCAGGCAAATTTATTTGAGGTCCCACTAGCTTCAGCACTAAAGACTAGTCTGTTTTTGCTCCAGTTTGGAATCTGTGACCATTCTGTGTAATAGTATTAGTACACACCCTAATAATGGGTGTTTTTTCACTGTCACTAGAAGTACCCATTAAGTACCCATTAATGGGTACAAAAATGCCATTTCGTACCCATTAATGGGTACTTAATGGGTACTTTTAGTGACAGTGGAAAAACACCCATTGTCACAGGTTAATGACTGGGAAGTCCAACCTGGGTTTTCACTTGAAAATGGCCAGAGACTGTAACTTAGGGCAAAGGGAAGCTTCAGGAATGTTGCTTCCAAACGTCACTTACTTATTCAGCTATTTCTGGATATTCTGGAATATCCATGCTTTATTCTAGAATATCCAAATATAATGAAACACTTTGTAACTGACATCTGGATGCAGTCTCAGCTGCAGGTGGCCATACAGCATCTATTCTGTTTTTTATCAACTCTTACTGCCTATGTGTTACTTAATCCTATTTGAGATATTATTTATGATATTTAAAGTCTTAAGTGGCTTATTTCTTGGTTATTTATTAGAACACACATTCTTCCCTACAAACCTACCCATGTCCTCAGGTTGGAAAACTGGAGTTTTCTCGGTAATGCATATATTAATGCTGTTCCTTGTGCAATAACAGTGCTGACACAACCTTTGCTGTAGTAGCACCATGGCTAGACAACCTCTGGTCTTTAGGTGCCAAATTTCCGCAGCTGGGATAGGAAGTGCAGTGTGTATTTAGCTGGCTCCTCCCACCTTCCCATGCTTTGAGGCTGTGGAACAAAACTTCCACAGACTTGAAGTTCTGCCCAACACAGTTAAGCACCAGACAGGAAATGGCTGCTGAAGCTGCCCATTATCTTTCCGGTCTTTAATCATCCCATAGTTAGGATCACATGTCTCATGCCCTTGGAGTGTTCTGCTGTGGTTTACCAGTAGGATGTCTTCAAGGGCAGCTTCCCTGCCTCTGAGACTTGTTGCAGGTTCCATGGGGACAGTGATGTGTCATCACCATGCCCTTTGGGCCCTTAGTAAGTGCCTTTTTTTTAGCTGTTTGGGTGCAACCGTATACTTCCATAGCCTCTTTGATTCCATTAATCCACCTTATCATTCTCTTCAATGTACAGTAGGGGTGTGCACAAATGCAATTTTCAAATGCAATTTGATTTTAATTGAATATTTGAATATCCAAATTCGTACAAATAAAGAAGAAATGAATATCTGGACATTCAAACTGATACGAATACATTCATATCTATTTGTACAAATATTCAGTATGTATTTGATGATACAAATCTCACACGCATCTGTACGAATCCCGTTTTTATCCCACATGCAACCCGTATGGATCCGTATGGATGGTATGGATACAAGTGAGATGCATATGGATATATATGTGATGTGTATATACCCGTACACATACAAATGTCTGAATTATTCGTACAAATAATTCAAAATATTTGTGTTTGTTCAGATACTAAAAAACAAACATCTGGACATTCTGTTCAAATCTGAATGTCAATTTGTCCAAATTCAATCGAATAACTAATATTTCAAATATTTGTACACATCCCTAATAACTTTTTCTAGTTCATCTGACTAAAGCGCATGGGTTTCTTGTTATCCGTCATCTTCTGAAAGGAAGAATTGAGTTTCATTTGACCAGCCTGTTGTTCTTGTAGTCTATGGCATTCCTAAAAGCTGTCTCCAGTTCTATAGCCTGAAGGCATGTATAAGGAGTTTAGAAAGGTCATGTTCTGACTCCCTTGTAGTGCACAGAATTGATTTTTTTCTTCCAAGAGTATATGTTGTTGGATGTCACCAAATAACAGATTTGTGCACAGCTTTAAAAGGAATATTTACAGGCAAAATCCAGCATAGTGATCTTGTTTGCTGTGTGTAACTGCTGTTTTTACATAATAATTATAAAGCAGGTGGGACAGCTGGCTACTGAGCCTCCCTCCTCTTTTCCATGCTGTTGACGAGGTTGGGTGCTGCCAAGTTTTTGTAGTTCTTGCAGCAGGTGGAAATGGTCGAGTGCTGACTCTACATCCCCTTGTCCATTCAAAAACTTTGAATTAAAGATATGAAATTTACTTGTGTGTACTGTTTTAAAAGTAAACATATATAAGATGATGTGGACACCCAGGAGAGGGCCTTCTCAGTGATGGCCCCTAGGCTATGGAATAGTCTCCCCCTTGAGGTGCATCAGGCTCCTTCACTGTATATGTTTAGGAAAGCAGTGAAGACACACCTCTTTGCCCTGGCCTTTGATTAAATGGGAATATACTGCCTCTTCTCACTTTACAGACACTGTTGCTGTTTTAATATATACTGTTATTTTAATATATGCCAGATTTTAAATGTTGTTACCTGCACTGAGACCTTTCGGTATAAGGCAGGATAGAAATGCAAATAATAAAATAAATAGTTGTTGGAAATGTAAAGCAAAAGGCACTTTTTATCATAAAGCACAAATTTTGATACAAATAAGACACACTTATGCAGATGATATTAAAAATGAATATTCCTCATAAACCTGAATTGTACTTATTAGACGTATTTGGTGATAACTTAAATTACATCAATGTTTTGATTCAATATATGGTAACAGCAGCAAGAATTTCAGATGCTCAAAAATGGAAAAAAGGATAAAATATTTTCTGTAGATGATTGGTTGATGCAGTTAATTGATCTTTCTGAGAAGGACAAATTGACAAATTTAATGAAAAAATAGGACTGTGAATAAGTTTGTTAGAAACTGGAAACCATTATTGACTTTCTACAAGAACCAGAAAATGGACTTATAACTGCTGGGTTTGAAGATTAATGGAATAAGGAAGAAGAGGGGATGAATAAAAAGGAGAAAAGGGACATTAAAGAAGAAACACAAGAGAAGCTTTAGATTAGAAGAAGGCTAGAAATTAACAGTTTATAATAGTATTTGGTTACTTATGTAAGAGTTTCCTTATGGGAACCCAAAGAAGAGTTTTTTGTACATTTTCTTTTCTTACATGTAATTTTTATTGTTTTTTTTAAAAAATCTATACACTCAAGATAATTGCTAAACTAGATGGAGAAATCATCTGATCTGGCATAGTGCAAGATTCTCATTGTCTTACACTAGCTTAAATTACATTTGTAGACTCTTCTCTATGTATTTATTCAAAGCAATGTACAAAGGCAGGAGAAAAGACACTCTGCTATTTTGTGTCTTAAATGTGCAGAGAGGAAAATTATAGGTAGCTAATCTATATGGATCATATATATTTTTGGACACTTTGTTATTCCTATATTGCTCATAATGCATTTGGGAACTGTGTTTATTTGCATTAGGAGAAGAAAAGATATCGGAATGAGCAATTGCTTTCAGTGGGCAATTGCCAGAACAGTTGCCAATTGAAATACTCCTCCTCCTTTGAGCCAGTTTGGTCTAGTGGTTAGGGAGCTGGTCTCTTATCTGGGAATACCAGGTTTGATTCGGCAGTCCTCCACAAAGCTAGCTGGGTGACCTTAGGCTAGTTACAGCTCTTTTATGAGATCTCGCAGCCCTACCTGCCTCACAGGGTGTTCTGTTGTGGGGAGAAGAACAGAAAGCTTTGTCAGCTGCTTTGAGTTCCCTTAAATGGATGAGAAAAGCAGGGTAGAAAAGCCAACTCTTCTTCATCATCTCACAATGAGAACAAACACAATTCCCTGATGCTCTGTGACTAACTACTTTTCATAAGAAGCATCACATCTCAAGCTTTTGGACAGGATTTTAAAACTTGCTTTCTACATTGATTTGTTACACTATGGTTCCCTCTAGATGCCACCTCAAAATCATGTTTTTTTCACATTATTCTGGGGTAAGGCACCTCTGGAATAATGGCTTGCTGCCTAAATAATGTGGGGCTGGTGTTTTCATTTTGCAATATTATGACACTCATATCCAGGCAGGTATTTCAACACACATACATGATAGCATCATTCATGGCACAGCAGCAGCCAGATATAGCACTGATTTGGGAAAACCTGTGATCAGAGTAGGGTTTTCCTGAAATAGGATATAGCAGATTCCCCATCTGGATGTGGCCCATGTTTTCTGGGGGGGTGCGGAACCCCTGTTTATGATCTGGCTTTACCAAAATGAGAGCACTTGGAAGGATTAATGGAGTGCACAGAATGAAGAATGGCCAGGTACATGGTTTGCCAAATGTGGCTGGTGGTGAAAACTACACAGAGAAAATGGCAAGGAGCAGGTTAACTAGACTGTAGGCACATGTGCAAAAAGGTGCTGTCCAGGAAGCCACTGGGTTGCAACCCCTGCATAAAGGACAATCATGCCCCTCTGATTCTTGGATTTTGGAAATTTGGGACTGAAGATCCTACTATTAAAATGCCTGCTAAATGGTAGGGAACAGATAGGAGCGGTTTGTTGCTTGAACTGATTGAAACTGTCAACGCTAAACAGCTAAACGCTGTTAAATCAGAGTTCTCTGTGCTAAAAGGATGATAGGAGCAGTCACCTCTGTCATCTTCAGACTGCAAATGATCAGCCAAATGGAAGAAAGTCTTCTTTTCTGGGTGAGCCAAAAGCCTGACGAAATGTCAGATCTTCACACCTCCCTTTGATTGACTGCAGTGTTGCTACCTAACTGAGAAACGGATGTGGCATCTCAACTGAAATAGCCTTTTGTGACCCATACAAATACTGTGAAGTTCCTTCTGTCCATATAGGTAGGCAAGAAAGATGTCTTGCAGGTGTTTCTAAATAGGTGTGGGGAGCCCTCTGTGATTAGAGCAAGAGCCTGTGGAAGTTCAGCGTCTTCTTTCACACAGTGGCACCCCAGATGCTTCTAGGAAATGCACAATTTACTTATGAATGCAATTGTGTTGTGTTCTGCTTGTGTTAACACGCAGTAACTATTGCTCAACAGTGGAGATAATGTGCAGCCATCTCAACTAGCCATTGGTAGTCTATCTTTAATTCTATCTAATTTTAGGAAGGGGTCACAGCTCAGTGGTAGAGCAACTTCCTTGATTCCTTCCTGGCTGTAGTAACGAATTGGGACTCACATGCAGGATGGTTGCCAAGTGAAAGTAGTAAGCCCTTAACCTTTTTTTATTAACACATGCCAAGGCTTTTATACAGTTTCTCTGAACAA
>MTQE01002208.1:16680868-16695039 GCA_014337955.1 Aspidoscelis marmoratus | reverse complement strand
CAGTAAATGCAAGGATGTGGTGTAGGACCAATAGAAGCCTGTCTCTGTGCTTGTGGATATCTCGTGTCAGCATCCTTGGATGCTGCATATTGTTTACCTGTACTGTGGAAGTGATATCGATGTTATGCCTTTTCTGAGACCTTGTTTCAGAGAGATATTAGGAAAGTTACAGTGACCCAGGATGTATCCTTTGTCCTAGTTACTTTAGTATAGCAATTTCAGCTTAGCAAGAGCTTCTCTAGCTCTGGGTAAATTGCACCCCCACACCTGGCATCACCCTGGAGGAATATAATGATGAACCACTTCTGTACTTGCCAAGAAAACTGCATAGATTTGTCCACAGTGTTCCCAGGAGTTAGCCACAGCCCAGTGCTACTTCACCACCATCTCTACTATAACAAATTCCTTTTTCAAGGCATCTGAACCAAGAGCCTGCCATAGTCTGCATCAGCAGGCAGATAGCAGGTCCCTATTCCAGGAAATAATCTGGAATAAGGCCCAGTACAGAAAGGGCCAATGACCCTCCCTCTATCATCCGGTGTGAATTCCCATAAATTAACAATGCACTGCTTTCTCTGTCCCAGGCTTCCCACTATGACTTCGGTCATCCTATGCTCCAGACTGCTTGTAGCATATAATATATAGCAGAGAGGAAGTAACGTGGCTCTGTTTTGATATTTCAGAATTGGGTAGCATGCAAAGATTTAAGGAACTTGGTGTTTTCAAAACCTGAAGACGAGGAAACAGTTTTCTAATTCTTAAAATATCAAGAATTTTTTTTAAACCCTGGCAAGAACCTTCAAAGACAGCACATGGAGGTCTGAAGTATGAGTAGAGAGCTGTAGGTGCAGGTTTCAGGATATCGCTAGCTACTTTCAATCAACCTCCAGAGTGAAGAGCACACATTGGCAATGTGACATGTCCTTTTCCTTCTATATTATCTAACCCCTAAAGATGGACTTTTTGAAAAGTGGATAAAATCCATTTTTTTAATAGCTGAAGCAGATTAAATGCATTGGGAAATGCTGGACCTGGTGAAAGCAAGAAATAAAAATCAGTTAATGATTGGTAAAAAGACATGGCCAATTGTATTATGTTGCAGGGGGAGGAGAAGAAACAGGCTGGGCTCATTGGAACAAACTAAGGGGGAATATATAACCTATGTGCTGGAAAGAGGTGCAAGAAAGAAGAGGCAGGCTATTAGCTACGAATGACAACTTTCCTTGTTTAAAGCACTTAAGGAATATCAGGCGAAGCTGCACATTATGCAGGTACTTTAGGTCAGTTGGTCTTCATCTATCTATCTGTCCATCTCCTTCCTTTTACTGCATCTAACTAGATTAAATTATGCAAAATAAGCAACTCCTTCTGAAATTATGAATTTGTGGAAATTACAGAATTTGAGCTTTTAAAAAATAAGTACAATGGAAAGTTCTGATTACATTCCTTTTGTATACATCAGGTTTACAGCAAATGGCGTGAAACCATTTAGGAGTGTACAGCCACAACTCCATTTACAGCCCAAAGGTATCTAGAGAGGCACCTTCATCTTTACAGCCTGGCTGAAGTGCCTTTCCTATCTTCTTTGCCATCAGGTTATGCTGACAAGTGCTGGTGACAGTTCATGAAGGACAACCTTGCTCTCGCTCTGCAAGAAGAGCAGCAGGTGTAAGTGGGCAAGGTGACAGAAGGTGTAAGTGGGCAAGGTAGCTACTTTGGTGGTGTTCCTCACACCCCCGCATTAGGATGCCCTTCCTAGGTCCTTGGGGAATTTGCGCCTTCTCTAGATGCTTTGTGGGTGGGGAGAAATGGAAACTGACAGCCCTGAAGGGCATCTTTGCTGAACAATGGAGATAAAGCGTAAGTGAGAATAGGTGCTAAGTCGGACCTTGGAGGCCTATGGACAGCATTTGCTCACAGCCAAAAGTGTGGACAGGATGGAATGAGCCTCTATCAAAGAAAGCAAGATGGATCCTTCATACTGTGCACACTGGGACTCAAAACAGGCAAAGAACAGAATCCATCAATGCTCCCAAATTGCCCACTTGGCTTCCTGGATTCTCTGGCAAAACTCCAGGGTTTCTCAATGGAAATTATGCCCATAATCCAAGAGTCTTTGTGTTCTCAGATATCAAAATGTAAACCTCATTTCCCTCTGCCCAAGTCTCAATACTTTATCATCTGTCCTTCTGATGCCACTGAAGGAATGGTTTCTTTCTCAGAATAGAAAATATTTTTTTGTTTTGTGTTGTTTTCAGAAATAAAAGCATAAACATTTTCCACAAATGATGCAGTTAATGAACTTATTTGCCAAGGCTTCATTGCCAGTTTTTCATTTTTTTTCTTTTTTGGATGAGAATCACACATGGAAGAAAAAGATGGGCCTTGATTTCTTCAGCCCCTGGAGAATCAAGGGCTGCATCCCCATTAAACTTTTAAAGAGCTTTGAATTCATTTTCAAAGCTGGCAATTCCCACTGGATCAGATGAATCCACAGTTTCTGGGGATTAAATGTCCCCAAATGTGGATTATCTGTATTCGAATCAAAAGAACTCTTGCTGCAGGACTTTGTAATAATCCTCTTTTTTTGCAAGTGGAAATATATGCAGTTTTTTAGGGGCTTCTCTGGAGTATCCTTCAACCAATGCAAAGGTGTGATTATCAGCTAAAGGAATCCTCCGCTGGCAGAAAGGGGAGGGAACAGAGGTGAATGAACAGAAGTTGTAACAAAAGACCAGATATAGGGGCTGGGATTTTACAAAGTGTCTGATTTTACAGCAATGGTGAAAGCTTTCCTGCTCCCTCCCTCCCTCCTTCACACCTTTTTGCCTCTTAGGCCTGATCTTCCTTGTGGGAGGGGAATCCAGTCAGCAGCTCCACAGACTGTTACTTCCCCTTTAAATTGCCACTGTATCACAGCCAGCAAAATATCAAAGAGGAAGTTCTTCTCCTGTCCCTCTTCACTCCCCTTCAGATAGTCATGTGTGTGAGAGGTGTGTGTGTGTCACTTTTTTTCCACATATTTTCCCTTTCATTTTTTAAAATGTTGGGGCGGTGGGATGGATTCTGCCTTGAGGAAGCAAACGAGAGAGATCAGCAGGAGGCAGCTGCTAGCAGTGGGGATGGATGGAAAAAAGTATATACAAGATGGAGGAGATAGGAATAAACAGGGAGTGAAAAGTGCTACCAGAGGTTTCTCCCCTGCCGGACATTGAAGAATGTAGAGTGAATCTGCATTATAAGTTAACAATGGAAACACAAAAAATCCAAATTCACTGCTGATTAAAAAAACAAAACAAAAACCTGACTTGGAGCTGGATAAAATTGCTCAGTGGGCATGCAGCCAAGTTGAACACATAGAGAAGAAGCATTAAGAAATTTGTAAATGGATCAGCATAAGATCTAAGAAAACGCTCCTACAAAGGCAAAACCTGTCCTCCCTTCCAATTAGGCTCCTTTTCATTCTGGGGACAACAGAAGGTGGGAATGAGCCAAGTACTTGTTGGTTCTCCTGGACCTCTCAGCAGCTTTCAATACCATTGACCCCAGTATCTTTTTGGAGAGACTATGGAGTTTAGGAGTGGGAGGCAGTGCTTGGCATTGGCTCTCCTATCTCCAGAACCAATCTCAGATAGTAGTTATTGGAGATACTGATTCGACGCCCTGGGAACTCACTTGTTGGGATCCCCAGGGGTCAATCTTATCTCCCATGTTATTTAATATCTATATGAAGCCCCTGGGAGAGGTCATCAGGAGAATTGTAGTGAGGTGTCATCAATATGCAGATGATACCCAGCTCTATCTCTCTGTGTCATCTGAATCAGGAGAGGTGGTTGAAGTGTTTGACAGATGTCTGGACCCCTTGGGCCCCAAATATCTGAAGGAACGCCTTTTCCCTTACCAACCTCCCCGTGCCCTAAGCTCTGGAGGGGAGGCCCTCCTCATTGTCCCACCTCCCTCAATAGTAAGACAGGTGAGCACCCAAGAGAGAGCCTTCTCAGTGATGGTCCCCAGGTTGTGGAATAGTCTCCCCTCGAGGTGCGTCAGGCCCCTTCACTGTATACATTCAGGAAGGGGGTGAAGACATACCTCTTTGCTCTGGCCTTTGGTTAAATGTGGCACAGTTTCCCCCCACCACAGACATCCCCATGCACTTTGTTTAGTGCAGATTGGACTATTTTTAGTCTGGATGCAGGGCTGGGTTTCAATTGAGCCATCCCCATGCATATGCTGATAACGTGAGCTCAATTCGAATACTGGTATCCCCATCCAAACAGCACTAACCCCCTGCATAGGAAAATAGCATCTTTTTCTTTCCGCCCCCTATCTCCTGATAGGAAGCCATGTTGACATCACCAACCCCTGTGTTGCCCACTGTAGTGATGGCAGGGAAGTGCCACCCACCTCCTTCCCCGATTGCTGCATATAGGGCTCATAGGCAATAATAATATGATAATAATAAAAATAATGAAAAAAACAGATCACTTTGCAAAGCCACTATGGGGTTTGATGGCAGTTTAGCAGAGATGCTGCCCTCTTCAGCAATGACCAATGGAATAATGGTCGCAGAAAGAGACCAAACAGTTGCGATCCATAAGAACATAAGAACATAAGAGAAGCCCTGCTGGATCAGGCCACAGCCCATTTAGTCCAGCATCCTGTTGCACACAGTGGCCCACCAAATCCTCATGGGCGTCTCAAGCAGAGACAAGGACAAACCTATTCCTGCTCTAGAATTCCAGCAAATGGCCTTAGAAGCGCCCTGCCCCCCCCCAGATCCCTAATGCACAGGATAGGAACAGCGAGCACAGGACATGAACCCCCCCCCACTAATGACGCAAGTGTCAGTCTCCTCCCCAAATAGCCCGGGAACATCCTCATGTGCGGACTGAACCAAAAATGATGTGGACTCAGCTCCCAAACTGTGCAGAGAACAATTTCTAGAGGACTAAATTTAGTGTGGATTTGGGCGATTTGGTCTGCATATAGTCCAGTTAGGGGGTTTGCATGGCGACGCTCCTTATCGAATTCGGATTCAATTCTGACTATATAGTGCATGGGGACACAACCAAAGTGAGAGGAGAAGGTGAGAATCTGCAACACTTCCACAATTTCCTTGTTTCCCATATTTCCACGTATCTTCTATGGGTAGGATTTCTGATTTGCAGCAGAGCAAAATCCATTTTGCCATGCCTGCCTACAAAAGGCACGAAGAATTACAGTGTGAGTCTGTGCTGTAGTCTTCACAGTAATTGCTTCTGATGAACATAATGTGAACGCCACCAGGTCTCTCCGTTTCATGTGCTCAGTGTTTTGAGTGATAGTTCTACATCTCACTAGGAGCAGGAGAAAACTAAGTGCTGCAATACGCGCAGCGCATGTAGAAAGTGTCAGATTCATTCACAGACTTTGCTCATTAAGAAATTCAAGTTGCTGAGCCAGGAAAAGCCGCTGGCAGTGGGTAGCTGGCACACACTGCAATGAGGTGGGCATATGGCATGAATATGACAGTTCTGGCAATCCCATGACCTTGTGATATTAGGAGAAAAGCATCCCTTGCCTCTTTCTGTCCATTTCCTGGAGCATAAAAACATTCCAGATTCCCTTAAAGTAAGAGCATGAGAGGCTTAAATGACATTTTGTGATAGCTGTTTATTTTCAAATACTCGAACAGGCACCGCGGCTGGTAGTTAGAGACTATGTCAGTTGGGGGAAATATAGCTTCACTATAACTCTCTAAAATGTACAATAGCCTGCTGTGGAAAAACCTGGCATTGGGTTTTCCAGCAATAGTGCTATTACTTACCTTGTGGAGGGAACTGCCATCGTTGCTCTATTTACTGCACATGTGCAGGGCTCAAAACAGGCAGCTAAATAGGCATGCGTGATGGTGGTGACACACTAGGGATGTGCACAAATATTCAAAATTCAATTGAATTTGATTGAATTTTAACATGAGAATTCAAATCAAGTATCTGTACATTTGAATTTAACATTTGAACAAATCTTTGAATATTCTGAATCATTTGTACAGATTATTCAGACATTTGTATGCATATGGATACATACGTATTACATACGGATACGTACGCATCTTCTTCATATCCGTACACATTTGTGATGCATACAGGATAAAACAGGATGCATAGGAGTGCCTACGGACACATATGAATGTTGTTGACATTTGTATTCTCAAAAACGAATAGATATTTGTACGAATAGATACGAATGAATAGATTGAATTGTAAACATTTGAATCGATTGGAATCATTGGATTTTGATTTGAATCCCAAAAATTGCATTCGTGCTCACCCCTATGACACACTCTTCCAGGTATTTTGCACTCTCACTAAAAACTGCAAAGACAATGCCAGCATCCACACTGCCTAGCTGATAAGCAATGTTCTAGGTTATCATTTGCCAGCGGGATATTCAGTCAGCAGCGTCTGAAGCTGGCCTTAACCTCAAAGACCTCAGAACTGTTTAGTTAATTCGAGCTCCTTTCCTCTGGCTGTCACAAAAAGGTTGCCCCAGTTTGAGAAAGCACGTTCCAGATGGGCCTGGCTGGTTATTGTTAGAAACAGCTTGCCATAGAAAATGGTTTGATCCATTGAAGCATTACCCTACTGTCTCTAGAATTTAAACTGTTTTTCCCCTCCTCCTCCACTTTCCTCTTTCAGGCCTTATAAACAGCTGGCCCAAAAAAATGTTGGCAACTGAGCCAGAAAATTCAAAATGACACCCCTGTGCTATAGAAATTGTTATAATAAATTAAAATAACCAATAATCTCTGCCCTTTAATGGCGCTTCAGATCTGTTAGCCACTGACCATAAGAACCTATTCATTAGGACTATATTGTCTGCCATCCATTCTCTGCCAGGAAGCATCAAAATGAGTAGGAAACTATGATTTTGCTTAGCATTAGAGTGGGCCTGCAAAACTACCAATGATGCCATCTGAATTGAATTGTTTACTGGCTTTTTCATATTTTAAGAGGAGCTATTTGCAGGAGGTTTATAAGATGAATAGGAAAACATTTTCCCTAATATGCTCTCACAAAGCAAGAACTGGGAGGTGAAAACCCACTGGTACCGCTTTGCAGGTGGATTGTACATCAGCCAAAGGATTCCACCCCTTTCATCTTCAGGCCCAGTTCACACCTTTACTAGGTACAATGGCTAGAGAACATTTGGAATGGTTCAGGTATCTGCACTTCGACAGCAAACCCATTCCGAACTTAGCTGGCACTTCCCCATGCGCTGGCTAAGTGTGATCGCCTCTACACTGTGTTTGCCTTGCTGCAGCAATGGGCATGTGCAGAGCTGTTGCCATGGTGAACCAGCATGCAACCACACCTGGATTGCCCTGGAAGAGGTGCGAACAGAGCATGCCTGGCTATACGAGCCAGCGGCTACTATAATTGTAGAGCACTTTTTAGTGTTCCACAGCTTTATGCTGGGGGGGGGGCACTCTGGCACATGCAAAACTGCTTCTGATATAGAAGTGGCTCTGTGCAGTGCAATGCTCCATGTGGGAGCAGCCCCTCTTTGTCCCACCGAACCATGCATGAAAAGGCCCTCAGTTCCTCTGTTAGCAGTTCCTCTGGTTTTGGGGGTGTGCATGAATGCAATTTTTGACATTCAATTCGTAACAAATCAAATATTTGAAAATCCGAATTCAAACAAATAAAGAAAAACAAATGTCTGGACATTTGAACTGATGCAAATACATTTGTTTGAATATTTGATAAGTATCCCATGATATGAATCTCGTACACATCCATATGCATCTGTATGCATCCATACGCATCCTGTTTTCATCTTGTTTTCATCCCATTTTCATCCCATATGTATCTGTATGGACACATACATGGTGCATATGTATCCGTACACATACAAATGTCTGAATTGTTCATACAAATAACTTGAAATATTTGTATTCATACAAATACTAAAGCACGAATGTTTGGACACTTGATTTGTATACAAATCTCCGAATCTGTCCAAATTCATACAAATAATGAATATTTTGAATAGCCATGCACCTCCCTATCTGGTTTCATTTTAGAGCAAGTTATTGCATTTTTACAGCAAAGAAAGCTAAGTGGAGATGTGCACAAATGGTTTTTTGCATTCACTTCATATCAAATTGAATGTAAGAAAATTCATACTCGTTTGAATAGATCCCTTTTGAATGTGATAGGATTTGATTCAATACAAATTTGTACGAATATCCGATACAAACACATACATACCCCATATGTACTGATATGTATCCCATAACATGTCCGCCCTGAAAGAATCAAATCCGTCCTTTGAATCCAACTTTGAATCCATCTCAATCCATGTTAAATGCACTCTGGATCCATTGAAGATGTGACTGGTGTGGCCGCTTTCCCACCTCCCAGGTTCACGAATGTGCCAAAACATTTGCACGAATGCAAATGTTAACGTACAAATGTTGTAACATTTGATATACAAATGTCTGGATTAATCCGAATTGTACAAATATATTATGAATATTCAAGCACATCCCTAAGGCTAAGTCCTGTGCTGGGGTACCCCCCCCCCAATATTACATGGCCTATAGAAGAATGGTACTCTTCTTAGGTATGGTTGAGAGGGGTCTAGTAATAATAAAAACCAAGGTCAGCAATCAACCAAACCTCTTGTTCCACTTTTTGGTTACTGGGCTCATGGCAAAAAGTCAGTCTTGCCTAATGGTGGATTTGTCAGCATGGCCCCTGCACTGACATCTTTGAAGTTCTGCAATAGCAGGCCATGCCTGCTTGTATATTTCACTGACTCTCCTTTTCCTTTGCTGTAGAGATAAGCTTGTAACCTTTTGGAAATGGGTGTTTTCTCAAAGTCGCTTAGATCCTGAAAGAAAACAAGGATTTAAGTGTTTGATGTAAGGAATGCCTGTGCCAACATGGGTGGGAAAGTGTTGAGGGATATATGTGACAGGCTGCTACAAAGGCAAGTCTCCTTCTTCTTGAATCTGGCCTTGGAATGCTGATCTTGACATGGCTTATCCTAGTCTTCATGATGCATATCATCTTGAACCCATGTCTGGATGCAGTAAGGAGCTGGATGAGGGAGATAAATGGAAGTTGAACCCTAGCAAGGAGGAAACGCTGTGGGTGGGAAGTACCAAGGTCCATGAGTTGGGGATTTTGCCTGTTGTCAGTGGGGTTGCACTCCTTCAGAAACAGCAAGTATGTTGTTTGAAAGGTGTTCTTGGAGGAATCTTTGACTATGGAGGCTCAGGTGACCTCTTTGACCAGAAATACTATTGCTAGCTTCAGCTGATGTACCAACTATGACCTTACTTGTGCAGGGATAGCCTGGCCACTATTGTCCATGCGTTGATAACATTACATTTACACCACTGTAATGAGCTGTTGGTGAGACTATCCTTGTTACCTGCTCCGGAAGTTACAACTGGGGCAAAATGGATGGGCACGCATCACACCTATGCTCCAGTAATTAAACTGGTTGCCAATTAGCTAATAGGCCAGGTTCTCAGTTTTATGCTTGGCATATAAAACCCTTAACAAGTTGTGTCCATGGTATCTTAAAGAATGCTTCCTCCTGGAAGTACCCTGAGATCATCTTGCAAAGTCTCAGTGGGTCCTGCAAAATACTTAATGGTCACCTTGTGATGACTCAGTTGGACCTTCTCAGAGAGAGCACTTTCCCTTTGCAATGTGAGCCACCTACACTTACAGCTGATAGGTGCCTAATAAAGTCATCTTTTTACTCAGGCATTTCCTATGTGAAAGTTTGCTTCTTCCCTAGTTTATCTAGCTTTTAATGTGTTTTTAACTGCTACTTTTACTTTGTTCTTATCCGAATTTTTAAGGCTTTGTAAACTGAGATTTTTTAAAAACAAAAACCCATATAAAATATCTCAGATAACAGGCAGATATCCTCCCCTGGGCAGTAAATATTCAATTATAATAAAAACTGCAACAGTAGTGCTAATAACAGCAATACAATTGCCAATTTGCTGCCTTTTCATGGTGCCTCAGATCAGCTGTCTGAGACACAGGCGCTTTCTGCACAGACACTTTTGGCTCATCCAAGTCACATAGGCTGCATCCCCAAATGACTTATTTGCCTCTCTGGGTTTCTTCTGCCAACACTCTATTCAAGCAGACTTTAAAAGTGCCTTGCACTTCCAGAATAAGCGTCTGCATGAGGCTCAGCAAAACGAAAGCGTGTTTTCTTTGTCTGTGTCTTTTTCTCCCCGCCCCCTCTCTTGTTGATAGGGTGCCAGTGGGAACGGGGAGGGACTGCGCTCTGCGCGGCCACAACCAGAAAGAAACCCCCGACAACAAAAAATACCCACCGTTTCTCTGTTCGTTTCCCAGATCTTCACCCCCCAAAATGGCTTCCCACCCTGGCAAAGGCAGCAGCTGCAGCCATTGGCCATGTGATCTCTCTCAAGACTTCACTCTCAACACTTTCCCTCTGACTGTCAAAATCCACTCCATACAGCAGCCATTACACTGCAGCAATAATCCAACCACTTTACACCTGATAGCAGTTGCAGCAATGTTGCAATTCTGCGCTGTTCTGGCTCTTTGAAAGTTCTGAGCTTTAGAAAGGGAAGAGAAGCTGCTGCAGTTCTGGGAGATGTGTGAATGTGTTACTGCTGTGTGTGCAGGTGGCAATCCCCGCCCCTTTTGCCACAGAGCGTCCCCAAGGTAAATGCTGAAAGGAAAACCAACGACTTCCAAAAAGAGCGCTGAAACTCTTCTTTAAAGTGCACTTTTTTTGTCGTGGGTTTTCCTCCTTTTGTATTGCTGGAAGCTCATTGAAAAGCCTGGCATGGGGGCGCTCAGAGGCAAAAGAAGATTTTTAGCACACTTTAAATTGCTTGGGGACAGGGCCATAGATCTGCAGATCTATGAGGCCCTTCCTCTTGCTGATTCACTCTGCCTGAATTAAAGAGAGTTTGATCCAGGTTAGGGAGGTCTTTAATCTAGTCACTGGTAGACCCATTTAAATGGGTCTATTGTACCAGCAGTCCTGATCCTGAACACAAGAAGCATGTTGAAGGCCTATTTCAGATGTCCAGGGCTACTAGGGACTGCATTTCAGTCCTGCCAAAATTTATTTATTTATTTAGAAAATTTATATCCCGCCCTTCACCAAATGGTTCCAAGGCAGGTTACAATGAGATTAAAACATAATGCACCCCTTCAGAGGCTAGAAGCTTTTGTTCCTAGCCCTTAGAGGCATGGGGGTGCAGCTGCAAAGCTCATGCAGGCTCTGTGGCCATGGCATGGGCTGATCTGAATCAGTACCAGTGGTCAGGATCAGTGGGTCTGGCTATTGCAGACCTATAAGGAAGTAAGTGCAGAAAGGGCCAGAAACTGTATGTGTTCGTCAGAATGAGGACACTACTGTGGCTCAAAACCACCAGCATGTTTTGCCCTGGACAAGATGTGGCTTTTTCTTCTTGCCTCACAGCAGTATATGTCACACACACCCTTTTTAAAAATAATAGTAAAAAAAACTCCTCTTTGATCATTCACTTCGATGCAGTCCCTTGCTTGCAAATTGCTTCTTTATCTGGAGCCACAGTCCATCTGTTGTATGGGAGGCAATTTAATTCGCATTGGTCTATTAAGTGCTGCAGCCGCTGGAGGTGTCTGGGTGATGCTGCACCAGGCAGCTTTACCAGTCTTTGGGAAATGGGAATAGCTCTCATTTTTACGGGGCTGTTTTCCATGTTAACAGTCTGAGACAATTTCTGAAGTGTCCCATAAATCGTCTGACCCCAGCAATCACCTGAGGCCTATCTGGGGCAGATGGAGGGGCGGGAGGAAGAGAAGGATGCTACTTGGCAGTACTCAGCAGCTGGAGAAAGGAGTAAACTAAGCCTTTGTCATTCTGATTCTAGATGAATATATGAAGCATTTTTATGGTGAATGAACAAGGACTTAAGAAAAATTCAGACCAATAGTTTTTGTTCAAAAGTGGGCACATGCCTGGGCAACTCCAAAAACTCAAAGGGATGGGGGCAAAAATCCTTATCCTACTGATCTGCAGCCAAATTCCTTCTGGCCCCTGGTGCCTGGCCTGGGCATATTCAAACCAATTTGGTCTTCTGTTTAGAGTGCTGGGCTCATATCTCATACTCAGTGAATTTGATTCTGCACTCCTCCACAAAACCAGCTGGGTCACCTTGGGCTAGTCAAAGCTCTCTGCTGGGTTCTCACAATCCCACCTACTTCACTGGGTGTTTGTTGTGAGGAAAAGAACAGAAAGCTTTGTCAGCTGCTTTGGGTCCCCTTAAGGGTGAGAAAAGTGGGGTAGAAAAGCCAACTCTTCTCCTTCTTTTGGGCTTTTGAGTTACATTACATTACTATGGCTATGGTCACACCTCTGCTTCAGGTCTAACTGCTCACACCTTTTCATTTCTATCCATTTTACTTGTGGACTTTCCATTCAAGTGTATAATCCTTTAGGGACAGCGAATAGGACAAGTACCTCACTCTTGAACTTTAAGGAGGACCATATTTTATTGTTTATGTACTGTTTTGATTATGGGAGCCACTACATCTGTGATTCACCTGTGATTCTTTGGAAGAGTTTATAGAAATTACAAGGAAATCTACATCTAGTCCACAGAGAAATGAGCTTACTATACACATGGAAGATACAAATACTGTGCTGGGTGGCTCTTAGGAAGCTGATGGGAACCCTAGGCAGAACCCAGTGAGAATGCTAGTTTTACCCATCCCTTGTTATCAATTGATTGTTTATTTATTTGCATTTAATGGGTGGGGAGGGGCTACAACCCTCTTTTCAGCTCATGTACATGTATTTTACATATATGTGCATGCATGAAAGAGTATGAAGTGAACCACACACTCATTGCTGGCATGATAACGGTTGAACTAGAGCCCTCAGAAAAAAAATGTTACCCCCTTCTTTCAGTGGAGTGCTGAAGATAAATAAGCAAAGGATATTATCTGTGGGAACCACCACCTGCATTATTTATCCTCCCTTCCTCTAGGAATTGTCATAAAGAATAATGTGATGTGTGTAGTACTCTTCAAAGTGATGACAAGTTGTTACCATCTCCAGCTGTGCAATCACTGGGCCTGGGAAACTTCCATTTTCTGGCTGTGATGCTGCTAGTGGAGGTTCTTCGAATTCAGAACATGGCCTCCTTGGACCATTTACTATGTTTGAAGATACAGGGTCACCACCAGCAACAACAGTGGTTTGGGTTGTTCCACTGAAGTAGTGGTAGTGTGGCAAAATGGCTGCTGGAAGAGTGGGTGTGATTGTGGAAGAGTGTGCTCCTTCATGACATTTATAGCACTTTAGAGAGTACTTAGCCCTGAGGGAGCAGATCCAAGCAAATCCTGAACCCTAACAGCTGAGGCATTGTAAGGTTCCAGTGCAGACTGTGCCTGAGGGGATCTGCTGGTGTGTTGCCAAAAAGGGTCCAAGCCATACTGGACCATGGTGTGTGCTGTCTCCATGCTCTCCATGGTCAGGTATGTCATAAGGAATCTGTTTGTGGGTCTATCCATGGCCTAGTCTGATGTGGACAGACCATACAAAAGGGGATGAATGATATCTGCTGGTCCACACTAGTATGTAGACAACAGAGGCTTAGATCAGAATGTGGTCCTGTGTACTGCTGAGTTCGAAAAAGGATCCTTTATCATAGCTTCAGAGATAGTTAGATAGTTAGGATAAAGTAATTGAATGAAGCATCAGGTTTGTAACTCACTTTCTCAGAAGACCCATTACATTCATTTTTCAATGGCATTTTAGACCCTTCAGCATTACACTGTATTCCAGGATAAATGCCACTATAAGGACTTGCTGTCCACATGCTCGTGTGGACAATGAAAAGGCGTATGCCCCCCTCCAAAAATCAGGCTTCATTTACATTGGATGAAGCATGGTCTGGGATAGGATGCCCAAAATTTTAGAGTAACTTAGAGTGGGGGAGAAGGAAGGACGCTAACCCTACCTGGGCTCCTGTCTTCAAGCCCGTCCTCCCCTGCAACCCATTTAGGAGTACAGGGGACAAGAAACGTGCTCTGCCTGGTGGGGATTTCCCCATTCTGATGAGTGTTTGCATGTTTGTGTGTGTGTATAATTTAGACAGTATTGTTTTAAAATCTTCTCTCATT
>MTQE01002208.1:16658465-16672240 GCA_014337955.1 Aspidoscelis marmoratus | reverse complement strand
GCAGAGACAAGGGCAAACCTTCTCCTGCTCTCGAATCCCAGCAAAGGGCCTTTGAGGTGTTCTGCCTGTCCCCTCAGCCTGACAGATGTACTTCGGCATCCATTCTAGTAACCACGTAATGGCATTTTTGTACCCATTAATGGGTACTTAATGGGTACTTCTAATGACAGCGGAAAAACACCCATTGATACATCTGTCACCCATAAATTTATCCAACCCTTTCTTAAAGCCATCTAGGCTGGTTGGTGTTACCTCCTCTTCTGGCAGCAAATTCCATCAGGTGGTAGGACACTGCCCAGTTTGACGTTATCCTTCATTCCTTGCCTATAGTAATTTTTTTCTTTTTTAGATTGGCATGGCTAATTGCGGTGAGAATAAGGAATCTGAACAACAACAACAACCTCCAACCTGTGTGGAGATATTTTTGAACTCTTCAGCTGCTGGCACTGTACACAGTTTCCAGCCTACCCTTGCTGTTGGTTTGCATACAAGCTATGCATATCGATAGAGTTTGCCCCGCTAACAAGCTGCTGTATTTCAAAATTAGGTTTAAAATAAGAATACTGGCTGGTTATTAGAAGGAAATCATTGGAGTGTCACCTTCAGTTTTTAAATAAATTTCTGGCTATATTTCATTATCTGTAAAGTTCCAGATTACACTTTCTGCATCAAGAAACAGAAGGGTGGGAAACACTTTTTTAAAGAGAAAAACAGAATTTTTGCTGTTTCAAAAGAGAAGTAATCCTAGTGAAGAGAGAGAACACTCAGGATCCTAAGTTGCAACAAGACCAAAATTCAAACCACACAACACATAAACCACACAGTCCTACTGGCATTTCACTGGGATCCCCATGGCCTTCCCAATTCAGTGTTTGACTAAATTTGCCCATACCTGTTTGGAATGTTCTGGTCAAAGTCAGGAATGGCCAGAGGCTCTTCGTGTGTTGGCACAGCAACATTCCTGTTCCTGTCCAGCAGTGGCAGGCATGTGAATGGCCAGCTGCCTGGTATGCTCCAGGGTTTTCATCCAGACATCAGATACCCCATGTATCCTTAGCCACAATTGGGCAAGGGGGCATCACATATGGAATGCAAGGGCAGGGTCAGCCTGGTTGAGGAGGGGGCAACACTTGGAAGTGTTGCATTCACACTGCTTTCAAATTGTTCCTGATACTGTAGGATTGCTTTTGTACCAGACAGCTTTCAACCTGCCCATGGCAGGTAAGGCTTGAGAATGACTCAGGATGCCTCAGAGACAGCTGCAGCACACTGCACTGGGAACAATGAGTTTCTGCAATCCACTTGGAATTGTCCCCAGGCAAGTGTGAAAAGCTCCTCAGTTAGAGCCCAGAGAAAACATGCATATTTATTCATTTATAACATTTGTATCCAGTCCTTCACCTGGAGGTCTCAGGGCAGATCACAAGCATATGGTACATGATAAAACAAACACCAAAACAAATACAACCTGCTTTGCTTACCTGCACATCTCATGAGATGCAAACAAAATTGCCTCACTGGGGACTTCTGGCAGCTAGCCAAGTACACAAAGATCAACAAAAGGAAAGGGGAGTCTTTGGGATCACTGCACAAGCGTGCACAAATAGGCCCAAAGGCTCTTGAGTTCTCTTATGTCAGAAGCAAAGGCCAACATCCTCAGACATTTTTCAGAAGTGATTTTCATTCTGCCTAAAGCATGGCCTGGCTCTGCAATTTTGGACCTGGTTTGTAAAATATTATATTTTTTGTTCAACTTACCTATTTATGGATCAATTAAATTTGCCTTTTACGTTTATATGAAGGTCAGAATCAAGGAATTAAAGCTAAACCATTACTGAACTTTCTGCTTTTGGCAGCCAAGATGCAATTGGCTCTAAAATGGAAAGACCATAAATCTTTATCTTTACAACCCTGGTACCAAAGACTATGGACTAGCATAGTTTCCTCAGCAAGTGTTTCTGCACAGTTAAAATGTCAGCAAGATGTAGGCTGGGAAGAACAATATTTGAGCCTATGGTGTTCGCTGATGTCTAGGATCACTGAGAGATTAGATTTGGATATACCAGGATATCACCCTCTCTATAAATGGCTTGAGATGTAAGTGCAATTGCTCCTCCTGACATCTCATAGGTTTTATATTCTTTGCACTGTGGAGGGTATGGCATGGGCACACTCTGTAAGTTTTATATACATTTAGAAATAGGTTAAAGTCACTCAGTTGTAATGTAGTTATAACTTTTAAGTATGGATGTGCACGAATATTCACCACATACAAAATTAGTTCAAATTTGCACATTCATATTCAAAACAAATGTTGGCTGCATTCATCTGAAACTTTGTTATATTTGCGAACATGGGGAGGTAGCAAATCCAGAGCGGATTCAAAGTGGATTCAGAGCAGACTTGAAGTGCTCAGAGCAAATTCGTAGGGGATTCATGGATGCAACTGATGGCGAGGATCCGAATTGGATTTGTATAGCATACGAAGAACATATGCCGCATATTCGATTAGCATACATTCAAAGGGGCTGTATTCATACATATACGGATTTTCTCACATTCAGTTTGAATTGAATATGAAAAAACATTCATGGATATCTCTAGTTTTGACAGGTTCGTGATAAGAGGATCTGTGCACCTGGTTTGAAATGACAAAATTGTTGTTTAGTGTTGAATTATGTATGAAAAAAAGTTTCTTGAGCCCTTTCTTTCTTTAAAAGTGGCCTACTTTATCAACCAGCCTCTGCCAAGACAGGGCATGGTATAATTATTAAAGTATTATAAATGTGCCTCTGTTTTCAGCAGTAAAAGTTTAGTCCCTGACATGTATATCTCACCTTTCATAAAGCCTAAGGGTGTGCAAAACATCACTTCAAATGCTAGCAGACACATAGTGTCAGCTCTGCTCCCTCCAAGCCCTGAAAAGGATGGAAGCTGCAGCCAGGAGCAAGGTGAGCCAACATTACTCACATTGCTCTGGGGTTATTCCATCAAATAATTCCCCCTCCCAAGAGGATCATGGCTGTTTTGAGTATATTCAGAATGGTGTTTTGCACCAGCCATGTTTGCTTGAGTGTTAGGGTGTTTCTGCACTTACTATGCATGATCTGAAGCAGATGATCCAGATCACGCAGTCAACTGATCCTCATCTTGCCTCTTGTGCTGCCCCAAAGCTCATGTAAACTTCGGAGTTAGCCTCCAAAAAGTCCAGTGGCCAGAAATGAATGTTCCTAGCCTCAGAGCCCCCAGGGAACCATTTTGGCAACGCTAGAGTGCACGCTGTGTAAATGGGTCCCTCGTGGTCCTGGTACACTGGTAGACTTCTTTATCAGGGTCTACCACATTCCAGATTTAAACTGGACTGGGAGGTCATCTGGGGCATCCTGATCTGGTTGTGCAGATGGAACATACCTGCAGGGACAGAGCTGCACACTAATGTGCAAACAGAAAAGGCCCAGAAGAGAAATACCATTTGGACTTGCATTAGTGCAGAAAGGCGCATAGCCTATACCTGATTACAGGAATAGGGCTTTACTGTCTTTTAATCCAGATCAGTGGATCCCACTAATCTGGACTACTTGGAGATGTGGGCCGGATCAGTGACATTTCCACTGATGACACTGATTTGCCACCCATCCCCTGAAGGTTAGGAATGATAGTTCCTAGCCTTGGATTTTGAAGGAGGGTGTTTGTTCACAGCACGCTATGGCATGCTGCTGAAAATCACCCCCCCCCCCAGTAGTTCTGGATTATGGAAATGCACCATCTATATGCCTCCCATGATTCTGTACAAGATCCTTGGTCCATATGTAGACATGATTAAATGGCTCTGCTCATGCAAATAGAGCGGATCAGAAGGAGGCATGGCTTCATAGATCTAAATTAATGTGAGGATTTATGTGTTGAAGTGTTCATCAACACGGACCCTTAATCCAGATTAAGGGTGTGTGCAGAGAACCCCTAGGAGTTTTTACCAGTCTTAAAGCAAAGCGTACTGTCAAGAAGTATATATTCAATGTGCTTCCATACTTTGTAAAAAAAATAGTAAGGTTGTGGACTTTTCATAGTAGCATCCACATTTTTGCATGACATTCAGAGCTCCCTCAAGTTCCACGCATGATAATGGGTGCTGCTGAAGGAGTGATACTTCTTCAGTGGCCTGCCTCACACATGGGATATGGACTGCCATTTGAATACTTTCCTTGTGTTAGGAGAAGGTGAGCCATCCTCCTGTGGGGTAGATGCCAACCCTCCCACTGGAGTTCTGACTGGCGGGCTGGGCACTCAGTATATGCACGTTTTTTAAAAAGGGGCTCATCAGTCCAAATAATGTTCTTGGAGAAACCCTTTACTCAAACAAAGGCAAAAGCACTCTATTACCAATTTTTTTTAAAAAAACTCCTTGCTTCTCCCCCCAAAAAAAGTTTGCATCAGGCTTCCCCATCTTCTCTCCCCTGCCCTTTATACAGCAATCCAAGATTTAAGATATCACATTCTTGTAGCTTCTACTAATCAGAGTTCAAAACATAACAATAGGTCAGAGTACCTAAATTTTCTGAAAACCTTTAGATCCAAGGACCTGGATTTTCTGGAAATCTAAACTTCAGAGGACCTAGATTTGTGAAAACCTAAAGGCATGAAAGCCTGTTGTATAGGGTGTGTGTTTGTGCAGCTGTTGCTGCATGAAAACTTTCGAAGAAAGACAAAAAGGACGATGAATAACAGTACATGGCTGACCTCCTCCCCTTTTCCTTTACCATTTACCTCCACGTTTCCTAGTTCCATTTGTACTGCAGAGGGATTTGTGTCACTTCACTCACTAGCAAATTGGAACAATGATTTCAGGCAGCACTCTTTCTTGCTGGCTAAAAAGCTCCTTTTCTTTTGGATCTCTGTGTGCTTGTGCATTCAAAGAAAGATGGGGGAAAAAGAAGTACAAATAAATAAAGTCCCACCATGTGACCCATATATTCAAGAATCTGGGTATCTGGACTTTTTGAAATATTTTTTTAAAATTAAGCCTGCTAGAGGGAGGAATGAGCATGCCAATTGGTGGAGAATGGAGAACCCTGATGTCTAACGCAGTTCATCACTCAATCACAGCAGCTGTAAGCAGACTACCATCAGAAATCCATATCTCTGCAACTGGTTGCTAAAGTAAATGCAATTTTAGAACGAGGAATATGTCTAGGATTTGCACAGTTATGGCATCTGCTTTTCACACTCTTTTAATGGACAGGGGAAAATGAGAACAACTAGCAAAGATAAACCTTATTTGTATCAGTTTTGGAGCAAAACTGTGCCGTGTTCCAGGTTTCTTCTGAAAACCTAAGCTTTCAGATATTACTGTGATATCCATCTTCAGGGGTTTCAGGTTTTGGAAGAGTAAAAAGTGATTGGTTCCCCCCCTCCCAAACTTGTTTGTTTCCCTTCTTATAGATGTCTGCTGTTTGTTTGGCAGTTCTTTTGTTTGTGTGTTATTTATGAGGCATTGGTCTGTTTCTGGCTGTAATAACGCTGATTCTTTAGGTGGAGGTGTTAATGGTGACTTCTTGAGGCTTTCCTGTTTATTATCTATTAGCATAATCCCTTGGGGTGAGTGACAGGTGGGTTGTATGGTTTCTGAGCTAGGGTATGAATCTTTGTTTTGCTTGTTTCTGTTTAACAGTTTCCAGATATTCTGAGAATATCCAGATATTCTTGATCCCTGTTAAAGTTATGGGGGTGTTTTATTTCAGTGGCCTCTCTGGTAGCCAGTTCATGGAATCCCTTTACTTTTGCTATTGCTTCTATTTGTTCAAATACAATTTTGTGGCTTTCAAACCATGCATTTTCTTTTTTCTATAGTGTTGGAAGTCATCCCTACATATACCTCTCCGCATCCACGTGGTATTTTTTAAATACTGTATGAATGAGGGGGTTGAGATTGTCTTTTGCTGGTCTTAGCATCTGACTGATTTTGGTAGTACCTTTGTAGACTGTGTACATACCCTTTATATTTAATAACTTGCCCATGTGGTCTGTTACCACATAGGCCAAGATGTAGGGTAAGAATGCTTTCTTCCCACTTTGTCTTCTTGCTTTGTTTATTTCTGGTGCCTGTTGGGGTTGATGGCTCAGTGTTTGTCCTCTTTGCGATGTCTGTTTGCCAAGAGTGCTTTGTTCAATTGCTGTGTTTCCCAGCCACTAGGTACTCCAGTTCTGTAATTCTCATCGCCCTCTCCATTAGGGTCTTGATTACCATCCTTGATGGTTTAAATCGGCATCTGAGTATCTCTGTGTGTGGGTTTTCTGTATACCTTGAGTGCCCGTTTTTCTGAGTGTCTTCTTCTCACCAGGACATCTAGGAAAGGTAGCTTGCCTTCTTTCTCCTTTTCTATGAAGTGTATGTTGTTCAGGTAATTGAGGAAGTTGAACTCATCTAGTCTGTCTTTACCATGTGGCCATATAGCAAATGTATCATCCACATATCTGTTCCAGAAGATATGGATATGTACCACAGACCAGACCATGTAACCAAGGCATGCAACAATTCAAGCAAACAGAGACATTCCCCCTGGGTATCTACTTAAAATATTGTGCTGCCTAAGATAATGTAGGAAAAGTCATCCTCTCAGTCACGGTGCATTTTGACACCCAAGGCAGAATTCTCTGCATATTTTGTGATTCCTGGGAATAAAAATAAAACAGTAGTATAGTAAATCACTTTTCTGCTCTTCTGTGATGCTTCAGCTCACCTGCTTCTCTCTAATAGTTGAACCAGCCCTTGGTTCTGAGGTTGTGCTCTGATTTCCTTTGCTCAACTTTCATCAGGATTCAGATAACAGTTACAGTTTGAACAGCTTTGTCACCTATTTTGCCCAGAAATTAAAAGAATCAGTCAAACAAAGCTGTTTCTGAAATGCTTGCTGGTAATAACAGGCTTCCATTTGGGATGTGCACTTGATTATCTCTAGGCCTGGAAAGTAACAAAAGGATGACGGAAACTAGAGATGGCTTGAGGAACACGGATTGCCCTTGATCTGGAACAGCCTGAAATTCCATCCTGGATCCAGAATTAACTGGATCCAAACAGTTAGGGATAGGATGTGGACAAAACATTCTCCCCGTGCTGTATCTAACAGCCAACCTATTCTCTCTCTTTGATGCTGAATTTCAGCACAGATCTGGGCTAGATACAAGCCCCCTGTCCATACGGTTAATGCATCTGCTATTGCTTTATTATGCACTATTATTTAATATCAGTGCTCCAACAGGGGCCTGAAATCCCTTTATAGCTTGTGTAAATATTTTATACTTGTTACTGTAAATAGAAGAAGCTTAAGAAGTGGTACAGAAAAGGGGATGGGGAGTTGGCTCCAGGATTTCAGCGTGAAGAGCACATCAAGTGGATACCGATAATTCTATCCTCTTGCTTTAGCTGCTTAATGTTTCAGCAACAGGAAAAAGAGGGGCTGCTGGAAGATTTCTTCTGCAAGATGCTGAGAAGGGGTGGGTGGGAAAGATTCACACGTGCTGAAGAGAGAAAGGCCGTTGGCAGCATTGTCCATTTATCATGCTGCTCTCTTCTCTTTAGGTTTATAGTAGCATATTTTTCCCTGTTTTATCTTCACAATGATCGTGTGGGTTAGGCTAAGCAGGAAGCGATATTGGGCCTGTTTGCACTTGCTGGATTACTTCATCCACACAGGGGAGCTGTGGCAATTCACCAGAAGTTGCTCCAAGCTCGCCCCGAGAGATCCAGTTGTGGACTGCTAAATACTAGTCCACACGCTTACTGGGTATGTCCGGACTGGGGGATACTACGTATTCTGATGCACAGTCAGTGTGTGGGCATCACCTGATACTTCATAGCGGTGGCACATTATGTCGCTGCTACTGTGGTTTTACAGTACCTGCTGCAGAACGATCAACACTCAATCCACAGTATTAGGTAATTTTGGAGTTTCCCCAGCATCCTGACAGGATGGCAGGAAGCAGCCAAAGAGAGCTGAGCCTGCAGCTCCGCTTCCATTGGCTGCCCTATCCCAAGTGATGCACACCTCGCCGTGTGTGCCACAGAAGTCTCACGGGAGGAGAGATCTCTGTTTTGAGTGGGGACAACACGTCATGACTTCACAGCTAGGTAAGCTGTGAATGTACTGATGACTGTGCATTTTTATCTGCTGCTCTGGAAAGGACCACTAGTAGTGGCTGGATTGCTCCTGGACACTGCATCCACACTCTCTTCTGGGTGCGACATAGCAAATGGGCATGTCTTGCGTGACTGCGGCTGCACAGTCATGCACAGTGTTCAGATCTCCATGTCCAAGCATGTACTGTATGTTGTCTCGGATATTGCCTTGATGATCCAGCCAGTTCCAGGGTGGCCATATCACCTCAAGAGCTGCTGGTCAGGTATGGGACTAGCTTAGTATTTATGGTGTGAATGGCTGCCACTGGACTGAATCCTTACCAGTCTGGTACGGTATTATTATAACAGGCCAGCAAGTACAAACAGATTCACTGACTTATTTGATGCCACTCAGACAATCTTACAGCTATATGAAGATTTGAACATGGGCCTCCTGGTCAAAATCCAATGCTGCATATAGGGAGCATGTGGATTTGCTGCAGAGGCAGGATACTGCTGTTATATGGCAGCACCTTTTGGCCTCTAAAACCCTCACAGCTGTGTAAAAAAAGTTGCACAGTTACAAGGTGTCCTTCTCTCACAGTTTAGCATTGGACCAGAAATGGGAAACTTGCCATTTTAGGTCTTATGGTAAACCAGGCAGTGTGGAAATTGCCCCTTGTAATTTTCCTCATAAGCCACCATCAACCTACACAGTAGAGAGGAGGTGGTTGAGGATGGAATCCATCCTCAGAGTTGTTTCTCAGACCCTGTGCATATGGCACCTCCCAGGGTGGATTTTGCACCTGGCAGAGGTCTGCAGGCCCCATGTTAATGGAATGTTTTACCTGTTAGGCCTTAGCGGTACTTGAGAGGCATCCATTTTTTATTATTTTGGATGCAATCCAAGACTTTGACTTTGACTTTGTACGGTCTGGAATTTTCCATGTTCAACAGTTCAGATCTGGACTGCCATTATGTGCAAATGGCTGCAGCTCTATAGTAGAGTAACCGCCTTGAAAGCAAACAGTTGCGAGATCAAGCTCTAGCATCTCCCTGGAAGAAGATAATGGCAAACCACTTCTCTGTCTGCCAAGAAACAGTATGGATGTGATGTAGTCACAAAGGCTGCACCTACTGTATACACAGCTAAAAAAAAGTCACCTCCCTTTCTACCCTCATTTTATGTGTATGATTCCTCTATCTAGTGTTTCTACTCAAATTTATTATTATTATTATTATTATTATTATTATTATTATTATTATTATTATTATTATTATTATTATTATTATTATTATTATTATTATTATTATTATTATTATTATTATTATTATTATTATTATTATTATTATTATTATTATTATTATTATTATTATTATTATTATTATTATTATTATTATTATTATTATTATTATTATTATTATTATTATTATTATTAATTGCACGGAGAAGAGAAACACATAAAAAAGGAAGGGGGTGTGGAAGTGGGAGAGCAGGCTTAAAAAAGAACTGCAAACACATACCCTCACCTCCCTTGAGTGACAGAACGGCATCTAATCAGAAAGGAGATACATTTGACACAGCAAAAGGGGTGGAGAGTAGGGATTTGTTATTCACATGAATTCATGTGAATTCAGATATTTGTACATGAATCGGATGTTACGATATTCGTACATTGACATTTGTATTAATAGTTTGGACATTCGTTAAACTGGTGAAGTGGGAAAGCAGCTAGATCCACTCTACAATGAATCTAGAGTGCATTTGACATATATTGAGAGCTTATTAAAAGTTGATTCAGGTAAGATCTGACACTTTCAGAGCAGATTTGTTACGGGATATGTATCAGATATGTACCTCCGATATGTATTAGATATGTATTCATTCGTATCCAATACATATTCGTTTATATCCAATACATATTCATTTGTATCATATATTTGTATGAATTCGTACAAATACATTTGTATCGAATATAATTTTACCACATTCAAAAGAGTCTATTCGTATGAATACAAATTTTCTAACATTTGATTTGTTACAAATCAAGTGCCAAAAAGCACATTTGTGCAAGTCATGCCTCTGTAACAAGTTTGTTTACATTAATTAGTTTGAGTTGTAAGCCTTGTTTGTTAGGAGAGAATGTTAGCCCGTCCCTTTAAGAAGTGGGTTTGTGGATAAGGAGGGTGAAGCATTAGAGCTTACAGGGAAGAGTTAGGGCCAGCTTTCAGTCTGCAGTCAGAGTGGAAGGAAGCATTATCCTTAGACAGGCAGAGACCCCTCATAGGCCTGAGGAAAGTAGAGACTCTTCATAGGCCAGACAGTGCCAAGAGAAAGGCAGGAACTCTTCATAGGCCAGCTAGTGCCAACAGCAAGAGAACAGTAGAAATTCCTTCTTACAGGCCAGCCAGTGCCACAGCAAAGAAAGGGAAGTAACTGGAGAAGCCACAAAGACTGAGTCCTAAAGATCTAAGAAGCTGCAAGGAAACTGTATGCTCTTATTTACTAGGAAAGTTGTTATATTTGTTTCACTGTTCCAATAAATAATATAATTCATTTATATCAAGGAAGGCTTGTGGATTCTTCAAAGTGTGAGGAGTTTCTCCTGTTCAAGACCTCTGCCCAAGGTCATAGTACAGACTGAACTCAGAAGCTTAAGTTTACCTGGTGCAGAACAGTGCACATCCTAGTTTCGTGGAGGAGGCTCAGGCTGATCACACAGAAAGGTGTGAGCAATGCAGGCCAAGGCAGGGATGGCTTCAGGACAACCTATAACGATGCAGGGGTAACCAGCACTGGTATAACCTCAGTTCAAATTAATGAATAAACTGTCCTGTCTCAGACTTGTGTGACCAGGGCCATAATCTCAGCCTTTTCACACTTAAAAGCTGGAGAGCTCTCATCCAATCTCTGGTCAGGCTCTGTCAACAAGTGACCACTACTGCAGGAAACACAGAGGTGACTAAGATTTCTTCAGAGCAAACCAGCTGTGGACAACTAAAATGCAGGTCACAGCCTAACCAGTAGTAGCTTGACCTCTTCAGGGAAAGTGGATCCGCTTCTCTTCTGGCTGTTACATGGTAAGAAGTCATGGGCTGCCTGACTGTGGCTTCATGGTCATTTGCAGTGTTCAGATTGGCATGGCAATGTCTGATCTTGCACCAGATGCTGGTTTGGAAGTTTGTCTTGCCAAATCCACACATAAGAAGATAACAACAAAATGTGTGAAAGCAGCTTAGAGGTGATAGTATTCACATTGTATTATCTCTATTCCACGCTGTGTTTGAAAGGTCTCTTTATGGTTCAAATAAATTTTTCAGGAGTTTTCAGATCAATTCTTCAGCAGGGTCATCCACATGTATAGTTTGGCCTGGTATAGGTCAGGCTGGAGTGTGGATGGTGAACATCAGTTTGTGGGTGTATCTTGGGCTAAGGAGCTGTTTAGCCTGCTTCTTGTGCAGCCGTATTTTATAGGCTTCAAAACCTCCTTTCTGTTACTACTACTGCCACAATTGTGGCTTCTTATTGGGGTTGGTGGGGCTGACTCTTCTCCTAACTCTAAGCTGCAGAAATGGGTGTCTTTCTCCTCATTACTTCATTTCCATGCTACGAAAGTATCTCTCCGCACTTACCACAAGGCCTAGCCCATTTCTGGGTCTCTCTTCTGCACTACAGTGCAGCCTAGAGAGGCCCCTCTCTTTGATAGTATGCTGCATCCACAGAGGATGCAGCATAACTCTGTCCAGGTGGCCAGAATGTCCATGTAGACGGGGATATTGGTAGATATGTTTAAACAAGGGGATCCACTGTGCTGTTGAAAAGGGTCCCCTAGGACTCTGAGGTCAGGCATAGTCACAGCATGGGGTGACATGGAGCCTGTCCCCAAACAGACCATCCAAGTGCAGATGGCCTTGTTCCAGGACAGCTGGACCACTCCAACTGAGAATTTCTCCAGTCAGAGCAGTTCTAGCTGGGCAGCTCCAGCCCTTAGAAGTGCAGATATGGCCTGCTAGAGGTACAGAAGCAAAATCCATTTAAGAATTTGGCACTGGCATTCTGAAGCAGTTCATCCTCCCAGTGATCAGAAATATCACCCCCTTTGTGCTTCACTGAAGGGAAAATGCTGTACTATCCTTCTCCTGCCCTCCATGAAAACAAGCCATCTGCCTTCTGGTACTTTCACCCTATATGTTCTTTGCCTAGGCTCAGTGTGCGTAGGGAGGGAAATATGACTTTTTGGAGCCTCAGCTGTGAGTTTGATCTCATTTGCAGGATTTCAGCAGCCACCACACAATCCCAGAGTCACACAAATCCTTGCTCTTGTTTACAGGCCGTGAAGCTGGGTGTTTAATATGCTAAAGACCCCGGCAGCGACACAGCCTACTCCGATTTGCAAACATACGCATAATAGGGCCCTCGGGCCTACTGTTCGCTTGTGTTCTGTGATGAGGTTTTCCCTTCCTCTTCACGCTCCGCGTTCCCACGCAAAGGCCTGGCAAAGGGCTGTCGCTTGCATGGACTTATCTTGGGCATGGGCAAGGAGATTTCAGATGGGAAACAAAGCGTAATTTTTAGTGATTAAGCACTGGCATAGCGCCGTTGGGGGTGGTAGCAAGAGAATCTCCTTCATGCTTCCAAATCAAGGCCAAGAAAGAAAGAAAAAACCCTCTTTCACATCACAGACTGTCAAACTGCTAATAAATTGATTGATTGAACTAACTACAAAAACAATTACACATGAAGAATTTCCCCTTGCAATCTGGTGTCTTGTACATATTTGCATGACTGAAGGCTTTGTGTTCTGATTTTAATTTCTGTTCACATCTCTTCCAACAGGTTTCTAGACATTACAGTTGTGGAAAGGAAGATATACAATAAATGCTGGCAGTGTTTCAAACTCTGTATGGTCAAGAGTGCTTTGCACTGCAGCTTGTTTCATTCAAAACATTAACTTTGTCTTTTCATCTCATACTAAAGCCTCCAGAATGTAGAAGTTTCTGTCAAGCTGTCAGTATATAGGAGTTGTATGGTATCCTATCTGCAGACCTTTCCTGGAAAAAACCCTGCAGACTTCTGCACTGATATCTTCACCTCCTCCTTGATTTTCTCTAACATATACCCATAACTTCAGGGTTTCTAGTTCAATTTCTTCCCCTTCCTATATTTTTCTCTTCTGACAAGTGCTCCAAGATTTCCACCATAGGTTCTGTGTGAGAGAATAGAAAACAATTGGTGCTATATTCTCTGTGTAATTTGCACTGGGTTTGCTTTTAGTTCAGAATTTGGGCATTATCCCCCCCCCCCACAATGATATAAAATAAGACCTGAACACCACTGTCCTTGGGATAGGAGAAGCGTGGTGGAAATGTGTGGCTTGTAATACACCTAGGCCGCATCCCCATTACAACCTTATTTCGATTTCAAACCGTTTTCAATCCTGGCAGACCCCACGTCAGTTTGACTTAACACGCTTTCCGCATGTTAAATTGCCCCAAAGTGTTGTAAATGTTAACCCTCATTTCAACAGGTCTCACTCCGGTTTGTGCACTTGAAACGTTTTACATTTTTTACTGTGGGACAGTATGGTGTTAAGGGATGAGAAGTGATTTCATTGAAAAAAATCCACCCCTCAAAACAGCCACTATAAGAATCCACTCCTTA
>MTQE01002208.1:16626910-16650265 GCA_014337955.1 Aspidoscelis marmoratus | reverse complement strand
CTTTAAACTGAAATAACACATGCCATGAAGACGCGCCCTTGGTGTTCTTAGAACCACCCAACCCCAAATACCTCCACCAGCCAACAACCAATTCTTTTATACCCAGTTATTCAAGAGCCAAGCATGAAGGCAACTCACTGGCATTGTAGGATGGCCCACTAGAGGGCTCCATAAACATCCTGATTTTGCTGATAGTTTCAGGACTGCAGTTGCAAGGAGATTGCCAAAATCCTCTGTAAGCCACAATTAATGGGGCGAAAGTCATATAGCAGATGGCAAATTTCAGATCACAGCTCAGCCTTGAAGCTTACTGGATGATCTTAGGCCAGTGACTATCTCCTAGGGCCTATCAGTTTTGCAGAGTCTTTGCAAGGATAAGGTTAGCTAATTCTTATGTATACCACCGTGAAGTCTTTCAAAGAAGATCATGAGAGAATTGTAATGAGTAGATGAGTCTTGCAAAGTTTTATGTATGTACTTATAAAGTTGCCTAGCTATAAAGTGTATCAATATAAGAGATGATTGATCAAACCTGAGTGTCAGCCATGGAACATAGCCTGCCATTGTATCCTAACATTCTTTTCATGATCAGTCTTTGCTGTTAGTCCTTCTGCTGTCCTGAACTTTCCTTTCATAAAATGCACTATCATGTTTATGAGAGATGGGCTGAGCAACCACTGTACATTGCTACCCACCCTCTGAGGCACCTTAAAGAAGGCTTTGGGGTGGGATTTTTCACGTACCAGTCTCTCCCCCCCCCCCTGAAAATTCTGTGCTAGGAAATATGGATTAGGTAAGGGTTGGGAACACAGGGCCCACACACATTCTCACTGATGTGCCCCTTTAGTTATGTCTGAACATTTATGCCTCTTGCTCCAAATGCAGTCCATGATCCACATCCAACTTTTCTGAATGCTTATTATTTGCACCCAGTTTAAATACTGTTTTTACTGCTTGATTGTTTTTATCTTCTTGTTACCCTTGCTCTTAAGGTTATAGTCTAAATTGCTCAAGGATTTTTAATGATGAAGTGGTATATAACTGCTTTAAATAATAAACTGTGTAATAGATTATCTCATGTCTTATATTAATTGTATGTGATCTCCTCATCGTGGTGCAGTCCGATGGGAACAGCTGGAATAGGGGGAGCCTGGAGGTGACAGCACGTGAAGAATAGTGGAAAGAAGTATCCATTATGCAAAAGGCAATGTATCGAAGAGAGAAAGGGAAGTGCAGTGAAGGAAAAAAACCCTGACCTTGCCCATCCTACCGCCTTTACCTGAAGCTTGGTGTAGTGCAGAACCGGTTTGTTATTCAGGTCAGTCTTGGCTGAGTGCAATTCATTAGGATAAATCATCTCTTTTGTGTTTGTTCCCTCTGGGAAGGACACACACCACTTTCTCTTACTCTCACCTGTCTGTCTCACGTGTTGTCGAGCCCAGCTGCCATTAAGTGCCCTCAGTTTGAATTGAATTTTATGAAAGTGCAGCAGTGTCACTAATTAAAAAGCTGCTGTAGCCAGAAGGTGTCCAAACACTGGCCATGGAGAGTGGAGGCCTATGGCTTCCCAGAAGGGACACCTGTGCCCTGTGCATGGGGTGTTTTGTGTAGGAGAAGGGGAAACTCTCTCATCTGCCGGTCCAGCACCACCACCACCCAGCCTTGCTAATACACTGCCTACTTATTCTGGCTTTTTTTGCGGCGGGGAGGTAGGTGAGAGGGCAGGTCTGTTTTTCCTTTTTTTTAAAGGGGAGTATAAGTGAATTAGAGATCTTTCCCTCCAGGCTCTTGAGATAGCTGATATGTGCACAAACCTGCAAGGTCATGATGTTTGCCTCCTCCCCATTATTGGTTTAAAGAAGGGAGGGATGGGAAACACGACTTCCAAGTAGATTTAGTACAAGGCTAAATGCTGCCAAATCAAGGACACGTGCCGATCCAAATACTAAAGGCGTGTGCTTGCAATGATTCTATAAAAGGTGCAGTTGAATCCAGGAAGCAGACTGGTATCTGAACAAATGGAGAGAGGAAGAAGAAAGTATGATATGTAACATTGCCTGTCAAATGCTACACCAATGGAGAAGTTTAATAACAATGGGTGGAGAGTAGTTTTCAGGCAGTAAACCTTGGAGCGAAAGTTGCACCCCCATGATCATCTGTTAAGTGTTGGGTTTAATGTCACTTCAGAGTTAAGCTGGAATATTAACCATCAGTTCAGGAGCTAAGCGTGGGAACAGAAGAAGCAGCTTCTGTCAAATTAGTATTTTCTGTGCTGACTGGCAGTAGGTGTTCTGGCTGTCAGATGGATTCCTTTGCCATTGCTTTCCTGATTCTAATACTCTTGTAAAGAAACACGGTCACTAGGAACTGAGTCTGTGGCTTTTATATACTGTACAAAGTGAATGTCTCCATCAGCAGTCCATCTTGGGACTGGTGGGACAAATGGGTGATGGGTGACTCCCAGTGGACAGCACAGGCACCTCTGGGCAGGCTATCAAAGAAACGGAATTGACACTAGATAGACATGCTAAGACCAGACCTCTGTCTTAACTCCTCGGTTGCCATTGCCAACCAAAACTAATGAGAAGTATAAGTAGCTGCATCGCTCCCACTCATTGCTTCCTTGTCCTACATTGCAAGCTTAACAGGGCAGGGAACTTATTTCCCGAGGCCTATTCATGCTACGGCCAGTAGTGCACGATTAGTGAACTTCTGGTGAACAGCATCTGCACATGGAATAGGCTATTACAGCCTCCAAGCGTGCCCACCCACACCAGAAGTTCACTAATTGTTGATCAGATGTGGAGCACGAAATCATGCTCCACACAACCAGTTTTTACTAAAACTTACCTTAAGTGTCCAAGCAGTGACCATTCACTGTTCTTCCGGTGCTCTGGAGTCATTTGAGGTGCTGCACAAGTACACTGGCATCTCGGACAACCATAGATGTGTGTTTGTGCAGCACATCAGCATTGTCAAGGCAATGGTGCTGACACACACACAGTCACAGAGGGCACTGCAGCCAAAATGGCAGCACCCAGAAGAGGACCACCCCTGGGATTGGTCCCAGGTGAGTGACCAATCATGTGGGGCTTGGGCTGTCATTCATTACCGAGTGCTTGCAAGTACGAGTGCTAGTTGAGGTTGGGTCATCACGCTCCTTTCCCATCCAGTGGACAGTAAGGGAAGTACGAAAACGCCGTTGGTTTATTTCTTGTGCTTTAAAGAAAAGTAAAGCTGCCCTTGGGCCCTTGTGGCAACCACTTAGGTACTTTTCACAGCAGTGGTTTGCTATTAGCTTCTTCCAGGAAGATGACGGGCATTGATTCTGGTGCACCAAATGGATGCCCTTGATGCTATGCCCTGAGTCCAGTTGTGGTTTCATCCACCAAAGCACTGTCTACTTTGACCCAAAGTGGCTCTCTAAAATATTTGCGGGAACCATTTGCATCTTGCCCAGGCTGTTCTTCAGATAAGATTTTGCTGCCCCAGAAGATGCTAAGAGCTGAACTTGGACCTTTGTTTTTACTGAAACACAGAAACCTAAGGCTCTGCCACTAAGCTATAAACGTTCCACCATGTTTTTGGACCTGACACAAAAGAGTTCTTTTCTTGCGGCATTTTATGGTTGCCAAAGGGACCATAGCACAATGCTAACAGGACAGGCTTGGTTATCTGAACACCTTGCTTTCAGCAGCCTTAAATTGTTCTGCCACCATTTTTGTTCTTATATCATTTGGATTTTTCTACTGCTGGGGGTTGCCAACTCTGGCTCTCCAGATGTTTCTGAACAACAATTTCAAGCAGTCCACCACCAGAGGACAACAGTGTGAGAACAGTCTGAAGAGCCCAATATCTGTAATTCCTCAGCCTCCTTAAAAAAAAAAAAAATCTATTAATTTTTCACCACTGAATGGGTTCCCCAGTGGTTCAGAGGCTAGGAACTTCCAAGGCTGGGAGGTCAACCCTAAAGCTCACACAAACTTCAGGGCTGGGACGGTATCTGGTCTGGACCAGAGTGGTTGTGCAGATGGTGCTGCTTCTCACCATGCTGGGACGTAATCCGGATGAGTCGCTCTCGGTGGTTAAGAACCACTGATCCAGATTTTCAGCTTTTCAATACAAAAAGGCCCCCAACAAAGAACTTGCCTAATGATGCCACTTAATTTTGTGGTGCAAATAATTAGTCAATGTGTATAACTAGAAGAGTTAATCAGACAGCAACCCTTAGTGGCAACCCTGTTTGATGAAAGAGACACAATTTTGATCATCCACTTTTAGATCCGTGATGCCTTTGAGAGTCTATGAGAAGCTACAAACAGCAGTGGGAAACCCTGGAGGAGGGGAGGGTGCCATGGTTGTCTCCACAGTGTTTTCTTCTCTTGCTTCGCCCTGTCAGCACAGTTTTTATTGCGGCCATCAATTAGTGTGGCCTACAGCAAATTAAAGCAACTCCAATTAAACAGCATGTCAACTCCGCAGCAACGCATAAGGCGAGGAAATGCAATTACCCCTCAGGAAGAGGGGGTTGCCTGATTTCCCAGATGGCCAGGCTTGCGGACGGGACCCACTGGAATACAGCTGCACCTGGCACTGGAAGCTAGAGTCCAATTTTCACTTGACAGGAGCAAGCAGAGGACACACAGATGGTATGGGATTAATTAATCGACTAATATTCTACAGAGTGGGGGATGCTGAGGGTGGAGAAGGCAACAACAATGGTTGGAAACAAGATGCTGTCAAAAGTGTGGCCTGCTGGGCCTGGTCAAAATAAATTTAGCTCTTGCATTTGCAACACAGGAATTAGAAAATTAGTTAACCTTAGAAGATAATGGTTAAACAGCTTCCATAAAGCTGTCAGGAAAACTGCATGGACACATCTGTGGAAGCCACCAGGGCAAAGTCCAGCTTGATTTGAGGGCACCTTCACCTTTTTTAATTCCTTCTCATTCAAGGTAGGCGGTTAATCTGTGATTGCTTTTGTGCCCAGAAAAGGGACCATAGCACAATGCTAACAGGGCATCAGGAAGAGTGCTATTGTTGACCTTCTGCTGTTTTGAGTAGCTTGCCAAAGTCCTGATTTTGCACTGATGAATACCTATATATACACCTAAACATAGATATCATGCTTTTGCATTTTTCAAAAACGGTTAACACTAGCTGGCTTCTTTTGGCTATAGTCCTTCCTACTTACCCAACCAGCTTTTCCTTCCTTTTGAAACAAAATGATTGTTACCTGGCAAAGTCAAATTAGTCTGATCTTTCTTTTCACACATGGCCAATGTGATGTTGATTTTGCTTGTTGGTTTGCCAGTCTCACTGTTAGGCAATAGTGGTCGATTTCTTTCCTCTTCTTTTAAGCATTTAAATGGTGAAGCAGGAAAAGCTGTTCACCTGACAACTACAAGCCTGTATCACTGCCTCTCTTGATGGCCTAGTGTTGCCAAAAGGTGGATGGAAAACAGAGCCTTTCCTTGTCCTTGGGCCTTGGAAGAAAAATTGACTTGGTGCAAACAAGCAGGTAAAATGTTGTTTTTGCCACCTCCATGGGCATCTCTATGCAGTTTGCTTGGCAGAGATATAGAACTAGTTTCCCATTCCCTATTTCTGGGGAGATGTCAAGCTGGTGACTCTCTGCTTTCTAGGCAGTTTATGCTACCACTGAGTTAAGCTGCATTCATACCCAAATCTTCATCCAGCTTCAGCCCTCTTTCGGAATGAGAGAACACATCAGAAAAACTACAAGCTAATTTCTTTCAGCATTATCTAACTCAGAAGACCCACATCTGAGTTAGATAGCGTGGAAAGAAAATGACTGTTCAGTTTTGCTGATGTGTTCTTCCATTCTGAAAATTAGCTGAAACTGAATTAAAACTTAGGTGTGAACACAGCCTTACAGTCATTCCCTATATTTGCATAACCTGGTACTAAAAGCATAGTTGCTGAGTTTAGGTTGAAAACCTGGTAACGTTAAGATCTTGGAATAAAGAATGACTTCCTTTCTCATTCCTTTCCATGGTGCTGATGAGGGCGTGAAAGAGATGAAAGGCTGCAGTGAAGCAGGCAACACCCAAACCCCAAATTAAGACAGCTGCGGCAAAGAAATATGATGGGTGCCAGGCTGATCAAGACACCATCAAAGTGCAGGAAGGCAGAGAAGGTGATCAAAAGAGGAAGAATTGGCTTTCTTGAACACAGGCTGGAGGAGTCCTCCACTCCCCATGGGAAAACGAAAATGTGACCTTGTTGCAGAATTCTGGAGCACTCCCTGGCATCATCTTTCTCTCCCTCCAATGTCTTGGATATAGACATTATTCTCAACACTGAGTAACAGAGCTAAGCAGAAGATCAAAGATGTGTCTTACTTTGCAAAGGAAAGTCCTCTAATTGTCTACTTACCTAAACCAATGAGTCTTAATAAAACAGATTCTATTAATTACAGGAATAATCTAAAAATAATCTGTAATTTTACTATCATATCAAAAAGTAATACAGCTGGGGGATGTGAATGCATGGTGCTCATGAGTAGAGGCGAGCTCCACAGCTCAACACCAAACAAAGGACAAAAATACTACCTCCTAACCCTCCATCCAGCCCCTGAAACTACTATTAAGGCAAGTAAATGTAGCTCTGACCTTCCAACCAGGCAAATAACCAGCAAAATGGGGCAATTAAATAAAAATAAGGTGAAAAATATAGTGGCAGGACTGGCAAGTGGGAAAAAGAAAATGCAACTCCTAACAGCCCAAATCTGAAGGAGAGTATAGGAGCAGCAGAGAGGGGAGAAATAAGCAGGGCTACAGAACATATTGATAAAAAAAAAATAGAGCAACTAAAATATATCCTATTAGAAAAGTGGGAAGAGAACTCCCAAACAGTGAAATCAGAACTTGAACAGGTAAAGGCCTCGATAGACAATCAAAAATAATGGGCTGGAAATCCAAGCAACAGCTTCTGAGGCTATGGATAACTCAATAGCAAATGCAAACAATATTAAACTAATGCAAAATGATGTCCAAAATCTCACCAATCAAGTTACAGATTTGCAAAACAGACTTAAAAGGTCTAATTTTTTGCATGAGAGAACTTAAAGAACTTTCTGAAGGAGTAAGTGTTAATCCCATATGTGATTAAAATGTTTACAGAAATATGCCCAGATGTTCCAGTCACAGAAAATGATGTAGCACGTGCTCACAAAAGCCTAGGCCCATGACTGGACCCCAGCCAAAGACCAAGAGAAATAATAATAGCATTTGACAAGTATTCCATCAAAAATAAACTTTTCATTTATTTGAGAACAAAAACCAACATTATGTATGACTCCAGCAAAACCTTTGTAGTGCCAGACCTGGCCCCCAAGACACTCAGACTCAGAAAGGTCCTTCAACCACTGCCCAACCTGCTTTATCACCCAAAGATTTAGATGGATATATCCAGTTGGAATTGTCACACAATATAATGGAAAACAACTCAGAGCCACAAACCCAGAAGCAGCACAAAAGCTTGCTTCGAAATTGAATTTACAACTACCTTATCCTCACCAAGGATCCACCAGCTCTTCAACTGCTCAAACACCCTCAAATTCAAATACCTGGTGTAATACCCACTAGTTACTGTTGAAGGTGAAAAAGGAGTTGTGTTGTTGAGATAAGAGTTTAGAGCGTATTATTCCAGGGAAGCAGTCTACACATAACAAACAGACTGGAACTGGAATGGTAATAGTTACAGGTAAGCAAGAGGGTGGGGCTTGCTTAGCTCACTGAGAAGGAGGTGGGGGTGAGTCAGCAGCTGTTGTTGACCAATCAGAGACCAAGAAGCTCACCAGTGAAAAGTATAAAAAGGCAAGCCCAGCGGCTGCCAGGGGTCTACATGGTTCTGTCTTTGATCTGAGAGGGGTAGGCAGTGGGCGTGAAAGCCTTTGACATCTTGAAGAGATTAAGACTCATAGATCAGGGAGAGAGTTTACTGTTCTAGGGGTTTAGACAGACAGCTCTCAGAGTAGTAAAGGAGAGACAAGGAAAGGGTTAGTTGTTAACTGAACACAGTAATGGACCCAAATTTAGATTGGCAAGCGTAAAAAACAAAAAGTAAGAGCAGCAATAAGCAAAATAAAAAACTCAAAAAAGAATGCATTCAAGACGTAATTCATAATCAAAATTTACAAGATAGCTTTAGAATCCATAGCAGTTCAAGCATAGAATTCACCTGTTTTTCACAAGTCCACAAAACCTGGTCCAGACTAGATTATATATTTTTAGCTAAACAATTAATACAATTCATTTCCCCAACATCAATAGACCCCATTACATTTTCAGATCACGCCCTGTATTTAGTGGAATTAAAATTAAAAGATGTAAAAAAAAACCTGGCTCTGGTGACTAGATCCTCTATTATTACAAAAACATGGAACAATTGATCATATAGCTTCAGAAATTAAACATTATTTTGAGCATAATAATAAACCTGAAATCCCTCCTGAATATCAGTGGTATGCACTCAAACCAACTATTAGAGGAATCTGCATATCACAGCTAGCCTGGATTAATAAAAAGAAAAAAATTAAACCAAAAAAGATAACAAGAGATATTAAATTATTGGAAGAACAATTAGAAATAAACAATTTAAGGGTGCATCCCCATGGTTTTGCCATTACTTTGGGGTGAATTTGGGGCAGACTTAATGCAAATCATAGTTCACATTAAGAAATCTCCATGGTAATTGAGAACAGCATGGGTTCAAACCAAACCTACCTGTCCCCATGAAAACCATGGTAAACCCCTGCAATGGGGAACCACAATTTTCTACATCCCTTCCTCCTGGGTGCAAGTATACCCCCCTTGCCTCATTGCGCAGTCCGGCAGGCATGCCTGGGTAAGGGCTAGCTTTAGCAAATGAGCTTCCCTGCACTCAGCTGATCAGCTATCAGACCGGTAAAGGGGGCTGTCAAGTGCACGATTGAAGCCACGGCTATTTTAATTATTTTACCAGAGCTCCACTCGTGCACTTGACAGCCCCTTTACCCATCTGACATCCGATCAGCTGAGTGCAGCAGGGAAGCTGTCAGGTGCTCATTTGCTAAAGCAAGCCCTTACCCTGGCGCGTCTGCCCGAACATGTGATGAGGCAAGGAGGGACAGTTGCGATCACAGTGCGCATGGTGGGGACAGTGGAACCCCACCCGCTAATGCTGCAATCAGCAATCTGCTTAGCCCAGGAGTGTCCCCATGCCCCCAGGATAACCCATTCTTGCCCACTAATTCAGGGCAAGAACAGTTATAAAGGGGGGGGTTGCTTCAGGTTTTTGGCTTTTGTCCCTTATGTAGCTCGAATTAGAGTTTTGCATGGGGACTGTCTTCCAGTATTCTGATCATGGGGACAAGCGCTAAATGCACGTATAAAAAATTATTGGAGAAGTGAAAAGAGTTAGAAATAATAGAAGCACAGTCAATTGCTAAAGCTCATTTCTATTTGAAACATAAAATAGATACAAATAACAATAATAATATGAAATTCCTGGCCAGAAGATTAAAGTGTAAAGCTGATAAGAAATTTGTGCATATGATCCATGACCCTAAGATGAACAATATTATAAAAAATAATGAAAAAATAATACAAACGTTCAAAGATTTTTAATCAAAATTTATATTCTGCACATTTTTAATTTTAAAGAAACAACTAAACAATATATAAATTCCTCAATTGTAAATAAACTCTCTGAACATCAAAAATTACCTTTAATTCAGCCTATAAGTTTGAAAGACGTTCAAATGACTATTAAAAATCTAAAAAAATAATAAAATCACTGGGACCAGATGGGTTCTCATCGTTATTTTATAAAACATAAAATGATATTTTATTCCCTCAACCAACAAAATTATATAACAATATACTACAAGTTGCACCTCTCCATTCATGGGGAAGTTCTCGCATAATCCCCTGTCATAAAGTAGATAGAACACCAGATTCTGTGGAATCCTATAGACCTATAGCATTATTGAACCAAGATTACAAAATTTTTACAGCTATCCTAGCAAACAGAATTAAGTCAACCCTACACGATATAGTAAATGAAGAACAATTTGGTTTCATATTTGATAAATTAATATCAGATCCTATACAAGTGGTTCTCAACCTTCCTAATGCCACGACCCCTTAATGGAGTTCCTCATGTTGTGGAGACCCCCAACCACGGGGGCGGAGCAGCTGGGAGGTGGGAGGGAAGGGCGTTGGGGACTCGTCGCGACGCCTCTGAAAGGGCAGTCCGACCCCCAAAGGGGTCCCGACCGCCAGGTTGAGAACCACTGTCCTATACGCATTGTACTCAACCTTATACAACACAGTAAAAAACAAAAGACAAATAGGACTTTTCTTTCTGGATCTATACAAAGCTTTTGACATGCTAGATCATAAATATCTAATAGAAGTTCTTAACAGGATGAATTTCACAACACCACTTACAGAAATTCTAGCAAAGATCTATAATACTACTGAAGCCAATATATATCTCTACAACTCTATTTCAACAAATTTCCCTAGATCTAAAGGAACAAAACAAGGCTGTCCTCTCTCCCCCTTCCTATTTGCCCTTGCAATGGTTCCCTTAGCAAATAACATAACCAAAAACAAGAATATACAAGGGTACACAGTAGGTAAAAAAGCAGTAAAAATTAATATGTATGCAGACAACATTGTTGTGTTCCTCACTGTAATGACCCCAGGTTAGGAAACGTAAGGTGAAAGAAGCTGTCAGATGGGGAATGTTGGTAGGTTAGAGGGGGGCATGGCCTGCTCATTCCAGTCGGGAGGAAGAAGCCAGCCCGAGACTCAGCCAATAAGGGAATAGAATTACCCCGGGGGTACGATATAAAAGAGCAGAGCTGGTGAAAATGGGGGTTCTTGATCTGATTGTTACTCGGAGGGGGGTTGTGATACATTTTGAAACCAGGTTCTCTTGAGTCCTGAGGGGAAGGAAAGACAGGGTCCTGAGAGCTAGAAAAGAGTTTATTAAGAGAGAGACAGCTGGTTAAGTTTGTTCTTTCAAGTGTTGTTATTCAATAAATATTGACTTTTGTTTGATACAAAGTTGAACTGCATGTTGCCTGCTTGGGGTTATGTCTGACAAGAGAAACAAGCGGCAGCGCTTACTGCCTCTTTAAAAGTCAGGCCGAAGCCCGAGAACATAATAGCCAGCAGCGACGAGTGGAGAACCTGACAGCTTGAAGAAAGGGGCTGAAGCTGAGGGGAAGAGAGTGTGTTAAGGCTGGGGGGAACTGTCTGAGGTAGCCGGAACTCTGGTCATAGGGCAAACCAAAAGCTAAGGCGGGGGAAGGCAAGCCTTGGCAGAAAGCCAAAAGGGCAAACGACCCCAGCCGAATGTCACACTCACACAACCACAAACCTCCTTTTCAGCCTTACAACAAGAATTAAAAGAATTTGAAAAGTATTCTGGATTAAGGGTTAATCTTGATAAATGTAAGGCATATTATGTTAATACCTCCTGCAACATCATCACAGCAATTTTAAAAACAACAGGTATAAACACAGTCATACATGGCGTAAAAATATCTAGCAATATATATCCCAAAAAATTTGAAGCGTATATATATATGCAACTATGGGAAACTCTGGAAAACTCTAAAAAGAGAGCCTCTTGGAAGAAATTTTTAAAACAATATTAGTAGAATTGCCACCACTGAAGATAAAGAGACAGATCTAAACCTCTACATGGATCTTTGGTCAACGGACATGAATAGAAATATAACTTGATCACAATGACAAATACTTTGGACGAATAGATTCCCGTGCGGAAATATACAATGTTGCAGAGAATTGTATCTCAAAGTCATCACAAGGTGGTACACACCTCCAGTGTGGCTGAACCATATTTCATCCTCTTATCTTAAAAAATGTTGACAGGGATACGATTTGACAGGTACATATGTCCACCTTTGGTGGTTCTGTCCCTTCATTAATACGTTTTGGGTTCTGATTCACCTTGAAATTGTCAAAATATTGAAAATACAAATTGAATTTCCCCCATGCTTGTTTATATTACACATTTTACCCACAGGTAAAATTACCAAAAATAAAGCTTTACTTCTACATTTTATGCTATTAGCAAATAAGTAATAGAAGCTGGAAAAAACTTGATTTTCTAAACCTCCGAACTTGGTATGACAAGGTTATAGAATATGCTACAAACAAACTCATTAGCTCCCAATATGTTAAATATATTGTGGGAAAAAAATCTATGTATATTTAGAGGTATGGAAACCGTTATTTGATTTTTAAAAATCCAACCTAGATGAATATACCATATCTGAGATAGCCATAAAATATTTGTTGGAATAAATGAAAATGTTGATAAACTATATGTATCCCGTACCAGTTACCATGTAAGTCAAATCAAGAATGTAAAAAGACTCTTCTGCTTTCTAACACAACCAAAGTTTTGAAATTGTTGTTGTTGTTAAATTGTTATATATGATTATGAATATTAGTTTTATGTAAAATGATATAAATTGTTTAGAAATTTAAAAAAGTAATATAGTTTAAAATATTGGTAATACAATTCCAAAACAAATGTACATCCCTTTACCATAGATAAAAGACCTTATTTTGTTTCAACTACATTGGTACCTCAACATACAAGTGCCCTGACATACAAGTGTTTTGAGATACAAGCCGCCGAGCGAGTGATATTTTGCTTTGAGATGAGAGCAAGATTTGAGATACGAGTATGTAAATACAGTACGGTACATAACAAAAGCAACTGAGGTGGTGTTTTGGGAGCTGGAATGGATTAATGGGAAAATTGCTTTGAGATACAAGCGATTTGACATAAGAGCAAGGTTACGGAACGAATTAAACTCGTATGTCAAGGTACCACTGTACTGACATTGTCTGGCTCACAGTGGAATCTTTACACAATGATTTTAACTGGCAAAAGTTTCTTATATTGTTACAGAAGCAAGGCTTTTTTGGGGAAATTCAAAATAAGCTTCAGGTCTCACTTTGAGGATTATCGTTGCCTGTTTTATTGGAATGCATATTCCCCAATCAAAAGATTCTGATGTTGTTAGTAGAGCCAGTATTGTAAATCAGGGTCTTTTTGCACTTACCTGATCAGGGCTTATTCCAGAATATATCTCGGGATAGGGATCTGTCTCTACATGCTAATGCTGACTATGCCAGGCCTCATCTGGGGTTTGCCATAGTCTGCACTAGCATGTGAATAGCAGGCTTCTCTTCTGAGATATGTTCCAGAACAGGGCCAAGTGCAGAAAGACCCCAGGATGGCCTTGTATGCTCTAGGATGATCTATATGCATGCTGTGGTCCCACTTCCACCCCAGAGCGATCCGGAGCATGTGAGGCAGTCCGGATCCTCCATAGGTGTGGAACCGTAAAAATTGTTTCATAGCTTTACTGGGAACGTCCAGTATGATCTCAGTAAGTGCCCAGACACACTTCCTGGTGCAAACCCTGCATGAGGTAGGCCAGCTATGGCTGTGTGCAACTGCACACTACATGTCATCATCATAGCAACGGCCCAGAACAGACTGGAAGTTGCTGGTTCACCATCCTTGACCTTAACTTCGGGATGGTATCCCACTGAAGTTAAGTGTGAAAAGGCCATATTAGTCCATCTGTAGTCTTGATAAGGGTAGCTTATGCTCAATTCTAAAACAACCCAAACTCTTTTGGGGTATATGCCTTCATCAGTGGCTGATTTTCCAGATACACTAAGTTCTAAGTAGTGTCAACTCTGAAATCCATGAAGTATCAGGTATATACTATAGTAGTCAATCTCTTTTGATACATCAGCAAAACCACATCTACAGATTCTATTTAGATTATTCCTCTAATTGTCTACTCCAGTACTGGCTTAGAGACAAAGACTTGTAAAAAGAAAAACACACATACTTCTGTGTGAAGACTGTGAGGAGGTGGTGTGGCTGAACAGTTGTGTGCCATATTGCCTGGTTGCCACAGCATGGCCATTGTTGCAGTGAATGCAACAATGCTCCAGGATGCCAGCATTCTTACTTTGCATAAGTGCTGGGAACTTTGGGATGGAGCTGGCACTCAAAATAACTTTAAGAAAGAGTTAGATAAATTCAGAGCTGCTCCCAGACAGAAGTGGTTCCACGCTGTGTGGATGCTCCATGGTGGAGTATCCCTAGGCCATCCCCAAGTGCCAAGTGTAAAAAGGCCCAAAGTTATGGCAAGAAAGGAGGCACTAACATGAAGACAGAGAATTGAGACCCTCAAAACAAAAATCTCTCAAGTGGATGCTGTCTGTGGGCTCTGGCAGAGATCTGTGGAATGCCAAGCTGTTCCCACACAACTGTGGTTCTCAGATGACACTACCTTGAACAATGAGTGTGGATTATTGCACATAGCTCTCATTTCTCTGTCCTGTCTTTTGTGCTGTGCAAAAATTGCCAGAGACCTTTAAGTATTCAGAACATGAAGGGAGGCTGCACCCACTACTTTACTAGTCCCTTCATTCTACCGCCTACTTTGGGACAAAATTAGATTCCTTCTGGAAATGGTTATGCAGCACATGGAAGCTGTGACTATGTGAGAGGAGCTCAGCAGGTGGTGCAGTGGCTGATGCATAGCAAGCTGGTATATTTAATCTACAGATACCATCCTTGGACTTAGACGCCTTCTCTGAGTATATCCGTGGAAAGTAGTATAGTTCCTCTGGTGCTGCTATTCCATTCATTGCTGCTGTAAATGATGTCTTTATGCAACTGTGGATCACAGACTGGGATCATAGGCTGGGAAAGATAGCCAGGGGACTGAAATCTTCCATTGGTTCTGTTTGGATCAGACATTTGTTTGCTTGTTTGTTTGCTTGCATTCTTATCCCACACTATACCTGAAGGTCTCAGGGCAGGTAAAAACATTTAAAATAAAATATAAATATTTAAACAATAACAGTGTCTGAAAGTGAGAAGAGAAAGTGTATCCACATTTAGCCAAAGGCCAGGCAAAGAGATGTGTCTTCTAGAGGTGTGCATGAATGGTTTTTTTTACATTCTGTTTGAATCGAATCGAATACCTGAAAATCCAATTTGAATCTTTTAAATTTGAATTTAACAAGATTCGATTCATATTTACCAAATTCAAATCTATTCATTTGAATTTTTTACTCGAATCTGCACATATGAATGTCAACAACATTCGTATGTGCACGTACTCATCTTCCCAATATCCAGACTCATCGGTACACATCCGTACACATCTGTATGCATCCTGTAGTTATCCCGTATGCAACCCGTTTTCATCCCGTACAGATCTGTAGAAATGCATATGGATGTGGGAAAAATGTGTATCTTCAAGTACGTGTCGTGTACAAACTCATACACAGATAAATGTCTGGATAATTCAAACGAATAGATCAGAAGTTTGAAATTCATTTTGAATGTTTACATTTGAATTTTGGGACATTCGATTCGAGTTTTAATGTCAAAATTTGACACATTCGATCATATTTCGAATGTCTACAAACATTTGTGCACATCCCTGGTGTCTTCACTGCCTTCCTAAACATGTACAGTGAAGGTACCTGACGCACCTCAAGGGAGAAACTATTCCATAGCCTTGGGGCCATCACTGAGAAGGCCCTTTTCCACTTCGATAAAAAGTTTGAACCAGGTAATCAAGGTGTTCCACCATACCCTTGTCCTGCCCCTCTACTTGCAGGGTCCTAATATGTGATCTGTGGGCCTGATGGAATGTGGTGTGTAGCTTCTTGGTACTATTTTAGGTGACTTACTCCGTACAGCATTGCAAACTGTGTAAAGTCCTGTGAACATTTAAGGGGAAACAAATCTCCTTGTGGTTTTGCTTCAGCTGAAGGCCTGAAAGCAAATCCCCCAATGAAGTGGTAACAAATGAGCCTCATCTCTTAGACCAGTGGTTCTCAACCTTCCTAATGCTGTGACCCTTAATGGAGCTCCTCATGTTGTGGAGACCCCCAACCATGGGGGCGAAGCAGCTGGGAGGTGGAAGGGAAGGGCAGTGGGAGACTCGTCACAACCCCTCTGAAAGGGCGGTTCGACCCCCAAAAGGGTCCCGACCCCCAGGTTGAGAACCACTGTCTTAGACCTACCTACTTGAGAAATGGGCAGGTTGAGGTGAAATTTGAGCATGTGTCAGGGGAGAAGGGGCAGTGGCCATCCCAACTGGAATTGTGTCTGGTTTATACAAAAAAAGGCCCTTTCCCTATTCTCTAGCTCACCTCTCAACATCCAGCTCATTTGTGTCTTTCTGCCTGCTTTTTATCGTGAAGGTGTGACCACAGCCAAGGACAGTGAGCCATGTGTCTCTAAACAGGAGGCGCAGAATACATCAAATCTGATGGAGTAATAAAAACAAAGGAAGTAGCTCACTAAATCTTCTTGGATGTTGAATGTTGGGGCCTCTGCTGACCATGATGGGCTGTGTAGCAGCCAGCCAGAGAGAACATCATTCATCGGTGGATGTTTATTTTAAAAAGAAAATGTCTTCAGGGCTCTCCTAGTGCCTGTTCTTGCTATCCTTTTCATGCAAGGGAAAGATATGCTTTTGTCTCTTTTTTAAAAAATGTATTCTTTAAAAAAAATACATTTATTTTTTAATAAAGAAGAAAAGAAAGAAGAAAAGAGAAGGAAGAGAAGATGCTGGGAAATGGAGAAAGTCATCAAAAGAACAACAAGAAGATAGAGAGATGTTGTTTGGTGTTAATAGCTGATTATACTTTTGCCTCTTTTTAAGTGTTTTTAAGGTCCAATCTGAATATTATAGGGAATTATATATATGTTCACTCAAACGTAAGTCCCATTGGGTTCACTGCTGCTCATTCCCAGATAAGTGGGTATAGGCTTACAGTCTTTATTGCTTCAATCTGTCACTTAAATTGCTTTTTCAGTGTCCATTTTAATTCTAAATGTTTAATGGATGCTTCTCTTGTTGTGACCTGTACTGGGAACCAGTTGGCTAAAGAGCAATACATAAGACTCAGTGGTATCATTGTATAATAGGAGATTTTGGTTTTGATATTTCCAGGCAAATATCAATTGACACTGATGGGAGACCAACCAATAAAATACTTGAAAGAAGAATGGAAATTAATAGTGATGTATGCACCCCAGGCCAATGTTCCAGAAGTCTTAAACCCAGTTTGGACTTGTGATTAGGGTGCTGGATTCTTATCTGGGAACAACAGGTTTGATTCCATATTCCTCCACGAAGCCAGCTGGGTGACCTTGGGCTAGTCGCAACTCTCTTTTGAGCTCTCACAGCCCCATCCATCTCACAGGGTGTTCTGTCCTGGGGAGAAGAATAGAACGCTTTGTCAGCTGCTTTGAGTCCCCTTGAATGGGTGAGAAAAGTGGGGTAGAAAAGCCAACTCCTCTTCTTTTACTTAAAAAAGGGGTTTCAGAAAAAACACTTAAATTGGTTGAGTGAAATGTACAGGGGAAATGTCTGTGGTGGGGGAGAGGGGCATTGTCATTTCGAACTGAAATATTTTGAATTTTAAATTTATAATTTACACTGTGTATTTTGGCTAAATATGTTGTTGTTGTTGTTGTTGTTAAAAAGAGCAATACATAAGTATATTAATTTAGTTTCCTCTGAGTATTGTCCTGCCAGGGAGAGAGGAGGGGAAAAGGGCAATAATTTGAATATATAATTTAAGTTACTGTATATTTTTAATCTTTCTGTTGTTGGGATCTCCCATGGGACTTTGGGTGTGAAGAACAGAATATAATTTCTTAAAGGAAATTGGTTGTTGTTTTTTAAAGACAGAATACATTGATACGAGACTGATAGTTAAACTTTTGACCATAAGAAATGACTACAGAAAAAAATTAGTGAAATACAAATTTTTAGAGTTCATGCAAAACTAGATGGATTATACACTCAAATTACAAAATGCAGTGCTTAATCATATTGCTGGTCAAAGTAGGCTGGAACTGCCAGCATGAGCCAGCCACAGTGACTCTGAGATTTTAGCTGAGCCTTTCTCCAAGACACACCTTGAAATGTCTGGACTGGAAGAAGGGAACTCTGGCATAGGTAGGAGATGTTCTACCAGTAATTGACTATCTTCCATACCAATTGCATTAAGTTTTGATTGGTCATGTTAAAAAATTAAGAGGGTCTGGATGAAGGTAAGTTATCCAACCACATCTTGGGCTCCACTCCCATGTATGAAAACCACTCTGTTACATAGAACATAAGAGGAGCCCTGCCGGATCAGGCTACAGCCCATCTAGTCCAGCGTTCTGTCTCACACAGTGGCCCACCTTCTGGGCATCTCAAGCAGAAGACAAAGGCAAAACCTTCCCTGTTAGTGCAAATAGTGTACTGTGATTGCATCTCAGCATATGCCATTTGTACAGAATTAACATAATTTATGTGCAACTCTCCCCAGAATGAATGGGGGGTGTTACATCAACAGGCACATCAGAGTTGTTCTGGGGTTCAAACAAGTGTGGCAATGTATAAACAAACTTGCATTTACATGGGGGGTTGCACCAAGTGAGGGGGAAAGAGAGATATGGAAAGAAACCTGTTTCTTAGTGTGGCTTACTTTTGCTGAACTGCAGTTATAAACAGCAGGCTATCCTGAATCACATAATTAAGAAACACAGCACTATTAAACATCACTGGGAGTCACTGAGTAATTAAAATGACCAATTAATTAAGTAATGAATGGACACTGGAAAAGGCTGACTGCATCATGTGTGCAAACACATTTTGTTATAAGAGATGATAATGGAAAATATCTCATGGAAAATTGCCTTCCAGAGACTTATTAGACTATAACATCTTCCTTATTCTTCCTTCAGGGAAGAGAATCCCAAATAAAAACTCTAGGGATGAGAAGGACTGGGTGATAAATATACAGTACCTGCACTTTTGTTTATAACATTTGTTAGGTTTATGCTCTGTCTTTATTTATGTAATGCTCAAAGTACCTAGCCAAAATAAGGAAAAGCACAGTAAAAACAATATTCATTAAGCCTCGTAAGCAAAACCTAGGAAAAATGTAACAATAGAACAGCAGATAAAGATCAAACTGTGACAGTTATTGGAAAATGTAAAGATAAAAATAAAAGATTCCAGAAGAACGCAAAACAGCTCAATAGACTGAGAGAAAGCCCAGGTTTCTATCTGAAGAAGCAGGCGACTTCTTCATGGGCGCTTTATGGAGTGTTGCCATGATTGCTGCTCAAAATGATGCCTCTTCATCTCTATTTTTTAGTGCAGAGACATCAATCAAAGCATCAATCTGAAGCAGTTCCACTGGGGGGGGGCAGTAAATTTTGCCCTCCCAAAATGGTACCTTGGCTGGCAATTACACCTGACAGGAGTGAACTTGCAGCAAGTTGCCTGTTGTAGTGAATGTATGGCAGCAGAAGACATATTACTGGGCATTTTGGAGATACAGTCAAAGCTGGTGGAACTGCACCACTCAAAGGGGAGAGAGCTGACTGGAGCCCCAAGCTTGGAGCTATGGGGAATGTGCTGTAGCAAGAAAGAGAGGAGCGTCATTCAGGATAAGCTATAGAAGTTGGTGGTTCTTCAAGTAGCTGAATCCCAAGTTGTTGATGCATGGATCCAAATGGTGATGTTAGGGCTATTCGTTGCCTTTGACTATCAGGGTACGCTTAAGTATTGTTTCTTTTTTATTTCGTTTATAGTATGGGAAATCTACAAGCAATCTGGAAAAGGGGTGGAGTAACATTTTGATTTTTGAATGTGCTGAAAAACTGTGCTCAGGTGGCATATGAGTACAGTCTAAAACTATGTAACATCTCCATTTTGCATTTCTGCAGGAGATGACGCTGGAGATAGGGTGATTCCATTTGAAGAATTTATGGTTTGGGGGGTAGGGATGTTTCTGGGTTGTACCCATAGCTGAAGCATCTTGTGCTACTCATTGTTTCTCATAAATAGTCAGCTAGAAGCGTGCCAATCAGTGCTTAGGAAAACAAAATGAGATGGGTACTGTCTTGCTAGCAATATACCCTGTAGCTGCCTTCATCTATCATAACATGAGCAGGGCAGGATCCACAAGATGCTGCTATGACACCAAAATTCAGCTGTGAGGGGTGGGGTCTGGTTGGCTGTGCTCCCACGCAACTGTATTACTGTGCTGGGTGTGGATCTGCAAAACCTGCACACAGCTAGTAGGTACCCAACCATAAGCACTCTCTATAGGGCTGTAAAGGGTGTGCAGGAGTAAGCATTTCTCTTTTGGCAGTGGCAGGGTGCTAATGTGTTGTCATTGCTCAAGATCTCCCTAGTATTCTGTGGCAGCCATCCTGGGTTTGAAGAGTCCCTACTGGTAACATCCCAGCCAGGGAATGAAAATTTTCCAACTGCAGTGTTCATGAAGTCAAAGATGGAAGCTGGCACTGTTACTTTGAAGAGCATCACACGTGCAGCATACTTCTTATTTTGTGTGTGTGTGTTTAAATTTTATAACAAATTACAAAACAATTGCAATTAATTGTACAGAATAACTTATAAGCATACAACATTACTAAACACTCATATTAAGAAACTTAAAGTGAGAGCAATAATTTGTTATACATTTGAATTTGTTAGTACAACTGTGACCTATATTTGAAATAATGTGAACTGTATACTATGTTTCAGACTTTGGGGGAATGATTTAGAAAATGTACGTGTAGCGCTCTTCTTTATGGCTATTCCTGGTTGCACTCTGGTAGCACTCTGGTTACCGCACTGCCAGGGATGCCCCATGAAGATTTTGCCAAAGTGAAGAACAATTATCAGTAATTCTGCCTGTTGGTTTGGAATAAGGAAAGGCTAGACTCTGCTGTGGCAAGTGATAGATTGCAGTGTTAAGCTATTGCCACAAGATGATTCTTGACCATGAACTGGAGCTTGCTAATGCTTGCTAAGCTACATCTCTGACATCTTTTTTCGTTTCCCTTCCGAAACAATGTGCTCCTACAAAGCTCTACTTATAGCTGTTCCTTTTAGACAACCAAAACCTACATATACCTCTGAATATTGGATTCTGGGTTAAGCAATAAGCACCCAGGTGCCTTCAAGTTTTGCTTCAAAGCTTCCCAGAAGATGTGGTTGAATGTTGTGTGAGACCAAATGCTGGAAACCAAATGCTCAAGTCTAATAAATTCGCTAACAAATTCCCTTCCTTCCTTTAATTTACTTTTTAGTTCCTGTTCTTTCAGGTAGCACTTGTTTTTCTGTTATGTCATTCTTACTTGGCTTAATACAACTTTTATTCATTTTTTCTCATCTTTTTCTGGTCCACATGTGCCATCTTGGCCTTCTTTAAGGAGGGCTTTCCCATCATTTCTGGAGACTGATACCATATTACAAGCTCAGGGTGCGTCTCCATGCCAAAAAAAAATCCGAATTTAAGCTTGTTTTTCCTCGGAGTGTCTCCATGCACAGCTTTACTCCGGGCTACCTGAGGCGCAAAGGAGGAAAATCCCCCCCCCTTTCAAACAGTACTAGATACAACTTAGGAGGAAACCGTGGATTATCCTGGGAGCATGGGGATTTCTTTAAAGTGTCTTTCCGGCTACATTAATCTTTCTCACTCTTTATGTGTGTGTGTGAAAACATTCCTTTCCTTGGCTGCCAAGTGTTAAAAGCATAACCAATGCTTGTAACTGATCTCTTTCTTCTTAAAATAGATGTTTCCCCCTCCATTGTTAAGATAATTAGCATCACTTTCCCCTGATAGCAAGCACAGAATTTTTTTCCCCCTCCCAATAATGTGAAAGAAAGAGTTCGCTGGACAGCTTCTGCACACAGGCAGCTGCAGGGAGTGAGCTCCTTTCAGTTTTGCTTGTAACTATGTTACAAGCATTAGTTATGGGGAGAGCTAGGTGCTTTCAGTTATGCTTTTAACTCTTTTCAGCCAAGTAAAGGGATGATCTGTGTTGTGTTATGGAGGTTCAATTGAGGTTTTTGCCTGTCATCGCTGCAGCGGGTGGGGATGGGGAGAAAAAGATGTGGGCTCACAAAAAGTGGCTTGCATGGGGACAGGAAAGTACATTTTAAATCTGCGTTGCCCCAAACCACATAGGGACGCTTTATTTCGAGTTACAACGTGCATTTTTAAAATCCGACACAAAAGAGAAGCAAAAAGAGACCATGGAGACACACCCTCAGTTTCATTTCTCTCTAGTTGAAAATCTCAGGCAACAGGTAATGAGAAATCCTCATTTTACCTGCTTCTCTATACAACCTTACAACTGTTCTAAATGTGGCCGGATGAACACATGGGTCTTTTCTACACTTACCTGTCCATGGCTGGAATCAGTGGATCTGGAGCAGCCTGATCTGCTGTCTCCAACCACAGAAAGGTGTGGTCTGGATCTGGATAGTGCCATGTGTACAATGGTGCTGATCCAAACCAGCCTATGCAAATGTTGTCTAAGTGCTCCAATGAGCTATTTTGGTTTTATGGGACTCAGGTCCTTTCATGCATGCTAGGAAAAGTCTTTGGTGGCTCTCTACCATGAGGAGTTCTTGTTTTAGATATTCAGTATCACGATTCAGACTGCTTTCTGTCTTCATGGAGCTCACTTCTCAATGCCTCTGGGGATAGTCATTCTCCCCAGATAATATAGTTTAAGGCACCGGCTGTTCAGGGAGCTGGTAATAGAATCAGGAAAGCTTTTTATCTCCTGGAGTTCAAGGCACTAGTATCTCTTTGCTTTGTGTGGGTGGCAAAATTAGACAAAATTTCCTTTGCACTGATAGCTCCTCCCTTCATCTTTCATGACAATTATCTTTTGTTTTGATATCTTTCTATTTAAATCTTAAGAGTGCGTTACTTGGGTTAACAGACATCAGTATCACTGAATAAGGAGGCATTCAGCAGTTTAGTATGATGGGTAAGGGGCAGGGGCTGAGAAGGAACAAAAAAGAAAGAAATTGTTGTGGAGGAAACGTGAGTCTTCCAAAGTCTGGATTGCAAATGCAGTTATCTTTCTGGGTCAAGAGAAAGAGGAAAACAACTTGGGCCCTAAGCAATGCTTTCTCCCATGTTGTCCTGCCCATATCTTACACTGCATCCACATGAATGTGCCTGAATACCTGTTTCTAACTTTGTAACTTCAAATCCTTCTTAAGTTTTCTGAATTGCAATAAGTTGATTTTTAAAAAATAAGCTTTACCTGCCCTCCTTTCTTCAGATCCAAAAGAAAACAACTCATCAGAGGCATGGTTAAGTTGACAAAAGGAAGACCCCTCTTGGATTTTAAAGTTATAGTCTGAAATTGGTTAAGAAAGTAAGGTCCTTTCCCCACGACGTCGTTATCTCGAATTCAAAACGTTTTGAT
>MTQE01002208.1:16612345-16623814 GCA_014337955.1 Aspidoscelis marmoratus | reverse complement strand
CGAATTCTTTAAACTGAAATAACACATGCCATGAAGACGCGCCCTAAAGGTTTTATAGATCTTGTGCCCTTTAAGGGGTTCAGTTGGGCAGCTGTGTACTGCTGGTAATCCTACTTGCTGCTTCATTTGCAACTGACTGAGACACCTTCATGGTCCCCTTGTGAGGCGCAGTGTTCTGAAGCACATATAGGTGATCCTGGCTCTCTAGAGAGAGCTTCAGCAGCTGGAAACAGTTTTCTTACTGCCCCTTATACTGCTGAACCTTTCCCAAGAGGAGAAGCTCAGCAAGGGACTTCAGTTTGCTATGTCATCTCACCCAGAAGGACTTGGTCATCATAGCTTGCAGACGTCCCCTGCACAGGAAAGCTTTGGAGCAGGGGCAGGGGCTGAACAGGTTGTCACAATGCAGATGGGTTTAGGCCATGCCACGTGCAATCCATCTCAGTTTGGGACAGATTGCATGTTCCTAAGCAACAAGACTGGATGGACCATGGATGGTAAGGGCAGAAACAGCCAAAGTGTAGTGCAGTTACCACCACAAGACTGTTTTTAAAAAAGCTACACATTTACCTAAACTGAAGAATGTGCAAAAGGAAAATAATATTCCCAGTTTAGCTTCATCCCAGGCTGTGTTCACATCTAAGTTTTAATCCAGCTTCAGACCACTTTCAGAATGAGATAACACATCAGCAAAATGACAAGCTGATTTCTTTCAGCTGATTCCTCTAACTCAGAAGACCTACCTTTGGGTTAGATAATGTGGAAAGAAAACAACTGTTCCCTTTGCTGATGTGTTCTTCCATTCTGAAAATGGATTAAAACTGGATTAAAACTTAAGTGTGAATGCATCCCCAGACAGCACTTAATCTATATTTTTTGGCTAATCTGGAATAAAATGTGTCTGGATGTGCTTTGCTCTGGATTATCTAAATAATGCAGATTAAGTAAATGCTGTGTGGATTAAGTTTGTGTTTAGCAGGAGCTAGAACACAAAACTTTAATTTATCAACATCAGATTCTGGAGAAAAGTGTATCTTCATGAGTTGTTTTCTCACTAAATTTCTCCAACAACCTAGCTCTGCTGAAATGTCAACATGCCATAAGTTAATTTATCAACATCGTTCCATGTTTTTGATCAGCGAAAAACAAACCAAATATGCCATGAAAGGATATGAGCCTCAACAGTTTGAGGAAAAACAGAATTCTATTTGAGGATGCTGTTTTGGTTATTAGCCCCATGCTGTTCTTCAAACAAAGAGAGAGGCTTACATTGATCAAACATGTTTTATTGTTTATTACCATTGTAGGAAATGGTACATGGGACAGAATTTTTAAAAAGTAATGCTCATCACATTGAATGTGTCTGACCATATAGTCCACATGCTTGCTATGTCTGCTTGTTTATCTTCTAACTATCAGGTAGGGATGAGCACAAAGGGCATTTCTGAGTTTTTCCTATTTGGGAGTATCATCCCCAATCTGTCTGCATTTAAATTTCCCCTAATTAATTTGACTGCTTGATCTCTACCTGATCCCTTGGAACTCAGGAAAGTATGTAGCCCCTTCTCTTAGGCTGCAGTCACACCTCCACTTTAATCCTTTTTCAGTTTGCCTTTAGACCCCACCGCTCATACTTTTTTAGTCCAACCTACTTTATTTGTGGAATTTACTCCCTTCAATTGTACTTTCCTGAGTCCTGATTTTTACAGGTCTCAAGCCAGTATAGAGTATTAATCCATTTTCATTTTTTGTGTTTGATAGGGGAAGAAGACTAAAGGGGGTGGAACTGTACTGTAGCATGCGGATACTACATGAATTTGCCTTCCCTTTTGCCAGGTACTGGATGTGATTGGAGTTAGTACATTTTGAATCTGGCTTCTTAATAAGATGGACTATTTCAGCAAGGTGGGACCAGGCTCACCCAGAAGAATGCATATGTACTAAAAACCCATTGCATTTTATTGCAGACGTTCCTCAATACTCACTGTGCACACATTTCTGCCATGATTTAGGATATTGTGCTCCTTATACAACATAATTCTGTAGCATGCCAATAGCATGCTTTCAAGCTGTGTTTGTTCATGGTTCGATACACACGTAGTGCTTCTGCCAGTTAGCCAATGAGATAGGCAAAAGTATTTTGGGCCTTTGGCAACTTTATTTTAAAATGAGAATAGCAAGTGTGACTCTTTTGTGGGGCATTGCCCCCTCCCACGGTGAACAGTGTCCAATTGATTGCCTCATTCTATTGTTCAGAGCGGACTGCTTATTGGATTCAAATGCATCCTCTCCAAATCCCATTTGCACTCAAGTGTTATTATCAAGGCCTTCTTTCTTCATAGTTCTTTATTTCAGATTCATCCAAGCAACCTTCAAGCTTGCTTTCCTTTCTTTCTGATTAGCTTTACAAGCCGATGATTGTAGAGATGTGTGAATGTTTCCTCCCAACACTAGTTTTTGAATATTATTTTCAATGTGGGACAGGAGGATGCCAGATCAATGCTCAGTTTTATCACCATCATTATTATTTTTTTAAAAGAACTTCTAACTCTTAGCAGGAAAAAAATACAATAAAAATTCAGTAATTTCTGACTTTTATCAGAAAAGACTTCAGATCCTACTGGTTTGCCGGGAGAACAAACAAACAAACAAACAAACAAACATCCCTCCATCCATCCATCCATCCATGGGGGGCATTTGCAACTGAGTGAAAGTTAGAACACACCTCAAGGGTCAAGAAGGGCTGTTTTAGGAGCAAACCACCAACTCTTACAAGGCAGGTGGCACCACCCCATCCTGTTGTGAGGAATTCATTACATCCCAGAACCACTCATCCGTCCCCGCATGGCTTGTGGGTTGAACAGCTGCAAATGTCATCAGAAAGCAATCCCATAAAAATAGACCAAACCAGAACATTAGTTCAAAAGCCTTGGCTAATGAATGCAAATGCCTTTTCTTTTTGTTTTAAACAACGATACAGTCTGAACACTAAATATTTTAAAGGGTAAACTGCATACCAGAAGGTAAAATAGAAATCCAAAGAGCCTCTGTATAGGGGAGACTAAAAGAAGATGTCAGAGTGTTGGTCCCTTAGCCAAGGGCTGCATGCTGTTTAGATAAGCAAGTTAAAATCAGCCCATTCTGCTTATTATAGTTCTTATTTTAAAACTGGGGCTCAGTCTAATTCTCTTTCCACATTAGTGTGGAACATGAAGAGGCCTGTGAGCCTCCCGTCTACACACTGGTTTAAGGGAAGTCCTGCCCCCTCCTAGTACACTTTGTCTGCACAGGATGGAGTGTAGATGGGGCTAGGATGGCCCAAATGACATTCAGGTCCGGTCTACTGGTGTACTAGGGGGAACAGGGATGTGCACGGATATTCGAAAATTTGAAAATCTGACTCAAATTCAGTGAATATCCACATTCAAATTCGAATAGGATTTTCAAAAATCTAATTTCCAAATTCAAACAGATTTTGAATTTTTGACTGAATAGATCTGTTTATATCGCATCTGAATATTAGGTCTATTTGTGCTTATAATACGGGATGCAAACAGGACAAAAATGGGATGCATGTGAATTAAAAAATCGGATACGAATGCTGCTGACATCCATATTATTCGATTTGAATTGGATCTGGATAATCCGGATTTGAATCGGATTTTTGAAAATCCAGATTTTTTATTTCGAATCAAGATGAATATTTGAATATTCAAATTGACTCGAATTTGAATGCAAAAAATGCATTTGTGCACATCCCTAAGGGGAACTGTGGTCATTCTTGGTATTCAGAGTATTTGGAAGCCCTGTGTTGGTTTTAAAGTAGGTGTAAACTTCGGAGCCAATGTAGACAGCCTTGTTCTGCCCTAGGAGCAGTTCATCCCAGCTTAGTACAGATTGTATATCTTGGAGCGTAGTGTCTCATTTTGACCCAGAATAGGGAGGATGTGTGTGTGAAAATGCCCTAAGGCTTCCTCCAGATATGAGGTTACCCCCACCTTCCCCCCAACATTGCATTGGGCTTGTTGGGTCTTCCCAATGCAATGCCACTTGCAACACAAAAAATGATGGCCCTGCTTACCTTTGCATCTGGGAACTTCTGGAAGCAAATGCATGAAAAATGACAAAAGGAAGGAGCTGGGTGCTATTAGAGGTTCACAGTGTGGTGGTTTTGTAAGTACCTTGCCAGAAGTAAAGGTGATCATATCTATGCTGGCATTTGCTGTCTGCATCTAGTGGGCCACAGCAAGAGGCAATTGCAGACTCTTTTTATATTCCATGTTCCCTCTTGCTGTCTGGAGATATCCAAAATTAAAAAAGAGGCCACAGTGACATCTTACCATTTTAATCTGCATCAGGAAGGCAGCCGTATCCAAGCCTGTTTTGGTCTTTCTGCTGCTATAGCTGGTAATCCTCAGGTGGTGAGGGTGGAGGAAATGGTGTGGTTGATGCGGAGGTGTTCTGGGAGGGTAAAGGGGGAGCAAGGTGACAGGTGGGGGGAGGGGAGGGGTGGGGTGGGAGATCAGGGCAGGGGCAGTGGGATGGGGAAAGTCAGGGCAAGGGGGAGGGGAGGGAGATTGGAGCAGGTGGAGGGAGATCATTGCAATGGCAGCGGCAATAGAGAAAGGAAATCAAGGCAAGAGGGAGGAGCAGGAAGGCAGATCCAGAGACAGGGAAAGGAAATCAAAGCAAGGGGGGCAAGGGGGGGCAAGAAAGATTGCCACAACGGGGCAGAGGAAGGACTGTCATGGCAAGGGGGAGAGGCAGAACTCAGAACAGGGTCTTGTTCTGGGCAGCAGGAGAGCTGGAATGGTGGCCTTCTAGAAGAGGATTAAAACTTTAAAGCTGTGTCAGCCTGAATGAAGGAAAACCCAAATAGAGGGAGGAAAATCCAGGAAAAAAATGGTTTGGCATTTAAGTGAGCCACTTTGGTCTACGGGTTAAGCATCCGGATTCTTATCTGGGAATACCGGGTTGGATTCCATTCTCCTCCATGAAGCCAGCTGGGTGACCTTGAGCTAGTCACAGCTCTCTTCTGAGCTCTCACAGCCCCACCTACCTCACAGGGTATTCTGTTGTGGGGAGAAGAATCAAAAGCTTTGTCAGCCCCTTGGAGTCCACTTAAATGGATGAGAAAAGTGGGGTAGAAAAGCCAACTCTTCTTCTATGGCTGCATCCCCATGTGCTATATAATCCGAATTGAATCTAAATTCAATAAGGAGCGTCCCCATGCAAAGCCCCCTAACTGGTCTACATGTGGACCAAATAACCCGAATCCATGCTAAATTGATGCTTGCTTCATTAGTGGGCAGGTTTCACATCTTGTGTTCACTGTTCCTGCCCTGTGCTTTGGGGATCACAACTGTTTTGGCATTTTGGGCAATAAATGGTGACTGAACGAGTCTCTTTCTGCAACCATTATTCCAACCCCGTCTCCAGTTGCCAAACCAGGCAAATGTGCAAGACAAATGGCAGCTTCTGAAATGTGCCTACAATAACTGAGCAGCCCAGTTTTACAGCAAAAGATGCAATTGCTATCCCACAAGTCTCTTTCCATGACCATTATTCCACCCCCCTTCCCGATCTCCAAGCCAGGCATGATAATTTAATCTAAATTGCACATGAGTGCTAAAATGCTATACTGGGTGAAGCAGAGGTGCGCACCTCCAGTAAACTGCCGCCAAACCCTGTAGCAGCTTTGCAGAACAATCTGGCTTTTCCTCCTTTTTTTTTACTATTATATTTTTATTGCATGGGGACAGCTCAATTTGAACTTGGCCCTGCATCCAGACTAAAAATAGTCCAATCTGCACTAAACAGAGTGCATGAGGACGTGCCCTTAAAGTTGTAACCAAACAGGCTGGAATTTGGGCTGAAGAATGATTAAAGTAAAGGTTTAACCATAGCCAATAGGAAGGAAGGAAGGAAGGAAGGAAGGAAGGAAGGTTCCCTTCAAAACAGAGAGGTGCTCTCTGATAGCTAGCCATTCTAGATACCCTAATCCTACAGTTACCTCTAATGTAAAACATGCAAAGGCATGCTAGCAGAAAACTTAGCCAGTACAAGATTAAAGATGCATTTTTCAGTGGTAATCCTCCACTTTCATAATAGGTGAAGCATGTAAGATTAATATTTTTTCATTTCTTTCAATTGTGACTATCTCAGGGATGGCTCAAGAATAATGAGTGTTAAAAGGAATTAACCAGTGCAAATACCTAATTGAACAAATCCCAGTGCCTATCCTGGTGCCTAAGCAAATAAAACATTCCCTGAGCACCTAATGATATACTACCTTAACTCACAAAGCCACTTTGCCTTTGGCTTGGTTAGGCTGTCGGTACCCTGGCATTTATCTAAGGCCTTTTGCATAAATGTCTTGTCACAACCTCAAAATGGGCCAGGAATAGCTGGAAGCAAAAGACAGTCTATTGGGAAGGTTTGTGGAGAGTGTTGGTGGTTAGCATGCCGTGTCTGTGTGAATGAGTGGCAGGCAAGCTCCTATTTGATATTCCAGAAATTCTGCTGGTGTGCCTACAGACAGATCTGGCATGCAAGATGACTGCAGGAGAGAAGCAGGAGAGAGAGGTCCCTTGCAAATGAAGCAAAACCGAATGTCCATGGTATGCAGGCTGAGGCCAAGAGCATGCAGAGTTTAGGAGCAAATAAATCCCAAGCTTAACTAACCAACAACATACATACTGTTTAGAAATGATAACAATAAATATAGGGATGTGCACAAATATTCACAACATTCGAAATTTGAACAAATTTGGCCAAATTCGGATATTCAAATTCAAATCAAATGTTGGCATATTCAAAGATTGACATTTGAGTTCAAATGGAATGTTTCAGTACATTTGTATGAAGCTTTGTATGGGATTCATGTGTTTGTATGCATTTGTGTGGGATTTAACATTCGTATCAAATTTGAACCATATCACATTCGAAGGGGATCTATTCAAATGAATATGGATTTTCTTGCGTTTGATTCAGTATGAAAAAAAAATTGGGCATATCTCTATAATAAAACAATATATTAAATTACCAAACCATCCATCCATCCATCCATCCATTTATTTATTTTAAGACAACAGGAAACAGAAGCCTTGAATAGCTATACAGATTGTCCATTCTCCTCTTCCACATCCTCAGATGTTGTCCTCCAGTTTGTATCACATACATATCCAGCCTACCCACCCACATGTTTCTCTGCCACACGAATCTTACTTGTGCTACATTCCTTGCTCCAGATTGGGACATAGGAGGAGGAACACGAGAACAACAGTGGCAGAGCAAAAATTCACTTCTGTTCCTTGTCCTTCCATGGCCTAGAGGAACTTAGAATGAGCCCCATTGCATCATCCACCCACCCAGTCCAACCAGCTACCTTTGGAAATTCTTGTTGCTCCATCAGGGGATGGGATCAGATGAGCCTTGAAAAGCAGCAGGGGTGTGCTCCTGAGACATTTGTCACATAGTTGTGTCTATGTACCATCACAGAGCTGTGGAAAGGATGGAAGGGGTAGTGTTCAGGATTCTGCACTCTCCAAGCACTTGGGCAGTGCTTCCTCACTCCCATGCCAGTTTGGGTGTCTGTCGGACGCCACTTGCTGACACAGCAATAAAGCAAACAGCTGTATTTCCAGCTGTAAAGCATGCTGTGTAACTGTAAAATGTCTCTTGTGCACTCCAGTGCTGCCTCTGCAGTGGGCGGCACGCAGGAGACCACCACCATGTCCACCAGCTCATCTGATCACAGCCCCACATTCCCTTGATTCCAGAGAGTGGCTCTGGCAGGAGGTTTCTCCTACTCTTTCTGTTCCCCTCCCTTGGGTTCTCCTAGGGCAGTGATGGCAAACCTTTTGAGCTCAGTGTGTCAAAATTCGCAAGAAAACCTAGCTTAACTTGGGTGCTGTGTCACATCTAGAAATATCCATAATTCTGTGATATTTGTGGATCTAGTAAAAAAGTTATATTTTTGATATATGTATTTTATTAAAAGCAAAAACAAATAATCCTTTACACTAGTGACTTTTGTTGCTAAATCTTCAATTGAAAGTTGGTATTTCGTACACTTCAAGAACAAGCAAGCACTACACGCCCAGGTGCCAGGGTGGCCATGTGTGTCACCCAAAAGGGCTTGGTGTGTCACTTGTGACATGCGTGTCATAGGATGGCCATCACCGTCCTAGGGGTTACGCTCTTCAGACCTCCCACATATGACCTCTGCATGGCCAGCTGAGGAGGAGAGCTGTGTACAACTCTGTTTATAGGCCATGGACTCAGCCTACCTTTCTTTTCCCAAACTACTTGTGGGCTCCTGGATACTTTCTACCTTTCTGTAGCAGGAAGCTGCCCTGCTTCCTGTCCTTGTGGGATTTTTCCATGGGACTGCTGGGTGAAGCAAAGTCAGCCTAGCAAAGGGAAGCCCAGGGACAGTGCCCAGGGTCCTACCATGTGTTTGTGTAGGTTTCACATGATCCTCTCCAGCTTAACTGTATTCTCCATTCTCTCTTACTTTCAGTTGGTATAAAAGGCACCTCTGCTTTGCCACACACTTACTCCCTGTCTGAGTAATAAAAAGAACTGGAAGAACTGGGAATAGAAGGTATCCAGCACAGAGTCTGTCCTGCCCATCATAGTTCAGCCACTGATGGTGTTGGAGCTGCAAACATTACTACTGAGTTACCAGCTTGAAACAAGCCACACCATCTTCAAGCCCCTGGGACTTTGTATAGGAGCATGAATGGAATCCGGTTGTGGGCTGTAGATGTAGTCTTTCTGTTGAAAAACATTTGGATTTTCTTCTGTTGATCAAATGTGAAAAAGTTTTATTGGGTTGAGGCCCTTTGAAGTCTGCTTCAAGGATCAGCCAATAGGAGGAGAGAATAAGCCCAGGGAAGATATAAAAGGGCATAACTGAAGAAAGTCAGTGTTCTGTAACTGGGGCTAATCTTAGAGAAAAGATACACAGTTCAGATGTGGGTCCTGTATAGATCCATGGGAGAGATTAGGCAGAGTCCTGAGTTAGTGAATGAGTTATTGTGAAGTTAAGGAAACTGTGTTGGAATTGAAACTGACTGAAGGAAGTGTAAACCAGTAAAGAAGCATCATTTTGAAACCAGGAGTGCTAGTGAAAGGCCAGGGAAGTGGAAGTTGAATTGTTTGTTATTTTAAAAGTCAAGCCTCAGGCGGGAGGTAACCAGGGGCAACAGATAGAGTGGTGCTCGGCAGTTAGATAAAAAAGAAGACATAAAGGGGAGAGAGTGCATGTTGCAGCTGGGTAGTTTTAGGGCTCTGTAGCCCTGTTCCCAAGCAATTAAAGAGTTCTGAAAGTGAAGGCAAGCCTTGAGAGGCAGGTTAGAGAGGCAGATGCCCTGCCTGGCATCACACAAAGCTTCTAATGAAGGCACTTTTTTTTTTTTTTTTTTTTTTTTTTTTTTTTTTTTTTTTGCATGAGGAGGTCAGTCTTCAAGTATACCCAATATTCAATTTGAATAAGGGCTTGACAGGGTTTGCGTCAATCCTTAAGTAAAGTAAGTAAAGTAAGGTTGTGGGGGCTGGGGGGAGGGGCTGCTGCTGCTGCTGCTGCTGCTGCTGCTGCTGCTGCTGCTGCTGCTGCTGCTGCTGCTGGAGCAGAATGGCCATCAGGCATCTCCATGTTTCAATGCTCACACACCAGACTGCCATCTTAAAACATCTGAGTTAAGATGAACAGAACCAAGTATGTAGGGAGGCCACCTGCACCCTTGACCCCCAACCACCTTTCACTTTCAATAAAAAACTACTTTGTGCACATCTCTGTTCCCTAATGAGCTAGTTGGTAGTTTGCCTCTCTTGTCACTATCCTCTGAACACCTGGAAAACAAACTCCAGAGTCTGAAGTGTTGGGAGTTCATTTGAGAATCACATTTCCACATCAGGCTTCACAAGATTGCTTAAACCAGCTCTTCAAATTGCTGCAATTAGGGATGTGCACAAAGCCAAATCCCCCCCCCAATTTGATTTGATGCAAACTGAATATTCACCTTTGTCTGAATCCTGCCCCCCAATGTGGTGGTGTGGGTCAGCTTTGTGCACAAATGTTGTTCACAAATATCCGTGAGCAAAGGAAACCCCTGACCCCTCCCACCCAGCCCCACTCAAACACTGCCATTGCCACCACATGCTGCCTAGACCCTGAAATACCCCTTCTGGGTCTATCCACACAGGTCCCTATCCGGAGATTGTCACAATCCCTGGATGGAAAGTTGTGTGCTCATACATGGAAGGCCTGTTTCGGCGCCTAAGTAGCCCTGAAATGGCAGCAGCTGATAAGCCCGCAGCCTCTGCAAGGGTAAGGAAGTGTGGCAGGGTGGAAAGGGGGGCTGCATTTTGGTGCTATTTGGAAGCCAATATAGCCCTTCTGAATCTGCGTGTGCAGGTCCCCATCTGGGGACTGAGGTGATGGGGATGGGAAGCTTTCCATGCATAAAGCCTGTTTTGACTTCTAAGCTGTTCTGGAATGGGCTCGAAGATGCCACTGTGGCCTCTGTTGAGGTAATGGAGCATGGAAGAGTGGAACAGGGATGTGTAGTAGGGTATTGTGACAGATTTAGGGTATAGGCTGCAGAGGGCAGGGATATTTCTTAGGCCCTTTGCAAACTGCTTTGCAAACTAAAGGAGCGCCTTCTCCCATATTGACCTGCCCACGTTCTAAGATCTGGAGGAGAGGCTCTTCTGGTTATCCCCCCGCCTTCAGTAGCTAGGCGGGTGGGCACCCGGGAGAGGGCCTTCTCGGTGGTGGCCCCCAGATTGTGGAATGGTCTCCCCTCGGAGGTACGTCAGGCCTCTTCTCTGTCCACATTCAGGAAGGCGGTGAAGACGTACCTCTTCATCCAGGCTTTTGGCTAAATGTCCCCTCCGCCTCCCCCCATTGCACACTCTACTGTCTTTTAAACTGTTTTTTTTTTAAAATCAATATTATTATTATGCTGGTTTTTAAAAATTTTGTATTGGTTTTAGCATTGTTCTATACACTTTTGATATGTGTATATTTTATATGCTGGTAGCCGCCCAGAGACCCTAGGGTATGGGGCGGGATATAAATATAAATAAATAAATAAATAAAATTTGCTGCAAACAGCAAAAAGGGTGGGAAACATTGCCCAGGCCCTTTTCAATGATTGGTTGCAGGCAAAATTGGAGGGAAAACCTTCCCAGGGGCTAGAAGGCTTGACTGGAAGGAGGGAAGAGTTTCCTTCAGTAACCACTAGCAACAGCCAATGAGAGTGCCTGGAACTGTTTGGTATAATAAGCAGGGATGGGAACTCTCTGTGTCTTTCTCTGGGCAAGATTTGAAGGGGATTGATCATTGGGGGTCTCTCTCTGAGGGAAATTTGTTAGGGACTGACCAGGGAAACATCCAGGGGAACGTTTTATTTCTTTGACAAGGCTTGAGCTGAGGCAGAGCTTGTCAGAGGGGAAAAG
>MTQE01002208.1:16584901-16612223 GCA_014337955.1 Aspidoscelis marmoratus | reverse complement strand
ACTATTTTCCTTTGAGGAAGGAAGGCAGTTATTATAGGAAGTCTGAGTTATTGAGAGACTTATTGAAGTTTAACTAAAAATACCTTTACTTTATATACAACTTTAATATTACCTAATAGCTTGTTAACCTTAATAAACCAGTTTTGGTTTACTGTTTAAGTGCTTGCTACCAGTTTATTGAATTAAGGCTGTAGTACTCACTCGGTCATTGCACATTCCCAGCAACCTACTGGTGCCTGGCTACTCTTAGGAGGGCAGGCACTGGCAGGACTACTGGGAGTCATGACAGGTGTCTAGGCCCATTTTGGCATAGCTCAGAATTTGAAACATGCTTTCTGGTTATGCACACATGGCTTCCCATCTGGGGATCACACGATAGGGATGGGAGCAGCATGCAAAGACCACCAATGTCAGAACTCGTACAAATTCTGAATGTGCCAAGTATTTGTGCACATCCCTACTAGCACCACAACTGGGCCAGAACCAAAGTAGACAAATTGAATTGCTGCTTCATTTTCTTCACAGTACTGGTTCTGAGGGGCTAAATTATGCTAAGGAAAATGATTAGGCACTCCTCCACGCATGCTAAAGGAGGAATTAATTGACAGCAATCTCTGTGTTCATAGTAAGCCATTAATTATGATTTATTAGGATATAAGAAGATGACCACTATTGGCATTTGGAGTTATGGGATCCTTTGTCTGCATCTTAAATAGACACTTGATTAACATGAAGATGGATTTGTTAAATTAACTGTGATTGTTCACATTAAGAAAAAAATCAATATTATTTGTAGATATGACAGAAAGTGGTTAATGTGGTTCATCAATGCGGAGAAATTCTTACAAATTATGCAGTGGGGGATGTACAAGTCCCTTAAGAAAGAAGAGTTCCATAAGCTGGTAGATGCCTGCCTTTGCCCCAAAGGAAAGCAGTCAAACCAGTTTGGCAGCAAAAGCACAAGAAAGGGAGAGTTATTTGCAAGAATCCTACGTTTGTTGTCATCTACATAAAACTGCATTCTTTTCACTGCAGATCATGAAAGATAAAGCCTAAATAGGTAGCTATCTCATCAGCAAAATCAGTCTTATTTCATTAACATAGTTGAGTTGTTATAATTCTAGGACCAGCAGAAAAGAACCAAGAGAAACACAGATATTTGTACCTACCTTCCCAGGGAAACCCAGGGATGTCTGAATAAACAAACAAATAGATTGAGGAAATTTATTAATTTCTTAGATCCCTTCTTTGAGTATTTCTGCACCTTGTACCACAAACTTGTCACTATATCACTTTTTTTGCTTATTATGTTTCCTGTACATAAACCTTCCTAAACCGAAACAATAGTTCATCTCCTAAGATTTATGCTGGAGTTGTTAGGAAGGGAGGTTTCTGAGGTCATCACCAAAATTAATTAATCAAGCATCTAATCAGTTGAATTGCCAGGCTCCTGGTCTGATGCAAACACTAATTTGGATCTCTTTATTCCTCCAATTGAATTTTAAAAATGTTTTTAGTTAAGGCAACCTTCAGAATTTTGTCCAAGCAGATAGATTCAAGAGCAGAAGGGCTGCAAAAAAGGCAGGCATGTTGTTCGGTTTTGTTTTGTTTTTTTAAAAAAGAAAACAAATAATTTTTACCAGTGGAAAAGTCAAAGGATATATTTAGCTTGGAAGTGAGATAATTTAAAGGTTATGGCCAGGTTCAAAGTTTTATGCCATAAATGATAAATTTGCTTTTTTCTTTGACACTCAAGAGGTAGGATGTTAACCAGTAGCTTCAAATGACAAGAAAAAGGGCTTAGACCAGTGATGGCAAACCTTTTGAGCTCAGTGTGTCAAAATTTGCAAGAAAACCTAGCTTAACTTGGGTGCTGGGTCACATCTAGAAGTATCCATAATTTTGTGATATTTGTAGCTCTAGTAAAAAAGTTATATTTTTGATATATGTATTTTATTAAAAGCAAAAACAAATAATTCTTTACATTAGTGACTTTTGTTGCTAAATCTTCAGTTTGAAAGTTGGTATTTCATACACTTCAAGAACAAGCAAGCACTACACTTCCAGATGCCAGGGTGACCACGTGTGTCACCCAAAAGGGCTTGGCGTGTCACCTGTGACACGCGTGTCATAGGTTGGCCATCACCGGCTTAGACTATACATTGGAAAGAAATTTCTAATAGTATGAACCCTTAAATAGTGGAACAAACTGCCTGAAAGCTTTTAGACTTTCACGTGAAAAAATTGTTGAATTGCTGAGCTCCTGGACTGATGTAATTGTAGAGACAAGGGATACATATTGATCCAATAGAAGTGCCTCCTGTTGTCCAGCTGCTCCTTCCTGTATGCACCTTTGAAACATGCTATCACACAATCTCTGGAAGAGCGCCATCATGAATGTGAACAGACATGCTAAAATGGGTGCCTCCAGGGTACATTTGAGGCTCTAGGGTCAGATAGACAATATTTTTTTAAAAAAACACCATTTCCCCAAGCCTCTGTGCATCTCTTCTGCAGACATAGTTTGCATGCTGTTCGGGGCAGGTGGGACAGGAGGCTGTGTAGGCTCCTAGCTAATCCCAACCTACTACAGCTTCTGACCAATCAAGAACATGGAAAATCAGGTGGCGGCGGCAGGAAAGGAAGGCAAGCTGCCTGTTTGTTTTGTTTTGTTTTAATGCGTGGCATGTTCCCAGCCCCGTTTGTCCACAGAAATCTCAGAAAATTGATGACCCTGAAAAACCCAGCATGATCACACCTTATACTGCTTCATTCATTCTACCTAATGCTATTTTTCCACCGCAGTTTCTCATTACCTTCTCCTCTTCCTGGCCTGTTCCTTTGAGTGTGAATAATAATAGGTTGGCTGCCCACAATCAACCCCCCCAAAAAGTGTCACCCAATTCTTATATGAGCCTCACTACCAAAATGTGGATTTTCAGCTTTTTCCCTTTCTTTTAGAAACCAGCTATTCAAATCCTCAAGTCCTCAGCAATTTCTGTTAGGAAAAAAAGATATTCAAACACTTGTATTGTTTCTTGACTTTAAAAATTCCAACACCCATGTTACAATAGTTTCCTCCTGCTCCTCCACCACATCCTCAAAGACAGAAAACCCACCTTCACACTGAGGTCCTCAGCCACAGCACAAGCTGTTCCCATTGTGCTCTTTACTATGAAAGAGCTCCCAAAACACCTCATCTCCACCTTCTGACAGGCCAAACATTTCCATTCTTAAGACAGATTGAGGCCATAATGTAAGTGATTGTATGTGATGGAAATGCCCTCAGGCTGACCCTGCACAGATCTTTCTTCTGTACTCAGATATAGCTTTAAATGTTCACCTGTAAATGATGCAGTAGAAGGAGTCACATCAGCAGAAGTTGGACTAGATTACGCTTACTAATTCCATAGGCCATGTCTTCACGGCAACCTTATCTCAGATTCAAAATGTTTTCAATCCTCGGAGTCCGCATGGCAGTTTGGCTTAACACACTTTCTCCGTGTTCAACCACCCCAAAGCGTGGTGAATCTCAATCCTGATTTCAACAGGTCTCACTCCGGATCATGTGCTTGAAACGTTTTACATTTTTTACTATGGGGACCGTACCATGTTAAGGGATGAGAATCCATGTTTAGGGTTTCCCTCCCCCAATAGCTTGCTTCCAAAGATAGTGATTTCATTGAAAAAATCCACCCTCAAAACAGCCACTATAAAAATCCAGTCCTTAAAGCTATACTGTAGCGATCTAGCCAGTTCACATCTTAATAACAATGGTGCAGTTTTGAGCAATTCTAGCTCTTTGAAAGTTCTGACCTTTAAAAAAGGGAAAGGAAAGCCCTGAAGGTTCTGTTTTAAAGGCTGTGGCTGTGAAGGGGGTTTGAGTTGCTGCTGCTGCTGCTGTGTGCCCTGGGAAATGGGGAGAGGAGGGGAAAGAATCGCTGGCAGCCACCCAGCCACCCAGCTAGGCTCTGTGAAGGGGTCTATTATGGGTGGCACGTCCATGCCAGGAGGAAGAGGACAGGGCAGCCCTGCAAAGCGGCTTTTAAAAAGTAGCCACTTGACTCCCCCCTTGAGTCACGTACACCATGTATGATCCTCAGAATCCAGATCGAATGTGATTAAGTTAAAAGTAATGGGAACAGGCAAATTCGCGTTTGCGTCCAGTTCTATTATTTTGGTTTAGGGAAAGCAAAATAAGCTTGCTGTGGGGATTCCCCCATAGTTTCCTCTGAATTTTTCATGTATGCAATGCATGCAACTCCAACCTAGAACCTCATGGCATTTCCCCAGTATTAGTTCAGCTATGCTCCTTGCCACTTACCTGTCTAAATATTTGGGCAACTTCTCTGTTTTCCACAGAGTTGTGCATCTCATTTCTAAACTATCCTAATGCATTGTTTCTTCTTATCTACTCCTACACTGCTGGCCAACCAACCTGCAGGGGTAAGTTCTCTGATCTTTTTAGACAACTTTCAGTCTTCATGACTGGTGGCCATAACTGGGAAAAAAATCATAAGCTAGGTGTATGTTTTTAACAGACTGTCTGTCATCTCTAGGTTCTGGAAAAAAAACTATATAACATCAACAGATTTTAGATACTGGAAGGCAAAATGGCAGTAGCCAATCACCTGATATGCATAGAACATGAAGGCCATGGTCACATCTCGCTGAAATAGTTCATCTTATTAAGAAACAGACATCAACACATGCTAACTCCAACCACACCCAATACCTGATAATCCTTCCTCAGTTTGTCCTCATTTTTGGCCGCTGTGCTAACACCTTTTTTGTTCCTATACTGAGTTCCTTTACAGGACTATTTTTAGACCTCCACCCATCTCCAGCATCAAAACACCCCCTGCCCTGTGATAGATAAATGTTCTGCGACTTAACAGCATGTAATCACATGTTAGGTGAAAGGGTGGGGGGATTCACTATAGTACAGTCCACCCCCCTTTAGTCCTCTTCCCTGATAACACCCAAAAAATGAAAATGGATTAAAACTCTATAACAGCTTGAAGAAGGCGAAGTAGAAGAGGTGAATTTTCTCACCCCCTTTTCTCACCCATTTAAGGGGACTAAAAGCAGATGACAAAGCTTTCAATTCTTCTCCCTAAAACAGGCACCATGTGAAGTGGGTGGGGCTGTGAGAGCTCAGAAGAGAGTTGTGACTAGCCAAAGGTCACCCAGCTGGCTTCTTGGAGGTGTGCGGAATTAAACCTGATATTCCCAGATAAGAGTCCAGCCCTCTAACCACTAGACCAAACTGAGACCTGTAAAAAATCAGGACTCAAGAAAGTTTGATGGAAGGGAGAAAAGTTCACAAATAAAACAGATTGGAGTAAAATGGTGCGAGTAGTAGGGCCTGAAGATGGATAAATTGAAAGTGTGACCACAGCCCAAGTGAAGAATCTAATTTCATGCTGGCTCACTGATTATATGTGCTTACAGTTTCTGAATATCAACAGGCCTTGACGTGAGTACATCTTAAGGTCTTTTTTTCCAGAAGACAGATGCTATCATCCCCTCTATTCTCAATGCTTTTATCCATGTGATATTTGTTGGAAATACAGCATTTCACGTGTGTCAACCTAACCTGACGAAAGGGGGTGGAACTTAGCCTTCTGTCAGTTTGTTTAGTCTCTTGGGCCCTGTTCCCACTAGGACTTTTTAGAGTGTTCAAAATGGTTTGAAAGCACTCTATCCACACTGAAAAGTGGCTTTCCAAGTTAAAAAGAGGCGTAATTGGGAGAAAATGAATTAAATAAAACACCCCTTTAAACAACTCTCGCTCCTGTTTTCTTAATAACACGGTTTATTTTCCCAATGGGAATGCCCACCTGGCTTGCCTGCCCACCATTGTGGCTGCTGCCAGCCTTTTGGGTGGTGGTGTGCCACTGCCGGCACCCTGCTTGCTCACTCAACTTCCCACTGAGTAGCCGTGGTGTTCTGAGGTTCAGGGACGAGTAACGGCAGGCGAGCGAGCAAGTGAGCCCTTGCCTCTCTCCATCCCTTTCGGGTGCTGCTGCTGCTGCCGCACCACTGCCATGCTCTGCTTTAAAGCAGAATTGACAAAAACAAATGGGAACGTGCATCCATTTTTGTTAATTCCACTTTAAGGGAGACAAGTGGGAACAGGGTCTTGGTTTATTATTGAGATAGCTGAGAACAGATCCGTCTGTACTGTTATTCTTGCTGCATTTTAAGTAAACTTTTATTTTCACTAGTCTTTTGAGCGGTGCATTTTTGGGATCACTGCAGAGTTTTACTCCACAAACTCTGGGAAAGCACACAAGTCTGATTGGGAACGGTGAAACTATAACCCATGTTCTTCCCTATTGTGATTGCTTAACTAAAATTTATGACAAGAGTTGATCAATCCTTGACCAATGCTCTACCCAGGACATTCTGCCAACTTTTATGTTAGGTTACTATTAAAGGACAAAGTCACCTCAGTTATCTGACAAGTTTGCCAAATGGTGTTTTTTTTAGCTCATAGATAATTGCAATACGGTAATATTGTATTTTCAAAAGCTAGCACAGAGTGGTGAGCCACCTCTGTTAAATCTGTGCTATTTGAACTGTGTTTAGTTTTGGCTTTGCACATCTACATTTTTATATTTCCTAGTGTAAAAGATTGTATTTACTTACTTGTGGTGCCCATATGGCAGCTCACAACTATCATACTACCTAGCCCCTCAACTTCCTATGGGATTATTTTATATTTTCTTTTATAATCGATGACATTCTTCAGTATAGTGATATGACATAATAAAGCCTCACAACTGAGGTTGTATGTACAGCACCCATAAGCAGGAGCAAGTTAGAAGGCCCACCCATAAGATTGGCCTCAGCCACAATTTGGAAACAGGAACATCTTTCTCTTGTTTTTGGTATCACTTACATCCCCTGCAAGGGTTTTGTGAGTGTCCTCCGTTCTCAAAAGCATCAAGCAATCCCACAAAGCTGGACATGGTAGCTTACTGGATCCCGCACTAGCTCTTTTATCACAAGTGGTACTCAACTCAGCATGAACAAGAATGATTTTATCTTTAAAGTACCTAGCAAATTTATTACAACAGACTGCTGAGGGCCCTTTCCCTCTATGGGGGATGGTTGGATGAGGATGCAGTGAAAGCTAAAAATTAATGGCCTAAATCCTATAGTCTACAACAGAGTTCCTTCTCCGTCATGACCCCCCCAAATGAGAATGCCAGGATAGTGAGCAAATTGGCAGGCCTTGCCAAATCTATCAGGCTGGGGAGTCAAACTTTTAACATAGGATGGTTTTGATCTCCTTTGGCTGCCATTGTCACTCCAAGCCCTCATGGATCCCTTGGTAAAAGGTAAGGTGTGGTGAGGGTATCAGTTGGGGGTTTGAAGAGTTCCCCAACATTCTGAAGCTTACCTTGCAATGGCCAGGGAAGCATGTGGGGGGGGGGAGATGACACTGGAAGTGGTGGTGTGAGGTGTAAGTGGCATGAGAAGCACTGGGTGGCGTGGCACGGGTAGGACAGTATGAGTGGCCTCACCACCCCTCTTTTTCAGTGGCTGGATGGCCTTGGAGGGGGGTCGCATCAGCAGTGACAATGAAAAGAGGCAGTAGAGGCATGGAGGGCACTGGAGTGGGGATGGTGGTGTGATAGGCCTTTGTCTGGCTGGTCCCATTTCTTGCTGAAATAGACTCAGTGCTGAGATTATTCAAATTTAGGATAATCCTCTTCCAGGCAGGAAAATCCCTAGAAAAAAACCCCATGAACTCCATTTCGCATCCGGTTCTGAGGACTCAAGACAGCCTCCAGCCTCCTAAACCTAAGTTGTGACTGCAGCCTCAGTTTCACTAGTCGTGCTAGCTATTCTTCCATTGTGGGTAATGCTGAATTCTTCCTTTCTTAAGCTGTAGTCATGTACAATGGTGGATCCATCAGACCCAAAATAGACAGTTTTGTATTCAGTAATATATTAGGGATTGGTCAGACATTGTAGGGAAAATCTGTATTGGGGAGAACATGGATTGAGTATAATATAAATTGTTCCCACATTTATATTAAAACACAGACTCAGTTTGGACTTGCTTGTTCTAGACACCACAGGGGTGGGAAAGTCAAACTGCATCCTCTGTATTTCCCTGCCACCTAATGAGAAGATGGATCCATCCAGGTACAACTTCAATTCCACATCTACCACACAGTAAAGCTTCTTGAAGACCAGGTCTCAATTTCGTTTCCTTTGCAATTGTGGTTTTGTGCAAATGTGTAATTTCAAACCTGGGTGCAATGGGGAAGAGCTCAGTGAAAAGGGAGAGCATGTGAGGAAAATACTTGTGATAGTGAAGTTAGTGGTCAGCAAATTGATTCCTCCTCACCTCCCTCCAAGACAACCATGGTGGCATATGTCTCACAATGAAGTTGTGTGTTGCAGATGGTGAAGTGATTCGCTAATATTCAGACTTGGTTCATTTGATTTGGGAATGTCTGAGAGTAAAGGATTTTTGGATGAGGGTTTCTAACTTTATTTTACATACTTTAAAACTGCAAATCCCAATAGCAACTACGTGACTTCTCTGCCATTTACTTAATGTGACCTCAGAAACATTTGTTACATTACCTATTGCATGCTGCAAAATTCCTGATTTTGAGGCATTGGAAAAAAACATGGATAACTTGAAAGAGAAAGAATGATTTGCTGTGATATGAGAAACCAATGAATATATTATTTCATAGAAGGCTAGAATTGTGAATGAAAAAGATATGGAATATTGGCAAAAAATATGGATTATTTATTTATTTATTTATTTATTTATTTATTTATTTATTTATTTATTTATTTATTTATTTATTTATTTATTTATTTATTTATTTATTTATTTACATTTCTATCTTGCCCAATACCTGAAGGTCTCTGGGCGGGTTACAACCTTAAAACAATATACATTAAAAGACTTTAAAAATCTATTTAAATTGTTTATTAAGGCTGTGAAAATTACATAGGTATGGACATTCCAGACAAGGCTGCCTTCATCAAATTGGCAAGTTGGAGAAATTAATATAAAACTCCATGAGATAATACACACTATTCTTTATAAAGGCGGGGGTGGGGGGAGGTTGGGCATGTCATACTGTGTTTATATGTTAATAAAATATACTTTTAAAAATAAGTTTTTCCTTCCTTCCTTTCTTGAATTCCAAAAGATGACTTCTCACCTGGAGTATAGTTAAGTTGTAGTCCAAAATAGATTAAGAAAGAGGGTTTTGCAGATCTTGTGCCCTTTAAGGGGTTTGCTTGGACAGCTGGGCAATGCTGAAAATCCTTCAGCTTTGTGCTGCTTCACTCACAGTCAACTGTGGTGACCCTGCAATCTACTTGCAATAAGCAGTGCTCCAAAGTACACATAAGCTGTATCCCCAAGCAATAAAAAGCTCGTTAAAAAGCTTCTTTTGCCTCTGAGCGCTCCCATGCATGGCTTCTCTCCGAGCTTCCAGCGGCACAAAAGGAGGAAAATGCGGGGGGGGGGAGGAAGGGCCCTTTAATCGGGACTACCAGAGCACTTTTTGGAAGCCACGGGTATTCTGAGCAACATTGTGCATGGAGACGCTCCGTGGCAAAAGGGGCGGGGATTGGCAGCCAAAATCTCTGAAAAAAGCACCCTGGCTCTGCTGCTGCCACCGCCGCCTGCACACACAGTCTTAAACATTCACACATCTCCCAGAAGAGCAGCACCTTCCCTTCCTTTCCCTTTCTAAAGGTCAGAACTTTTAAAGAGCCAGAATTGTGGAGAATTGCAACATTGTTATCAGGTGTGAAGTGGGTAGATTGCTACAGTGTAACGGCTGTTGTACAGGGTGGATTTTTACAGTGATTAAAATCACTATCTTTGGAACAAGCTCTGGAACCCAAAGTGATAAATGGCTCTGGTGGGTTTTGCAGGCAGGGGAGACGAACAGAGAACTTGTAAATATGGCTATTTTTCTTTTGGACTTGTCGGGGGTTATCTCCCCGGCACCCTATCAAGTAGAGAGGGGACGGGGAGAAAAAGATGTGGGCAAACAAAACACGCTTCCTTGGGGACAGTAGGTGCGTTTAAAATGTGTGTTTTACCGAACCTCATGGGGACGCTTATTCCGGAATTGAACAGCACTTTTAAAGTCTGCTGGAATAGAGGGACAGTAGAGGAAAACTAGAGAGGCAAATAAGTTGCTTGGGGACGCAGCCATAGAGAGATCTCTGTCAACCATGGCCACTTTCCCTTTGCTGTCCTTGGAAAACATTTGTGTCTTATAACCCTTAAACATTCCTTCCCTATCTCTATGTCTGGGAATTGTTGAGGCCGAGCAGGGCAAGAGATCCAAGCATGTACCACATTTGCCTCTGTGTTGAGTTCTGTGTTATGAATGCTTCCTTTTCCCAGCCTTTGCTCGGCCCTTGGAATCAAAAGCTATTTCAGGACATGTCAGCACCACCTTCATAACTAAAGCTGCCCTGGGACCCTGTAGATATGTGCAATAGTGATAAATGGAACACATTACCCACCAAGAATGACTAAACATCCTACGCTGTCCTCAGGTTGTAGTTTAATACACTCAATTCAGTGCGGAAACAGTTTTCCCCACTGGCAGAGGATGAGTTATTATAAAGTAAAACACTTGGCAGAAAAATTCCCCTCCCTTGACCCCCACATCTGATGCACATAGAAACTAAACGGACTCTTGCTTTTCAAAGTGGCACAGGTGATAATTCCCTCTAGTTGGACCCCTTGGATTTCAGATACAATAATGTTTGGAAACAGAGTAATGTCAGAAAAGTGGACGCTATGTCAGCTATCCATGCAAACACCACTTTTTGCTGTTCGTGTGCATATTTAAGGCATTTGATGCCTCTACAGATATTAGGTCAGAATTACTGAATCGGTCAAGCGAAAGAGAGAAAAGTTTGAGTAGAAGATGCTTATTCAGTGAAACGAAAAGGGCAATCAAAACAAAGTAATTTGATGTATCTTAAACACCTGCTTTGTGTCTGCTTCACACTCCTGCTGCTGCTTTGCCAACTCCTGAAGAATCTGACAATGCCGGCAAATGTGATCAAATATTTGTGGAAGCAATTTGACTTGGTCTGCACAAATGCCTTCACTGCTTCTCTTTCCTTGGCCTGCAGAGGATGAGCAATTTTGACATTTTTTGGCAAAGCAGATCTGATTTCTGCAATGGCTCCATTGTTTGTGCTTACATGCCGTGCTGTGGAGGCTGAGCTATTTGTGTCACCATTTTTGTTTAAGCACGTATATGGTGTCTGAAGGGCTTGTAAAGAATTTGGTTAAATTTAAATTTTAAAGATTCAAATCAAATTGAATTTTGAGATGTTCAATTCAAATTGAATTGAATCCCAAAAATTACATTTGTGCACGCCCCTACCCCTGAAACATTCCTGAAGGTCATGTGAACTTTGGCAGTGGGCTCCAAGCGTTCTGAAAGACTAGGAACCAATGTTCCTGGCCTTGGAGCAATGGGGAATTCTTCAGCATTGCACTTGTATGGATGGGCCTAACACATCCATACAAACATGTAGACCAATGAAGCCCAGAAGTGGACTTTTTAGTTCACAAGCAACTTAAGAAAAAGCCTTGTTTTATTTGAGGGCTCATTTCTCCCTGGGCTTGTTTCCACTCATGCCTCTTAAAACAGGTTAAATAGAAAACAACAACAACAAACAACAAACAACAAAAAAAGCAATTCAAACATGGATTCTGGCAGTCCCCACTTCAGTGGCTTTAAATCACTTTAAATTGCTATCAACCCCTCTGCTGTCCCCACCCAAAATGGTTCAGAATTGCACTAGGGAAAGGAAATCTTTTCTTCCCCCCTCTTGCCAGCCAGGACCCAACCCCCTGCCTGCTGATTGGATCCCAGAATTTCAGCTCCCTCCCCTCCCCTTCCCTCATGCTTTTGCAAAAGAAATCCTGCCAGTCCTGCACATACACATACACATACACACACGCACACAAACACACACACCCCTTCCTCCCCTTCACTCTCCTCCCCTCCCCATCGCCACCAGCACTGGCTGGTACACACACACACACACACACACACACACACACACACACACACACACACACACACACACGTAAACTTAGGGCTGGTGCTTCTCCGCAAATGCAGAGTTGCAAAGAAGTGAAAAAGTGGCAGCAGAGAGAGAGCTGCATGCCCGCTCGCCCAGCTGGCTGCACACACACGTGCTTAGTCACTGGTTGGGCATGGAGGGGGGAGGTGCTTCTCTCCTTTCCAGGTCTCAGCAAGGCAAAAGAGGCACCTCCAGTGTGTGCTTCCCAGCAAAGAGAAAGCAAGGGGAAGTGTAAAATGAAACTTTGTTATCTTATCAGTGTGAATTGTGGAGTGGGTGAATTGCTACATCTTATCAGGCTGAATTGTTACTTCTCTGCTGAATATGGATCTGGCACTTTAACAAATCTGGCAAGGGGCTGGTCTCTGTGCAGGGTGAAAGCCTACCCCTTTCATGACATATTTGCCCCAATACTGCTGTAGCATTCCCACAGCAATAAGGAAGAAGTGTTTTAAAAGCAAGAATGAAAAAAAAAACACCTGAAAAAACAGGTGTTTATTTATTCCGCTTTTTAGCTAAATAATATTCAAAATACCCCTGAAATGGATTGGTAATAGGGACAAAGAGAATCCAAACCATTTCTAAGCCATTTTAAAATGTCAATGGGAACTGGGCCCTTCTGTGGCTTTTTTTCCCCCTCTAGGAGGATTTCCTGTTCTACTGCCACAGTGGCTTACAGCTGGCCTGATATTTTGGGATGCCGTGCTTATTAAGATGTGGCATAACTTTGTTTCTGTTTGATTACATTCTGTGCAGATCTAGGAAGCAGAGACTAACAAATCAGATTGTACATCTGCAAGAACCTGTCAAGTCTCAGACATGAAAAATAAAGTCATAAGAATGGCTCTAGGGTATGGCAGGCCACAACTGAATATAGGTGGCCTGGCCCTGTTGTTTCTTCATGTCCCTTTTGTTCTTCTTTGGGGAAGAAAGCACTTATGCTCTTAGTTGCTCAGAAAAGAGGAAGAACAAAACTGGTTTTTACCTGTTAACTGTAGATTAACTGTAGATGTGCAAGAATTTCATTTCTTTTGTACATGCATCCTCTGGCTGAAGGATTTTTGCTTTCTTTATTGTATTCTCCTTTAATGATATTGAAGTTGTGAAACTGATACTACAGGAAAACCTAAGTACTGTCTTGGGAGTAACAGACTCATCCATTTGAGTCTTGATGCAATCTTTTCAAGATGTTTGCGTTTTATTGTTTACATCTTCCAGTAGTCATTCTATTTAAATGAAACAGTGTTTTTGATTCATTCATGATGTATGAATTATTTCTATCACTGTAAGTCAATGACACTGAAGAGGAGACCCTCAAACTATCATTAAGTCAAATGGTGGTGCAAAGGGGAAGCTTAGCTTATTATTGACGCCTCAGAAGCTGAATCATAGTACTGAAAGTTTCCAGGATTTCATTAAACAAAGTATTAAATTAAACATTCTAGCAGCTGTGTAAAAGCAAAAGCAGGGTGTAAAATAAAATGCGCTTTACAAAACTTTGTTATGAAAGGGATGGGTTTATTGGATATTACCAAAGCTTGGTCTATTTATCTGATCACTTTTGAATGACTGCACATACTAGCAACTGGAATGAAATCACTCAGCTTGATTTTCTTGGGAGATGCTCAAAAGAGAAGGGAGTCTGGGAACTTCTGCTTTAGGCAGTGATGCTTTATGGCACAACAATGAAATAAGACAGACCCTGATAAATTAGGAACTGAATTTTGGGCACTCCCATGGTCAAGCCTTGAGGCTTGATAACAAGAGCTGTCCCAACAGATGGGCTTGTAAAGGACAGTGATTGACATGCTTGTTTGGATATCAAATTGGCTATGTAATTTGCCTCTTCCCTTTTCCCCTAAAACAGGTGCAATGAAGTCTGTCAAACTGGTATTCAAATTTGAAGAACTATGACATAAATTGACACAGAAGGCATATTTGCAACATACATATATTGAGTATCTCATTACAGTATGATGTCTATTTTTCATGACACCTTTTTGCGTTTATATGGAGAACGTGATCCTGAAATGCAGATTTGGATATGCCCTAAATGTGTACATGCCATCTTTCATTCAAATATTCTAGATATTGTATCCTACAGTATTTTTGCATCTTTCCATTTTGGGGGGGAAATGCCCTTGAGGTCAGTTTTGTGAATAAAAATGAGAATGTTTACCATTTGTTACATGGATTGTGCATGTATTATGTTGAACTGACAATAATACACTTCTGTATTTAGGGCTACCCTTGAAAGTGTTCCAGAAACTTGGCAATAGAGATCTTTATAACACCAGCCCTTGGCCACCTGCACTGCACTGCTTTTGAGTTCAGTTCTAAGTCTTGATCCTGCGTCACATGCCTTAGGATCATTGTACCTGTTGGAATTCCTTCTCTTTTATATTCTATCCTGTAAGCAAGATCTGAGCCCATTTTCTAGCTCCCCTTGATCTGTGTTAAGTAGGTGGTAAACAGAGGGAGGACCCTTTCAGTGATAGTTCCTTCTTTGTTAAACTTATTTCCCAAGGAGGCTCAGCAGATGTCTAATTTGATTTCTTTTGGAGATCGAGGTAAAAAGATGGTTCTCCTCTGAGGCATGTGGAAGGAACATCTTAGAGGCTGATGGGAGGGCAGAGATATTATATTTATTTTGTGATTGCCATTTTGATGATATTTCATATGGCTTGCAGGCAGGAATTGTCTAGGCAATGCATGACATTTGGATTAGGTTTTGCACTTACCTGCAGTGATCTGTATCTGAGCAACCTGCTCTTATCCAGTTTAGAGAGTCTGTCCTGGAGGTGGACAGATCCATTACTGGATCAGAACAAGGCTATCTGCATTGGGATGACTGTTGTGACCCAGCTCTAGCACCTGCTTCTAAGCTCTTGCCAGTTTCAGTCTTGGCCTCCAAAAGTTCCAGCAGTTCCTCCATCTAGGAAAAATGTAGGTATGGTTTCAAATGGCATGCACAGGTACAAGGCAACTGCAAAGATGCTTTTGCAACACCTTTGCAACAGTGGCCACGTTGAAGGCAATCGTGTCTTCACAGTGCCTGCAACGACACCTCATATCTGCAGCGAAAGTGTCCTCACGTTGCCTTAGAAGGGACCACACCCCCTCTACCTGGAGGCAGCATTTGATCAACAGGGACATATGCTCATTGGATTGAGTGCTGCAGGTGCTGCGGGTCAATTGCATCATGGCTTGGACAGTTCTTATGGCAGTAGTTCATACCCACTGATGTGGAACAGAACTTAGGCATCTGCATTGGATGGCTCCTTAGCATGTATTTGCTGCTATAAAGCCCACTCAGTGCAGACGCCTCTGCCTGTAGTTGATTCAGATCTAGCTAATACAGATTCACTAATACAGATTAAGTGAGGTAAGTGCAGAAAGGGCCAAGCACTTGTAATTTGGGCCTGGGAAGCGCTTCCTTCCTCTTCTATTATTCTGCTCAAAGAGGAAGGGTCTGTGGGGGTTGGAGGACATGGTACAATCATTTGCCAGCCCTCTCCACACCTCTTGCTGCAGGGACATATTGGACGTACTTTATGCAAGTCCCCTGTCATCAGGCCATGTCCTCCTTATATGGGAACGAGCAGCGTGTGACCATTGTGACCAGGCTTCTAGCATACAGAACTGAGTTCTGAACAAGCATAATTGGAATTTTGATAATCATGGGTATGAGTAAGGATGTGTCAGAAAAACTGGCTACTTAAGTTTGAGAAATTTTTAAAGGATATGTGGATTTGTATTTGGACAGACTTAAACACAGGAGCCCTGCTGGATCAGGTCACAGCCCATCTAGTCCAGGATCCTGTCTCACACAGTGGCCCACCAATGGCTTTTGGGCACCTCAAGCAGAAGACAAAGGCAAAACCTCCTCTGGCTCTTGAGTCCCTGCAAATGGCTTTTTAGAGGCATCCTGCCTGTCTCTTGGAGGCAGTACTTAGACTTCCATATACATGCATTTATATTCATTTTTTAAATTTTATTTTCCTGTTTTCTACAAATGTCCAAAATGCATACAAGTGTAATTAGGCGTAATTCTAATGTATGCTGCTAAATAAGAATGTAGTTTGAATACTTGCACAACTGTGGAATGTAATAACTATATTGGTACTCAGCTATGTAAACTGAGACTGAGTCTGAATGAAAGAGTATGCATTCACTCACATACGTAATGAGACAGACGGGCAGGCGGGCGGGTGGGCAGGTGAGCAGGCACAAATACATGGATGCCCACGTAGAAGAATATAGAGATATGGATATGAGGTTAGATAGAGATAAAGATAGAGGTTAGAGATAGTTAGAGCCATATTTATATTTATCTCATTTTATTTATCTAAGAATTTGTATCCCGCCCTTCATTCAACCCCCCCCAGGGTCACAACAATAAAAGGATCACAAAAACAACAACCTAGAACATAGTCAAAATATTAGGGGACCTGTCTTCAAACAGCAATACCAGGAAGAGTAAATACAATTACAGAGTTCATTACCAGACTGCAAAGTAAAAATTGGGGCCCGTGGAGAACTGTACAAAGCTCAACATCTCATTATGCATTCTTGGTTAAACTGAGGCAGCAAAAACAAAACAAAACAAAAAAAACAATAGAAGGAGCTCAGGTACTCTAGAAGCACTGAGAATGTCACTCAGGCAGATGGACAGATAGATGGCAAAAGTGAGACTGCCCGCACTCAACAGTCTGATATACTGATAGAAAGCAATAATATCAGGTATGGTGTGCATTTTGGTGATGTGCAATCTGGGTAATGCAGCTGCCATTGAATTCCCAGGTGTGCACGTGGCCACCGCCATGCATCGTGTGATTGGCTGTTTCAGCCCCTGTGCATACATGCTGTATGGAGCTCACATTGCTCCTCCATCCAGAAAAGTCAGTCACTAAAAATTACTAAAGCTGGAAAGTTCACAAAGCAGTCTGCCCCTCCCACTCTCCTAAACATCCTGTGCTAGAAAAGGTGGATGAGATAACAAAGTGGTATAAGACCCCTGCACAGCTAGCTTATATAATTAATAATTTGTCGTCTAATTGCTGGAGGGGATGTTGCATGAAGGGCACGTTCCACCATATGTGGTGGATGTGACCCAAAATTATTCCTTTCTCAAATAGAATCTTTGAAGAGATTAATGATATAATGGAATTGAATATTAATATGTACCCAGAAACAGCATTGTTACAGATTTATAGAGAACAAAACATACAAGAAAATAAAAGATATATGCTGAATCAATTGCTTAGGTGGCACTGGCAACTATAGCTGTATCATGGAAATCAGCAGATAAATGTAAATTGGAAATGTGGTACTTTTATATTGTTGATCAGTTTAGATATGATGTATATAGACAAAAGAGATTGAAATGTATGGGTGTGAATATAAGAATTTCTGCTGAAATGGCTTGGGAAAGGTTATATTTTATACACCACAAGACAAGACAGAAATAACAAACTGATAGATGATGTTAAGAAATTTCGTATGAGTCTGGGTCGAATTAAATTAAATTGTTTTAATTTTATTTCATTTGGGGGGAGAAACTGTAAAATTTGTATTTTGTATTACATTTGGTAAGAAAGGATGTTTTGTAAAATATGTAAGATACAAACTAAAAATAAAAATTAAAAGAAAAGGTGGATGAGAGAAGGGTTGGGAACACAAGGGTTGGGAACACACACTCTCTTTGAGTCTCTTCTGAGGCACCGTTATTGCTATGTCTGAACACAGCCTTGAGATCATAGGTACCTGTTGGACTAGAATTGTCCCTCATGTAATGCTGTGCTTCCACTCTTTGAAACCACTGCTTTTGGGGACCAGTGCAATCTTGTCTTCCCCAATCAGCCAGCTTTACATTGCTGTGAATAACTTGCATAACACAGCTATTGTGCTTGGAAAAGTCACATTTGTGAAAGGAAAGTCACATTTTCCCTCCCACACAAACCTGACACTGCGCTGTATAAAACGAAGCTATCCAAAGGATGATACATATACTAGGAGCCGAGGTTAAAATTCTGGCATCGGAGTGCCCAGATCATAACTTCCCTCCCACAAGAAGCCCTAGATAAGAGTGCAACAGAGCAGAAAAATCTGAGGACATTTGCGGCTCATTAAGCTTCATGAACAGAGTTACTGAGGTGTTATTAATTACACATTACTAAATACAAACATTATTTAAGTAACACTATGGATTAGGAGGTGTCTAAAGGGGTCTGCTGTTTCTGAAAATCCTTCTCAACACAACACCACAGTCATAGAATCATAGAATCATAGAATCATAGAATGGTAGAGTTGGAGGGGACCTCCTGGGTCATCGAGTCCAACCCCCTGCTCAAGGCAGGATCTCCTAAACCATCTCAGACAGATGGCTGTCCAGTCTCTGCTTGACCTCCATCGAAGGGGAACCAACCACCTCCCGTGGCAGCCTGTTCCACTGGTTGATCACTCTTACTGTTAGAAATTTTTTCCTAACATCTAAACTAAATCTTTTCCCCTGAAGTTTCACCCCATTGTTTCTAGTCCTTCCTTGAGAGAGTGAGAACAGGGCTGATCCCTCTGCCTTGTGACAACCCTTGAGGTATTTGTAGACAGCTATCATGTCTCCTCTCAGTCTTCTTTTTGGTAGACTAAACATTCCTAGTTCCTTAAGCCGTTCCTCATAGGACATGGTTTGCAGACCGTTCACCATCTTGGTAGCTCTCCTTTGAACCTGCTCCAGCTTGTCAGTGTCTTTTTTAAACTGGGGTGACCAGAACTGGACACAGTACTCCAGATGAGGTCTGACCAAGGTAGAGTAGAGGGGGATAATAACTTCACGTGATGACTGACAAGAGCATTCTAAACTCCACCCCAAGCCTTTGTCAATACACGTGCTACAGTTCAATAAAGCAGTCACAATGCGTAAGCACTTACTATAAATCCCAAGGAGACATGTGCATCAATTCAGTGCAGAACCCTACAAACAGCTCCTGTTCAGAATGTTTTAGCAATTCAAAGTGCAGGGCAAAGGGTCTTTGAAACCTGGCGCAATCACTCCCAGCATTGCACTAAACCACTGTTTCCCTGGCTGGATGATTTAGCAGTTCAGAAGTAATCTCAAAAACTTCTGACCCAGGGAAACAGCAGCTTGGGGACAAATCAAGAGAGATTGTGCCAGACTTTCAATATGTTTTTCCCGTCCTTTAAACAGATAAACTACTCCAAACTGGGACTGTTCAGATGGTTCAGTAGTGAATCGATGCACATGCCTAATCCCAATTTTTGGCAATAGTTAAAGAGACTAGGCTTCATGTTATCAGTGAGAATTAAGTGCAGTGTTCCTTCTCAGCCACTTGCCTGCCTTGTCATTTTCAGTCACTCAGGAAATACAGCAAGAAACCAGCACAAAACATTTTGTTGCCTGAGATGAAAGACAAGATTAAGGGCTTGTTCACACTTTGCGGTCTGAAGCATGAAGCCACTCCAGACTGGAAGCTTGGCTATATGGGGAAATGTCACCAAGCTCCCACACAGTTGACAAAAACTTTGTGCAAACTGGTGATGATGTAATGTGGACAGTGTCACTCTTTGGGCAAACTCTATGCCAACTGCTGGCAACATGGTGTGGATGTTGACAACAGCTTCGGGATCCCTGTTAGAGTTCCTTTAAAGCTCTAAAGTTTATTATGGCTAGTTTTGCATATTCATTTGGGAATATCTGGGACACTCCCTCATTATTCATGCTCACAAAAGAAAAGGGCTGTCCTTTGCTGGTGTATTCATGCCTTCATTGAAAATCAGAATAGAGGAGGAGTACGGCATCTGCTTGAACACTACAGTCTTCCTTCACTGTGTTACTTCAGATACACTGTACCTGCAGAAGAGTTTGAAGGGTTCAGAGTCCTTTAACTTGTTCTATCTCTATCTCATATACATGGCAGGAATCACGCTATCACTACCACCACCTTTCAAGGAGACCCATTGGTTGCCTCAGAGATGTTTTCTTTTTTCAAAGACAGGGAATGCCCCCTAGCTTCCATTGAAGCAAGGAACCCTGCTTCATTAGGGAGGGCAGGGGGAACCCTTCTCCTCATCTGCCAAATGGAGGGAAGGTCCCTCACCACCACTGGATGAGCAAGAGAGGCCTGTGTCCCCCCCCAATCACGGGATTGGATCATTTTTTTGCAGACAGTCATGTGGGGAGTGGGGGGATGTCCTCCTCCCTCCCTGCATTATCTGCTGTAAAATAACATCCAATCCTGGGGTGCAGAGGGAAATGAGCCTTTCTCGCTGGCATTTGATAGAACGAACAGTAAGTCCAACTCAAAGAGCACATCCCCATGCATGTTTGGTCCGGTACCGAAATCGGGTTCGGCAAGGGCCGTCCCCATGCATTTTAGATTTGACCCGATTTCCGCTGACCAAATCGCCCAAACCCGTGCCAAACCAGGACCAAATTTGGCACCCAAAAAAACAAGTCTGGGCACGGTTTGGACGATTTGGTCTGAGCCGAGCCTGCACATAGGATGATCTCGGCTGATAGGAAAGAGGCTTGAGTTTTAAGCCAAGCCTCTTTTCTGTCAGCTGAGGTCGTGAACAGGGGGTGCAGAGGCAATTGCCCCCCTGGAAGAGGGAGAACACTTAAGCCCCTGCACCCCCTGTTCCCAGTTCACCCCCCCATCCCCTTCCTTGCCCCCACCTCACCTCCCCACTCCCTTTTGTCACCACCACTTCGCTCCCCTCAGAGTTTCAGCTAGGCCATTCCAGAGATGCACACAGAGAGGCCACCTCCATTCAGGAATCATGAGAAAACTCATGAGATTTCCTGCGACTCCAGGATCGGTGTGGCCTCTAAAAGCTGTGCATGCAGCTCTGGAAGGCCTAGTTGAGCCTTGGTGGATGGTGCAAAGGCAGCCATGGTGGCGGCAGCTGGATTTGCAGAGAAAGGGGCACAGCCAGGGAGGCAAGCTTTGACAAAGGCTGGATACATTTGAATTGTGGGCAAAGGGGGACCTACGTTGTAGGCCTCTTTTGATTCACCCATGAGTGATTGAATTCATATGAATTCATACAAATTGAGAACATGACAAATATTTTTCACCCATCCCTACTTAGAAGTACCTCTTGCCATCTGGAAGCACCAAAAGAGAAGTGTTTGTGAGTGCAGGAAAGGTAAAATGTGGGATATAAACACTTGGAAGGAAGGAAGGAAGGAAGGAAGGAATATTATCACCTTGCCGGTGAGCCTGCATGCATCTCATACGCAAAACCCCTTCTCCTTATCCCCAAGTAATCAAAACATAAATTGAATTTCTCTCCTCCTAACTGTGGAGCTGGAGTCCTGCTGAACTTGGCAGCAGGGAGGCAAGATCAGAAGCTTTCTCTCCAGAAGAGTTTGCTTGTGTGTGATGTGCTTTTCTTTTTCAACTTGCACATTTCCAAGAGTTATATAGGAAACCCATGATAGGGAAGGAAGAGAGAAGAAGGCAGGTGTTTGGCCTAAGATACACAGGGAACACAGAACTTTGAAACAAGGGAGGGGGACACCTGTGACTGAAGTGGGGAAAAGGAGGCCCTTTTCCTTAAACAATCAGCAAGAGATGAGGAAAGAGAACAGCTATATTCTGCTCAGATGATTGTCAGGGAAGGGGAGAAACTGAACTACAATGAAAAGATCCCTGGATTGCTGCCCCCAAAGTGTTCTGAGGAAAATGCGCATTAGAAATGCAACCTAACTGGGGCAGCTTGCAGTCCTTTGCTTCATTTGCTAAAGGAGAATTCAATTAATTATATGAGCCCATGAAGGTGACCCTTTGAAGGGCCCAATCTGGTGCATGAGTGTTTGATGTAAATATGAGGAAAGCCACCCCTTTCCCTATGGGGCTCTGCGTAGATCCTTGGATAGAAGCCTCAGGGATGCACAAAGGATGGCAGAGCAACTATATAAAAAAACAAAATGCATAAAACCAATCTGGCTCTATAATTAAACTGACATTTAAAATATTGTATCCTCTCTTGGGCCTTTCTGAGTTGAAAAGCCGTGATCTTCCAGACCAGCCCCTGCACTGACCCTGAAACTTGCATAAATTTCAGGGCTGGCTTCTGAGGGCTCTGGGGAGCTCCTGAACAGCAGCATTTGAAACCTTTTCCGGGTGCAGTGCAACAAGTGGGTAGGACAGTACAGCTGTGGCTGGAGGTGTGTCCTGTGCCCTGTCCAAGCCCTCCAGTGATTGAATTCCAGGCTGATGAGCCTTCAGACACTGAACCCCAAACTGATGGATCCCTATTGGATGAGCCCCTGGCTAAGGAAGCAGGACAGGATCCTCTGTTTGAGCCTGCCTGATCTAGCATGGCTGTGGCAGGTGCTGGGCTTGCTCCAGAACAAAAAGACCTGCCTGACAGTAGACCTGGCTCACAGGGATGTGGCATATCCGGCTTACGCCACAAAATGCGAGGGCTCCGGGGAATGGGGAACAACAGCAGCTTGCTGCAGCTCCTGAACGCCAGATGTTGCGAAAGTCTTCAAATTACCTGACTGGCCCAGATAATTTGGGAATCAGGCCCATGTGTTTGGCCTGACCCTGAGAGCTAGAAAATGGGGAGGGAGAGAGAAGAGGCAGGACGCAGAGATCAGCTGGAAGAGAGAGTTTATTTCTGTGCAGGGCTTTAAATAACCCGCCACAGAGGGGCGGGGAAGGAAGTGACCTCAGGAGAAAATCCTGGGAGCTGATAGGTGGAGTACATCAGCTGAGCAGGTCAGACGTCCTTCTTATGTCACATCCTGTGGCAGGCAGGAAGAGACGGCTGTTGTCTGCGGGGAGCACATGGCCAGCGTCCATTAAGCCCTTAGGCTACGAGTCCAGCCCCTGCTGGTGTTGAGTGTGCACTGCAAGCTTGTAGAGACAGGGCAATTCCTTTTACTCTGAGGCTTGATGAATGGCAGGCTGAAGCCAGGAGAAAACCCATGCAAACCTTTGCGATTACTACACAGGGAGAGGCTGGGATTGGACTAATAACGGCAGCCATGAGCCATCCCCAGTTATTGCAAACAAAGATCCATTTTGGCAACCCCTTGAACTTCTGCTCATCTTCTTTCACTCCTCTCTGATATCTAACCACTGGACTGGCTTCACTATGTCAACTGACTCTCTGAAACCAGGGACCTTTCTGTACTTGACCCTGTAGTCTTTGTGCAATATGTTCCCAGACGGAGCATCTACACTTGAAGGGGCCATTTCCAGCTCAAAAACAGCTTCAATGCAGGAGTGTATTGCACTCAGATTATGTGTGGAGCAGGATTGCATGCTCCACATGCAGAGTGACCTTGACTAAAGGTGGCCTTTGGATCCCTCCCCCCCCCCATGGGATCAACAAAGCAGTGGGAAGATGTAACATTTTAAGCAAACTCTTATGCAGGAGTAAATTTACAGGTTGTCAGTATGAATTCATGGCCAGACTGGAGACTATAATTCACCTGTAGTAACAATGTTCTAGCCAATTTACCTGGCTGTAGGTTTAACTAAATTCAGTAAGCCTTCCAATTAGATATGGATTTAGCAGGGGTGGGAGCAATGTGACTCTTTAGATGTCTGTGGGACTCTCCCATTATCCTTTGCAAGCATGGCCATTGTTCAGGCAGGACGTTTCCTAGGATTGGTCCAACTACAGATACCCATCTGATATATCTGTAAATGTTACAACTACGCTGCAGAATAACGAATCCCAGCTTCTGTGGAATAGCTGTAATGTAAAGAGGATGCATATGTGACCAGAAAGAAAAAATATTTTGAAGGCAGGCCGGAAATACCGTAATAAGCATCTCATACAGCAGCAATACAGTCTTGAAAGTAATGAATTGGAAGGCCAGAGGGTGTCATTTTTAAATTGAAAACTGGTTAGGCCAGGAAGGCCTTTATGCCCTACAGCAACTGCATATTTATATCAGGTGAGTAGCTGGCATTCTTTCCTGACAGGACCAAGGCTTCTCTCCTTTAGATGACATTGACCTGGAAAGAAATGGCAGCGTGTGTGGGGATGCTTCCTATCAGAACTCATTTCATTTGGAACAAGGAACATTCTTGAGAGTAATTGTTCTTGCCTAGGTTTGCTAGAAATGGCTCGTTCTGAACTAGCGAAGACACATTAAAAAATGAGGGAATGCTTTCCATTAAAAGTTTGTTAGTCACAAAAATAACTTTCCCAATCCTAATGCCTCAGCAACCCATCCATCTGTGGACTTTATAGAAGGTTCTTGGTTGTAATAGGGATACAGTATTATCTTTCAGATTCCATGTTTTTGTATTGATATTGTATACATTATTGGAGCAACCCTTCTAATTCTGCTGAACTACATCACCCATCAGCACCAGCTAGCATGGCCAATGGCCAAGAATTATAAGAGTGGTAGTTGGGCAAGTCTAGTTGACTATATTTTAGGCTGCAGATTTTTCCTTAATACTTTGTTTTGTTTTACTTCATAAAATTCTTTGCTATTGTGTAATGAATTATTTGTGGTTCTATAAAGTAGAAGCATGACAGACAAGACTGTGGCCAGGGTCACCGTGTCTGCTGTCCGGATGTTAACTGTGGTTAGGAAGCAGCACAGTTCCTCCTGTTCTCACTTCCATGAGCTTATAAATTTTTAAACTAGACTTGAATGGAAAAGCCTGTCACAAAGAAGAGGCCTTCCAATGGATAACTATTCTACAGCCTTTCAACAGTGGAGCCAAACATGGGTGAGAACAGCTGCTGCTGAAAGCTGGTTTGTCGGCTTCTGTAGAATCATGTTGACTTCAAAGGAAGCTCACAAAGTGGTCTTGAGCAGGGGGAGGAGCTTCTGGCTGATTTCACCTAAGCTCACTGCCCCCTCTCCGCCTTTCAGAACAGAGGATAGCCTCCTGTAAGGCAGGGCACCCAGGCTCTTAAGAATCTTCCCTCCACATTGAGAGTCAGCTTGTGCTTTTTCTTGAAAATGAAATAAAAAGGGCAGTTTGGGATTTTCTTTTAAAACATCATGTCTCCTAATGGCGTTTGGCAGTCTTGTCTCTCTTAAGAAAGGTAAAAGTTTGATGGTTTCTTTCTGCATTATGGAAATGAGATATACACATTCATTCAGGCCACAACGATGCCCAGAATGCCCTGGGGCTATCTGGATCAGAGAGATGTGAGACTATTTCTAGTACGTGCTAAGCATCTAAATAGGAAAGGCTTCACTGCCCTGGCCAATCCGACTGTCCCTCTGCCCTACAGTCCGTTCCCCACGAGTGAATTAATAGGGTTTGACTCAGAAGGTTTGTTCTAAGTGGGTTTTGATTTAGTCAGCTAGAGCCGGCGTACAGTTTCACATTATCCGTGGTTTTAATTCCCTTGTAAACACCTCTGCTGCCAACTCAACTGCTTATTTACCCTTAAAACACACAGTTGAAGGATTTGGCTACCAGACCTCTGGAGACTTTAAAAAAGAAAAGGTTCTTCACAAAATTCTCTTCTCCATTTCCTTTTCGTCTGTAGTGTCACTGGGCCAATCTTTTGAGCGAAGCAATAGATTTGTTGTATGTGCCGCTTTGTCTGGTGGAGAGAGAGACATGACTTGTTGGAATGAGGTTTCTTTTACTCATTGCTTCTGGCATTCAGTATAGGTTTGGTTTCTTTGAATAAAATGGCCCTTGCTGATATTGTCGGGTTTTGCGTTAGCATTGATCAAAGGAATCGATAGGAGACGCAGACTGTGGTCACTTGAATCACTCACTGACTTCTAGAGTTTGCAGCAAAAAGCTTGCTTCCTGGGCCAAAGGAGGAGGATTGTAATGCCACAAAGAACATTATGCTGCATTTCAGGCTGAAAATTTTATCAGTGAGTTGATACCAGAGCTGCAGATCTTTAATGCAGGATCCATGACTTGAAGAGTAAAACATGGGCATCAGATATGTTCATTTTACACGTTCACTGATTTTTAATGTGTAACCTGCCCTAAGACCTTTGGGTGGTGGTGGGGGGATAAATATTCAAATAAATAAATATCTTGCAATGGTATCAAATGGCTGCATTTCACTTTCTTTCACTATTGAAGAATTTGTTATGTATTCTGGGGTCATTCAAAGTGCTCTTAACTGAGCACCATTCAGGAAAGTCCAAACGGAGCCTGGAAAGTCCACAAATAAAACCAATAGAAATGAAAAGGTATGAGCAGTCAGACCTGAAGATGGACAGAAGAAGGCTTACAGTGAAGGTGTGGGCATGGCCTAAACACTACTGGGCCCCAAACTACTCTAAATTGGTGGAACTTGACCATACTGGGTCCTAACATACCCTGAGAACATCCAAAGGAATGATTTCCTCTTCCTCTCCTTCAAATTAATGCAACACTGGGAAGCTTGATTTCAGAAGAGGAAGAAGAAAAGTTGGCTTTTCTACCCCACTTTTCTCACCCATTTAAGGGGACTCAAAGCAGCTGACAAAGCTTTCTATTCTTCTCCCCACAACAGACACCCTGTGAGGTAGGTGGGGCTGTGAGAACTCAGAAGAGAGCTGTGACTAGCCCAAGGTCACCCAGCTGGCCTTGTGGGGGAGGGTGGAATCAAACCCGGTACTCCCAGATAAGAGTTCGGCTCCTTAACCACTCTACCAAATGGGCTCAGAAAGACAGAATGATGTATCAAGTTACTGTTCCGTGTATGGCAGACCCCTAGTGGACTGGGCAATGTAAAGCCTGCTGCTCTGCATGCAGGGATCCATTTTGAATGGTTGGTAATGGGACAACAATCACCAGAGCAGGATATCCCTTATTTCTGGCATGCTTTTAACCAAAGGAATGGCTGGTTTCTTTATTTTTAAATTGGTGCGGAGCAATTTTTTGGCAAAGTAAATAGACACTGTGTTGAAAAGGCAAAGATGAGGCTTCAGTTAAACATGTAGTGGTGGAAATGCAGGAAACTTCTTTGTGGGATGATCTCATGTACAGAATCATTGAGGAGGTTTTGGATTTATTCTCATACTCCCCCTTCCTTGGAGTGAGAGGTGTGAAGGTCTGTTGCGGAGGTCGCTGAGCATTGTCCAAATGGGAAGTCACAAGCAGAATGCTTCTTAGAGGTGGGGGCGGGGACTATTCCACCCAATCTCCTTTCAGAGGGCTAGAAATGGCACTGGATATCAGCCATTTTTGTGGCGTATCCGGCTTACGCCACGAAATGCGAGGGCTCCGGGGAA
>MTQE01002208.1:16542251-16579461 GCA_014337955.1 Aspidoscelis marmoratus | reverse complement strand
GGTTGAAGCCAGGAGAAAACCCATGCAAACCTTTGCGATTACTACACATTTTTTATTCTTCAAGTTGTGATTCCAGGCTGATTCTTCAACCATTGAACCAGCTCTTTCCCCAACAAGCATCCACACAGCGGGAAGAAACAACTTCATCTGACCCAAATGGCCTTTGACTACTTAAATTGGATTATGGTGAGGGGACTTGAAGGTGGGGTGGGGATGAGGTAGAGCAATCCATGGGCTGTAAGCATTTGCCCAGCCTGCCCTCTCTTTGCTTGAAGAGCTGCTTTAGGGATCCATGTGGACACTGCCTGAGTTGTCATATCAAAGCAAAGAAGCAGCACAAAGACATAATGAGCTATGAAAAGAGAACAGAAGTCACTGCTTGGGCTCATCTGATTACAGGCATATGGCAATGGACAAAAATGGCAAGAATGACAGAAAAAGCATAAGGGCATAATCAGTCCTTGCTAGCCTTAGAGCAGGTTTGTGGGGTAATGTGCAATTTCAAGCCCAATACGTTCTGTTGCTTTGTAATAATAGAGTCATAATTTTGTCTAGGATGAAGTTAAGCAATGGTAATTCTGAGGTGCTAGCAATTCCCAGTTACGTCTCATGAAAATGCCACAAGCACAATATACATTACATTCACATAAAATCAAAATTAGTGCTTAGCAATGCAGATAATCCCTTTTTAAAAAAAGAATACAGAGGGGGATAGTGTAAAAAAGTATTTTCTTTCATTTACTCCTCCTAGCCTGTAGTCACATCTTCACAAATAAGAGAGATAGAAATGAAAAGGTAGACCAGTGGTTCTCAATCTGTGGGCCATAACCCCTTTGGGGGTCAATCTACTCTTTCACAGGGGTCGTCTAAGACCATCGGAAAATTCTATGTTTAATTATGTTCAATGTGTAACAGTGAAAATACATCCTGCATATCAGATAGTTACATTACAATTCATAACAGTAGCAAAATTAGTTATGATGTAGCAACGAAAATAATTTCATGGTTGGGGGTTAGGGTTAGGGTTAGGTGGGGGGTCACCACAGCATGAGGAACTGTATTAAAGGTTGGTAGCATTAGGAAGGCTGAGAACCACTGAGGTAGACTGAGGGAGGCCTGAAGTAAAGATGTGACCATGTTCCTACATTTTTTTCTTATCTTTATATGTGTTTCTCTTTATGCATGTGTGTCCATATGATCTCACACAAAGCCTATTTCTGCTGCGTTTCTGAACTAGCCTGCAGATTCTGGGCCTTTTTGCACCTTTACTTTGTGAGAAGTGAAGAAAGGGGAGAGTTCCGGTGTCTGCATTTTGGACAGCACTTTGCTAAGCACTGGCAAGGTGTTAATCGTCACCATGCCATTGCCCTAGTGACAGGGTGGTGTGGCGCTAACTGCACGTGTATTACCCCTCCCCAGGCTCTCTTCAAACTTCTTCTAGGAGGGAGAGATGTGAAGGAGGCTGGGCCTGGCAGCATTGACTGTAGATGTAGAGCAGTTAGAACTGCTCTGCATCTACACACTCTGGGAGCACCTGTAATTGTTCCAGGAAAGCTATGTGCAGCAGTGCTCCCAGAGTTCTCCTCAGAGGTAAATGCAAATTTGTTCTCTGTCAGGAGTTACTTGGCTTGATCTTACTGAAGGACAGTCACAAGAACACAGGAAGTGTCCCCATTGTATTAGACTTCTGATCCATCTAGTCCGGCAGTTTGCTCTCACTGAGGTCAACCAGCTGCACAGGGAAGACTACAAGCAAGATATGAATGCACCGCTTGTTGCTCTGCTTGCAGCATCCCATCATCTGTCCTTCAGAGCCAAACCACTTCCTGCTGCCATCAGGGATAACAGCCATTGATACCCCTGACTTCCAGGAAGTGATCCAAATCTTTCTTAAAACCATCCAGACTGGTAGCTAGTGAATTGTAATGTTTAACTATACACTATATTTTAAAAAGTGTCCTTTTATCTGTCTTGATTTGTCTACAATTTAACCTCATTGGGTGACAATCTAGTATTTTGGGAAAGGGAGAAAAATGTCTCACTATCCTGTCTGTCCACACTATGCATCATTTTACGCACCTTTATCATGTCCCCCTCACTTACCTCCTTCCTAAACTAAAAAGGCCCCAATGTTTCCACCTTTTCTCATACGGAAGCTCTTCCAGTCCCCTGACCATCAGTGGGCTCGTCCCCATGATCTTTCATTACTTCGAGGTGGATTCAGGGCAGCCCTAATGTGAATTGTAGTTCGAATTAAGAAGTTCCCATGGTGATTGAGGACAGCGTGGGTACAAGCCAAACCTGCCTTTCCCCATGAAAACCACGTTAAACCCCTGCATCGGGGAACTGCGGCAAGGCACGGATGGAAAAGGGCTTGATTTAGTGCATGAGCACCTGACATCTTCCCTACACTCAGCTGAGCAAGATCAGCTGTCACACAGAGGTATGCCCACTGTTAAGCGAAGCAGCGCAGCTCTGGTAAAATAACTGTAACAGCCACGGCTTCAATCAATGAGCCGGGTTCCCTTCCTATTATGCCTCCCTGTTATGCAGTGTTTGGTTTTTGGAGGTGCAGAAGGGAAAGCAGCTCATTGATTGAAACCGCAGCTGTTGTTTGAATTATTTTACCAGAGCTGCACTGCTTCGCTTGACAGTGGCCATACCTCTGTGTGACAGCTGATCTTGCTCAGCTGAGTGCAGGGAAGCTGTCAGATGCTTGTGTGCTAAATCAAGCCCTTACCCAGGTAATCAGGTGATCAAGCAAGGGTGGGCAGTTGCAATCACAGCGCGCATCGCAGAGACAGCGAAACCCCGCCTGCTAATGCTGCGATTGACAACCTATGCGCTCAATAACCCAGGGGCATCCCCATGCCCCAGGATAATGCATGCTTGCCTCCTAATTCAGGGCGAGAACAGTTGGAAAGGTGGGGTTTTTTTAGCATGGGTTTTTGCCATTTGTCCTGCATGTAACCCAGATTAGGGGCTTTTCATGGGGACCTTCTGAGGCAAACTCAGGTTTGCCTCACAGTATTTTGATCATGAGGACAAGCCCAGTGTCTCTCCTCTGAACCTTCTCCAACTCTGCTAGAGATGTGACAACAAACACTGGATCTGTATGGTGCCCTGAGTACGCAAAAAGAGTGCAGTATTTACAGACATTGTCTCCTCACTATGCATTCAATAACATTCTGCACAGACACAACACTCTTCCTCTGCCATAACACAGTAATGGCATTTGATTTGCAAAACTATTTGAAGAGCTTGGAGAGTTTGCTGCTCTCACTGCTGTTCAAGATAACTTGGTGGTCCCCTCTGCGTGTTGGTGCGTTTGAACACAGAGAATGACCTATGGGGCAGAGCGCGTCTGACCTGGTTCTAAATCAAGTCAAAATCCCTGAGGTTCTGTTCAATTTGAAGTGAACCTCCAACTTTGAGTTCATGCAGATCTCTAGTATCGAAGAGTCTGAGGACGCGTCTTCACGGCGTCATTATCTCGAATTCAAAATGTTTTGACTCCGCCCAGTACAGACGGCAGTTCGGCTTAACATGCTCCTTCCGTGTTAAACCACCTTAAACCGTTTTAAAGTAAATCCTGATTTCAACAGGTCTCACTCCGGAACATGCCCTTGATACGTGTTTAATTTTTTACTATGTGGACAGTATCGTTTTCCGGGATGAGATTCCGTGTTAAGGCTGTCCCGCCCCCAATCGCACTGTAACCAATGGGCTCTCCGTATTGTAGGCACGTCATGTTTAGGATTCCCTTCCCCAATAGCTTGCTTTCAAATGATTTCATTGAAAGAATCCACCCACTACCTCCAAAGCTACACTGTAGCGATGAAAGCTACAATGTTGCAGTTTTGCGCAGTTCTGAACTTTAAAAAGGAAAGGAAAGGGGAGTCCCCGGGAAACTTTCCCAGCCCACTCTCCCCGCTCTCCGAGTTCCCTCCCTGCCACGGGGGGAAGAGCGAGCGAGGAGCCCCCTTCGCCCTCCCCGCGGTGGGCACGCTGAGCCCGCCCGCCCTCTCGTCCACCCCTCGGCGGGGCAAAGTGGCAGCAGAGCGGGGCAAAGCGTCGGCGGAGCGGCTCTGCCACCGGGCAACGAGGAGCGCCAGGATAAATGGATGGATGGATGGCTGCTGCTGCTGCTGCTGCTGGGAAGGGGGAGGGTGGATCGGGAAGGGAATCCGTGGCAGCGGCGGCGGCGGGCAACAAATAGCGCCAGGATAAATGGATGGATGGATGGATGGCGGCTGCTGCTGCTGCTGCTGCTGCTGCTGGGAAGGGGGAGGGTGGATCGGGCAGGGAATCCGCGGCGGAACATGGATGACGCAAAGGGAAGGGAGGGTGGGATCCTGGGAAGGAACACCAATCAGAGAGCAATGGGCGGGAGGACAGGGCTGCCATCCGGACTCCCAGCATTGATTCCGGGTTAAGGCTGGGATTGGAATGCCACGGAACCGGGTTAATTTGCACGTCGTGTAAACAGGGTTAACCCGGTTCACTTATTTCGGTTTCCTTAAACCGAATTAAGCGATGCCGTGGGGATCCCCCCTGACTCTCTCACAGTTTGATTGAACATTTACCCAGTCAATGTGTGGGTAGCTGAAGTCTCCCATTATTACAAGACTTGCTTTCTGGGTTGCTTCTCTAACTTCCTTTCCCATCTCCAGATCTCCTTGAGTGCCTCCTTTAAGAGGGTAATAATTCAATCCCATCATTAAATGTTTTTAAAAGACCCAGTATCCCTGCCCACAGTAATTCTGTGGATTTATGTGCAGTGCTGCCTCTCCTACAGTATGCATTCCTCTGACTTCCTTACACAGTTTGCATCCAGGAATAACTGTGCCCCACTTATTCTCTACTCCACCATGTTTCACTTACACCTGCTGTCTCTTTATTCTCTCCTAAAACTAGGTGTTCCAGGCCAGCCAGCCATTTTGGTCTGCAAAATGTTAAAAAAAAACATTACAGTGCATTTGAGAAGGAAAATCTGTATCAAAAGCTTTATCATTTAGAAGTTTCAGCATAAAAAAACCTAAAGCTCAGTCACTGAAAAATCCCACTTTATGCATTAGAAGCCCTTTGTACCCTGTGTGATTTGTGAATCATTCAGGTACACTAGACTGAGGAAAGATCCAAAATCCTATTTGTCCTATACACATAATATCCTTTGTGTATTTCCAAGGATTCTTCTGTCTGGCTTTGAGCACTCTTGACATCATTGCACTAAATTCCTTCTTTGGCTATATTGGCACACCAGAAACAGGGCAACATTGGGGTGAACAGAGAGTTGTTCTATCACACATGGTTGCAGATGGTTGCCTTCTCTCTGTCTCAAGGGTCCCAGAAAGTGTCCTTTCTGCACAGATGAATAAAGAACTCTGAGGACACTGCAAAGGGCATAGTGTGCAGTTGGGACGGTATGTGTCCCTTTCTGAGGACTGAGGCACCTTGAGGGCATGGTGGAGGAGAAGCAGGAAGCCTTAACGCCAGCACCAGGCTGTGGCTTCTTTTTTAAACAAGCAGTTTGAAGGAGCATACACTGACTTGCTCATGGCAAAAACAAAAAAACAAAAAAAAACCCTTAAAATCCCAAAGAAAAGGGAAATAGATGGTTTTGTTAGAGTAGTGCTGCGAAGCAGGACTTGCAGGTTCTCAGCCAATCACAAGCCACAGCAGAAGGTCCAAAGGTGGAGGGGAGGCGGAATGAGTGAATCAGAAGAGAAAAGAAGAAGCAAACCATCTCATGCTGTGAATTTTGTGAACAAAGCTTCAGAGAGCATCTTAAGGGTGCATTATTGCAAGCAGATGCTATATGAGAAGGTGTAGCAGCATCAGCCTTAGCTGCACAATGTTTCAAGCACATTCTGTATGGCATCCTTTTCATCACGCTTTCATCAAATTTCTGTTGCGTTACAAGCTTAAATGTTTCATGGGTGCTATTCATACAAGGCAGGTCTTGTCAAACAGCCTATATTTCTTCTTGTTTTACTAAAGACTTCTCCTTAGTACAAAGATTTAAAAGGCAGAGTACATTTGAACAGTTATCTGACTGTTTAGTATGGCACCATCACTGCAGGTCTGTTAATATTCTTTCTTCCTTTCTTAGTTACCTCTCCCTTCCTTCCTTCCTTCCTTCCTTCCTTCCTTCCTTCCTTCCTTCCTTCCTTCCCCTCCCCCCTCCCTCTCTCATCACTTCCCTCCTTCCCCCTCCCTTTCTTTAACCTGAGAGATGCACAAAGGTTTAGATTTATCACTTGCAGAGAGGTTTCTTCCCTTCCTTTTGTATTATACCATTCATTTCAGCTTTCAACCATTTCCCCTCTTTCCCCTTTTTAAATCCTCTTAAGACCCCCCACTGTATATGAAATTAAACCAAAGACCACATATTGTTCTTCATCCACAACCTGCCAATTTCTCAAAGTTTCCATTTGAATTAGAACTGACACAAGTTTGGATGCCAGGTAATGTCTAGGGAGTGCTCCCCTCCTCTCTCATGATCATGATGGATAAGACACACCAGGTAATTAGCCGTAAGTATTTTGCAGCTACTGATGCTTGATCGAATGTTTGGTTTGTCTCGGTTGATACTTGCTGGGCAGAAAGCATGTGATGATATTCAATTGTTAGATATTCCTAATAGCTGGCACTCAGTCAGCTACCCCTAGTAGATGTAAGTTGGCCCAAAGTTTACTACTAAATATCCCTTGTGGCAAAATGGTGGAGGTGGGACCAGAATGTCAGCCAGTGCTGAGAAAGCAGCTTGGGATGAAAAAGCAAAATCAGAGCTTTCAGTGCTTGTGAGAACATTTGGGGATGTTGCCAGGGACAATCCCTCTGCACTGTGACAGCCCTTCAGATACTTGAAGACCATTATCATGTCTCCTCTCAGTCTTCCCTTCTGTAGGTTAAACATTTCTGGATTCTTCAACCTTTCCTGGTAGGTCATGGTTTCCAGAACACTAACCATTTTGGTAGCCCTACTTTGAACTTGCTCTAGTTTGTCAATGTCTTTTTTAAATTGGGGTGCCCAGAACTGGACACAATACTCTAGACGTTTTCTCTACTGTGCAGTAGCAGCTGAAAAGGGAAAGATCAATGTGACCTTTATGTGGAATGATCCTCAATGAATGTTGATATGGTGAAATGATAGGGTAAACACAGATTACGAGTATAGACTTCTTGGTACATTTCCATTTCCATTTAATTTATATACCGCCTTTCCAAAATAAAATTTTGCCCAAGGCGGTTTACAACAAACAGAAAACATAAAATGCAAAGTAATAATCAAAACATGGTGGAAGATCATCTTATATTACCACCACCTGTCATTTAGCCCAACTTTTAATTAACAGCTTTCAGGCCTCTGCTTAGAACTAAGTCCCAGTAAGTCTTTGTCCATGTAGGGGGAATATAGCACCATTATGGTCCTGCTATGATGAGATAGCCTCATGTACTATAGGCAACCTAACCACAGCCCTGCTCCCCCTCCCCTCAAAGCACTTTTTAGTATTGCTGGAGAACCCAGTGCTGGTTGCAGATTTTCCAGCAACAGCACTTTTTTTGGCTGCCCACTGGCCTTCTGGACCATGTTAGCAAAGTCATCCAGGCACTCAGACACCTGGATGTTTGGAAGTGTGCATTATGGAAAACATGTGAAGACAGTGCTTGCAAGGGATAATGGTGGGGGATTGGTATCCGGCCACTGCCTCGAGGCAGCCTAACTCACTGGGCCTTATTCACTATCACTGTTGTCCTGTGAATTCAGATCACAGATGAGGGGCAAGGGCAAGGCTTCAATTGGAAGCCTTGCTTTCATTTTGAGTATCCATGTTTGATTTGCTCCTGATCATCAAAATGCAACTGGGGACCTGAAACTGAAGCCACTTCCCTCTCCCATCGCTCTGTAGTCCCATTCTGCAATTGCTTCCTAGTAAGCTCATATAGGTTGTAGCTTATTTGCCCATCAGCACACACTGCATGCCATAAGAGTGTGATTCTGTGCTGTCCCCACTGTGCCAGTGCTTACATTTGTACTGTCAACTGCCTCTCCAATCCCTAGGTTTTCTATTTCTTCTTTTTAGTGTGTTCATCTCTAAAAAGGCTGAAAAGGCCTGATGTTTTAGAGAGGCTTACCTAGAAAAGCTCAAAGAAAACACAGAAGGGAGATAATTTGATGTGTAAAAGGCAAGCACTGTTTGCCTCCATGCATGAAAATCAGTCTGCTAAATTCATTCTTCTGCTACCACCCATCACATCTCCAAGCATGAGCTTTTTATTTTATTACATTTTTTTGAAGTTCGACTGATGAAGCAGAATGAACAGTCTATTGCTGCTGATCTGAGGAACCAGATCTGTAACGTTCATTTGATGTGAGGCGTAACCTACATTGATTTCTTTCCCCCACACATGTAAAGCACATGTTAGTTTCTTACAACATGAGGTTTTTTTTTAGGTGTACCCATACTGCAGACTGATAGTAGTAAGATGGGGTTGTTCCAGGAGTGAGCAAAAGGGCATTACAGTACCTCAATTTTTCCCCTTGCAGAGGGAACCACGGGCATTTATGGCACCATAGGGACTCCAGGATTTCAGCTCTCTATTTTGGCTGGAATTGTTCTACTCACAGTTTTATACACAAGCTTCCTTAACGACCTATATATCCAAACAATCCAACTCTCAGCATTGATTTCAACTTTACTCCCTCTCTGGTTTTGCACAGAACCACACATTAGGACTTCAATAATCCTGCTTCCAGCATTGCTTTGGATTAGGGATGTGCACAAAAAAAATTTTGCATTCAAATTCGATTCGAATTGAATGTCAAAACATCCGATTCAATTCAAATGTTTAGAAACCCAAAGCAACAAAATCCAATTCGAATTGACTACATTTGAATCTATTCATTCGAATGTTAGATTCAGATCTGAAGATACAAATGTCAACAACATTCGTATTTGAAGATACGGATGTTGACGACATTCACATGCAAATGCATACACATACGTATGTGTACATTCGTATCTGTACATACATTTCTGTACATTCAAAGGTTTTGAATCATTTGAACGGATGTTTTGGAACATTTGACATTAGTTTGAATGTTTAAATTCAAATGTGTAGGCATTCTATTCATTTGACATTCAGACATTTGACTTTCGTTTGAATGTTTAAATTCAAATGTGTAGGCATTCTATGTCCACATTCAATCGAATTTCAAATGGTTGCAACATTTGTGCACACCCCTACTTTGGCCATTTATCATCATTACAAAGTTTGTGCAGGGCTCCTTTGGTAATTTGGTCAGTAAACACTTTGGGATAAAATACACTGTGGAATAAAATTTATCTGAAAAGTGGACCAAGTAGATGTCATTGAAAACGAAGCCAATATCAGTGAAGATGATTGATAGGTTATGTTGACCTATCAATTACAGTGGTGAGGAGGAGTTTAAGATAGGGTGTTGGAGGGCTTAGCAACTTCTTGAGTATTAGGTACAGTAATTAATTTGATGCATCACGAGAGTAAATGCATAGAATATCCTTTAACATTTGAAGTCTGTCTTCTCCTTAACCTGAAATTCATGCAACTTCTTTCAAAATTAATTTCAGAGTGGGAGGTATAGTTGGAGAATAGCTAAATTCTAGGCCACTGACGATCTGTGTTTTGTGCGGTTTAGAATTTACCAGACCGGCACATAGATAGCTGTGCTCTTGGCCAAAGCACTTTGCTTTGATTCTTGCAGATGTTCTTTATCATATTGATTGATTTTGGGACTGTCCCTTGCAGGTTGCTGTAATTGCTTTTACAATCGGCCATCTTACTTAGCCATTAAGATAAGAAGGCATATAAATATTTTAAAGTGAACAAACCCATAAGAAAGGCACATGACTATGGTCAACATGCAGCAGGTAAATTAATAGTAACTGTGTTTCTGGAAGGAGAGGAAGAAAGGCAGGCAGTTCTAAAAGCTACAGGGAAACCATTTTATTGGCAAGTCTGGTCTAAAATAATATTCCAACATTCAGTGAAAATGAAGAGATACTATTTAGATGCTCAGGTTTACAGGCATACTGAGTTGGTTTGGGTGGGTGATGAGGTTCACTCTAAACCTCTGTAAAATTCTTATATAAAGCACTACAAATAAGCCCCTGATTATCTTTTTTAAGTGTGTATCCTGATGCAACTCTCAAGAGATGGGCAGAGATGCTCACTCCAGGCCATACAATAATCACCCCAATTACTCCTGAGCAGCGGTTATTAAACTCACCACAGCACAGCCATTCACAAGGCACAGATAATTAAACAGGTGCCTACAATTGTCTCACACACAGCTGGGATAGAGGAGATTTATTACTTTGGTGGCCCAGAGGCAGGGGAAATGATCAGGGCCTATAAAAATGTGTCTGCAGAAAAACGTTGCTTTCACTCCATGTGATTTTTTTTAAAAAAAATGTATTTATTTTTTTACGCCAGACCTAATACAACCTGTAATATTTTATGCAGTGAGCATTGATTACTTACAGACAGAGTCTCCTGTAAGAACACGTCTTGAACCCAGGAGATGAACTCAGTAAAGCACATTCATCCTTCAAGGTGGAGAGTCAAGCCACTGCAGGCAACTTAGGAACCAAAAGACGGGGAGAGGTGCTCACCTATTTAGCCTCCCAGGCCACTACAGAGCTGAGGGTGGGAGGAGAAAAATGTTTAAAAAACAGCCTAGCCAGAGACGTGCAGTCAGTGTTCCCTAGTTGTCCAGGTGTGGTGTGCTATTTTGCAGCTTAACGCTCTTGCATGCCGATAAGTATAACATAATACAGTGGCTTGGCTGAAGAATGGAGATCTTCTGATGCCTCCTTCCTGCTAATTTAATGGTTAAATGGAGGATCCTTTGCTTTCCTAGTGGAATGCTTATTAGATTTACCTCACCAGTACAAATGCGTCTGTTTTTTTGCAATTGCTAGAAGTAATGAATTTATTGGTACTTAGGCCATCCCAGTGCTAAAGGATCAGGAGGCAAGTAATGGGCCTCAGGGGCTGCATTCCCTTTGCAGTTCAGGACTGCAAAGGGATTTGGGCTGGCTATTTATGTATTTCAAACATTTAACTACCTCCTCTGATTAAAATAAAAATCTCAAAGTGGTTTACAGAATAGATGTAACTCTGAGAATAAACAGCAGCTTGTGCATTTCCCTTGTAATTCAGAAGATGATATAATGGCAAGGGATATGGGCTGCTTATTACTCACTCACTCACTCACTCACTCACTCATTCCAAACATGTATATCATCTTTGATTAAGTTCAGACTTAACAAAATGGGCACTGAGTGATGCCTCAAGAGACAGTAATGTGTGGCACTTGTGTTCTTGACTTGTCTCTAATCCACCTTTTCTCACACTAAGGCCGCATCCCCATTACAACCTTATTTCAACTTCAAACAGTTTTCAATCCTGGCAGACCCCACGTCAGTTTGGCTGAACATGCTTTCCGCGTGTTAAATCGCCTCAAAGCATTGTAAATGTTAATCCTCATTTCAACAGGTCTCACTCCGGTTCGTGCACTTGAAACGTTTTACATTTTTTTACTGTGGGGACCGTACGGTGTTAAGGGATGAAAATCCGTGTTTAGGGTTTCTCTCCCCCAATAGCTTGCTTCCAAAGATAGTGATTTCATTGAAAAAAATCCACCCCTCAAAACAGCCACTATAAAAATCCACTTCTTAAAGCAGCGCTACACTGTAGCGATCTACCCACTTCACACCTTATAACAATGTTGCAAATTTGTGCAATTCTAGCTCTTTGAAAGTTCTGACCTTTAGAAAGGGAAAAGAAAGTAAAGCAGCTGGAGGTTCTGTTTTAAAGGCTGTGGCTGTGAAGGGGGCTTGAGTTGCTGCTGCTGCTGCTGCTGTGCGCCCTGGGAAATGGGGAGAGGAGGGGAAAGAATCACTGGCTGCCTGCTGCCGTTTTTCCTCCAGGCAAGCGGCAGCCACCCAGCCACCCAGCTAGGCTCCCTGAAGGGGTCCTTATGGGTGGCACATTCATGCCAGGAGGAAGAGAGCAGGGCAGCCCCAAAAAGTGGCTTTTAAAAAGTAGCCACTTGAGTCCCCCCTTGAGTTACGTATGCCACGTATGATCCTCAGAATCTGGATCCAACGCGATTAAGCTGAAAGTAATGGGAATAGGCAAATTCGCATTTGCATCTGGTTCTATTATTTTGGTTTAAGGAAACTGGATTAAGCTTGTAATGGGGATGCACCCAAAATGTTTACAAGAGTTGGGAGGGGCAGACTGGTGTGTGAATGATCCCAGCTCTATAACCCTGAGCCACCTCAGATGCTTTTTTCTACATATGATCACAGCCAAAGAAATCAGATCACATCCTGTTTAGCATTCTGCCTCACACAGGCTGTGGTCACACCTTCACTTTAAACCTTCTTCATCTTCTAATCACCTCACACACCTTTTTATTTCTATCCATTTTATTTGAATAGATAAGAGAGAGATACGTTCCTGGTAGCTGCTAACAATCAGGATACATATGTATCGAGCAAAAAGGTTTTAAAAGGGAAACCCTGAGTCAAACCTCTCTCCCCGCCTTTCCCATTCAGGGGAAATCCAAGCCTTTAGCCTCTTGTTGATTGGGGCTCTAGTATTGCGGGCATGGTGAGGGTGGGGAAGACCTTTGCAGCTGTGAAAACCCACCCACATCTGGCAGGCATTGGCCAGAAGGCTAGATCTTCACCCCAAATAGTCCAGGAGCGTTCCCATTTGGGGGTGGGGAGCAGACTCGGCTCCTAAAGGGGGGGAAGTCCAGTTTTCCTCAGGACTTTTTTTTCTGGATAGTCCTTATAAAATCCAGGAATAAAAAATTGAACGGGAACACTGGATACCGAATATGGATTCAATTCAGATTTAAACAGCTATGGGAAAGCACCTTGAGTTCCTCAAAGAAATGTTGCAGTATTCCAATTTCTGAGGAAAGAAACTTAGGCTGCATTCCCACTGGGAAATTTAATCTGGATTTAAATCAGGTTTGTTTAATCAGCAGTGAATTTGGATATTTTGAGTTTCCATTGTTAACTTATAATGCAGATTCACACTCCATTCTTCCATGTCTGGCAGGGGAGAAACCCCTTCCCCTATCCCTTCCCTCAGTAGAAACCCCTTACCTATGCAGTCAGCAATTGGATACCATCATACCCTGACTTCATTGCAGATGGGAAATTCAACCCCCACCCTCCATATTTAGGTGCAGCTGCATCAGAACATGGAGTCTCCTGGCAACACTTTTCATTCCCTGTTTATTCCCACTCCCTCCGTCTTGTATATATTTTCCCCCTCCCCCCCTTCCCACTAACAGCTGCCTCCTTCTGATCTCCAAGCCTTTTCCCATTTGCTTCCTTAAGGCAGAATCCATCCCACCCCCATGATTTTAAAAATGGAATTAAAGGGGAAATGTGTGAAAGAAAGTGACCCTCTCTCTGTCTCTCTCTGTCTGTCATCTGTCTGTTTTTCTGTCTGTCTGTCTGTCTGTCTCTCTCTCTCTCACACACACACACACACACACACACACTTATCTGAAGAGGAGGGATGGGAGAAGAACTATCTCTTTCTCTTTAATCCGTGATCTTCTAAAGAAGCTGTGCAGTGAAGAAGTACCATAAGTTTGCGGAGAGTGGATTCCCTCTTTCTAAATCAGACTCTTTGTAAATGTACAGCCTTGATACATGTGGTCTTTTGTTACAACTTCATTCTTCCCCTCCCTTCCCTCCCTTTCAGCCAGCAGATTATTCCTTTAGCCAATAATCATGGCTTCCCATTACCTCAAAGAAACTGAGGAAAACCCGCATGTGTTTGCTACCGCTTCCTAAGGAAAAAGATAAAGCGTGCTAGCAGGAAAAACAGGAGTGAGAGCTGGGTTTTTTTAGGGTCTTTAAAATGCGTTTTGGGGCAGTTTACTCCTTGGAAAGTATGGAAAGCCAATCTGTAATGGGGCAAAAAAAATCCAAAACATTTTCAAAGCTCAGTAAAACCCCAGTGGGAATGGGACCTTAGATAATTTATCTCAATTTCTTTTTTCTTTTTTTTTAAAGGAACATAGTTCACTGAATGAGTTCATTTGGAACTAGTTTCTTCCAAACACTGTCTACTTGTAACAGAAGATTAATAGCTAAACCTGCTTTGCTGGCCAGCTCATCTCCTTGTGCTATCCACTTTGGGTGTGTTCAGACATGTACTTGGGATACTCCTGGGATGAATTTAAGATATAAGGGACACAGAGGTTCCTGTAGCCAGTACAAAGGCTCAGAGCCTGGAAATGGGTGACTGACCAATTGGGGCCATGGAAAAAAGCAATACTGATGGCCAATGAAACATGAGCTTGGAAAGCAATAATGAGGAAGTGAAGCCTTTTTAGGAATCTATTTTAAAAACTGTGAGATGCAGGATTTTTCTTTGCATGCACAGAAGGGGTGAATCTTTGTAAACAGATGTTCCCCTAAAGCCCCATTTGATCACATCCTTTAATTATTAGGAAGAGTGGCTAACGTTGCTGTTTTCTCAGAGAGAGTGCTTTTCTCCATAGAAGCTTTTGCAGGAGTCTGTGCTCTAGTTCATGTTACTTGTACATCTTGATATTTGGAGACTCTTATTTGTCTCAGAAAACTACCTAGAATCTAGCACTAAATTATGGGAAATATAGAAACTGTTCCCAAAACAAGTGTCAAGTTAACTATAAAAATATGAAATGGTAAGATGTCAAAATGGCAGCGGGGCTTTTGCAGCATACATGTGCCCTGAAATTTGGTATGCATATGGCCTAACAGACCCTGCTGATTGGACACATCTGACAATGGAGACTTCCTGACCTTCCATAAACCTGCTTGTGCATGCAGGGTGTTCCTCATAGCAATGGTCTGCATTTTCTAGTCAGAGGCAAAGCAGGTCAGATAACAGATAGAAGGCTTCCTTTTGGGATTTCTGCCTTCAGAAATTGGAAAGCAGCTCAAATTGGAATTAACAAGGAGAGACAGGAGCCTCAAGTATTAAAACACACACAATTTATTTACTAAGTTTCTATAGCTTCCCAATAATGAACAGTTCTGTGGGTGGCTTACAGTAGAAATACATTAAAATATAGTGTGCAAAACTCCCCCCACATATATAAAACCAACAATATATAGATACAATCTAATCGACAATGTGCTATTAAAAATAAAATAAGTTGATTTAATAATAAAATGCCTGGGTAAATAAAAGAGTCTTTAACTGGCACCTAAAGATATAAAAAGCTGGCACCAGGTGCACCTCTTTGAGGAGGCAATCCTTGAGCCTGAGTGCCACCACTGGCGAGGATCCTTTCCTTGTGGCCACTCTGAGGGGTCACAGTAGGTGCCTTTTTCCATTCTATGGTTTAAAGTGCTCTTTCAGGTAACCTGGGTGCCAAGCCATTTAGGATTAGGGCTGTGATCAGACAAAGAAAAAAGACATCTCTGAAGCAACTTAGAAAAGATTCTGAGGTGGGATTGTTCACACCACAGCCCTGTCGCTTCCCCTTCCCTGAACATTCTGTGCTAGAAAAGGTCAATTAGAGAAGCAGTGGGAACACACTCCCTCTCTGAAGTGCCCCTTTTGGTATGTCTGAACACAACCTTAGGCCATGGTCACACCTTCACTTTAAACCTTCTTCAGTCCATCTGCGGATCTGACAGCTCCCACCTTTTCATTTTCATCCATTTTGTTTGTGGACTTTCCATTCAGGAAAGTCCAAATAAAGGGTGCCAATGTTTTCCCCCAAAGGAATCACTTGGTACTGAGTTTTGAAGAGCTGCAGCCATCACATAGGTACAAGTTGATTGTTAGATCAAGAACTTAGCAGCAGTTGCTGGTCAGTGGAAAGTAGGATGCTGATTTGTTTTATGAAGGGGAGCATTATGAAGGGGTTTTTTTTTCTTTTTAATGCACAACTACAGCACCCCAGAGGATCCTGGGTCATCGAGTCCAACCCCCTGCTCAAGGCAGGATCTCCTAAACCATCTCAGACAGATGGCTGTCCAGTCTCTGCTTGAAGACCTCCATCGAAGGGGAACCAACCACCTCCCGTGGCAGCCTGTTCCACTGGTTGATCACTCTTACTGTTAGAAATTTTTTCCTAACATCTAAACTAAATCTTTTCCCCTGCAGTTTCACCCCATTGTTTCTAGTCCTTCCTTGAGAGAGTGAGAACAGGGCTGATCCCTCTGCCTTGTGACAACCCTTGAGGTATTTGTAGACAGCTATCATGTCTCCTCTCAGTCTTCTTTTTGGTAGACTAAACATTCCTAGTTCCTTAAGCCGTTCCTCATAGGACATGGTTTGCAGACCGTTCACCATCTTGGTAGCTCTCCTTTGAACAAGCTGGAGCAGGTTCAAAGGAGAGCTACCAAGATGGTGAACGGTCTGCAAACCATGTCCTATGAGGAACGGCTTAAGGAACTAGGAATGTTTAGTCTACCAAAAAGAAGACTGAGAGGAGACATGATAGCTGTCTACAAATACCTCAAGGGTTGTCACAAGGCAGAGGGATCAGCCCTGTTCTCACTCTCTCAAGGAAGGACTAGAAACAATGGGGTGAAACTGCAGGGGAAAAGATTTAGTTTAGATGTTAGGAAAAAATTTCTAACAGTAAGAGTGATCAACCAGTGGAACAGGCTGCCACGGGAGGTGGTTGGTTCCCCTTTGATGGAGGTCTTCAAGCAGAGACTGGACAGCCATCTGTCTGAGATGGTTTAGGAGATCCTGCCTTGAGCAGGGGGTTGGACTCGATGACCCAGGAGGTCCCCTCCAACTCTACCATTCTATGATTCTATGATTCTATGAAAACATCTGGAAAATGAGGATGCATTATTTACTAGAAATTCTCATATTTTTGCTACACATCTGCATATGTTGATCATGCACAAAGTATAATCTGCCACGTGTATTTCTCTTAAAGCAGCTTCAGGCAATGGGAAAATCGCTGGATATTTTTTAGATCCCACAATCCTCTCTCCCTGCCACTGGCAGATGGCAAGCAGCATTCCCAGCAACATACTAGGCCCTTAGTTCATTTGATGTTAGGTATTCCTTTGCGTAATCATTGCTCTGGCAAAACATCCAGATGTTAGCAAGCACCTGAACCCTCCCTTTTGTCCCCCCCCCATGTTAACATATGAGTATATTGCAAGAGCAACTATTACACAAAGAAATGCCAGACCGACAGAGATAAGGCTGCCTCCAGATGGCAGCTGGATACAACAAAAGGACACAATGGTCATTTTTCCACTGTCACTAAAAGTACCCATTAAGTACCCATTAATGGGTACAAAATGGCATTTTTGGACCCATTAATGGGTACTTCTAGTGACAGTGGAAAAACACCCAATAATGCAAGTGTGGTCCCCCTCTATTATTGCTTCCTGCATAGAAAGTGCTGGCCACAGCACTGTCCTTGCACATGTACAATCCAGGCAATTCAGCTACCATTGAATTCCTGGATGGGCACATCACCACCTTCAGCCTTCACACATGCCCCATCCAAAAAGGTAACTGGCTCCCTAAAAAGTGTTGCAACTGGAAGCCCCACAACCAGTGCTAGGTGTTCCAGCAACAGTTAAAGCACTTTTTAGGGGCAAAAAAGTAAGGCTATGTTGGGGTTACCTTCAAGAAGTGACCTCACCATAGCACTACCATAGTGGCACCACATTTGCCCTGTCTGGATGGAGCCATAAGCAACTGGAGGGGCATTCCCATACAAGTTTAAATGTGAATTCAGTCTGTTTTCAGAATTGGACATTCTCATTAATTTTTTTATTCCTGGACTTAATGAGGACTATCCTGCTAAAATCTGCAGAAAAAAACTTCTCAGAAACACTGTTCTCGGTCCTCTTTAGGAGCCCAGTCCGTTCCCCCACCACCACCACCTTTGGGAAGGCTACCAGGCTATCCCAGAGGGAGATCAGCCTTTTTTACTGCCCCCCCCCCCATACGCTTATGGCCAAAGCCTGACATGCATTGGTGGGATTTCACATCTGGTCTCCCTGCTATCCTTGTCATGCCTGCAAATGCTAGCTAAAATGGCTTGGATTTCCCCTGAATGCCACTGTAACTATGAGAGATACATTAAAAAGCAACATTGTAGCTATAGATCACAGCTTTTCCTCTGAATAAAGTTGATTTGTCAAGTTGTTGCCTTCCCCCCACCCACTCCCTCCATTTTAAAAGCAAGCTTGAAGCCAATTCCTTGCAGCAGTTCCCTTTCAGCCCCTCCAATTTCAAAGGGAGAGATCGTTTGCACTGCTTGTTCTCCCACTCTGCTGCTTTCCCGGTAACTTGAATGGAGGGAGGGAGCATCCAATTTGAAAGGGAGAGTGAATGCTTTGCCCTGTGCCTGCCACCTTCCTGGTAATGTAAATGGAAGGAGGGTGTGTCTTATTTGAAAGGGAGAGTGAATGTTTTCTTTTGCTCATTCTGAGCGGGGGAGGCTTACAGGGTTTGCATAAGGGGCAGAGATTAATAGATCCTGTTTCTCCAGGCTGGGGATTTTTGTGGTTTGAATGGGAACAAGAGTATTCGAATTCAGCCCATGCTATCCTCAGGCAAATGGGGACAGCCAGATTGCGCACTCAGTCCTGAATCCAGATTTAAAAAGTCCAACCCAAATTTTAAAAGTCAAGTGGGAACACAACCTGGAACTATGGAAAACCCAACATCATTGCTAGGTTTTCAGTAATGCCTATTTAGCTGACTATCGTCTATTCCAAGAGTACATTGGGGTTGTCACTGATATGTGTGGCAATCCCAATATAGATTTAGGAGAAACACAAGTTTTTACCCAGTTCTGGAGGTATGCTTACTTTGGATTTCTATACTCAACAGTGTTCACTACTGTTGACATCCACCAAAGCAAAAGTGTGAGAAGGAAAGTGACCTTTAGCAACCAGAGGCTTTGACAAATCTGAGCTTCTAGATCAAGCTGTAGATTTTTGCAGAAGCTCAGCGACAGTGCAGGTTAATTAGCATTACACAATTATCATAAGTTAAATTAAATTAATTAACAGAAGCAAGAGGAGCTTTGGAAACGTTATCAGAATATAGAAAGATATCAGAACCAAAAAAATTAAAATACTTTAAGACTATGAATATGGCAATTGGAAGCATGTTAATATTTTTTGCTTTCAGCATACCTTTAGGAATATGATGAATGCTAATATTAGAATAAATTTGACCTAGTTTGATTTGCTTTAATATTGCAAGGGCTGGAGAGTTTTAGGTCAAGGGGAGGAGCCCAATCACTGGGAGATATGTCCACTGTTAATCTTATTGTGAAAAGTTCAGAATGCCTCTGTGTGTCTGTCTCTCTGTCTTTCAAGCCAACAAAAATTCCACCTGTTGACATTGTTCTCTGGACTTCCTGGTTTTACAGGAAAACTGTTCCATTTTAGGAGGCAGAGTGTACAGTATTACATTAGTTGACATTGTGTACAACTTACGTTGCAAAATGTGGTAAGTCGCCACTGCAGCATTCATTTCTCTAAGTGGGGCTCTGGACATCCACCTGAAGCCCTCCTGTGATGATGTGGCTGCTTTCACTTGATGGGCACACTCTATCATGATCAGGTGGAGAGTGGCATTAAGCACTTACTTGTTCCTTACAGCTGAGCTATGGCTCCTGCCCCCAGTCTTGCTTCCCCTTACTGAAAACCACAGTATGATGCATAATGAAAACTGAGAACTCACCAAGGCACCATCCACATGCCTAATCTTTACCATGATGACAAAAGAAGTGGTTTTCATTCATTCATTTTTAAGAAGGTATCATGTGTGTTCTTTCCATTGACACTGTGGCACTTACTGGTAGGCTGCAACTGCATCTCAATTCTGAACAGTAAATGAGCACAAGAGTAATATTGTGGCAAGAGTGTTAGACTAGGAATCCCTGGGTTCAAGGCCCCACACAGTCATGAAAATTATTGGGTGACCTTGGACCAATTGCTACCTCTCAGCCTAATCTACCTCACAGGGTTGTTGTGAAGGTAAAGCATTAGGGAACAGAATAGCTGTACATAATGGCATAAAATATATCATGCTCTGAGAGATAGTGGCATATGGGCATACCTATCGATGGCATAATTCACATTATCACATTCAAATCCTTCCTCCCTTTACACACACACATACACGTTGACATTAAGTATGCTGAATGATGTGTATTAAACTTACTTCTAGGCTGAAATGAGAAGAAGCAGTTGTCTGCAATATATAACCGCGTTCCTTTCCATTGAGTCATCTTGCACGCTGAATTTAGCTCACAGCTGATCATCTCTGTGTGGACTGGGCCAAATACTAGAGTTACAGATGGGCAATCTGAAAAGACAGGAGCTGGTTTCATCAGTGGATTTGGTTTTCTCTGCCCTTTCCTCCCTCAACTTCTGTGCCATCAGACAAGGTTTATGACACATTATGACAGATGCCAGCATGCACTCTCCAGCAGGGTGCCTAGCCCAGAAGAGCCTTTAGCTGTTACCCACAGTGAGTTCTTGTTATCTGTACATCCAGCGTGGCCTCCAGAGTCCCAGCTCTCTGATTTAACTGCTTGTTTTGCCTTGCAAATGGGCTCCGTCTCAAATCCACTGTGGGACCAGCAATACCTTCCTCCTTGCTGTGATGTGGATAAGTTGAGTCCCTCCCTGTCCTGCTAAATGCCACTGATTTCTGGTGTCAAAGCATCAACTTAAAGCTAAGAAAGGAAGGGAAGCAAAGCCAACTCTCCTAGGCTGTTTTAAAAGCAGCCCTTCTAACCTCAATAGATATGCAGGCGTCTTGCTTCACGGGAGCAGCAGAGTTTTACATCCCCCCAGAGCCATTTTCATTCATTTGACTTGTAGGTAAAGCGAAATTTGAAAATTATTTATAGATCTCTTGGGCTTGGGCTGTGAGACCCAAGCACTGATCAAGCATATTTGATGCTATAGAAACAGGACAAAGAACGAGTCTTCTGTGGCGTGCATTTTGCCCTGGCTGGATGGACTAGGCTTGTCTCTGAGAAAGAGCACCTCACTTAACATATAACACCCATACTGTAACTCTTCACATTCAACAGGTTTGCAAATTTGGAAGCTTCATAGGATGATTATGCAGTAGACTAGAACGTGCATTTCTTTAAAAATCACATTCGCTTCCCTACTGAATCAAACATCTGAAAACTAATTCCACAAACATCAAACATTTGGACTTTCACATTCTCATTTGAAGATTTCCATGACATTTCCATGACTTTTTTCGATTAAAAAGCCCTTTTTCATCACCAAAACAGCAAAATACGAGCATCTGATTTTTTGCTTTTGTGAATGGGAGGAGAGGCTTTTTCATTTCTTTCGAACTTTTGGATGTTCAAATGTCTGGAATTTCTATTTGATGTGAATGTTCACAAATCTGAAATATTCAATCAAAGATATGAATGTGAATGTCACATTCTGAACCAGAAAGCACGAAGTCTAGCATAGTCTAAAAGAGTTCCCAGCCTTTCCAGAATTGGCCATAAAGTAAGTCAGGGAGATATTTGTGCTTATTTCTAGCCATCCTTTTTTTTTGCAGATTCTCATTCGTCAACCGTGTTCAGTTAGAGAAACAAATCTGACCATTCTCTGGGGTATCACAGTTTCAACAGCAAGGATAGGAGTGGAAAAGGAATGGAAAGAGTATTGGGGCTCTTTTTAATCCAGCTGCATCCACACACATTAGAAAAAACTGGTCCAAAGTGTGCTAAAGGTGGTTGTGTGTGGATATTTCAGTTCCCATCCTGCCTCTGATCCTCCTCAGAAGCCAGGGAATGCAGTTGAACAGTACATTGTCTAGCCTTTAGAGTGGATTAGAGCCACTACCGTGTGGACCTTGCCATCTCTAAGCTTCTTTTGAGCCTCCTCTTTTTACTACTTGTGAATGCAGCTGATACCATCTGGTGGAGTGCCTTTCATGTTCCCTGGGGCCTGTAGGAAAATACAGCAAGGCCATGCGAGTTCATGATTGCTCCTTGCACCCTCTGAAATTTGCCCAATTTTTGAACAACCATCTCAACCCAGTCAGTGCCCATCGCAGGTCTCACATAACAAAAAAAAATCTATGATGTAGCATTTCACTGCAGCAATCTGTGCAATGAACTAAGAACATGAATAAGACCTCCAGGCAAGTGAACAAAGTGATAATGAAGCTTTCAGAGCTGCTATGTGACAGAGTAATTTGCATAAGGAAAGTCAGAGAATGAAGAAAAAAACAAAGGACCTGGACAAATCATTTGCTTTCTCTGATTGGTTGCTAATGTCAAATTTAATGGCAACATTTCTTGGCAAGACCGTCTTGCACTTCTAATTAAAACATAAAATGGATGCTTGTTTATTGAAAACATGTGTAAGCTTCTCTTTGATTACAACACAATAAAAAATTAAGAATGAGTTAGTCATGGGATAAATCATCAATATTTAGCAAATGCCTGAATAAAGAAATGTGTTTTAAGGACCTAAAAGCTCAACAGGTGGCATCTGACATATTTTGGGGGTAGAGGGAGGTGATTCTACAGCAGAAAGGTCAAGTGACTGGACCAAGGAAGGTTCCCATTAGCAAATCTTAAGAATGGAGCAGGTATACGTAGAGGTGCTTCCTTTCCATAACCTGGTATAAAGTTCAGGTATTTCTAAATTGGTGCCAGGTAGTGAAGTTAAAGCCAGTGAAATTCCCCAAAGAAGCTGCATTGTAGCTAGCAGCCTTCTCCTTAAACTCACATTGTTTTTAAATTGGACCTCTTTAGATCAGAAGCAGTTAGTTAAGCAGATGTGATCTCTGAGAGAAAGAATACAAAAGCAAAATCAATCAATCCACTCATCCAGTGAAACAGAATTCAACTGTGGTAAGATGCAACATTTTAAAGAGGATTGCCTGCAAACCTAATTCTGTTAGCATTCAGCCAAAATTTGGTAACAGTATTAGGTAGTGTCCTGAACCCTTTCCTGCAGTTCACACACTTAGCATGGATTAATGAATTTGGATTAGCTAGATACAGATCAAACACAGCAGGAGGCATCTACATTATGCAGGCTGGGCATCAGCAAATGTTGTATACTGAGAGATACAACGTGGATGTGTAAACACTATTCTGTATCAATGTATGTGGACTATGGTCGACAGCCGCTCCAAAACCCCAATGTAATTAGCCAACATCTCCCTCAATTAAACGCTGCATCCAGATAGTGGGATGAAGTGTCTTTGCAGGCAATGCAAAGACTCCATTACCTTAACACAGTCATTGCTCTGAAAGGACTGCCAAGGTGTCTCACCATCACAGTGCATGTTCCTTGTTGCCATGCCCACGATCTTCCTAGTTCCATTATATGTGTGGATGCCCCATGGCTTATTCTGGATCAGACGGTGCTTATATGGTTGTGGTACTGATTAATATGGTCCACCACTAATCAACTACTGCACTGTTAATATGGATCTGATCGTCCATTTTGAAACCATTTTTAAGCAGAAGCCCACCTGGCTGCCCGCCGCTGCCTTGCTTGCCCACCCAGGGGCTTGCCTGTCTGCCTGCCCACCTGCTATTTTGGTGGCTGCTTCGTCCCTGCCATTGTGGCTGCCGCCGGCCACTGCCGCCACCCTACTTGCTCACTCCGCTTCCTGCCAAGCAGCCCTTGTGCTCCTGAGGCGTAGGGAGGAGGAACAGAAAGCGGCCAGTGAGCAAGCTCCCCCTCCCTTTCAGGTGCTGCTGCGCTGCTGCTGCCATGCTCTGCTTTAAAGCAGAATTAAGAAAAACAAATGGGAATGCAATAATGTGCATTCGCATCTGTTTTTCTAATTCCGCTTCAACAGAGCTAAGTGGGAATTCACCCTTATAGTTTTTTTTCTCAAAGAATGCTTCAAAAAAGAGATGACTGGCATTAGAACATTTAGGAAGGTTTTGCCCCATCTATTAATCAAGGCAGGAGGTGTGGATTAGATATTTTCATATCAAATTTACAAAGATCTTGTCCCTTAAGCATCTCTACTGCCCACACCTTTAGCCAAAGCATGCAAAGCAGAGTATGAGTTGGACTGTATAGTGCTCTCCACATTTCAGGGAATAAGACTCTAGCTTCCTAGGCATCTGTATAACTGCATAGAAGAACTAAACATATGTTCAGAATAAAAATTGAAAAGCTGGGAGACACCTAGTCAACTCCGGATCACGTAATGCAGCATCTGTCTTACTTTTTCCTCTCCTCTGTGGTCCACTTGAACATTTCTGCTGGAGTATTTAACAAACATTTCCCCCCTTCAGCATCTGCCTCATCATCAATGCATTATGAAAATCACTATATCTAGACCAAAGCTTATGAAGTCTGCTAGTTAAAACAGTCTTAAATGTCCATGGCCGGAAAAAATTGAGTGCTTTGCTCAAGGGCAAAAGTTTTAGACAGTTTTGCCTGTCTTCCTTGGGCCACTTATGGCCAACTTATGATCTACAGACCACAGTCTTAGAATGTAAGTTAAATTGCTCTCATACAAAAACATTTTAGGGTGCAATCAGACAGGACTTTTTACATTGCATCTTAAAGGAAAAGTGTCCATTCCACAGATGCACAAAAAAGGCATGTCTTGGATTATAGCTGCCATGTAGTCTATTCAAAATGCGCTAGTAGAAGACATTAGGCTGAGGAAACTGCCTAGGGCACAGGCAGTAAATGGAAGCATTTTAATTTGTGCCAAGCAGCACAATATCTAATAAATGGACCTCCCATGCATATTGAGTGGCATGGCCATTATCTCAGCTTTACTAGCCCAGGTCTCTTCCTTAGTTATATCTAAAATCATGTCTCTCCCACCTAAGTTTGCAGCTGTATGTAAATATCTGATGTCTCCTGATTATAAGCACATTTTGAATGCTTCCTTCTTGCAATCCCCAGCTAATTTGGAGAAACGAGACCATGATGCATTATTTATAGAACTGTTCTTCTGGTACAGGAACAAACAAACAAAAAGAAAGTATTTTACAATTCTTATTTATTCTCATAACTATTCTGTGAAACAAATTATTATAATTCCCATATACCAAGAATAAAAACCAAGGACAACTGCATGACATTTGTAGTTCATTTTTGTATGTTCATTGTGAAATCAATCTATAGTCTAAGTTGTGATTCTATGCCTGGGGGAAACTCCCATTTATAGACTCATTCAGGATGTATTTGGGTGGTTTGTTGGAGTAGGTAAAGATGCTACATTGTGAGTTAGTCCTGGACTTGGCCCTTCTGATTGAAAGAGATGGGGTAAAGATATCACTGCTGAAATTCCAACCTCTCATTGCTTAAATAGATTGATCTCTGTGGTTCAACAGATCACAACGTATGGTGCAATCTGCTGAGGGATACTGCCCAATAGGCAGTAACTGGCCAGAACTGCACACATCTCCAGTGCAGGTATGCAAAACACCAAAGCTTACCAGCAAGTGGTCCATTCTTGACAGCAGGATAACCACCAGCCCTCCTAACTTCATGTCACTGAAAGTTCACTGGATTTGGAGATGCCTTCAGTTGTTTCCAATAACTGGTTAGCCAATTAAATGAAAAACAGTGGCTATACCTCAGTAGAAGAGCAATTGCCTGGACAGCACAGAGTGGAAGGCTCAATCCCCACAAGAAGATACTGACAAACCACTTATTTATCCACCAGGAAAGCAGCTTAGATATGTTGCCAGGAGTTGGTCCAAACCCAATGGCACTCAACAATAATACAAATAATTGCACAAGATCTTTCATCTATAAATGAGAAGGAGGAAACACTGATGCATAATTTCTTCTTTGCTGCTAATTACTTAATAGCAAACTAATGGAAACATGCCAACAATTTGACAAGAGAAAATTGGTACAAAGAGATCTGGGACTTATTAATAAATGATTATATTTTGTTGCAAAGAAATTGAATGGAGGGAGGGGCTCTTACCAACAATCTGAAAACATGGCGTGGTTATGTAATAAATTCAGGCATTCCTTTTATACCCAAAACAGTATCCTTGCTTAACTGGACAATATATGTTGTCATGATATATTTCTTCTCTTAACTCTTCTTTTTCTCTCATCTGTCCCTGAAAACAAGAACATAGAGTTACATAAGCTGTTTTGAAACTTTAGTTTGCTGTCTTTGGGTGGGGCCAGACATGATGATATTGCTGAGAGTTTGTCAGCATTGTCTCTGGACACCACTTTGGAGATTTGGTGGTCTACTGGCTGCTTAATTTGTAATTAAGATGGCATAGCAGATCCTACACCAACACCATCTTCCCTCCCCTGGTACTGATTGACCTACTGGGCATTTGGTGAGCTTCTTGTGACATTGCTTTGAAAGCAACTTCTGGGAGCTTGCTAAGGGTTACAGGAGCCTTACCAGATGCCCAGTAAGTTGGCTTAGGCCCTGTCCCCATGCAATTGAAAGTCTGCTGGTGAGCGGCCCAATTTCAGGCTTTACAAGGCGCTTAGGGAGCTTAGGAAAGTGAGACACCCGCGATAAAATACGTGCACTTTAAAGAAGAGTTCCAGCGCTCTTTCGGCGATTCGCGGGTTTTGCTCGCTATATTTGCCTTGAGGATGCTCCGTGGCAAAAGGGGCGGGGATTGCTTGCCTGCACACACAGCCAAAAAGCATTCACACATCTGAGAAATGCAGCAGGTTCGCTTCCTTTCCTTTGTAAAAAGAGCCAGAATTGCTCAGAATTGCAACATTGTTATCAAGTGATCTGTGAAAGCCTTAAAAGAGAATGAGCGAAGGATCGCGCTGCCGATGGCTGCAGCCGCTGACTTTGCAGGGACGGAAAGCCTTTTCTAACAGAGAACTGAGTGAAAGTAAGTGCTGAAAGTGAATGAATGAGCGATCATCTGCCTTTGCTAGGGGTGGGAAGCCATTTCAGAAGATGGAGATCTGGCTATTTTTCCTTTTAACAAGAGAGGGGGCGGGGGGGGGAGATGCGGGGAAAGGAAACAGGCTTCCTTGGGGACGGAAAGTCCGTTTAGATCGCGGCTACCATGGGGATGCTTATTCCGGAAGTGGAGGGGACTTTTAAAGTCAGCTATAACAGAGTGATGGCAGAGGAAGCCGAGAGGGGCTAGTAAGTCTTTTGGGGATTGGGCCCTAGTGTTTGGGAAGGTACAGTGAGAGGCAACATTGCTGTCTGCTTTCCATTAAGAACCATCATTGCCCCTTGTAATCTGGAGGCCAAATTCGTCATTTGGGTCTCCATTGAATTGCTATGCAAAACTCATTAAGGTGTCAGTGTGAGCAACTGCATGTTTCCATCAGGACAATAAAGATCTCCTACAGGAGATAATGGATGTCCTTGTCCCTTTTTTGGATACATTATTCTTTAGAATTATATATTTTTCTTTCTTCCAAACAGCTCAAGGCAGGGCATATTAATCAGCCCTTTTCCATTTTACTCTTACAATAACACTTTAAAGGCTTGTCCCCATTCAAGGAATAAAACGCAGTATACAAGGCAATTTACAACGATATGTAAAATGCTATGTAAAACACATTAAAACTGAAGCAAAGGAGGCTCTGGCAAGTGCATTCAACCCCAATTTTGTGTCCCCACACTTAAAACACTTAAAACGCTTCCAAAAACGGATTGGGGATTCTTTCCCCTCCTCACCCTTTTCCCACCTGTCTCTCCCCATTGCCCAGAGTGCACAGCAGTGGCGGCAGCAACTCAAGCCCCACTTGCCTGCTCCACCTCCACACCCACCATCCCCAGCAGGGGTTCCCCCCCCCAAAAAAAAGCACCCTGGCTGGCTGGCTGGCTGGCTCTGCTGCCGCCACTGCCTACACACACACACGCGTACACAGCTTGTGAAGGGCAAGATTTCCCTGCCTCTTTCCTTGATCTTTAGGCTTGCGCGGGTGGGAAAGGAAACATTGTTATAAGGTGTGAAATGGCTGAATTGTTACAATAAAACAGTCTGCTGTAATGGGGAATACTGTAGCTTTCCCACAGCAATCAGGAAGAAGCGTTTTAAAAGCAAAAACAGAAAAAAAACCACCTGAAAAATTAGGTGTTTATTTATTCTGTTTTTAAGCCAAATATTCCTCAAGATACCCCTGAAACTGGTAGGGAATGGGGATGAAGAGGATCCAAACCATTTGTAAGCCACTTTAAATGATTGGGGGAGTGGGAACAAAGTGGATCCAAACCGTTTTGAAATCATTTTATTCCTTGAGTGGGAATTCACCCTAACAGTAACATAGACTGAGGTCTTTTCTGTCCATACATGCAGTATTGTAGGATAGGGTAGGCTGGTCCGTCCCAGAACAAGCAACTGTTCCAAGTCAGGACAAATTGCAGAGTCACACTCCTTGCTGCTGCCTCTGAAGAGCCCATGGAGACAGCAGTGACTCTCCAAAAGTCAGGAACTTTAGTTCTGGCCTGGCCAATTTTGAGGTGGACTCACTTCTGGTAGCACTTCCGGGAGCACTATCCAAAAGGTATTTCTTATAGTACATCAGACCATGAGGACAAGCCATCCATGTGCATTCAGATGACCTTCTCATTCCAGCCCACATTGCTGCCCCCAAAGAGCCCTCAGAGGAAGCCATGAGGCTTCAAAGGCAGGAAGCATTCATTCCCAACCTTTGGAGTTTCCAGTTTGACTTCTTTTGGGGTGGTGCATGCGCGCGCACACACACACCTTCAAATAAACACCTATATAGAAAGGAATCCTCTGAATGATATACTTACAAATTTGAGGGGGTAGTCTGAAGCTAAAGTGAGATGCTGAACAAGACCGAAAAACTACTGACAAAATAGGTAGGTTCTGATTCTCCCTTCTGACACAACAAACACCTAGTCGAACACACACACATGCACACAAGAAGGGATGAAGGATGGCGTTTGCAATTCAGCAAAAGTTATCTTCTCTCTGTGTTAGAAAAAAAATATTTACGCTTGACAAGACTGAGGGAAACAGAACGGGAAGACAACAGACAAGCTAGATGGATGAGATTAAAGAGACTACTGAAATGTCCTTGGCATAATACTGAGAGTTGACAAAAGACAGGAAAAGATGTGATATTTTCCCAGAGTCCTCTAGGACTACATCCAGCTCAATGGTATAGAGCAGCATCTTGCAGACAAGACCATGGAAGAGGGGTAACACTCCCACTGGTAGTTTCTCTACAATTTAGTTACCAAGCCTAATTCACAGTGTTATTATCATTAACATATAAAGCTCTATATGGCTTGGGCCCCAAATATCAAAAGGAACACTTTCTCTCAAATAGATCGGCCCATGTCTAAGTACATCTTTCCGGCTAGGGGGACAAACAAGATGCCTTGAAGGCCATTTGCTGAGATTCAAGAGCAGCAGGAGGATTGCCCTTGTCTCTACTTGAGATGCCCATGGGCAATTGGTGGGCCACTGTGTGAGACAGGATGCTGGACTAGATGGGCTGATCCAGCAGGGCTCCTCTTAGGTTTTTATGTCCTCAGATCTGTTTAGGCCATCACAACTGACAAGAGTGCCTTCTCTCTGTTTGTCCTCAAGTTGTGGAATAGCGTCCCTTTCTAAGGTACATCAGGCACCTTCTCTGTATGTATTTAGATGGCTGGTGAAGACATACCTCTTTTCCCAAACCTTTGCCTAACTAGTCTTTCTTTTCCACTTGACTTGAACACTGTGGCCTTATTCCCACTGGGACTTTATTGCATGTCAAAAACATTTTGAAAATTGTTTGTCTGCATTGAAAATTGGCTTCCCACACTTTCCAAAGAGTAAATAGGGAAAAACGCATTAAACAAACACTTGTTTAAAGAACTCTCACTCCCATTGTTGTTTTTAACACACCTTATTTTCCTTTTGGGAAGGTACACTCACAATATCCTGGTTGCCTGCCCTTTTGGGCTTAGCGGCCACTATCTCGCTGTGCCACTGCCTTGCTTGCTCAGCTGCTTGCCCATCCACCCCCCATTTTGGCTTCTGCCTTGGCCACCCACCATTTTGCCACCACCAGCCTTTTGGGCTGTGCCATTGCTTGCTCGGCTCCCCACACGAGCCTTGCCCTCCCTCCCTCTCTTCCTTCCTTCCTTCTTTCCAGCTACCACTGCTGCCTCACCCACCCAGCATTTTGGCAACCACTGGCCTTCTGCACCACTGCCACTGCCTTGCTTGCTCGGCTTCCTGCTGAGCAGCCTTGGTGCTCCTGAGGCATGGGGAGGAGGAATGCTGGGTGGAGGAGCGACTGAGCCCTGCCCTCCCTCCCTTTTAGCAGCTGCCTCTGCTGCCGCACCACCTCTGTGCTCCGCTTTTTTTAAAAAAATGGGAACGTGCATAATGCAGGTTTGCATCCATTTTTGTTAATTCTATTTTAAACAACCCAAGTGGGATCACAGCCTGCAGTTTTTTTAAACTGCCATTTATGTGTGATTTTAATCAGTTTTAATTCCGTTTTTAAACATATTTCAGTGTGTGTGTGTGTGTGTTGTAACCTAATCTGATATAAATCTAAATAAATGAATAAAAATTGGACTTATATCCTGCAGATTTTTAAAAACTCTATGTATTTTACAAGTAAAACATAAACTTGTGGTCATCTGATCAATAAATACCACATGTTGATCTGCAGCAGGTCTGAAAGTGTCTCATTCAGGAGGAGGAGAAGCTTCCAACCTGACCCTAATCCTTTCCCTACCTTCATTCCAGAAGCCACTGCTAATGTTACTAACAAGAGCACCAGCAGCCATTCATTTCTGAAAGCCTGGCTTCAGCCTGCCTCCAGGCAGTGGGCAGATATCCCGCTAAGAGGCAATAATGCCAGAAATCCTCCCTGTGCGATTATCACCTCCTAACTAAACAGTGCCTTAGGGTGCATCTCCATGGTCTCTTTTTGCTTTCCTCTTGTGTTGGATTTTTAAAATGTGGGTTATAATTTGAAATAAAGTCTCCCCATGTGATTTGGGGCAACACGGATTTAAAACATACTTTCCTGTCTCCAAGCAAACCGCTTTTTGTGAGCCCACATCTTTTTCTCCCCCACCTCACCCCCCACCCGCTGCAGAGTTGAAAGGCAAAAACCTCAATTGAACCTCCAGAACACAAAATCCTCCTTTTACTTGGTTGCCAAGAGTTAAAAGCAGTCAGTGAAAGCAGCTCACTCTCTCCATAACTAATGCTTGCAACATAGTTACAAGCGAAACTGAAAGCAGGCTCCCTTCAGCTGTCAAATTCAGCTGCCTGCGTTCACCTAATGCCCCCTGATTAGCGCAAAACCTCACTTCGGAGGCTGCATTATTAGGAGGGGAAGGAGGAGATTTGCTTGCTGAGAAACAATCTCCGTGGTAATGATAATTAGTATCGCCTTTCCCTGTTAGCAAGCACAAAATCTCTCTCCCCCTCCGAAGTGAAACAATGTGACAGTTCGGAGCTCTGCTTGCTGGCTGAAAGAGCTGAATGCAGCTGTTTCTGACAGCCAATTCTACTGCAGAGATCAAAAATGCCTAAAAATTCAGTGGAATATGGGAGAAGATGTGGAGAAAACGTCTCCATGCTCCCAGGAAAACCAGTGGCTTCCCAAAAGTGTGGCAGTAGTCTTGTTTAAACAGGGGGTTTTCTGCTGCGGATTTTCCTCCTTTGTGCCTCTGGAAGCCCGGAGTAAAGCTCTGCATGCAGATGCTCAGAAGCAAAATAAGCTTTTTAACCGATTTTTCTTTGCATGTAGACAGGACCTTAGTGCATTTTTGTTGATGCATGCATTTGAGAACCCAGAATGTCCAGATGTGCTCATTGTTACCTCTGTGGGTACACAGATGTCTGTTTCAGCTTCCAGATATACACACTGAACAAAGCAACCATGGTGGCTCCATCCACAAGATAAATAAATGTGCAATTGTTCGAAAACCTGTGGCCAGGGAGGGGGTTTCTAGAAATAGTTTTTTGTATCTTTTTGGATGGGGGAATGGAGTTGTGGTGGGGTTGCCTCAGATACATATGTCAACCACACCATAATGGTGCCATATTCCCTGTTTGGATGAGTGCTGATGTAATCGATGGGAATTAGAACACGTAGGATCACTTCATAAACTTGCTAGCGCAGGATCTACTTAAGAAATTGGCATGATGTGAACAGAATGATTCTCATTGGAAGGAAAGGCTGATCTAGTTGCGCCCAAACATGTACACACTATTATACCAAAGAAGAATAGCTGCTACCATCTTATATGTGAGAAGCTCAGACTGCTGCTTCTTAATTCTTAATTTGTAAGTGCCCTGTTGTTCACAATTGTTTGTGTATATTTTTATTCTACCCTATACCTGAAGGGTGGGTCACAATAAAAACAGATATAAAGCATGACTAAAACAGTGACAGTGCTTGCATGGGGAGGAGATGTTGCTCCCTCAGTTGAAGGCCAACGTAAAGAGGTGGTTCTTCATCAGGCACCTGAACACATACAACCATCTATCTACATACAACCATCTATCTACATCCTCACATATGCACTTCTTCAGTCCATGTGCCACAGCTAACTACATTCACATTTATGCAGGCACGTGCACCAGCCCACTCTTTTGCACGGATGCTTTTCAGCCTGACCTCTGCTGCAGATTCACTAAATCCTTGAGAAGCAGAATGGTTAAAATTGAGCCAATGAGATAGAGTGGGACCAACCTCTGAGCCTAAGCAGAGTTGGGAGACGGTGCCTAGTGAATTATGCATGAGTGCAGAAAGCTTTTATCTGCATGGACAAAGGCCTGTTGCCAGCCAGCTGGGCTTTCTGCTGTACCTGTAGCTTCCTTCCGCCTGCACTTTATCTCCACTCGCAGCTTGTAATTCAGCCCAAATATCAGAAAGGCTAGGAGATTAATTTTCTCACTTTGCAAAGCAAAGACTCTCTCCCTCCTTCCCTCCCTCTCTCTGGGCATATGAGAGAGATGGAGAGAGAATTCTGCTCATTCAAGTCTCCAGATGAGACGCAGGAAGCAAAATTCAGAAAAAAATATACATAATTTGTTTTTTTAAAATATGCTAATGAAAACCTTTCACCTAAACATTACCACTATGTGTGCACTTAAGCACACGGTTAAATATGTGTCTTTATGCTGATTAACCAGTACATACCTAATTAATAGATGTGCAATAGGATATATAGATGTGTGAATAAGGCAAAGGCACTGTGGGGTCACAAACAAACTGCAACCTTCTTCCATTAACTGCTGTCTAACCAGGTAATTGGTTAGTCAAATATACTGATATTCCTGCTCAAGCCAAGGTTATGTTTGGATTGCTGTTCCATTCACTGGTCCCTGCTACTGTGGTTTTTGCTGTAGCAAACATTAGCATGCAATCTCCTTGCCCTGACAACCAGCATTTACCAATTTCTGCAGATTCCACCATGAAAGCAGAGATGTAAGCCAAATTGTTTTCCCTAGCCTGGCCTTCCTAGCTGTTCTCTGCCTTTCATAATAACTTTTCACCAGCCCACAGAAATAGCCATCCTCTGAATAGGTCAGCAATTCCACAGCGATTTATATTCAATATGCAGTCATGTGTGCAACGTCAGTAATTAGAGATGGACTAATGATATTCACCAAAACCTAACCTCATTTAGACTCAATTGGCATCATTTCATGCTATCTTCTTCTCTCTCTTTCTCTCTTTCCTACACCATAAGCCCACATGCGCCATAGGCTGGTCTTGTTCATTAGCACTGATTTCCCTGTGTACGAGACTCGTACCTTTCCCAGCTGTGCCTGATCTGTTTCAGGAACATTTGCAACACTGAGAGCTCCAAGTCATAATTAGTAATTTATGCAGCTTCTAATCAATGTGGAATGTGAATATTTAATCCTTCTGGCTTCAAGTCAGGAGCAGACTTCTTCCAAGCTGGCTTTCTGTGAACTGTGTTGCAGGCACCAATGATGGGACAGCATGTATGACTGCAGGCACCAGACATCTGCTGGGGATGCACTAGCAAAATCAAGCAGATGCCAAATGGCAGATGATGTGCAGATGCAAACATATAGAGTAGCAAAGGGCTGTGTACCTCAGATGAAGATTGGTCTACTGTTGTTTCAGAACCACTGGAAAGATCATTCGGCACCCTCAGTAGGAGAATTCAGGACTATGTATGGTGATCATTGACCACTCCCATGTGATAGTATGCAGGGCAAAGCATGAGGTGCAAAACAATGCAAATTTGGGGAAACAACTACAAAAAACTGGCCTCTAAAGCCAGGCAAAAATTCTTGGGAGCTGTGTGAGAAAGCCCAAATAAGGCGCTTTCTGATTTTCAGCTTTAGTGCACAACTGGTCTTTCCCTATTTGACAATGGGTTTGCAATTCCTATGTGGCTGTTACTGGGGAAAACAAGGCTGCTGTTGCCAGTTATTTGCTTCCCCATCCCAATGATCTAGAAACTTTTTCCTGATTCTAAAGGGTATAACGATTCCAACCACAGTTATGCCACAGAAGGTTAACAGCAAATTCCTGTTGGTTGTTTCTGTGTGGTTGTTTCTTCCCTGAAAAAATAGTGATATGTGGAGATGGATAAGGACCCTGACATAAGATTCCTCCCTGATTAGAATCCCAATTCCTACTTGCTTTGCACAAGGCAAATTCCCATTGCCATTTTTCCCATTGCCCATGGCCTATGACCCAGGCTTCTTCTCTGCAATCACATGTTGACCGTGAAACATCTTCCTCAGAGGGACAAAAAGCGCAGAAAATCCTCTCTGTGGTTATGATCTCTGTATGAAGAAGATACTCACATGACTCCATCCTGATAAGCAAAGGGTTATTTAGAATGTAGGCCTGAGCTTGGGTAATTCTCTACGGGGAAGCAAGATGTTTTTGTGCAATGCCTCCCTCATCTTCATCAACACATCCTTTTGACTCCAGCAAAACTCTTCTTTTGTTCTGACTCCCCTGCCCCCACCAACTCTCAAACTCACCATAATGGTCGCTGAGTCTAAACACCCCCTCTGTACAGGTATCTAAATCAGCACAGGCCCCAGGGTACCTCTGATAAGCCCAATTGCTAAAACTTCCTGCTGATGAGAAAGAGCCTTTGATCTTTGTGAAGTTACCTCATCCCTTACGCAGACTGTTTGTCAGGAGGCAAAGGAGAGATAATGGAATGGATGCAAACAGATGAGAGCGTGGGAAGCACAATCTCTCATGCATAAAAAAATATTCTGCAGTTTACCTGTGGTCAGGCCAGGCTGATGCATAAGCTGATTAAGCCCAATCCACCATGGATGGACACAGAGCCATAGTGCAGCCGATAACAGATTCCCTCCCTTCTTGGGATCTTCTAAGGTCCAGATCATTGCTGGTACAAAAATCCTCCTCACTTCTTTCTGATTCAGCCTATATGTGAGGGCCACCCTACTCCGCACCCCAAGTTCCAGTATTATATCCATTTGGTAGGTGGAGATGGATTTTTATTCCTCATGGAAAAATATTAAATAGTTTATTGGGGTGGAATTATTAATTGGTTAAGGAATGTTAATGACTTCTCAACTGCAGAATATAACAGGATTTTTTCTTCTTTCTCTTTCTCCTGGCCTACGGTGTCTACATAGAACATGGTTCCTTTCTTCTATCAGGACTCATTTATTACTGTTGGTGATGAAAGCTACCAGGCAGTCTGGTCTAATAAATATAATCTAACGGGATCAGGGGCCCATTGCTTCTATCTCATGTGATTTCTTTCTTTTTTAATTATTTGCATTTAAATTTGTAGGCCACTTCTCTATTGTGAAAGTCACCAAGGAAGAATTCTAACAGTGGTATTAATTGGTGTGCAGTTTTAAAGCAAGGACAGCAGTTTAATCAAAATTTTAAATCCAAAAGCCTAGAGACTTCTGAGATGAATAGGTTTTGTCAAGCATCTACTTTTTTTTTTAACACACAAAAAGTCTGATGGAATTTCTCCCATCATAGGAAAGAAGCTATTTTCAGATGGCATATAATCTCATACAGTAGAGATATCCAAAGTTATGTCTTAATTCATTCTGCTGGACACATATGGTAGAAGGATGTCCATAAAGTTTCTTCAGTGTGGACCATTGAGGAACTCTGGCTCTTTGAAATTTAACCTAGAAATAAGGTGGCAGTCAATGAATATTATTGTAAGTTAAGTTGCTGAAGCTTTCATACTCAAGGGCAGACACATACTTGTTGAGAACAGTATGCAAGAGAACCTTGAGGGACAACTAGCACATAAGTACAAAGTCATCAGTGTCTTCCCATGCCAAGGAACTCAGAACTTGGTCCAATTTCCCTTTCTTCTTCACATGCATATCAGTTTATGGTTGAGTAATGTGTGCATAATGTATTAAGTTCACTGAGATCCACATAGAATTGCACCTACCATTAATGCTCCCTGTTCTGACTTTGGGCACCACCATTTATTTTCAGATGTTTTACTTGCTACTCCTCCAGTCCCTATGAGAACCAATCACCATTGCCATCAACTTATTGGCCAAAAAAGAGACACAGACATGGCATTGCCACCCCTCAGCTATACAAAAGCGATATCAAATGCGGGAGCACTCCCTGGTTAGCTGACTCCAGAAAGAAGATGAGATTCTTCAGTGAAGTGTAAAACCTTCATCCACATTGTTAGATCTACTCACAACTTAATGTTTTGTCTGGTTTAGGTTTGGTTTATCTGCATTCATTTAGTAGCACCTGGCAGGCAAAGGCAAGGCCAGAAGGTCTAAGCAGTGATGTGTCACATGTCTTTGATGTCTATAACATATGGCAAATCACTCATTCATCTAATGCAAAAGGTTTATTCCTCTGTCCACATCAAACAGCAATCTGTTGTATGATACAAACATGAAAAACAAGTAGCAAATCACTGCTCAATCCAGTCCGCCCTCTTCACTGCTACTCTGAGATGGTCTTTATGGAAGGTGCAGCCATACCCACCGCAGATGTTCTCATTCCATCAAACCAAGCACAGTACTGACTATTTAACAGAGGCCCACCAGATACCTAATTATTCCAGCATCCTGCCTGTGCCAGCAGACATGCCCCAGTGCTGTTAGGCCACTGCCAACAAATCCAGGAAAAATATAGCGCAAAGAAAGTAGAGAAGTTCCCACACCTTCGCTGAAACTTTGGCATACAGTGCCTGACAAAAGTTCTGTCGCTTATCCATGTTGTTGAAA
>MTQE01002208.1:16523664-16540101 GCA_014337955.1 Aspidoscelis marmoratus | reverse complement strand
ATCCATCCATCCATCCATCCATCCATCCATCCATCCATCCATCTCTCCCAAGAGCTGAAGATGGTGCACATTATTCTTCTCCCCTCTGTCCCATTTTTCCTAAGCCCTTTAAAACAGTTTGGGCTAAGTGTCCATCTACTGCCCTCAGCTATTCTCTTCCATAGGGTAATGGTCCATCCAGTGCTTGATCTTAGCTTCTGCCATGTGAAGGTCCAGCCACAGGAGTGTACATGCTGCTTCAAACACCTTGGTTTCAAAAGAAGTCCAGTTATTATACTAAAGCCCGGGATTCCCACACCTATAGAAATATCTATTTCTCATTCATTTCTGAATTGCCATTTCAAACATAAATCTCAGCCACCCAAGCAGTGATTCGCCAGCTCAACCCCCCCACCCCATCCCTTACAGACTAGTACTTTAAAATAAGCTTGATTCAACAACAGCTCATCTGTTCTCCAGTTGCATGGAGCACGTGATGAAAGAGGATGTCAGTGTCTGTTACAATCTCAATTGCACTTGGGACACCACTGATTTAACTCGCATGATTGAGAACCAAGTTCAGTGTGAATAATGTGCAAACGATGCAGACAAGTAGTAAAGCGATTGCCCTATTGTAGTCTGTGGGTAAAAAACAAGCATCTCTGAAGACTTGAGATGAGAACTGCTTGCATCTTGGATCAGAAGAAGAATTTAATAAAAGCATGAGAGGAGCCCTGCTGGATCAGGCCACAGACGATTTAGTCTAGCACCCTGTCTCACACAGTCACCCACCAATTGCTTCTGGGCATCTTCAAGCAGAAGATAAAGGCACAAGAATCGTGATGCTGGTTAAAGACATACCAAGCCCTTGGACTGCTGGAACTAGTCTGCACCTAAAGGAGTTCTGCTGTGGGCAAGATGGTGTAGAAAGAATGGGAAGGCTATATGTTAGAGTGGTTCACCTTGGACTGAGCCTCTCTTGGGACCCTGAGATTATGGAAACCTTTGCTGAGAACAGGAAAAGCACAGAGGAACGCAGAGTATGGTCTTCTCTTTTTGGTTTTCTTTTATTTTGCTCTTTCAAGGATCTGTTCCTTTCCTATCTCTATCTTGCTGCATACTTTCCCTATTTTCTAGGATACCTTAGGCAGTAGGGATGTGCATGAATATTTGTAACATTCAAAATTTATATGATTTTAGCTGAATTTGGCCATTCAAATTTGAATTGAACGTTGGCACATTTGAAGATTGACATTTGAATTTGAATCAAATGTTCTGATGCATTTGTATGAAGCTTCATATGAAGCTTTGTATTGGATGTATATGTATTTGTATGGGATTGAACATTCAATTCAAATACAAATCCTACCACATTCAAAGGGATCTATTTGAATGACTATTAATTTTCTTGCATTCAATTTGATACAAATTGAATACAAAAGTCCAAACATTTGTGCACATCCCTATTAGGCTGCCAAGACTTCTCTGATGCTTTTGTGACATGGGCCAAGACTTCTGCGTTTGACTTTTTGCAACCCACTTGAACAGTATGGACCCCTGCAGCTTTTGCTAGGTACTACGGCTGCGTTTTGACTGGGAATTTCATTTAGCTTGAATTCAGCTTGAGCGCCCCACATCCCAACACTTTGGAAGGGGTTCCCATTTCTGTGGACCAAATGTCCAAAAATCCAGGGAATCGCAATTTAGATTATAACAGGACTCGCTGCTGAATCCTGGAATAATCAGAATATTTATCAATGGGAACGCACACGTTTTGGGGGTGGAACCATGCTTTTAGGGGCATTCACTTCAGTTTGCCCTGAGCCAATGATAAGCAGTAATTCCCCCACTCTTCCCCTGGCTGGTCCACCATGCGATCAGAGACAGGGAAAGAAGAGTTGTAATTGGTAACGAGATCAGTTGCAAGAGTAAATGATCTCATCATCCCTCCCTCCTTTCATTCCTGTCTGCATCCCCAGTAATTTTTGCTGCTGTGAAGTTCTGATGCAGCACAATTAGCCTCTGTTTCCATCGTCCTTCCTCTCCCCCCCACCCCTGAGCAAGGCAAAAGGCTCCACACTGCTTGGTGGTGCTTTGATCAGTTACAAGAGTAACTGATCATCCATGCCTCCTTCCATTCATGCCCGCATCCCCAGTAATTTTCACTGCCATGAAGTTCCAATGCAGCGCAATGACCTTTTCCCTCATCCTTCCTCTTCCCCCAAGCAAGAAAAGACTCCACACTGTCCTCCTCCTTTACCCCTTTGCTCTCTCCCCCTCTTCCTCCCTCTTGCCTCTTGCCCCCTTCTGTTTGCAAAGTAAGACATTAATTTAAAATTGATCAATGGTGTGAAAGGTTGATGAGAGAGCGAAGGGGTAAAGGAGGAGGGCTCCACTCTGCAAGGGAACAACCACCCCTGTGACATCAGGCTATGTTGGGGAGGTGGGGAGGAGGGGTTTTTCCACTGGCAGTCCTCATTATAAGCTAGGGATGGGGACGCCGAAAGCTGCTGATTAAATTGATCCGGATTTCAATCTGAATTAAAATGGGCATTCAGAACTTGCCCTATGTGTGATACCAAAGAGAGACGGTGCCAAATTATCCATTCAGGACGTGGAAAGGATTGACCATGGTTGCACTATCCCAGGAATGCCCATAACAGATGAGTACTATTTATAATTAATTATTTTTGGCATTTATATCCCATCAAAGTGTTCCAGGTCATGGGACACATTAATCTCTTTGCATCTTGTCTGTACTTGTTTCACAGTATTTATATGCTGCCTTTCCCCCAAAGGTCTCAGGAAAGTTAACAATATTCAAAAAACATCAAAATCAGTTGGAGGCAGCTGTTCCCAAGCTGGCTAGTCTGTTTGGCTCTGTGGTGCTCAAAATTTGTCCTTCCCCACACTTGGTTCAGGAGATGCCCGGCCTCAATCCTGCAGTCCCAGGTGCAGCTGACCAGGTGGATGTTCCTGGATTGCGACTGGAAGCAGTTGATATTTCTCTACAGTAGGCAACAGTTTCCAAACTGGCTGGTTTGCTTGACTCAAGAGCTGTCCAGCCTCACACCTTGTAGTTCCAGATGTGGTTACTTAGGCAAAACAGGAATTCCAGCAACTAGCAGATGCTCCTGAGGGACTAGATGTTATCAATAATCTAACATCATGGTCACCTAAGTGAACAGTCAACTTTGTCTGTTTATCAGATTTATATTCCACTCTTCACTGAATGATCTCAGAGCTGCTCTGAAAGTGAAAACAAATAAATATAAGTTAAAATTATAAGTAATAATTACAAAAACAAGAATTTTAAATCCAGCAAAACAGTAAACGGGCTCACCTGCACCCAAGTTTTAATCCACCTTGAGCCTACTCTCTTGAGCAAAGTGTCAAGCTGTTTTCTTTTGGCATTATCTAACTCAGAAAACCCATATTTGATTGAAATAATCCAGGAACAAAATGCTTGCCAAAGGGCACGTCTACATGCTGAAAATACTCCGGATTTAATCTTGTTTTGCCTCGGAGCGTCTCCATGCACAGCTTTACTCTGGGCTACATCAGGCACAAAGGAGGAAAATCCGTGGCAGAACACACACACCCCTTTCAAACAATACTACATCCAACGTTGGGGGGAACCGTGGATTATCCTGGGATCATGGAGACACACACGGATTTCTTTAAGGTGTCTTTCTGGCTACATTAATCTTTCTCACTCTTTATGTGTGTGTGTGAAAACATTCCTTTCCTTGGCTGCCAAGAGTTAAAAGCATAACCATTGCTTGTAACAAAGTTACAAGCATAACTAAAAGCAAATCGCTCCCTGCAGCCTGTCAGCCTCCCTCCATTCCATTTAAGCACACAAACAGAGCACCGGTCTCTTTCTTCTTAAAATAGATGTTTCCCCCTCCATTGTTAAGATAATTAACATCACTTTCCCCTGATAGCAAGCACAGAATTTCTCTCCCTCTCCCAATAATGTGAAAGAAAGAGAGAGTTCGCTGGACAGCTTCTGCGCACAGGCAGCTGCAGGGAGTTGAGCTGCTTTCAGTTTTGCTTGTATCTATGTTACAAGCATTAGTTATGGAGAGAGCTAGCTGCTTTCAGTTATGCTTTTAACTCTTTGCAGCCAAGTAAAGGGCTGATCTGTGTTGTGTTGTGGAGGTTCAATTGAGGTTTTTGCCTGTCATTGCTGCAGAGGGTGGGGAAAGTAGAAAAAGATGCGGGCTCACAAAAAGTGGCTTGCATGGGGACAGGAAAGTACATTTTAAATCTGCGTTGCCCCAAACCACATAGGGACGCTTTATTTCGAGTTACAACGTGCATTTTTAAAATCCGACACAAAAGAGAAGCAAAAAGAGACCATGGAGACACGCCCAAAGTGATTAATGTGCTCTCCCACTCATAAGGTAGATTGAAACTGGATTAAAGTTTAGGTGTAGATGAGCCCCAGCTCACCTATGTTCAGTTCTTTTTTGTACCACTGCTCATCATTTCAAGCAGACTTAATTGCAAATACATTGACAAGGGGAGGTAGACTGATGAACTGGGTGAGAGGCTATGTCCCCAACATATCAACTAGAACAGTTCTTTCCTCCCTATTTAACTTCAGCTTTTCCAGTCCCTAATTTATGCAGAGAATCCAAGATCTAGAATTTCTGTAGATGACAATTTCTCTAGGGGTCAATTTCTCTAGATGACAACTAAAAGCCTGATCAGATAGCTCCATCTCCAGAGCAATCTTTCTGGTCCACTAGAAAAACAACAACAATGCAGCTGAAACTGTGTCCGCATGCTCCAAAAGTGCATCCAGAATTCCATCTTCAGACCAGAAGGATGCCTGGAGTTCCCAGCCATCTGGGTATCTTTGAGCCAGTGACATGTGTCAGTTACTGGCTCACAGATTATTTTTTCAGAACAATGCAGTGACCTATGCTCCAGTGATTGTACCCCTTTCAGAATGGCTGTTTGCCCCCCTCTGACCACTGAATGATCTCCAGTCACTGTATGTGGAAGCAGGCGTGATTACAAATATTGTACATCCATTAGTGGCATCCATGAGAAACTAGCACAAACCATCAGTCTCTGATGACCATATATGGAAAAGAACGTGGCCCAGTTCTTCTGATTAAGAAAGAAATCCTTGAGAATATGAAACACTGAACAAAGAGATGGAGAGATAATCTATAGGGTGAGGTGGTCCTGTTTCCTTCCTTTTGCTTTGCTTTGTTCTTGCCTATATTATGTATATTTTAAGTTTCTTGGATTTTACAAATAGGTAAAATGTGGGTGGATTCATATTCATTGTATCTATTACATTTTAGAAGATTGATAATCTCTCATATAAGAGATTTTTGCAACATGGTTTTGCTTTTACATAGTAAGTAAAATGTTATTCTCTCTTGTTTAATGAAATCCTGGAAATATTCAGTTTTGTGATTTGGCTAACAGTGGGAAACAGCAGGGGTCCTTTCTGCACTGTTCTTGAATAAACACCTGGAACAAGGATCAGGACTACAGCAAGCTCTGTCCCCTCATCACACCAAAATAGTACATCTAGCCTGGTTTAACAGTAGACCTCACCAATGGCATCTAAAACCAGCATAGGACCAGTATACTGTCAGGGTCATGCAGAAGGCATACCCCTATGGTCCAGCATATCACCCCAAAAATGGACCAAATGAAAACTCCGAAGCCTGAGAACAAACATTTCCAGAGTTTGGAGTATTGAGACTGCTTCCAAGACTGGGTGGTTGAATGGAATGGGCCATCTGAATATAGAAGGCTCTGTTCTACACCAGAAGCAACTTATCCCAACTAGAAGTGAATGATGGCTGGCAAAACTCTCCATATATTGCCCCCAAATTTCCTTATAGTCAGCTGTGGATCACAACTGGGATAACATCAAATATGCCCCCTCCCTCCCTCCACCCCAGCATTTCCATTCTGTCAGCTACTACTTCTAGAAGTAAAATGTATGTATGAATGAAATCCTGAACAGTGATGCACCTTCTCCCACAGCCTTGCCTGCAAACAATGGAAAGTGTGTGATGAATGCTGCTCTTTAAAGGCACAGACTTTCTTTTTGTTGTTTCTCTTGGATAAATGGGGTTTCTGCATCAGCATACACTGTTAACAATCTGTACTCATCAGCTCAGGATTTGCTATTAAGAGCCATGGGAATAGGAGCCATTAATCATCTCCAATTGTTTCAAAATGTTCAACATCGGACGGAGACATGAAAGAGACAGCAACAAATTCTGAGCCTTCCATTTGAAAGACATCTTCATATCTGATAGGTGTTTCCCTCCTCTTTTATTCTTCAGGGGATCTGAATGGATGACCAAAACATATGTGTCAGCTTTTTATTTGGCTCAAAAAAATGTGTTAAATATGTTTATTTAAAATATTTTACCCACTGTTTTCATCTAGCGATCCCAAAGGAAGCTCATGTGGGAAGCTTAGCCCCCTCATCTCCAGTCACATGGCATTTTGCACTCCCCCTTCATTTGCACAAAGTGTGTGCAGTGATCAAACCAATCTGTACCCCATTTATGCAAATTATGTAGGGATGTGGATGAATATTTATTCATGTTCGATTTGTTTCAATCGAATGAAAGAAAATCTGTTATTTGTTCAACTAGATCCCCTTCAAATCTGACACGAATGTTTAACACAAATCTGATTCGAATCCCTGCTATGAATCACCTGTGTGTCCCCTATGAATCCCCCACGTATCCACTCTGAACACGTCAAATTCACTATCGATCTACCTTTAATCCTCTTTTAATCTGCTTTGAATCCACTCGATCTGTTTCAGTTGTGGCGGGAGCAGACGCTTTCCCACCTCCCTAGGTTAATGAATGTAACGGAGCATCGTACTAATGTATCAAAGTATTTGAACGTCAATCTTCAAATGTCCAAATTCAGATGAGTTCATATGAATTTCAAATGTGATGAATATTCATCCACATCCCTAACACCAGAGCCTCCAAAATTTGAAACTCAGAAACAGCATAACTCATTGCAGTGTGTATAAGTGCAACACGCAAAATTTTCACAAAAAAGCAATAAAGGAATGAAATAGCGTTCTAGCAAAATAATTTTTTTTTTAATGTCCAGGACTGTTTGATGCATGAGAATGCCAGAGAATTTTCCACACCTGGGACAGTGAGGAAGGAATTTCCACTCCTTAAGGCATTTCTCCACTTACCTTCCATAGACCACTTTAGTGAGACCAGATCAACTGGAACAGTCCACGTATCCTGGAACAAGACCATCTGCATTCAGGGGCAGCCCCTGCATTGGCCCTGAACCTCATGCAAGCTTGAAGACAGACTCTGCCAGCTCTGATGGCAAGGAACAAATGTTCCTGGTCTTTAAGACTCAGGGAACTCCTTTCAGTGCCATGCCCCAGTAAACTGAACCACAGAATCATATGCCTTCTGCACCACTCCAATCTGCTTTCCCACCAGCTAGACCTTTTTAAAATAAATCTAGCAGTATACTGAATGAGGCAGCCATTTTGGGCAAACTGATTTGGTCTACAATCCATTCAATGCAGACGGGATTTATATCCCAAGGGAGGAAGGGTGGGGAGCTCAGCCTAACCGCAAGTTCTCCACCTCCCTCTGATGTTTGCATGGAGAGGCTCTAGCCTTAACTATCCACAAGTCTTGCTTTGCAATTCAAAATGAATTATGGATGAAACTGCATGAGTTTTGATTAAAGAGAAAACTGTGCACTTGTTTTCAGGACAGACCAAATGAATTATTATTGCCAATGCGCTTGGGTCTGCTCAGCCTCTTACCACACCTTGTCTGAAACCTGTCTGATTACACCAGTCCCTGGCAGTTCTTCTCCACTGTTTCAGTGCTCAAGTGCATTCCTGCATTAAACTGTAAACTGAAATGCCTAAAATGAATGCAGCAGTGCCATCCAATGCAAGATGGTCGAAAAGAAAAAAAGCGGTGGAACTGGAGAGCTTGTTCAATGCATTTCCTTTCACAGGTGCTCTGCAGTGCTCGTCACCTTCAGTAACTGTTTCCTTCAGTAACTGCTTTGTGTCGTACTCCCCTTAATCAGGCTATAGAGCTGCAGGAGCCATCCTGGCTCTATAATGTTTCATGCAGGGTCTTTTGGCCAAAGCTTTGAGTGCAGGTGCATGTTGATTACCTTCTTACAGATTTCTGAAGGGCTGGAAAACCCACAGCACCATAAATGTCTGGATCACTCCAGAAGGGGAAGAACTGAGGAAATGCCTTCTTGCTCTTCCTTGGAATGTCAACATCCAGCTTCTATAAATCCACAATATGGGCAGACCTAAAAACCCTCCAACATTGGAAGAAACAATGGCCTTGGATTGCTGGAAGAAGCACTCTGCTGAAAACATGAATTCATTTGAAAATACTGCATATTCGACATGCAAAGACCTTGCCTGATAGGACTGGAGGAGAAAGAGCAAACAGAGAAGACCCTTCATCAGTTCCCAGCACTGGCCCTCCTTTCTCTCAACCAAGAGAGCCACCTTGATTGATGGAGGAGAAGGATCAAGCTGGGAAGATCTTCCATCAGCTGGTCCAACCTCATGCTGTGTAAATGTGTTTTGTGTGTAGTAACTATCGTAATTTACTTTGGGATCTCAGGATAAAGATTGGCCTATAAATAATACAGTGATGATAATGATAATGATGATGATGATGATGATGATAATGCATGATAAAAAATGTTTGTGTAGATGCCCATTCCTTAGTATTCCTGAATAGGGATGTGCACATTTTTTTGTGTGTGTGTGTGATTCATACTGATTTGAATGCATGAAAATTCGTATTCATTTGGATAGATCTCCTTCAAATGTCGTAGGATTCAAATTCAATACAAATGATCAATATGAATTGCATATGAATCCCCTACATATCACATATGAATCCCCTACAAGTCCCCTGCTTATACCCTACAAATCCACTCTTAACATGTCAAATCCACCCTGAATCCACTTTGCATCTGCTCTCAATCCACTCCAAATCCATTATGCATCCATTGCAGATGTGACTGCTGCTTTCCCACCTCCCCAGGATCACAGATGGAATGAAGCTTGGTACAAATGTTCTGAAGCATTTGATTTGAATTCAGATGTCAATCTTCAAATGCCCCAACATTTGATTCTAATTCAAATGTCCAAATTTGGATGGATTTGAATGAATTTTGAATGTTGTCAATATTCATGCACACACCTACTCCTGAACATAGACTTTACTGTCAATAAGGCAGTCATGATTCAGGCTGGGAAACCTGCTGAAAGTAAGAATTTGTTGGATCCCAGGTGGAAGATTCCTGAAAGAGGATCACCCGCTCCAACTGGGCACATTGAATCTTTTGCTATGCACTTCAGGATCTGGATTGGTGTTCACAAGCTACACAGTATCATAGTGCCAATGTGATGATGGAAAAAGAAAGGTCCAGGTAATATGAATACAAACCTACCCATTGTGATTAAAGAAAAATACTTTATGAGCAGAACCTTAATGCAGTGTTCCCTTCACTGTCTATCTAGCTGGTCTAGTGCCTTGCTTTGTAGAAGATAGTGCTCTGCTTGGAAAGCCTATCAGGATGTAGGCTTCTACTGAATGTTTTCCTCTTTTGTGAGACTGTCCAATAAAAGTATAATTTAATTATAAGGGCACCTAAGGAAGAAGAGCAGAAGGGACTAGGAATGTGCTCAAATATTCAAAATATTATTTGTACAAATCTGGACGAATTTGGACATTCATATATGAATCAAGTGTCCAGACATTCATACTTTAGTATTCATATGAATAAGAATATTTTGAGTTATAGGAATGATTTGGACATTTGTATGTGGAAGCGTTTTGTGTATATCCGCACGCATCCGTATGGTTACATATGGGATGAAAATGGGATGCATATGAGATTTGTCTCATTGAATACATATCGGATATTCAAACAAATACAAATGTATTTTTATCGGTTCAAATGTCCAAACATTCGTTTTTCTTTATTCATACAAATTTGGATTTCTGAATATTCAATTTGTTGTGAATCAAATGTCAAAAATTGCATTCGTGCACACCCCTAGAAAGGACATAAGTTGTCCGTCAACAACGAGCAGCCAGAAACCAGGCATGCACATTACCCGGTCAAAGTTCTCCCCATTAGAACTTATATATACTTATATTGCTATAATTATTTTGTCTTCCTTGGCATGTTTCCTCTTTTGGGGAATTGGCCACTTCACCAAAATCCAGTATTTCAGATTTGTCCAAATTAGTTACCAGAGTTATTCAACGCCACTGCCACACACTGAGAGCCATAGGCTCCTTACACCTCCTATTTCAGCCATTTCATAAGGCTGGTTGATCATTAGTCTGGAGATACTTACAGCTTAATGCACAGAATCCATGGAATAGTACATGTATTCTATGTAAGTCTCCTCTGAGCTTCAGAAACAAACCTGCCAGTTCTCTTCATCTGGCAGAGAGAGACTTGATGTTAAGGCTAATAACCTTCCCTTCTGCTTTCACTGTTGTTTCCTAAGCAGTGTTATTGCCAATTAAACTAAATTGCCCCCATGGCTGAGTTAGGCTTGGTAGATCAAAGTAGAAAAGAAAAACCCAGCCCAGCTTTCTTACCAGTACTCCTCCTTCCTTATATATTTAGAGATTTAAAAATGTATTTTTAAGCAAAAAGGATAAGTATAGAACAAAGCTAGAGCAAATGCTTCACATCCAGAAGGTGCCAGAATCAGAATGCATGAGGGAGGTGAAGATGCTGCATTAGATTCTCTATAGCTGTTGCCAGTCAGAACAGTCGATATTGTTTTTCTGACCTGATACTCCGCTAACATGATTATTGCCATTGCATTATAGTCATACAGCAGACTACTTAGTTTATAAATTAATAGTGCCTAATAGATATACAATTCTTTGTTTTTAGACAACAACCCCCAACCCTACCCTAAAAGTAAGTAAATCTGGCCGTTACTTCTTGAGGACAGAAAGCAGCAAAGTCAGAAAATTAGCAAAGTGACAAGCCATTTTCTTTCAGTGTTAAGTAACTCAGAAAATTCACATATGGGATAGATAATGCGGAAAGAACATTACTGGTCTCTTTGCTGATGTGTTTCTCTCTCTCTGAAGGTGGAGTGAAGCTGGATTAAACCTTACGCGTAACCACAGCCATACTTGTTCTAGGAATATAATGAAGGGGAGAAGAACAATACAGTATTGTTCTGTCTTGAGCACTTCAAAAGATAGATGGTGGGAGATAAATCCAACCACTGGCACCCAGGCACCCAGTGAGTGGGAATTTAAACTCACTAGGTCTTAATCTGATAACTTAGCAGTACACTAGATCAGAAAGAAGGGAAGAATCAAATCTTTAGAAGATTTTCAAAAGCTGACAAGTATAAGGATGATCCTAACTTCAGCTCTTGATCCCGCTGAGGTCATGTCTCCACAACTGTAATGGAAGGCTCTTGGAGGCGGGTAGCCCTGTGGACGTGTCTCCCCATGTGACTAGGTGCTTCCTAATATCCAGGGTTGGTGATCTGGTCATGGTTGGTGACCTCCCAAAGCCATTGCCTCTAGGCACCTTGGGTTGACATTCTTCGGTGGGTAGGCTGTGTCACTGAAAATGGTGTCATGCCTGAAACGTGCCTGGGCATCTAAGTGGAGACATGCTCTTATTTCCACTCAGATGCTGGCTCCTGACAACAATGTTTGTTTGTTGCCTTGTACAAGTACTGCTGTTCAACACTGAGGCCCACATGTCACGCCCAATGTTTCATTGCCTGGTGATGGGCTGTTGCTATGGTGATAACTGTCAAGATCTTGAACTGGCCAGAAAGGTCAACCTTTCAGTTTAAGCACTATTCAGATACCCTGCTTGGAGGCCCTGTGGAATTAGAGTCTCTACAAGTGAGGTGTGCTCTGAAAAAACAGCACTGAGAGAGTAAAATGAGAAGTTCCCAGCCCTTCAGGAGAAAATGAGCAGGCGGCAGCTTTATTCACACAGTTTTTATCTAACAGTTCAGCCTCTTGTTGTTCAGCTTGGTGAATTCAACACAAGGCTGCAGGGGACCCAGGAGGGTTGCGAATCAAAAATTCTTTCTCTACTCATGCAGTGTTATTGCCAATGACAGCAAATGCATTGCTCTAATCTATCCCTGTTTTGCTCATCTGCTACAGAATCTGACCTTCCTTAACAGCTTTGAAGGCTGTGCCAAGTAGATGCAGTATGATAGGGCTGGCTGAGAATGAAGGCCTAGGAGCAGCTGCCATCAAATGGATGAGGCCAAAGTCACCCCAAGTAACATCTTTGCCACATCTTTCCCCTCAGCTCCACAATTCTAGGTCTGACATTGATTTTTCAAGGAGCTTCTGAGTAGTAGAGTGGATAGTTTGAGATCTGCTTTTCTTGAAATGATTTGGCTTAAGGACAGACATTTGGCAGCCAAGGGGCTGCATTTGGCCTAAAAGATGATATTGTCTGATGTGTGGTCCCTTTAAGCATGCTTGACACATTATTTATTCATTTAACAGCCACCTCATTCCTAAGCTTCAGCCTGAATGACTAGTCTTAACCCAAATATGCTAAGACTTAGGCCACATTTGCACTGGAGGTCGTGAGACACAATCAGAGCAGGATGTTCCAGAGTGAAATAAGCAACCATTCCAAGCTGCTACTGATCCTGGCGCAGAACAAGGCTGCCCACATTGGAATGGTCTATTCTGTGCCAGTCTCTTCAATGGCCCTGAAGCTTGTGCCAGTTTCAGAGCCAGAATAAGAAGCCTCCAAAATTGGCCGCATGTGGTATACCAGACCACCAGCCACACACCTCTGTGGTCCAATATACCATCCCTAATAAATTGGTAGAATTGACTAGGACATCAGTTTGGGTGCCTAAGCCCAATCTACACCGTGTCCTGTGTAGACAGAGTGGGTGAGGCCTATTTGGTCTGCTTTAAGGTGAGCACAAAAGAGGCCCAGAAGCAGACCGTGGGGCAGTCTATCATCCAGTGCAGAAAGTTCTCTATGACCTAAAAGAAGAAATTATTTCTCTTCAGTAGTGATACAATTCTGCCTTACAGAACATGGAAGAACAGTTCCCAAAGATTTCTGTGTGCTGACACAGATGGCTCTTTCATCAGCCCAGCTGGACACAAGGACAATTCAAAGTGCTGAATGGGCTTGCGCAATAAAGGCCACCCATCACTGACTCCATCAGACCTCCAGCCAACCTCTGAGGTATGAAACTGAAAGCCATTCTCAGAGGTGCCCAGCCAGTGGTTGTTGTTCAGGCATTGTTGCTCAGTTTTGTCAGACCCTTTGTGATCCCATAGATCATAGCAAACCAGGCTTTTCTGTCCTCCATTCAAGCTCACATTCATTACCTTCTCCTTCTGCCTTCAGTCTTTTCCAGCATCAGGATCTTTTCCAATGATTCCTGTCTTTGAGCTTCAGCTTCAGTTTTTGTCCTTTCAATGAACAGTCAGGTTTGATTTCCTTTAGTACATAAGAACATAAGAGTAGCCCTGCTGGATCAGGCCACAGCCTATCTAGTCCAGCATCCTGTCGCACACAGTGGCCCACCAAATGCTCATGGGCATCTCAAGCAGAGACAAGGACGAACCTTTGCCTGCTCTCGAATCCCAGCAAATGGCCTTACCATTTCCCCCCTCCCCTAGCCTGAAAGATGCACCTAGACATTCATTCTAGTAGCCATTGATACATCTGTCATCCAAAAATTTGTCTATAAGAACATATTTGCTAGTATGCCCTAGCAAATAACTTGGGTAGTTTTTACTCCTCTACACCTCCTCTGTCTAGACTTGAGAGTGTTTTTTTCCTCTTTTGTGCCCCTGTCTAGACTTACCTGAGTCCATTTCCTCTCTGGCACTAAACTGTATTGACTGGAAACATTGGAGCTGCAGAACACAAGTTCTGAGGCTAGGAGGCAACATCCATGTACATAGCATGGAACTTGCTGCATCATTGGGCCCTTTTCGGACATGGTGATGCAACCTAAAATGGCCTTTATCAGTTACTGAGTACTTGTCTTTGTATCTCCAAGTTCAGCAAGAAAAAGAGCAACTGTAGACATGTGTGGTTGGGTGTGGGTGGTCGCAGATGGCAATGCCTGCAAATACCACATTTGCACTTACTGACTTCATCTGATTTAGCAAATTTCCCTTTAGGTCCTATGAAAGGGAGAATTGCCTGAGTGGCCTGGACTTTATGCAGCAATCTCAAGCACTTCTCCATGGCAGTTCCAGGGATTTCTTCCTGTACTCACCCATGCAGACTGCTATGGCCTTAGCTGGCCCACACTTTCCTCCCTACTTTACAGAGTACACGGGGATAGCAAATTTGGAGTAAACCTCTGAGCAACCAAAGGTGGGGATTACAATAAGATTTAAGTTCCAGTCCAGTTATCTTCTATGTATGCAACTGGAGTGCCACTTTATTCTCCTCCATGGGTAGTGAACTGTCTTGGGCCAGACCTATGTGTGGTCCCATGCACATCTACCTTATTATTCAGTAGCTAATTTCAAAGTGATACTGTTTTTCAAATAACCATTTTCAAGGATTCCTATCACTCCAGATCCCAAAAGGGCAATGATCAATGCATTCCAAACTAACTTCCTGATAGTTTGATTTCATTACTTTTCAGTAATGCACAATATAATTATGTGAACTTTCCTTAAGTAGCAGAGGATGTAAGCCACCATGTATGACTAAATCACTCAGTCTTGTGGTCCTGCTGGTTAAAGGCCAATTGAAGCAACTTCTCATGTTGATATTCAGTAGCAAGGATCTGTCTTGCACATATTAATTGCATTACTGTAAAACATATAATTGGCTGAGATTCTCTAGAGTAATCTTGCCTGTTTGGTAAACAAGAGAGAAAGATATCAGGAGACATGATTTTTTTATTCTTTTTCCATGAGATGGCAGATGGGTATTCCAAACAAAGACACTTGAACACACACACACACACAGCTTGGCTGCATAAAAGTTATATTGTACATTAGATCCATTTCAATTGTAGATAGATCACAATAAGGGCTTTTCAGCACATAGCTCTAATCTGGATTATGATCCCTTTTAGTCTTCTTCAGGGCCTCATCACTCCACATATTAGAGTGATCATGTTAATGTGGATCCTGTCCACTACTGGTCCACTCCATCTGCACTAGATGGAATGTCGTGATCCAGATCAAGGGGGCCTTGATTTAGATCACTGGTAGATCTTAACACTGAGGTTTACCAGTGGATGAGGACAGTCTGGAACATGGAGCTACGCAGAAAGAATGCCTCTGTGTTCCTGACTACTGGGGGAGTCATTTTGGTGGTGCATCAAAAGCACCCCACCAGAAGGGGTCTCTCAGTTCCCGGCTCTTCAGAGCCCTCAGAAGCCAGACCCAAAGCTCATGGAGCAGCACTATTCCAGAATATGTTTTGCTGTGTTCTGGACCAGCAAGCCACAGTAGTCCAGACCCACTATTCTGAAAGAAGGCAAGTGAGTGCAGAAAGAACCTAAAATCTGAACTCTCAGTTCTAATGTGCAGTATTTAGAAGAGGAAGAATAATAATAGTTGGCTTTTCTATCCCACTTTTCTCACTCATTTAAGGGGACTCAAAGAGGCTGACAAAGCTTTCTATTCTTCTCCCCACAATAGACACCCTGTATGATGGGTGGGGCTGTGGGAGCTCAGAATGAGAGCTGTGACTAGCCCAGAGTCAACCAACTGGCTTTGTGGAGGAGTGAAGAATCAAACCCAGTACAGATAAGGGTCTGGCTCCCTAACCACTACACCAAACTGGCTCACAGTTGCTGTGGAATTCGTATTTTCTACAAAGTGCTTTTTTTCCTACAGTGTAAGTGCACTGGTTCTTTCAAAACATATTTACTTTTAGGTGTGTATATATCCTGCAACTGTACAAGCTGGAAAGGGATATTCCAGGGGAGGGTGAGAGGGTGCTCCCTATTCCCCTTGAGAGCAGGACCAGTAATTGCTGAGGGAACAGCTTCCTTGCCAACTTTGGGTTTCAAATCACATAATGTTGCATTGGGGCCTGAATATTTAAATTTTTTAAACATCCGCTTGACTGTCTGCAAATAGTGTCAGGCTGCATCCCCATTCCAAGCTTAATCCAGTTTCCCTAAACCGAAATAACAGAACCGGATGCAAACACGAATTTGCCTGTTCCCATTACTTTCAGCTTAATCGCGTTCGATCACGATTCTGAGAATCCTACATGGCGTATGTGACTCAAGGGGGGACTCAAGTGGCTACTTTCTAAAAGCTGCTTTTGGGGGCTGCCCTGCCCTCTTCCTCCTGGCATGAATGCGCCACCCATAACGGACCCCTTCACCGAGGAAAACCGGCAGTGGGCAGCCAGCGATTCTCCCCGTTGCCCAGGGCACACAGCAGC
>MTQE01002208.1:16512178-16523572 GCA_014337955.1 Aspidoscelis marmoratus | reverse complement strand
AAGCTATTGGGAAAGGGAAACCCTAAACATGGATTCTCATCTCTTAAAACCGTAGGGTCCCCACAGTAAAACATGTAACACAGATCAAGAGCATGATCCGGAGTGAGACCTGTTGAAATGAGGGTTAACATTTACAACCCTTTGGGGCAATTTCTTTTTTTTTTCTTTTTTGTTTTTACAGCAGTTTTTTAAACCCTTCCCACATCAACTGACTCTCATGATTTTTTTTTAAATATTGTTTTTAAAAACTATCCCAATACATAAGTGTGAAGTTTAAAGAGACTCTGGGGGCCAGGCACTCCAGTGTGTTAAGCCAAACTGACGTGGCATCTGCGAGGATTGAAAATGGTTTGAAACCGAAATAAGCTTGTAATGGGGATGCGGCGTCAGAGTTCACTTGGGAAGGCAGGTCTATTCCCTGCCAAGTTGTTTGTACATTTGCATTGAACAGTGAGGAATGGTATGGGTAGAACTACTTCCTGCATGTTAGGTACAGAGGCCAGGTTCTCACACAGCTAGGATATTCTGAATTTTCAGCAAATGAGCACCAAAAACTATTTCAGATCATTCCGACCTGTTGCCTTATAAAACAGACTCAAGACGGACTTGCTTGTTCCCACTCTTCATTCATCCATATTTGGCATAGGGGAAACCCCCAGCTTTCTCTCCTCTCCTCACCAAGATCCCCTCCTCCTGCAGCCAGCAATTGGACTCTGGTCTATACATCATACCGTGACTTCATTGGGGCAGGAAATCCAAACCCCACCCTCTGTATAAACCTGCTGCCTCATCAGATCATGAAGTCCTTTGGCAGCAGTTTTCATTCACTGCTTGTTCTAACTCTCCCCCCCCCCTTGATCTTGTATACACTGTAGCACAACTTTTCCCCCATGTTAACAATTCAGTAGAGCATCTTTAAAGACTACTCTCCCTTTTTTCTTAGAATGGAGGTTTTGCACTGGATTGCTGTAGCAAAGCAGCATGGAATGGTAGGGACTATGGCAAAAGGGGACAATGACAGAGGTGTTATTGAGGCTACAGTTTGGCAAATCACCCCTGCTTGGCATGCCTCCACCTAGAAACCCACAGGGGTGTAGGAAGCAGCCCAGTCTGTCTTTCTTAATAGAATGGTGGTTTTGAGCTGGATTGCCTTAGCGATAATGGTGGAGAGCACAGTGAAGAGGGAACAATGGCTGAGGAAATCAGTGCTTATCATTGGATCAGAAGAAGTGGGTAGTACACCCCTAAAATTATGGTTCCTTCTCCAAAAAGCCTGCTTTCCACTCCTATTTTCCAAAATAATCCTAAGAACAGCATCAAGATCTCATTTAATCCGAATACAAATACTCGGTGTTTCAGGACTTTTAATCTGCAGAAACTGTGGATTCCTTGAAAACAGTTGGAATGTTGAAGACTCAAGCCAGTTTCTAGACTAATTATACCCTATGTGGGAATGCACCCAGAAGGCTGTTTTTGTGTGGCATGTAGGTAAGTGTAGCGGGTGTGAATTTTTGAGTTTTTGTGCAGTACTTTCTGATGCAAATAAAAAATGGAATCCATTCTAATAGAGAACTAAAAGGGAAAGGAAGGTGTATGTGTTGCTAATCTCACAGATATAAATTCCACCACACTCACAGACATGCATGTGTCTGTATGTATATCTCATTTGTCTACACTGACTACAAACACATTGTCTCAGGATCCTAGAAGAATGTCATATTATTCAGGAAGATTATTGCTAGTCACGTATTTTATGCATATAAACAGACATATTTTCCCTGGTGGAAGGGCAAGTCAGCAAACAGATCTCCCGGGAACAGATGGCTGAATGGATGGATAAATCTTCAAAACTATGAGAGGCAGAACACCATATCTAATGTTGGAATTTCAAACATATTGAAAGTGGTCTCTGTCAAAGACTGTCACTTTCCATGGACTCATCTATTCTGCCTTATTTGCAGCATTCTCCTATTCTAGTGCATAGCCTCTTCCATGTCCCTGAAAGTATCAGCAGTCTTACTCACTGACTTCCAAAACCTCAGATTAATTCACTGAATACAGTCTTGTGGCAGCATTAAGTTTGGAGTTGCCAACTGTTTTCTGGCTGGGATCCCAAGCCTATAACTGCTGCCTAATAAGCACAAATTCAGCAGATGAAGCATGTTTCCTATCATTTCATCTCCACCATAGGAGAAAAGCTTCACCTGCTAAATTTGTGCCTAATAGGCACCTGTTATTCAGAGATGTTCTTGTGAACATTTCCATTGGAGATTTGGAAAAACTACAGAAATGTAGCTATCATACATATTGGCTTTTATAGTGAAAAAGAAGTGCTGTGAACAATATTACTGTGAGATGTGTGAATAAATGGATTTATTTATAATCCATGACCAGTATAATTACATAAAATGTACAAATATATTCAATCTAAAAGCAACACATATAAACACATTTCAAATCAGTATCCAACTAAATCACATTCAACGTCATTAGAAAAATGTGTCCAGGTCTGTAACTTAGCTTAATTTGTACTATATCTCAGTGGCAGTGGCACAAAATTGAGCAGCTTCCCTTGTTATTTTTGGATCAGTTGTCTGACCTGCAGATTATTGTGTGATGCGTTCTTGAATTCAGTACCTTTCTTTCTCAAAAGGTGAAAGATTTATATGATCTGAAGAAAAACCAGAGTATGAGTACCTTTCTTTCTCAAAGTATGGTCTGAAGTTAAGCTAAGCTAAACAGGCCTGAATCTGGACAGAAGGACGCCTACGCGGAACTACCTATAGGCTATCATCCATTCTTTGTTAGAAGAACAGTAAGATCTAAAGAAGAAGAAACAGCTTAAATAAAATGATGTGGCTCCTCTTTATTAGGTTTCATAATGAAACGAAAGAATGAAGAGCTTTATGATTATAGAGGTGGTAGTACTCACCAGTCTTCATCAGAGCTTGACTGCATACTCAAAAATGAGAGCTGATGGGATTTGATGGGATTTGGAGTTAGTAATATCTGGGTGGTCATGATTTTTCAGGTGTGTCCACACAGCAAATAATAACAATAAAGTCTATAGTGCTTCAGAGAATATAACTTATGGCCCTCATGTTTTCCTCTCATCTCTAATCCAACTTTTCTAGCCTAAACTGTTTATGAGAGGGGAATGGTAAGACTGGCCTAATAACCATCCTGCCTGTGAACCACCTCTAAGCCACCCCAGAGGGACTTGCTTTTTTATTGTTTTACAAAGTATTTGGAAATTCCTGTATCTTCTCTTGAGTAGATTATGCCTCAAAAAGGAATCTAGTGCACCTTGTAAAGAACCAGTGTTATTTCTTCAAAACTATTCAATATACAGACAGCACTTAAAAGGAAGTCCAAAAATAAAAACGGACAACAAAAGGTTTGTGAAGGAATTGGAGATTCAGCGAGCAAGGTGCTATGATGCCATATTCAATAAATTATGGATACAGTTTGTATGTGGCTTAAGAGCTATGTAAATCAGCTAGATAACAATCTCCCATTTATACTGTTCCTTTGATGAATAAAGAACCTAAAGCACTTTACAAGATGTAGATAGGAGTCTGTTCACCTGCCTCTAAAATGCAAGCCCCTGTGGGGCGAGATGCAGCAAGCATTCTCAAGAGGAAGACGAAAGGGTCTTCTTGAATTGGCAGAAGGAATTGCAAGGGCTGCCAGAAAAAAGAAGAAGAAAGAAATCCTAAACTGGAATTGGGGCCAGGTTGCTGCTGCCAGCACTATTGCTCTTGTGCAAAAACAATGGGCCCTGGGATGTTTAGTGACCCAATAAAATGTGTGTCCTGGTTTGACATGCTATGCTGGAAAGACATTGCCTCTAGTGGAACACAGCCTGCCCTTGGAATGTGCTGGGGCACTGGAGTGACTTCGAATACAGCGTTTTTTAACAACTCTGTAGTTGGTAAGATAGTGCCCCATTAGCACTGCTTTAGGATGCAATGAGTCAGCAGTGAGTGATCTAGAAGAGGTGCTGCTTGCTGAGGACAATATTTTAAAGCCACAAGTCCCTGCGCCTATGGCTAAAGATGGACTCCCAGGGATTTTTTTTTAATGAATTGTTTTTATTGAATACCAAATATATGAATGTAACAATAAACCCAAGAAATATGAAAATATAGAACTAGTAACACAACATGAACTACAAACTAACAAGACACTAGTAACAACAATAAATTCACAATAAAGAATCTAAAACACATTATAAAAACTCTAACAGGTTGTCTCAATAACCTGTAACAATATCCATCAGAATAATAATAATCTTAATTCATTTAGGCTACATTTCCACAGGTAAAAAAAATCTGGGTTTTAACCCAGATTTTTTTGACCAGCGTCAAGGGCTCCTTGCAGCTGTTCCGACTGCATTGGGGCACTGTTCCGCCCCCCTTCTGCCCTGTTCCTCCGTCTTTCGTCATAATCCTGCTGCTTGACTTCCCCACCATTCTCCAACAGATGGAGGAAAGGGGCAGGGGTAGCGGCATGAGAGGGTGACAGGCAGAGGAAAAGGATGGGGAGAGAACAGTTGAAGAGGGTGACAGGTGGAGGGAAGGGATCGGGGAAGGGGATGGAGAAATGCAGCAGCAGGGGGGAAGGGCAGGAGATGAAGAAAGACAGGGAAACGAGATGGGGAAGGGGCAGGACACTGGCAGATGTGGAATGGGCAGGGTTGGGTAGGCAAATGGTGGGGGATGATGGGAGGGCGGTAAATGGCAGGAGATGGTATTCCTATTACATAAATATTTGGATTTTAACAGGATTCCACAGTGAGTCCTGTTAAAATGCAAATAGGGATTCCTCAGACCTTCGGGGAATCCTGTCCAAAGTGTCAGGATGGTGGGCCCACGAGCCATATTCAGGCCAGACCAGATGGCCAGTGGAAACGTGGCCTAAGTGATCAAGGAACCACTTATATTGAGAGTCTCCAGGAAGTGATGGATAGTAAGAGTTCAGGAAAGGTATTCAAATTTCAGTGAAGGAGTCCTTGGCCTCTATAAATGCAATTTGAAAAGTTATTAGTTCCATCAGGAGCAGTTCCCAGACTTCCCAGAGTCAATGTTGAATTGCTATTATAGAAGAGTTTTCCCAACCTGATGAAATTACATGCTTTGCTGTGATAAGGATGAAATTCAGTAATGATTTATGTTAAATTAACTTTTTTGAATTTTTATACCAATGAAGGAATATTAGTTCCTGTGTGGAGTGGATAGTTTCATGCATCATCCTGTTGACAATCATTTCATTAATCCAAAAGCAACTGATTATCTAACTGTCCCACCACATGTGTAAAAAGTGTCCCATATTACCACAGCCATGCCAACATAAAGAGGGGATTTGGGGCATCAAATGGGGTAACAGAATTGGCTAGTAATGCCAACAATACAAAATCTTTAAATAACAATTATCTGGAATTTGAAGTTTGAATAATTTAGACTTTTCAATTAGTATACCTAGTGATCTTTGACTCTCTTCCAGTTCTTTTCATTTATCACCAATTAGGATAGGGTAATTTCCTTAAAAAACAGGTATGATCAATTCATGGGAAGTCCTATGTTAATTCAGGCCTTTCCTGCACTTACAGTGGTGATAATCTGGATCAGTGGATCTCACTGATTCAAATTATGTGGGGCCCACTGATCCAGATTACATGGAGGCGTGGACCGGATCAGCACCAGCTGCACTGATGGCACTGATTTGGCTAGCGTGAACTTTGCAGCCACCTCCCTCACAGCTTTGAAAGCTAGGAACAATGGTTCCTAGCCTGTGAGTTGTGTGCGTGTATGGGGCTCTTCTGTAATGTACGATCTGGAACAAGGACCTTGGTCCAAATGTAGATCCAATTAAATGGTTCTACATCTGCAACAGATCAAATATGCATCTAGCTCCATCCAGTGCAAACAGAGCCAGGCCAGCAGTGGTAGGGCCTCCTTGATCTTCAATAACATGCAGATGAGGAAGCCTAGGATCTAGATTATGGACCTCCTTACTTAATCTGGAACACCAGCAAGTGCAGAAAGGGCCTTTGTCTTGAACTTGTGATGTCCTATATTTTTGTGATGCATATGTGGGGGACCTGTGGATACATGTGTCTCATGGGGCTTTAGAGGTGCTAACTGAAGAGACTTCATTCTACACTGCCATGCCAAAACAACACCATGCAAATATAAGTTACTATACCTTAAGAAGTATGATATGATGTTCATTGATTTAAAGGTATAAAAATGTGGCCCCAAGCTACAGTGTTTGCATGGTCAAATTAAAATTTTCTCAGCAGAAGGACAGACGTGATTTGCCATTGCTTTTTTTTCTGGAATATCTTTATATTTCTCCGTTTAGCTTACAGAACCTAGTGAAGCCAAGGACGAACCAGGATTTTCTTCTCAGCTCAGACAAAGTTTGGCAGAGGCAGCCCTAAAGTTCTACCATTTCGCCAAATATCTGAATAAGTGATTGAAACTGATTTATTGAGACAGGTGAGCAGCTGCAGGATCAATAAAAATATCTTCCAGACAAACAGAAAGGTCTAATTCTGAATTCTGGTTATAAAGGTAAGGGTAATTTTTTTTTAAAAAAAAAAACCCTCTAAGATACCACACTGTCCCACTGTCTAGGTTTTGGCTTTTCCAAAATTCTGCCTTGTCCTCCAGTCAGGATTTAGGATGGCACTGAGAAGCCAAAGAAAATAAAAATCAGGGTTGCAAAGGGGTTTATAAGCAATTACACATTTTGATTTAAAATCTGTCACAGCAGGACCTCCCTTGAAGATCTTAATGGTCTCACAGGTCTACATTGAGAGAGGCACTCTGCCAAGTCAGCCAAGTGGTTAAGGGCCTCAGTCTATGTTTCTATGTTTCTTAATCTTTTCTTCTTCTTTTTTTAAGGCTGTATTTTGCTCTAGAAAATGTCTATTTCCTTCTCCATACCATATCACTGTTGTGGTAGATTTATGGAGTGCAATAATTTTTTGCCCTGCAGCAAGTTTACCCCATTCCCTGCCGCAACCCGTCAGGCCACAGCCTATTGAATTCAGCATCTTGTCTTATACCCCACTAGTTCCTTCTGAGCTTCTCAAGCAGAAGACAAAGGCAAAACCTTCACCTTCTCTCAAATCCCTGCAAATGGCCTTTAGAGACACCCTACCTGGAGTCAACACCTAGCCATCCATTCTAGTAGCCATTGATTCACCTTGCAACATTTATCCACCTGTTAGGATCACAATGACACAGAAACGTCTCCCATCATAAGGGAAGAGGAGGGATGTACCTCAGGCAGCAGATATGAGGGCAGGGTCGGAAACAACCACCAGAGCAGCTTCAGAGCAGAATGTGCTGGGAAGAATTCTCCAGAAGAACATTCTAGGGATTTCGCTCCTCATGCTAATTCATGAAGCCCCACTGATTCAGGCACCAAAACACTTTTCTGTCACAGTAAAGGGATAACTTGTTCCCACTGCTCCATAAAAATAATCTGTTCACAGACTGAGTCACTGGTAATTTCTCTGGAGCACCAGCACTGCCTTGGGCATAAGGATTTTCAATATTTTGTGAAGAAGACTGATCCTCTCTGAGTTTTCCCATGTCGTGGCAGTGCTTTGACTTTTCTTACTTAGCTTCCTCTCCTTATTACTTGTATTTCTCCTTTCTTTTCTCTGCTACCCTTTTTCTTGCTTCACTTACATAAGCTAGAGCTTCCTCAGTGACTGAAACAAGGATGCAGGGAGGGAGAATTCATAGCTAAACAAACCATTTGCAAGAGGATATTTTAGTTTTAAATGCAGATGGATCCATTATTCATCCATAATTACATTTTAAAGTCACGCATTTAAATGACAAGAAGCTGCTGCTTTGCTACTTTGGTGCCATATTCAGAAATGAAATGGCACAGAACTGTCTGTCAGGCAGGTTGATTTGAGATCAGTAAGGAAAGACTTCCATTGTCTTCACTGTGAAAACCTCCATTCTGCTGGTTCAGATCACCACTGTTATTAAATCCCTTTGCTCTTTGAAATGAGATTTCACATTTCTTTTTTTTTTCTTTTCCTCACCGAGTGCCTATACCAGCTTAACACCGCAGGAATGATTCTGGATTTTGAGCTCAGTATAAGACCTGGAGTTCTTTAAACAAAAAAAGCAAAATTTGCTCCTTGGGCTTGCTTGTTTAATGCTGGGCTGGTCAAGACCCTAACAAAACAAGCTGCAGGGTACAGTCCTGGCAGAAAGAGGCTGAGGTTTCTCCTTCGAAAAGCTCTATGGTTCATCTCAATGACTATAGTGCCACCTGATGGAGCAAGGTGGAATGCATACCAGCAGGAAAGAGGCTGGCAAAGTCCTGCCTATTAATAGATTGAATGCAAAATATTTAATCTAAATCACGGTTAAGTATATTCAATGATCCTTTGAATCTATAATTACAATTTTCTTTGTAAAACCTTGTAAATCATTCTTCACTACTGTTGGCTATGACCTTTGCCACCTCCCAGCACTTTACATCAACTTTATTGAATGAATCTCACACTTGTTCACTCTAAATTCCAGTTCAGTTGCCCTTTTCCTTCTAATTTTCACTTTGTACTTGAAAGTCCTCTTCTTTACTCAAGGGTAGGAGTACCTTCTATCATACATTGCAATTCCCATCATTTTCTTTTGAAATTACACACGCATGGCACCTGGTTATTTCTAATATCTGAATTGCTTTATTGCTTCCCCAAAAGCCTGCCTAGAAATCATGCTCCCTGATGAACTGACAGTTGTCTGTCATTCTGCTTCAGACTGCCAAAGTGGCAACCAGAACAAATTTGTTTTTGAAAACTTAAAATTCAAGGGACACAATCACAAAGTGGAACAGAAGATGTGAATGGCTGTCATATCTGAGTAGTAGAGGTTATTAGAAAAGGGTTCCCATGTCCTTCCTGGCAAGTTTGGGAACTGGCACTAGAGGTAGACAGAAACTGTTGTTCACCAAACCAGTGTACAAAGCAATAGATCCCTGGAGAAGTGCCAGGACATTGGCCAGTTCTCACACCTAGATGACAGGAATCAGCTATTGTGAGTTGTGCTTGTATAATATTATGCTAACCTCCTCCTGTCTCCAATATGGTTCTTTCCTCACTGGCCCTTATTCCAAGTTATATCCTTGGGGTCTTCCATAGTCTGCACTAGCATGTGAATGACAGGTCTCTGTTCCTGATATAATTCAGAATAAAAGCCTGTGCAGAAAAGGCCAATGTTTCTTGAGATACTGGCAGAGGTACTTGTTCAGTTTAAATGCTACCATTATTACTGCTATTAGGTGGCACCAAACTGAATTTGGCTCCTGATGACTGTACAGACACAATGCTATCTTGGCCTGTTTTGAGTAAAATATCTCATTTCTCCTAGTGACGATTCAAACAGTCTCTTTGGTCCCATCCAGAATATTGTTATACCATCTTTCAATTTAGAATGTCATAGTTGTTTGCAGTGATTCACTAAAATATGATTAAAAAAACATAGCGATTACTTCACGGTTGGTTGCTGCTCAATATCGTTTGTGCTGTTTCCAAAAGCCATGTTCTCTGAATTAAAAAACCACTTTCCAGTCAAAGAAATTCTTTGCCAATGCATCATATTCAGACTATTGGACAGTAGCTGTGTTCACACCTATGTTTTAATCTAGATTATGTCCACTTTATTTTCTGAGTTGTATAAAGCCAAAAGCAAACAACTTGTCACTTTGCTAATGAGTTATCTCACTCTGAAAGTGGACTGAAGCTGCATTAAAATTTAGGTGTGAACACAGCCAGTGTCACTTTTAGTGTATAGTAGCAGTTCCCATCCCACTCCACTGATATTTTTTTTTCTTCTAGGCCAGAGAGCATGATTGCTTTTGTGATGTATGTGCAACCCTTTTGCCCTTGCTCTATATGCAACTTTTGGTTTCAGTTAGCTGCCATCAAGTTGAGTTCTATGTCATCAAGTTGAGTAACTATGTGGACAAATGCTGACAATTTCTCATAGCCCTTCCAAGGTCATTTCAGTAGTCTTTTGGAAGTCATTAATCTACCTTATCTATTGCCTTCCCATTCTTCTCCTAGAGTGTTCTGCATGGGCCCTGAAGAACCCTTTAAGAACCCCTTTGGTATGCATTGGGTATGCTTTCGCTATGTATCTTCTCCACTGAGGGACTCATTAGGGCACTTTTGAGATTGTGTCATCCGCAGAAATGTTGTAGAGTTCCAGATTTAATGGGGCTTTCTGGCACTTTAATCTGAATTAGCCGTAGACCCCTTTAAAAGGGTTCTGCAATCTGTTCTTGCACCATGAAGACCCGATTTCAGGCCAATGGGGTCCAGGGGTGGGCCTAGAGGCCACCATTTGCAGCAGGGCAACACAGACTCTGCACCTCTGTGCACACCCTACATAGGCCCACACATCCTACATAGTAGTTTAGAAAGCTGCCCTCAACTGCGTAGCAGGAGCACAGCTGCTACATAGGCAACTACACAACCACGTCTCTCTGTCATGCCCACTGTAACTGGAAATGACTCTTGATTGACAGTTTCATGGGCCATTCACACTGCTCTGCAGGCGGAAATTCCTGCATGGGCCTAATCGGGGCTGCAGGGTGCATGCTACAGCATCTGCACAGAAGCCCCATTTAGCATCCATTGCTATCAGGTGCTATATGCCCCATGCGGACATATGGTGTCTTTGTTTACATCTGGATTTCCCAAGGACCGGATCCCAAAGATCTGAATTTACTTAACCCAGATTATCCACAGTAAGTGTGGAAACACCCCTATTTTCCTCAACCTTCACGACTAAACTATGCAAGTTTCTGTTTGATAATCAGTCTCTCAAGGGAGCAGGCAGGTTTTATCGTGAGCTGACTGATTTGGTATGAATTGATATGAATACAATACATGTACTTAATAGTAGAAGAAATGCCCTGCTGGGCTGGACTAGTGGCTCAACCCATCTACCATCCTGTGCTCACATTAACCAGTCCAATGCCCATAAGAAGCCCAGAAGCAGTATGAGATTGCATTTACACTCTTCTCATTTACGTCTCTACCACCCCACCCAGGAATTGTCTTGAGATGCATAATTACGTACAATATTGCTGTTCAGAAATGATACCAAACAGTTCAAAGTGAAGGAACAGCATAAAAAATGAGCACAGATGCCACTACTACAACACAGACTGACTTTATACAATAATATATTGTATAATGTATTTCTAAGAAAGAGTATGTCTAAAGGAATGGATACTATGAATTGAATGGTGACAACTCATTAATATATATTCTTGTTCTTAATCTGTTGTTAACCTGCCTAGAGGCCTTCAGGTATGGGGCAGGATAGAAATGTAAATAATAAATAAATA
>MTQE01002208.1:16469905-16505299 GCA_014337955.1 Aspidoscelis marmoratus | reverse complement strand
TCATTATGACTGTTATGTCTCCTCCTCCTCCTCCCCCTCCTCCTCCTCCTCCTACTACTACTACTACTGTCATCAATAAAATAGATTTGTTAAATTTTGCAGCTGTTTGAGAAAGGGAAGGTGGAATTCCAGTCACACTTTTCTGAAACGTTGGATCTCAAGACTCACACTTATTTGAAAGGGAAGTAGAAACTGATATCATCCCTGACAGAAGCTGGCTCCAGACACCAACCGAAAATCACAGTACCAAGCAAAATTCTGGAGAAAAGCCCCACTGAAATTATCATTTGTTGAACAGACAGGACAAGGCTGACACTGTCTGTGTGTGATACAGTGACATGCACATCCAGGTATTTTGATACTGCAAAATAGCCAGAAGGGTACGATCACCACCACTGCACATACACAGACATCTTTTTTGGCCCCTGCACATCCATGGCAGCAACAGCAAATATGGTGGCTCCATCAGAGCTGAGTTTTCCTGAAACAGGCACTAGCAGGATTTAAAGGGAATACAGCAGGAGTGTGATGGGATGGCCACATGCATCTGTGCCACAGTGCAGTAATAATTTCACTATATATCTCCCATCTGGATGGGGTCGGAATTAAAGTGCTCAGCACTGATGTCACACCTTTTTATTTTTCTGCACCTCTTCCATCTTCTGCTGTTAAGATATCTGTGTGATCCCCCTTAGCAGCAGCCAGGATACCAGACTGGCTAAAGCAGTGGATCACCCCCTCAAATGTAATACAAGTGTTCTGAAAGTTAGGTACTAGTAGAGAACACAAAATGGCAAAGAAACATGCTTCTTTCTCAGCATTGGTGTACAGGCACAATTAGAGATGCATGTTCTTTAAAAATAAATTTTAAAAGCAAAAATTAAAACAACAACAACAAATAGATACGCCCCAAAGATACCAACAAGTCATGGCTGCGGCTCACAGTTTGTCCTTAACGTAGCTGTGGAGATGCATTCAAAGTTTTTTTATTGCCTGCAATATAATCAGAAAGTCACTCCCTCCAGTAATCAGTGGAATCATCAAATTAGCATAAATTCTATTAACAGTTTTCCAGACTAGACGGTCTGAGCTTAGGTCCCCTTGACACAAACAAAAGAGGAGATAATTGCTTTACAATAAAAGAAATGGCAAAAGGGCCCCTGATCAGCACTTACTGTTTAATTCCTCTTCCTTTTAAATCCCATTGTGCATAAAAGGACCTTCTGATTCCCTCTGTTCTTGTCCCATGAAATCAATTGCACAGCTGTCGGCCACTAGAAGGGGAGGGACATTTGATAAAGCTTTCGCAAAGGAGCATGATGGCGAAATGTGTGTGGATTTAGCTGAGAGAACGAATCATTGATTAATTGCAGAAGGTCTTGGAATATTCTGGAAGGATGAATTTTGCGGGGCTTCTCTTCTTCTTGGTGCAGATTCGAAATTCCCCAGCCATCACTGGCATTAAGAAATGGATGCCTATTTGCATCTCGTGTGGTAGAGAGCGTGAACATTCCAAGTGTTTTTTTAAATTATTCTTTCTCTCAATGCAGAACTAATTGGCTATCCTTTTTTATGCTGAACTCAGTGGGCCATGCATTACCACCACTCTGTTTTTGTGACCTTTGTTCACAGTAGAAAGCTGTTGGTGCGGTTCAATTAAATCTCTCTACCCATTTCAGTTATTTACCTTTTAACATGTGTGTGGCATTCAGAGACCACAATGTATCCCCACTCTTGTACCACTACGGTTAACAAATGGGAAAGACCACAGGATTCTGGCACCTTTAACAGTTCCAGCCAGTTTGGTCTTGCGGTTAGAGCGATGGACTCATATCTCGTAGTCACTGGGTTTCATTCTACACTCCACCATGAAGCCAGCTGGGTGCCCTTGGGCTAGTCACAGCTCTCTTTCTGAGTTCTCACAGCCCCACCTACCTCACAGGGTGTCTGTTGCAGGAAAAAGAACAGAAGGTTTATCAGTCACTTTGTGTCCCCTTAAATGGATGAGAAAAGTGGTGTAGGAAAACCAACTCCTCCTCCTCTTCCTCTTTAAATGAAAGAAAACTGTGAGGCTGCAGCACAGAATTCAGAACAGACTTTTCCTTGCAACTGTTTTGCCTGGATTTGCCTATCCCGAACTGGACTCATCAGCCATCAGTGGCCCTGCAGCAGATGTGGATGGTCTCCTACCTAAATCTTTGTTTGCAAAGCCAAGTCAAGATAGAAGAGATGGATTTAAAAGGTATAGCTTGTCATGTAGATAACATCTAATAATGAAATTTCCTTTTTTACACCATTTCAACAGTGCACAAATTCTGTCCTATTTTTCCCTATCTTTCTATCATACCTCCCATCTTCATGGGTGTTTTTACTTTAAAATGGGCTATTATATCCTGCTCGGGATTATTGTGAGAATATGTAGTTTTCCTCCACAAAATGCATGCACAAGAGTTGACCTCTTGCTTTGTTTATTTCTGGCAAATTCCAGTGAGGCTACTTACCACCATCACTCTTAGCCCTGCCCTATCATTTTGTGAACATGTAGCTTTTCTGAAAAGGTTTATTGAATTCTGAGGACTGGATGCTCGCTTTCAGAAAACAGGAATGCTACTGTATGTTTGTGATTATTTTTCACCCCTCAACAAAGATTATACCTCCATCCACAGAACATAACACTATCCCTGCTGTCAGTGGTAACATGACTAGAGAAAAAGTGAGAAAAAGTGGGGTGAAATCACAAAAAGTGGGTGGAGGTTCCCATATATTCCATCTAACATAGTACTGATACCAAATATGCCACTTGTTGGGGTGGATTCCCACTCAGGGAATAAAGCGGTTTAGAAACAGTTTGGGTATTCTTTGTCCCCATTACCAATAATTTAAAACGGTTTAGAAATGGTTGGATCCTCTTTGTCCCCATTACCAATCCACTACCGGGCCCAATTCAAGGTGTTAACTCTGACTTATAAGGCCCTAAATGACTTGGTCCCCAAATATCTAAAGGAACACCTTCTCCCATACCGACCTGCCTGTGCCTTAAGATCCAACGATGAGGCCCTCCTGGTTGTCCTGCCACCTTCAGTAGTGAGGTTGGTGGGCACCCGGGAGAGAGCTTTTTTGGTGGTGGCCCCAAGACTGTGGAATGGCCTCCCCCTCGAGGTGTGCCATGCCCCGTCATTGTATTTATTTAGGAGGGCTGTAAAGACATACCTCTTTGTCTTGGCCTTTGGCTGAGGTTTTATTCTCCCTCCCCAGTTACAACGACATCACTGTTAATGCACTAGGGAGTGCACAGTTTTAAATTTGTTGAATTTTTAAGGTGTTTTTAAATGTGCATCTTGTTGTAATCTGTATTTCATTTGATCTGTATCAGTTTTAATTTGTATCCTGTTTTAATCTGTTGTTACCCACGCAGAGACCTTTGGGTATGGGACAGGATAGAAATATAAATAAATAAATAAATTTCGGGGGGGGGGTGAGGAGTATTTGGCTCTAAAATGGAATAAACAATACACCTAGTTTTTCAGGTGTTTCCCTCCATTTTTGCAGTTAAAACACTTTATCTTTATTCCTTTGGGAACACTACAGCAGATTGAGGCAGAGCCATCATGAAATCGGTGGGATTTCTCCTTGCAATACAGTCCCTAGTCAGATTTTTAAAGTGCCAGGAAGCCTAAAGCTTTTCTCCGTCAGAGCACTTCATAGTTTTGTTTTCTGATAATAAGTAACAATTCATCCCATACACTTTCATTTTCCACCCACTCACAATGGTAACAAAGTTACTTCTCGCTCGCTGCAGAGAGGAACCTGCCTTAGTATTCCACCCAGCAGAACTCATGCTGTCTGTCAGCCAACTGTCTCTCTCTCTCTCTCTCTCTCTCCCTGCTTGAAATTTAGGAATTATCTGTGCGTGTGTCTCTGAGGCTAGGGGTGGCTGGCTGTTGCTTCGGTTGTTTGGGTTGTGTTTGTTAACAAGCAGGGCTGATGATTTTGTGAAACATGTAAATGGTGTTTAGTCTGTGGAATCAAACAGGGGCAGCAAAAGCAGGAGGAAGGGGGCTGAGATTCCCCATGTCATCAGATCAAAGTCAATGGGGAGAGAGGGGTGGGTAAAGGGTGAGGAGGGGAAAGAATCGCTTTCCCTAATCCATTTTTTGGAAGTGTTTGAAGAAAAAGGGACCCAGGGAACAAAACCTCCTTGATTTAATGTTCCCCTCACTTGGAGCAGTAGCAGGTATGCAAACAACATGCTTCCATCACTGTGAACAATGTTGTACTGAATGAAAATCAATATTTGTTCAGAGCACGGGTGCTGCTGTTGTGTGGAACCTGTCTGAATGTTGTGTATTTCTTTGTGTTTTCAGGATGCAGTTTTAGATAGCTCAAGTAAAATCTGGGATTTGATAATAACAAGGCAGAGAGGAAAACCAACATGTTCTTGGTGAAGACAAAGAAGAGTGGGCATGTGTACATGCATATGTGGAGGTAGAAAAAATGAAGGGAATCATCAGAATTAAGGGCCTGTTACTTGGTGAACAGGGGAAGTCTGTGCTGCACAGCTATACTAGCCAGATCTGGGCTGCACAATTAGTGTGCTCCCACATGCACCCTTTGCATTTCTTCCAGGTAAAAGGTGCGTGGGAGGGGGTCATGCAGCCTCAGTTGCACACTGCTTCACCCAGTCACTGCGGCAACAGCCATGGCAGCACTTAAGTGATATGCTGGGTAGGTATGGGATAGATGAGGAACTGCAAACTGGAGACACCTGATCCACGCACCCCATCTTCACTTCCCTGGGAGAGCTTCCCAGGGGAGTGATAGTGCAAATTTGCCCTAAGAATCCTTAATAAATTGATTCCAATCATGTGCTAAAAGACTCTTAGGGAATAGTTTTATTGAGAAAATAAAAGGATATAGCTATAGACGGAAAAATAATGTATCAAATAATCCAGCTGTTTGTTGTCTCTGTCTTTCCCATCTACTTTCTACAAGCAAAGGGCCATAAAGCTTGGAGTTTCTGTGCTTCAGTCGCTGACTTGCTCTGCGTCCCTTCCAATTAGTTTTTTCTCAATAAAGTTTCCTTTTAAACTAAAGGCACAACATACATCTGTAAACCAAGCCCATAAACTAATCAAGCTGTTTTCCTACCAGCCAAGAAAAGGGATTTGCATTTTTATTTCTGTTTTAAACTGCTTGCGAACAGCGCCAATACTGCAGAGGAGAGAGCCATATACATTACCTAAAATGTCTACTTCTGTGCTTTGGGCTCTGAACAAATAGACTCACTGGCTAACCTCCTGCAAGTGGCTTTATCTATATCTCTCGCTGTCACTGTGTCAGCTTCCATCTGTAACATGGCGCTAATCTACTCCATTCTAATCTGCAAGTCTGCCTGTCCCAATCTAATCCCTTTTATCCCAGATTCATTAATCAATTCTGCTGCATTATTTGTTATACATAGCCTTGCCATAAGGGACACCTAGGATTACACTGGATGCTCCTCAGATGCCAAGAAACATAAGAGTGTGGCTGTTAGCAATACCTCATATACATTTTGAAAAAGAAATTGTCACAGCAGAGAAGTTCACTTATTTATTTATGATAACAGAAATTGGAGAATCGAATTAGGAACTGGATTTAGAAGCTTCAGGGACCATTAAAAGAATCAAGCTTTCTTGGCAAGGTGAAGAAGGAGATAAAAGGTGTTTCTTATATTTTAATCAGGCATTTGGGGACATACTGTCAAGGCTGACTGGAGGAGGGCACAGCATGCCTGTGGTGAGGACATTTATATGCCATGAAAGAGCAGCGGATGGTCATTTAATTTTAACCTGGAGAAGTGGCATCCATTTGGCTTTTCTGCCAATAGGAAGCCAATCTTTTGGCATTCAGTACTCTGTACCACCTATGCGGTGGTCACACTTAGGGTTTAATCTAGCTTCAGTCCACTTCCAGAGTGAGAATACATCAGCGAAGTGACAAGCTATTTTCTTTTATTAATTAATTTTCATTTGTTTTTGATACAACAATAATAAAACTTCAGGGTTCATGATTGTCACCCCTTTTTCCCAAATGTCATATAAAAGTCCATTTTTCACAACTGCTGACTTCCTACATTTTTTCAGGATCTTATTTTATTATCCTAGTATCTTCCATTTCCACCAGTCCTTAGAACAGAAAAAGAGTCAACCGAAACCAGCAGGTGTCAATCCTTCTTCCTGTAGAAATTCTATATATGGTCTCCAGTCTTTTAGATACTTCTCGATTGTTCTTTCTTTTAAGAAGGTCATCAGTTTGTCCATCTCCATGAATTCGGACAGTTTAATTAGTCAATTTTCCACTGAAGGTATTTCTGGTTCTTTTCACCTTTTTGCGTAAATTATTCTTGCTGCTGTAACTTTGCCTTTGGGATAGATAATGTGTGGGGGGAAATTACTGGTCACTTTGCTGAGGTGTTCTCTCGCTCTGAGGGGTGCTTTCTGACACAGGATATAATCAGGCTTGAATTCAACTTGAGTTCTCCCCATTCAAACAGTTTGCAAGGAATCTGCCATTTCTGCGGATTAAAGGCCACCGAATGTGGAGTATCCCTATTCAGATTAAAAGGGGTCTCGCTGCTAGATTTAGAAATACCCCACACTATTTAGGAAAGCAGGAACGCAAGCAGGTTTTTGGAGAGGAACCATGCTTTAGGGGCATTCTCCTAAGTTTACCCTGATCCAGTGATAATCCATGATTTCCTCTGCCCTAGTACCCTCTTCCCCAGGCTCTCTGCCATTGTGTGCTAAGGAGATCGGGCTGGCTGAAAGTGCAGGGAGGGGGGGAGGAGGTGAAGAATGAACCAGGCCTACAGTAGCTAACAGTGTAACAAGAGATCAGTGTAACAAACTTTGGTGGCTTCCGTCCTGAGGTTCCAAAGTATGTCAGCTCCTGTATAAAAGCCGTATACAAAATTAGTATACAGCTTTAAAATGTTGAAAAATATGTTGACTAGGAACTTTCTGGAAAATTTTGCATTTGGAGAATATTTTTCTATTTTTTTTTTTAGCTGAATACACAAACAAACTAGTGGATAAAAATCACAATTGTATTTAATAAGACTTTGGTGAAAGGCTGATGCTGACAGTCAACCAGAAGCAGGAAATGAAGCAGAAAAAGTGACAGCCAAACCAGTCCTTGATTTACTCAACATAAGAACATAAGCAAAGCCCTGCTGGATCAGACCAAAGGGCCATCTAGTCCAGCAGGCTGCCTATGCTAATCCTGCAAGCAAACCATGAGTGCAATAGCACCCTTCTTTCTATCAGCTGCAAATGACGGTTCACCGGGGAGCCTGTGGATTCTTTCTAAATATAACATCAGCCTCCACTCTGTAAGTCACCAAGATCAGTTTTCTTCTGCAACGAATGGTTTTGCCTGAAATTCTGAGCTTATTCAGCACAATAGTGCCAGGCTTAAATTTCAGTAAAACTATAAAGGAAGAAACTCAGTAGATTTCAGCAGCTTTCAGAGGACAGCTATATCGACATGAAAACCTAACAAAACAAAAATAGTTACATATCATCTATTTTGGACAATCATAATGCACATTTAGATAATTGACAATGCTGCTTTGGTTCACAAATAATTAATTAAGACAGTACTGCTGTCTCCAATCACTCATTTTCAGAACTTTGCTCAAGGTTCTAAATTTGGCACTGGGGAAGCCCAGATTCTCTTCCTAAGATGCTCAGAATATGACCAGTATAGAAAAGATAGATTTAACAGAATAGGCCTTATGGATGCATCTTTTTCTCTTCTTTTTGTGGCAGGATTATTTGAGGTAACATATGAGAGTAGGTAGCCTGAAAGGCATAGTCTCAGCAGGCCATATTACCAACTGTAAAAGAACATTTAATGTTCTAAGTCATCTCAACATTTTCTCCAAAGTCTGATCTATGGGGAGAAAAGATTTTTTTAAAATGTTTAAATTTTTTTTAAAAAAAATTTAATGCTTTTTTTCCCCATACCACCAGGCTATGGAATGGTCTCCCCTTGGAGGTGCGTCAGGCCCCTTCTTTGTTTACATTCAGAAAGGCGGTAAAGACGCACCTCTTCACTCAGGCCTTTGGCTAAATGCTCTTTATTCTTCCCTCCTTCCAAACACCACTGTTTTAAACTGTTTTTGTATTGTTTTATTCTTATTCTTATTATCATGTTGGTTTCTAAATCTTACGCTGGTTTTATTATTGTGTGATACAATTTTAGTGTGCTTGTTCTTAAATGTTGTAAGCCGCCCAGAGACCCTCAGGTATGGGGCGGGATATAAATATAAATAAACAAATTCACAAATGTATTCATAAGCTCCATTCATTCTCTATGTACTTTTCCTGTACATATTAATTCCCAATCTTTCATACTGTACAAACACAAAAATGCAAACAATTTTTCATTACTTCTCACATAACCCACATTCCACAGTTTGTACATTTAATCCATTTTATGTGCATATGTGTCTGTTCCCAAGTGAATTAGCAAAAATCAATTTGTTTGCATTTGTGTGTTTGCCAAGATCTAGGAATTGTTCATGAACAGAAGCCCATATATAGAGAAAATCCAGATAAATATAACCCATATCCTTAAAAATATATTCAAAGTTGAATAGGATTTGAATTTCTAGGGATCCTTCAACATTTTCTTGCACATACGTGTGTGAGAGTACTTATTAAAGACCAAAGATTTGTCACACTTGACTTCTTTATGGAACATCAGTTCATCTACCAAAATCTTTTAAGGTTTGTGGAATATTGGTTACTATATTTGCTGATGCTGGTGAAGTTTTTTTCCTTAGGATTCTTCAGAAGAACATCAGTACGTTCTAATAACAGGTTAGATGGTTTGCCCATCAGGTGATGGTTGATAAAATCCACTTTTGTTGTTCTTCATTCTAAGGTCCATTAAAAAATCCAGTGCATTATTCTGCTATTTTGAAGAGACTAATATTGCAAAATTGTGTTCTTCTTCTGTTGGTTAGTATGCTCTGCCTTCTCCTGGGCCCTGCAAAATTACCTGACACTTTTACTTAAGCTTTCCTCAACTCTTGGTATTCTGCTGCTTCTAAACTGCCTTTCAGTCCATGTGTATTCTGAGAACTAAATCTGCTTGCTTTTTATTCACAGCACATAATCTACATGATTTTGCTCAGATGGCATTTTGGTAATGGGGTAATTGTAATTTGTGGGGAAATAATGCTGTATATTTTTCCCTGGGAAAATAATGTAAGAAAATATATTCCCAGAACCAAATTACATTATTGGCAGGTAGATTGTATCATTTTAAATTTAATGTTGAAGGACTGTATCATTTTAGATCAAATGAGAACCAGTTTTAATTATTTATTTGAAGTGTGTTAATCCCTTTTAGGGGTCCACTGTAGCACTCCAAGCAATCTAATCTAGTCCTACCAAGTTTAGTAATGGTATTATACGTCTATTGAGCTATCTCGTCAACAAAGTGCTGGGGAGGCAGCCAGGTTTAGTCTCTTCTTCAATGTAAAACATTCCTCAGCTATTACAATGCCTGTGGTCACTCCTAAGGTTTAATCCAGCTTCAGTCCACCTTCAGAGCAAGAGAACACATCAGAAAAGTGACCAGTAATTTTCTTTCCACATTATCTATCCCAAAGATGAATTTTCTGAGTTATCTAAGACTGAAAGAAATGGCTTGTCATTCTGCTGATGAATTCTTTCACTCTGAAAGTGGACTGAAGCTGGATTAAACATTAAGTGTGACCATGGCCAATGGTTTCTTAACAAACAAGGAGAGGAAATTATAACTTTTCTCAATTAATCTGAATACATAATGCATGTATATCTGTGTGTGTGCATGTGTGTTAGAGCATAGGGTGGCTTTCCCTAGTGCCTTAGAAGGCCAATGAAGGACAACTGGATTTCAAGCTTTTAAAGGGATGGGACCTTTAAGGAGGCATCTCCATAAATGCTATCCTCTAGCCAACCTTAACTGAAGGGGTGGTCTTTAAAGAACAGGGGCCTATTCACACTTGGCATTATCCTGGAATAGGAGCCTGCTGTCCACATGCTGGTGCAGGCTACAGCAGGCCCCAAGTGAGGCCCGCCAGACTTTGTACTACCATGCAGACCATAGATCCCTATCCTGAGATATACTCCAGAAAAAAGCCAAGTGCGAACAGGCCTCGGGTCTCCACAAGTGCTGTCACTTAGCCCATCTTGACTGAAAGGTTGATCTTTTAAGGACATCTCCACAAGTGCTATCACCTAGTCAACCCTGGATGAAGGGTTGGGCTTTTAAGAACATACCTGCTCCATAGGTGCCATCACCTAGCCAAGCATGGCTGATTTCAAAAAGCTAAGCAAGATTGGATGTCTTTAGTGCTATATTTGAATTAGCCACCAAAAAAATAAAAATAACATAAAAATCCAGCACTGTAGGCTAATCTAAGAAGATAAAGAAAACATTTTTTAACATCTAAGAAAACTATTCTGTATTATGATAAAGGAAACCATGGATGTATCCAGATTGTCACCACAAATTGATCTTTGAGTTTGGGTATATTTACAACTACATTTTGGAGAGTAATTTCATCATATTGTGATTATTTTCTTTTTCAAATCCCTCCATATTGTTTTATCATTTCATTTTCTTTAGGGCAAACCTCTTAATACAATTTCCATGTGGACTTGTCTGGATATATCTTACAGAACTCAGACTCCTTATCATCCAGGAATTATCTTTTATTAGATTCTGCCACTGTAAAATTTAAGTGCTAATGTATATTTTCAATTCCTACCCAATTCTAGCCTTCAGTTTGAATTCTGTGTTTTTTTGTATATCTGTGAGACATTGGCACCCTGCAACATAAAGGATTAACCTGCTTCTGTGCCTATCAGTGAAGTTTTAGTCACTTTCTTTACATATTATCTAATCCAAAGATCAATTTTCTGAGCTTCATAATACCTAAAAACAACAACTTGCCACTTTGTTGATGTGTTAACCCACTCTGAAATTAGAGTGAAGCTGAATTAAAACTTACCTGCCCACAGACAGGCCTCCTAATTCCAACCATGGTAAAGCATGGTCTGGAATTGTGCCATCTGCATGATGCCACAACCTTATCTGAGAATACCAGGTTTGATTTCACACTTCTACATGAAGCCAGCTGTGTGACCTTGGGCTAGTCACAGCTCTCTTCTAAGCTCTCACGTCCCACCTACCTCACGGGGTGTCTAATGTGGGGAGAAGAACAGAAAGCTTTGTCAGCCACTTTGAGGCCCCTTAAATGGGTGAGAAAAGCAGGCTAGAAAAGCTAACTATTCTCCTCCTCAAAGCTCCAGTGGCTGGCCTCTAACAAAAATTCCTAGCTTCAGAGCCTCTGGGGGACACATTTCACTAGCACACTATGGTATCCTGGTAGTCCTGAACATGAGAGGCATGTCTTCTGCACACCTCAGGATCAGGGCCTTCTGGTAGGCCTATAGACCCAATTAAATGGCTCTGCTAGTGATACTGAATAAGGTCTTCCTAATCTGGATCATGCTCTGTCTAATGCAGATGGAGTGGACAGGTGGGTGGCATGGTCACCTAGATTTGTATTAACATGCAGATCTAAAAGGCTTTGGTGGTTACCAAGTGGGCCCTTAATTTGGATTAAGGGTCTGTGCAGAAAGGGCCTTAGGTGTAGACATACTCTCAATGTGTCCTGCTATACCTCTATACTAGATGTGCCAAAACTGTGGCCCTTCAGAAGATGTCAACCTGTTTCCATCACCATTTGATGTTGGCTATACCAGCTGGAGCTGTTGGGAGCCGTACTTCATCAGTATCTGGAGTCTTGCCAATTCCCTTCCTCTCTTTTTAACCAAAACAGCTTATTCTTCCTGTATCATCAGTCTTATTTATTTTTTATTTTTATGTGCCCAGTTAAATGTGAACGTATCAGCATGGTGCGGTATTTTTAATTTCTTCCTTCCCAAATCACCTTGTGTGCAGACACCAATCCTGAGTGTCACTGAGAACCAAGTGTAATTAAGGAACTAGGTTTGGACAATGAACTATGTTGCATTTTTGATGCTGAGTTTTGATATGTTTTAATATTGTATTAAGGTTTTAAGCTGATCTTGTAGTAGTATTAGAAGTCTTAGAATAATTACAAAAGATGGGGGGGAGGCTCCTAAGAGGCAAACAAATACCAATATGCCAACCCTAAACCTCTGCCTAATTAGTATGGCTTTAGCTGTGTAATTGGAAAAACCTGAGGCGGCCTAGGGTGTTTTTCCACTAGCACTAGAGTACCCATTAAGGACCCTAAGTGCTAAGTGGAAAAACACCCCCAGAGTAGGGCCCTTTCTGCACTTCTGGAATATATCTTGGGATGGCAGCCTGCTGGCCACAAGCTAATACAGACCACGACAGGCCTCGCCTGGGGCCTTCCGTAGTCTGCACTAGCATGCAGATAGAAGGCACCTATTCTGGGATATATTCCAGAATAAGGCCAAGTGCAGAAAGGAGCTAGGTTTCGAGATGGGATTGTTCAAACAGCAGTTTACCCCTCCGCTGTCTCCTGAACACCATTCTCTGTGTTAAAAAGGCAGAGAAGGGTTGGAAACACAGAGGGCCACACAATACTGGCCCCTAAGGCGCCCCCTTTTGTTATGTCTGTGAATACAATGCAGCCTTTGCGTCCTCCTGTACGCAATCCCGTTTTAAACGGGTTGCAAGCCCAGTTTGGAGACGTTTGTCCACGTGTAGCAAACGGCCGGCGAAAAAATTAAAATGCAACTACTGCATAAAAGTCGCCTGATGGGACAAAACATCTGCGTGCTTTGCAATTTACAAACTTCCAGCCCCGCGGCTCCCTCAACAGTTTTTCTTATCTGATTCGAATACTATAAAACCCTAAACTAAGCTTCACGACATCCCTTCAGGTAAAATGACGGCAGGGCGACCGCGGGCAGCTGCTGCCTCTTGCTTGATCCCGAAAAGGTCCCCGGCGACAAAGTGCAGCCAGCCACACCTGAAAGGCGCGTGAGCGCCTAAGGGGGAAGCAGCTGCAGGGGGGGGGGACTGAAAAGTAGTCTTGCCCTTAAGAAAAAAGGCGGAAGGAACGTCCTTTCCCGAAATGAATAGATCAGAGAGTCCTCGTTCGCTATCACCACTCCTTGTTTGGTATGTTTGAGGAGGCGGAGGCATCCTGCGCGGCTTCACCCTGCCAGTACAAGGCAACCAATCAGAATCGGACGCCGCGTCTGGCTGTAGCGATTCAAACTGGAAGGCGCTCCGCGAAGCCGTTTGTCTGCTGGCTCAGGCGGCGGCGGCGACTGGCGAGTGGGCGGCCGGACGCCGTTAGCAGCAGCAGCAGCAATAGAAGCCGCCGTCGTGTCTCCCACGTCGCACCTCGTGGACACTGGTGGGTAAGAGGTGGGCAAGGGAGCTGCTGCGTTTGTATTTTCGGGGGAGAAAAGCCCCTTCAGCTGATAGGCAGGAGTAAAATTAGGCTTCACCGCCTTTAATTAACCTTATTGAGCTCCTTTACCTTGCTAGGGTGGTTGAAGCTTCTCCCTAATTGCTGCCCTTTTATAGGGTGAGAATGTGAGAGCTACCAAGTTTAGACGCCGTTTCCTTTTCCTTGGAGCTCCGCTTCTAAAATAACCTTTAAAAAGGTAAAGTGTTTCCTAAGCGTGAGGGGAGGACGGGAACCATCGACGTTTTGAAGCCGTTTTATGCCGCCTCCTTTCTCTCACCCACTCGCCCTCCATGCCATCTGAAGGTGTTAGGACGGAGACGGCCTGGTGAAGAGTGATGCAGAATGGGCAAAAGTGGCATCGCTGAGAGCTTAGTGAAAAAATTTGCTTAGTGATAAAATAAAAATCCCCAATAGGATTTTGGAATTGCCCCGTGAGACTACCTTTGGGAGTGGCTGAGCCCAGGGTTAGGGCAAACTGCCTGAAAGCAGAGGATTGCTAGTTCAGCTCCCAGCCTCTCCCCAGAAGTGGGCAATAGCAAACCACTGATGCATCTCTGCCAAGAAAACTGCATAGAGGGGCCTGTGGAGTCTGGGGGTGGCTGTAGCTCAGTAGTGCAGATCAAATGGCATGGAAAGCAGAGGGCTGCAGGATGTAGGTGAGAACAAACCACTTCTGTTATCTCTGGCAAGGAAACTGGAAAAAGGCGTCCATAGAGGTGCCTGTGCAGTCAACAAGGAGTGGGTCACAACTTGATGGTACCTAACGGCAAGAAGTCTTTTCTTTCTGTCTATATAAGGTACTGCACTTGAGAAACAGAAATTTGATGGGGCAACAGCTTCCCACATTTATTCAGTGTTTCAGTGAGGTCCACCCTCCTGGAGATTAAGTTTGCAAGTACTTCTGCAATTTTGTGTAAAAATAGCAAATGAGAGAAGATGGAGAGGGCAGACTCTTAGGCCTGAATCCTCATTCAGACCTAGTAGGGGATTAGATTAGGTATGAAGGACAGTGTTAAAAAGATACATATTTTTTTTTTTACCGTACGTATTTTGAGCAGAGTTTCAAGTGGAAGGAGCAATAAAGGAGAGAAACGACAGAGTCACTAAAAGGAGTCAGAGCATTCATATACCTGCAAACACTGGAACTGGAAGAGCCAAGGTGATGCGTAGGAATGTATTGAGATAGGAGTATGTAAGGATAAAGATGGGCAGAGGGGGTAAAGCTACAAAGAGGCCTTGAAAGTAAGAGCGAGGGGCAATAATGTGATATGAGCAACATTTTACTTGCAGATTTTTATAGCAAAGAAAGAGGACTGTCATATGCCTGAGAGATGTGAGAATCAAATGGTATGATTACCATAGCTGGAAATTCTGAAGCTAAGGTTTTCTTGAGAGGGTGAAGAGGAAGGATGTTTTTGCACACTGTGTTTTTTTATGAGCATTGATGAGAGGATAGTAAAGTATGAAGGGTAGAAGCAAAAGTAAAGCTTAGCCTTTGTGCCTAGTCATTATACAGTAGTGGATAGTGATGATTTCAGGATGATTTGAATCCAGTGGCAGTGAACCGTGCAAGTAGAAATATCAAGCCCTGAACAGAGAAGCATTGTGAGAAGAGCTAGTGGAGAGTGAGAGTACTGGATGTCATTAATGTGTGGGTGCTAATGTACAGTCTAGGAACTCTGCTATGAGAGGGAAAAAATAACACATGGCAGAAAATTGATTTCTAGGGATTCAGTGCAGAAGGGTAAGCCTCAAGAACTCTTTGACAATGTGTTAAGACAGAAGCAAAGAAACCAGGACATGAAGGTAATCAAGCAAGTGATGTATGTATGCTGTGTTGACCTGAAATGGCAGAACCCTCTTAGGCCTGAATCCTCATTCAGCCATGAAAACTCATTGGAAGACCTTGGACTAGGCACTCCTCAGCCTAACCTACCTATCAGAGTTGTTATAAGGTAAGAGTGTGAGGAAAGAAGAATCCATGCTGCCTTGGGATCTCTGGAGGAAGAAAAGTTGGAGAATTACAATTTTGCACAACTGTGGTTTTAGCTGCTTTTATTCTTTGTGCAACGTTTTGAGGTTAAATTTAAATGGGAAGCATTATGTAGATATTTTAAACGGCTGTGAATGCCATTTTAAAAAGCTAGGAATAATCAAGAATAAAGAGATGAAGAACTGTTTGGTTTAGGCAGTGAAAAAATCCTTGGCTATTTTGCTGAGGAAGTTTGAAGTGGAGTACAGGAGCAGGAGTGTGGAAGAGTACAATAGAAATGTTGGAGATAAGCTGTATATAGTGGCAGAGAACAATAGGACAATGAGGCCCAAAAGGTGAGATGGGATAGATTGGAGGGAGTATATGGAGGTGGAGTATGAAGATAATGGTAGTCAATTTCTCAAGTATCAGCTGTTTTCCTTGCACAATAGTACCTCCTTTACTTCCTTTTTATGCTAAAGCCAATGCCCTAAGGTCAGAAGTCTCACTTGGAAATATTCCTTTAATCTGATAACAGCTACTTTTCTATGTCTCTAGGTGATTCATTCTTTAGGTTCTAATCTTGCTGGTGGGTTGAGCCTACAGGACAGTAGAAACCTAGGAGTAGGAGAAAATATTGCCTCCCACAGGTATCTTTTAAATGGTTGTGAGCAATGGGATGATGGATGTGTTGTAGCACAATATGGGCCATAAACCATAGTAAATGAGCTTGGGTCCTTTCTTCTAAAGATGTGCAAAGAGCTGTCCTGAAACATTTGAAACAGTCCTACATGGTTATCGGGGAGCCCAGTATTTGTGGGTGCTACTATGTGTGCATTTTCCTGGACCTTGGGAGAGAGTGTACATTGCCACCCACATCAATGTAACACTAAGCGAGTGCAAAGTGAGCACTCAGCCCCCACCCCAAGAGTCTGGTAAATATGCAGTAGGCCATGCAATCACTGTACTTCCTGATGATGATGTGGGGCTGTTTGAAAGCAATTGTTTGGATTCTTTCTCCATTCTTAAAATGCTGGGGGAACATTATAGAGGGCTGGTTTTGTGCAGGGTCCATTGGTTTGTTTCAAAGCTTTCTGAAAATGTGTATTTGGGTACAGAGGAGCGAGTCTGTCCATCAAACTCCATGCATCAGCTAATCTGCTGAACTGCAATTTGTGGTAACTGTAGATTAAATTTGTAGTGTTCTAAGGTGCAGTCCTAAACTCCTCTCTGACAATTAGATGCAAGTTAAGAAATGCATTCTGACTACTGGTTTAACTAGGAGTTCTGCATTCATAGCTGATACAGAGGGAGTTACTTTGCTTCTTCAGTACACCAAACATTGGATAATATCTGTTATTTTTACAGAAGGGCACTGAATATGAAATTAGCACTTCATATTGTTGATCTATTATTGCAAGTGTACATCACTTCAAAGGGATTAATTTTTTGAGTATTAGAGTTGCAGTATGGGAACTGCTGATTGGTTAACTCTCCTGTAAAAGTTTTGTAATGTAATATGCTCTCTCCAAGTAGAAAGATGGACTCTGGCATCTCTAGACATGTATATCTGATGTAAATAAGTTATGAGACTCATAAGTTAAAGTTAGTAAAGTTTAACAATTCAAGAAGTTCTATGCTTCAAGTCTGTTGCTCTTTGCTAAAGTATAGTTTTCTTCGTATAAAATAAAATAAAATAACACATGTTGGCACTTAAGGACTAAAACACAATTCTTTAAGTGGGATCTGTAACAAAATGTTATCTGAGCACGAGGCTGGTGATCATGTTTTCCTTGCTGGGTGGCACAGTAGACAGAATCCCCTTTTTTAAAAAAAATATTTACAAATTTTTACATGCTTATATAATAAATAGTATCTTGAATAATCTTACAATATAAATGTAAACAACATAATCATTTGATCTCATCCTTACAACTTTAAATAAAAATACAAACATAAAACTTTCCCCAGTTTGGTCTAGTGGTTAAGGAGTCAGACTCTTTTATCTGGGAATACCAGATTTGATTCTGTCTTCCTCCATGAAGCCAGATGGGTGACCTTGGGCTAGTCACAGCTCCCTTCTGAGCTCCCACCCCCACCTCACAGGGTGTCTTTTGTGGGGAGAAGAATAGAAAGCTCTGTCAGCTGCTTTGAGTCCCCTTAAATGGGTGAGAAAAGCAGGGGAGAAAAGCCCATTATTATTCTTCCCCCAAATAGAACAAACTAATCCTTAATTCAGACTTATAAAGAATTTTGTTAATACCCTCTTTCAATTTATTATTAATGTCAGGTCTAGCAATATATAAGTATAAATCCCTCCAACCATTTCCGACTGGGTTTCTTATTTCTCCCAATGCATTTAAGCCTCTTTTGTCTATATATACCATATTTAAATTGATCCATAACATAATGATACCAAGTATCAGATTTACAATTTTCCGTTGTTTTCCAAGAAACAGCTATAGTTGATAAGGGAGCTTTCAGTAATTGTTCCAACATATACTTCTTACTTTCTTGAATATTTTGCCCTTTAAATAGCTGTAATAAGGCCATTTCTGGGTATTTTGACATCCCCATTATTTAATCTCTGAATACCACATTCCAAAAAGGTATGATTTGGGAACATAACCACCAGATATAATACATTCCCTTTAGACCACAATAAAGACATGGTAGCAAAGCCAAATATTTTTCTGCTTGTTACCATCAGCACTATCTCAGACATAACTGGATAAAGGAGACATGCAGAAGCTGAAATAGCTGTAACATCTGCATGATCAGCAGTGTTCTGAGAAGTGTGATGTTGTTGCTACTACTACAGAATGGAGGGAACAAGACTATACCCATCTTGATCCAAGCCCAACTCTGGCTCCATTGCCTAGCAACAACCAATGGCATTACAGAAATGCATGAAAAAACTGTCTCCTTGTCCTTTCTTGGAGCTGTCCATTGGCTCCTCTGTTCTGCTGGAGGAGCAGTGGCTCACCAACTTCTACCTTGTGGGCCTTCTTACTGTCTTCTGTCCTCCTTGCAACCTTTCTTTAGCAGATACTGTTGCCATTACCTCTCCCTGTGCTGCTGCTTTTTCTTCCTTTAGCTTGGACTGTGGGCAGAGAAGAGATGAGTTTGTCAGATGTTTCTTTTCTTTGCACTTTGTTCTGCGTCCTAAAGGTTAAGGCTTAGATGAAGGTGGACTGCCTAGTAAAAGGCACCTACAGGAATCCAGTCTGGCAGTGCTGTTGCCCCCTCACTCTTCTTGCTGTGGGATGGAAAAGGGGAAATCATTTCCATATCTTGGGTGGTCCAAAGAGTAGAGATCATCCATGCCCTGTATAGCATGTGTGGTGAAAAGTTTCATGGTGACTAAAATAAGTTTACATTATTATTATTTCTTACAGCCTTGCCTTTACCCACTTATTTTGCATTTCTTTCCTGTCGGTCATTCTCTGGTCACCCTACATAGTTAGTCCACATTGGGCTGTTTGGAAGTTCTTAATTTTGGCTGAATCTTCAGATATCAAGTAAACATACCTCTTGTTGTATTTGAGGATTTAGAAAGTTTAAAGTAAAAATGATTGCACATTTCTGAGCTTTCCTACAAATGTGACTGTGCAATATTGTATATGCCTGACAACATGGCTAAACTGCTATGTTTGCATTGGTTGCATGTTATTTTAACATCACACCTGGACTACAGACTCACTGTATGTTAGCACAGTGCAAATTTTAGTTTTATGATGTAGGAAGCATTGCATGCTGTGTCAATTAGCTTCTAGAGGTATGTCAAACTGGTTTGGTCTGTTTGCAGTGAACTGGGTGATTTCCATGTCCACCAAACCACCCTGTATTTTTTTGCAGGGGGGGGGGCGGGGGATGGTTTGAAATGAACTTGAACCAAAGGCTGTTCTAGCAAACTTTCAAACGGAACTGTCCTGTAGTTCACAAAAAGGTTTGAAGCAAACCTGAACTGAGGGTAGTTGGTTCAATACGAACTGATCCACTAAATTTCAGTTCATGTACATCTCTATTAGATTCTGATTTAAAACAGAATCTGTGATGTCAGAGTTGGAGAACTCTGTAGAACAGCGTCTCAGCCTTCTAAAGGATTAGAATTTGTCTTTGACCCTTAATATGACAAGTACCTTCCATTTCCTGTCTTTTCTTATCTATGACCTTTCATTCTAAAGGTTCTTTCTGTAAATCCATGAAAGCTGTGTAAATGCCATGTTTTCAGAAGAAAGATGTTCTCTTAAGTAACCTTGTCTGCATGAAAAAAATGATTTTCCAGTCCCATTTCACTGTGAAAGTTTTCTTCTCAGGGTTTTTTGCTTACTGTAAGTGAAATAACATCACTGATATCAATTAAGTGATGGGTCTAAGTACTGAAAACTGCAGGCCAGAGTTTTTATTTGGGGGTAAGATCCACAGAGTTTGATACTATTTCTAAACAGTGGATGCAGGAATCTGCTTTTAGCAATTCTGGTTTATACATTTTAATCTTCTGCTTTATCATTTTGTTTTTGGAAGAGGAAAAATAATGTATAAATGTTTTTGTGCTTTTCACTTCTCTGAACTTTAATTCAAGGCAGCATTTTACAGAGTGTTGGAACATGCCGTTTTTATTGCAGATTACCTTCCCCTTCTGCATGCCAGGTTGCAATTTTTTAAAAATCCTTTTTTTATACATGTGACGCCCACGGCCGGCGGCCACCAGTTGGAGAACTTGAAGTCCGTGGCTATAGTGGCCGGACTGGAGAGAGTTGGATGCCTGGCTGGGGCCTCACAACTGGTGGCTGCCGGCCGTGGGCATCACAATACAATTTAAATGAATGTAACTCACTCTTGAGACCCCGGCTGTGTTACTCAATGCTGTTCCAGGGTGGGGTGCATGACATCCATGCACAGCATGCCTTATCTCCACCCTCTTTGAAGCTGAAAACAAATACTTGGAAAGAAGAGGGGTGTGGGGTTGATCTCCAGCAACTCCCCAAAAGAGGCCACTGTTATGTGCTAAAACTGTTGCATAGATGTGCCCATTTAGTCAGCAAGAATTGACTCTGACTTAATGGTACCAAACAATTATACACTGTTTGAGGAAGAAGAGGTAGCTTTAGTTGTAGAAGCAGCTTCTATCACCACAAAGCTACAGCTACATAGTAACCCATTCTTAAAAATTAGAATTCTGAGTAGTATTCCAATTGCTGTTGTGTATCTCCATTCCAACTATCAACCACCTCTAGGATATTATGGCACATGTGTGATACCTAACAGCCATCAAATGCTGCAGATGCTTATTTCAACTGAGCTCTCCTAATCATCAGGGCTAATTTTAGCTGCTGGCGATATAAAAAGTAATTTCTTAACAGACCCATTATTCTGACACTCTGTAAGCTGTTCGGTTTTCCGGAGTTGAAATGCCTAGAAGTTGCAGTCAGTTGCTGGGAGGAAAAGAACGAAGCCTGCTTTTTTTCCTAGTGCTAATGTTTGAGTAGTTCTGCTTCATAAACATCTAATCATGAGAGGCTAACCTGTAATCCTCTCACTTATAGGTTTGAAAAGCCATTTGTTATAGTGGTTTTGTCTGGAAGGGCAAGAGTGGATGAAGGAAAGAAATAGCTTAGAGATAATAGGCAGTCTTGTCCTTCTTGGAAAATGTTACAGCAAGGAAAATGTTACAACATGTGGGCAAGCATATTTCTTGGCTGATAGGTTAGCCCAAGGGTAATGTATGAGCATCAATTATGCATCAACTTTTTAAAGTTACATAATATGTAGCATGTAGGGTGGGAGCAGGCATGGGTAGCACTCATGCATTTTGTGGAAACATAATTTTGTCATTTTGCTTGACTGGGGCTGAAGGGAACATGACTTTGTTTACAGTGTCACTGTGAGACTTCAAGTGGGTGAATGCTGGGGAAGTAAAACATATCATCAAATTGTTTCTGAGGGACTATGGGACATAAATTTATTAAATAAAACAAATGATGCCTTAACTTACTGAATATTTTTATAAGGACAGACCTTTCTACAAGTTTGTCAAGAGTCTCCTGAGATAGCTAATGTTTCAGAGGCCCAGCTAAGGTTCTGTCAGTTGATATCATATGTTTTGTTCACAAGGAATGGAGGAAATACTGTATTATTGTAAAATCATTTTAGGAGGTTGCAATATTTTTGAAAACTCTTGCCATAAAGGAAGGGTATTTTAAAAAACAATAAAACATCAGAAGGAACACCGACTCGTGGTTTTCTCTTTACTTCCATGCCCCAAAGCAAGTCTTGCCTTGATTTATGCCAAGGCCTTAGCTAACTATCATTTTTGTTGCTTTTGAACACAGGATAACTCCAGTGGCTCCCCAGTGAGGCAGGGCCCACAAATAACTTCTTAATAAATACTAAAAGTTGCCTTAGGACCATCATGTTTAAGCTCACACTGAGAGCTTAGGGGAAAAAATGTAGCAGCTATACTTGAAAGGAAGTGGAAGAAAGATGGATTGCTTGCCTCTAACTCTGTATAAGATCCACTTTTATCCACAGTGGCTCAAATAGCAGTATAACATTGGTTAATTTACACAACTATCAACATAATCTTTTAAAATTTCTTTTGGGCATGAAAGGCAGAATAAAAAGTCACACCTACCCAAAATGATTCCATTTCATCTTAGTAAAAGGGAAAAGTTCAAATTAAATAATTATCTTAAGAACCAATTCTGCCATAATGACGCCTCTGTAATCTATTCTACACCAAAGGTGGGGGGGGGATAATGGAGGAGCTGAAAGGACTTCCTGATTCCCAAGTTAGCAATACACAACTTTCATTTTAGCCTTTCATTCAAGAATGGGCTGATGCTAGTTTAACAGTGTGGCAAGTTTGGTTTGTGCTTCACTTTAGTCTAGCAACAAACCACTCTGTATGTGGGACTTTACTACATGTAACTTATTGAACTGGGGAAAAATCTTAGAAATCTGTTTTAATTTTAAATACCAACCAGTAGAACAAATTCAAATTTCTGTGCGGCAGTTTTCAAGAATAAATTGCTCAATTGAGGTTACATTAAATAGAATAAAACTTTTTTTTAATGTATCATAATAAAAGAGTTAGCCTGTTGGAGTGGGTCCACTATAGAAGCTCCCTATGTGGTCAGCCGCCATCTTTTGGGCTAAGCTTGGTGGAAGAATAATATGGAGGAGAATCAAATAATTTTTGGCACCCTGATCAAGGGGTAGTCTAGCTCTTTTGGAAAAACTTGGATTATAAATGCACAAATAAAAACATTGATACAGATAAAAAGAGGTAGCAGTGATATATATGGCAGATAACATATTTTTCAAATACAGTCAGACCCCCGTATCCGCTGGGGATACGTTCCAGCTTTTACCATGGTTACCTGAAAGAGTGGATAATCATGAACAGGCCTTCTGGTTCTGGGGTCGTGCAACCCCAGAAATGGAAGTACATTTCTGGCTCCCAGAAGGCCTGTTTCATCCTCCAGTTAGTGTTGGAATAGGCGTGCGACACCACCAGACACACTCCACCAACCTCCCATGTGTCTCCTTACATTTTAGGAGGAGCTCTGGTGGTGTCGCACACCTATCCCAACGCTCTATGGAGGCCGAAATAGGCCTTCTGGAGGCTGAAGTAGGCCTTCCAGTTTTGATTGCCCTTATGGCACCCGTGGTGGTGGTGGTGGAGGGAGCTGATCCGGTAACTGTGGTTAACTGAAACTGTGGTTACTGAATCAGTAGATACGGGGGTCCGACTGTACAGTAATTTAAAAAGATATAAAACAGATTATGCTTCAGTTTTGTGAGCTCTCCTTCAAGAGACTAGAAGCAGCTATGTCAACTGTTTTATATGAACTCTGAGTGTTCGTTTCTCAGCAGTTTATACCTGTAGCTGAAATATCAGAAATGGGAAGCACAATACAGTGGCCAAAAATAGTCTTGGTTTCATCGCTGCGGGAAAAGCAGCATTCTGCACCAGGCTGTGATTGACCCAAAATGGGAGCAACTATTCTTGCAAAGAGGCTATGCTTGTTTTTTGGTGCTAAGCAGTGGTAAAGCATTCTTTCTTGAGCCACTTGGTGAATTTAAAGGCTGATATCTGGATCTTCCAAGGTCATGTAACCCCTACATTAGATTGGCTGTTTTGTTAGAAGAAACTACTCTGTGCCAGAGATCACAGCTTGTCCTTCTGCTATCTATTCTAGCAGGGCATACCATATAAGGATATTTTTCTTCTGTAAGAGTATTATTGATGATGCTTGGAAAATGAAGATGGAGGAGGGAAGACATTTAGAAACTTTGTTTCATTGGAACATCTGGAATTTTCCATGCTATACCCACAACTGTAGCATTTTCAATCAAAGTATCTTTTGTACCTTGTGGCCTTCTAGCTGTGAAGGCAGTGTATTGTCTGCAGTAGATGCCAGGAAAATGGTACAATGTAAGCGCTGGTGGTAATTTATTACTGTAGTTCACATACACATTTCTCCACAGCTACATGGATTGAAAAAGCAATTTCCACACTGCTGAACTAGCAATTTCTCCTTTAATCATTGTTGTGATGTCACTGGCTCTATTGCTTTGGAAATACGCTGACCATGTCATGGATTTTAAAAGCAACTTGAAATGGAAGAAGTAGCTTGCAAAAAATAATTATGAAATTCGAGACAGTCCCAAGATTAAAATATTTTTCCTATTTTGTGTTCATTGTTATACAAGTTTAGACCTTAGTTAAAACACTAAACTACCATGTGCTTTGATAAATAAGTTCTTATTTGTATTCTAGTCCATGGAAGATTGATTTAAATCATGGATTTAAACCCTGTCAGAAGAAGCCAATTTATTTAATTTAAATATTGTTTTGAAAAGCACGCCTGACAGCTGGTTCATTTTTGTACATCTAAAAAATTAACTCTGTACTACTTGAGGAATACAATATTGACAAAATGAGGGCAATTCTTGTCAAATCACATAAGACATATAACCTACCTTGGTTTTGCTTCATACTTAGCACATTTGTATTATGTCTGGCAGTCTTTTTGAACTTGGCCTTATTCTGGAATATATCCCAGAATAAGGACCTGTTATCTGCAGGCTTGTACAGACTATGGAAGGCCCCAAGTGAAGCCTGCTATAGTCTGCATTAGCTTGTGGCCAGCAGACCGCTATCCTGAGATATACTGCAGAATAAGGCCAAGTGCAGAATAAAATCTGAAAACCTTTACAAAGGTTGGGCAGTTTATTCAAGCGATAAAGACATCCCATGTGTTGTAAAGTTGTCTGGTAACAGAAAAATGTATCCAATTCTTGTTTTCTTTAAAAAGTCATATATTTGCAGCCAATGTAATAAGTGCCTGGTAGGGGTGTGCATGAATGTAATTTTCGAATTCAATTCATAACTAATTGAATATTTGAAAATTTGAATGTATCCAAATAATGAAAAAAAGAATGGCTGGACATTTGATTTCATACAAATGCATTCGTATTTATTTGTACGAATAATTTAGAGATTCGTATCTCTGCAGGTACATACACATCCCATATGAATCCTGTTTTCAGCCCATGCATGCAATGCATGCTTACATATCAGTACACATATGAATGTCTGAATTATTCATACGAATAACTTGAAATATTTGTATTCGGAAATTTGAACGTTTGGACATTCAATTCATATACGAATGCCCGAATTCGTACGAATAATGAATATTCATGCACATCCCTAGTGCCTAGTTTCATTTGCTTACATTCTCTTAAGACTGATTTATAAACAGACTGGGAGAGTGTATTTGGTGTTTGAGAGGTCTAAGAAATAGGTTCTAAGTATAGAAGATTTGAAATTGCCATGGATGTAATGTAAAAGGAGATTACGTGCATATGTGGTGGGAATGTAGGGTGGTTTAAACATTTTGGCAAAAAATGATGAAAGAAATGGAAGAAGCAATACAGAAACCAATTGAAAGCGTGCATGAACTGTCTCTTAGGGAGAAAGAGGGAGAGAAATCAGGAAGTAAACAAGGATTTACTGTTGAAATAATTATTGGTAGCAAGACAATAATGTCTAGGCGGAAAGGAAAAGGAAAATGGACAAGGGAGGCATGGAAATAGTATGCATGGTAATTGTTTATATTTGGCATGAAAAGAGATGAAAGAATTAAAAGGAAACAAGGTGAAGATAGATTTGGGGGATTGGGCTAATACTGAAGCTGCAAAGGATCAGGAGGAAAGGGGAAAAACTGATTGTATATCTGAGACTAAGGTCAGGATCATAAGAATTCATGATTTTAAGAAATTTTAGGTTATCTCATCCCAGACCATGTCCTCAGCCGCTGTTTGGCAAATTGCTTTTTGAACTATGAATTTAAAAAGTACTTTGTCTCAACAATCAGTTCCTTGAAGGAGAGAAGTCACTGGTGGTGTTAGCTCCTTGAGTGAGGCAAATAAGTCTTTGGATTTTGCAACATTCATAACTTTTCAAGTGGAAAGTAAATGTATGTATTCTTGTTATTTTGAAATTATAATAGTGTTTCAAAACTTTCTACAATACCATGCAGAAACTATTAAATTCATTGTGTTTAACTTCTAATCAGATGGACCTTTTCACACATGGCTTTTGGGCATGGCCAAGGGATGCTCTAGCTCAGAGTCCCCACATCGTGGGGTCACTTCTATCTTGGAGCAGCTCCATGCATGCATGGCTGTCCCCATCTTTGATAGCTGTGGAGCAGCAAAAACTTTTCCGTAGCTATACTGGGAGCGCTTATGGTGCTCCCACTGAAGTCCTAGATCAATGATGGCCAACCTATGACAAGCCCTTTTGGGTGACACACATGGTCACCCTGGCACCTGAGCGTGTAGTGCTTGCTTGTTCTTGAAGTGTGCAATTGAAGATTTAGCAAATGAAATTCAGCAACAAAAGTCACTAATGTAAAGAATTATTTGTTTTTGCTTTTAATAAAATACATATATCAAAAATATAACTTTTTTACTAGAGCTACAAATATTACAAAATTATGGATATTTCTAGATGTGACACAGCACCTGAGTTAAGCTAGGCTTTCTTGCGAATTTTGACACACTGAGCTCAAAAGATTCGCCATCACTGTCCTAGATGCAGCCTTTGCACTTCTATGCGAAAGCTACGTGGGTATGGGGTGGTTACAACTGCACAATCATACACCACATCACCCATTCACACATAACTTGCTGCAGGGCAAGTTTCAGGAAGTGTTGGGTTGGGGCAGTATTCACAAATGCTGCCTTGAACCTTTGCCGTATGTAGATTAAAACCTCCTTTTGAAAATGTGGTTCTTTTTAATTACAAGATACTGGAAGCTAAGACCTTAATATGTTGTATTTATTATTTATTTATATTTCTGTTCCCCCCCCCAAAAAAAAAATATATATATATCCGAAGGTCTCAGGCTGGGTAACAGCATTTAAAATCCAATACATTAAAATAGTGAACAATCTACAGGTATATTAAAACTGTTTGGTGAGATATACTATTTATCTTTTTCAATGGATATATCATTTTTAATTCTTTAATTCAAATCTAAAATTTATTTCATATTTTAACATTTTCATCTTGAAGGTCTTCCTCCTTTCCTTGATATTGTCTGTAACACAGTCCTAACTAGTAGCAGTTGGATTTGTTTTGGATTCATTTCCTAGCAGCTTTGTTTTCTTTTGTTTTAGTTTTAAACTAATTTTTAAACTGAGATCTCTCTGTTCTCTAAACTTCTGGCACAGGGATAGTGCTTTGGAAAGAAAACTGTGTTACAAGTTGCCTGAGATGGAGCTGTGGGAAGTATATTTTTGTTGCAGTCATAGTCTAGATCATGTATATGAAATGGTAAATTGGTTGAGGTTTCCCATGTGGATCACCTCTGATTTGTATCATCCATAATTTGCTCATTCTAAATTTTTTGTTATTTTCTAACCAGCAAGAATTGCTATGTCTGGAAAATGCAAGAGGAAAAAGACCCTGTTCTCTGACTTGTTTCAGGTTCTTGAGGCAAAGATGGAGACAACAGTGCTGAATTTACGGAATCTCTTCGACCAGCTCATGCGCCAAACAGAACATCTTAGTGAAGGCAATGAATTATGTAAGTTGTCGCATCTGTGGATCCTGTGTAGATTACTAATATCAGGATTATAAAAAAAGTTAATTGCTGGTACCTTTTCCACTCTGTTATTTAAAGAAACCTTGAATCTGACGGTAAGTGGGAGATTTTCCAGATTCTTTAAATCATTCAGTTAGCATTTGTTAACTGACACTGACAGCTTGATTATTGGAATGGATGGCTTCCTTCTATAGAAAACCTATTTGCATAACTGGTATGATGTGGTTTCTAGGCAACAACACAGAACATGAGGGTAAGACATTACTGTTCCTTTAGTTCCTTTATTCTTTCTGTTGCCTCAGGAACATGATCTTAGAGGGCCTTGTAGCATTGCAAGTCTTGAAGAGCCCAAGGGAAGTCTATGCTATGGCACACAGTAACTGGGACTGCAAAGAGTGGCTAGAGGGTGGGGAACATTGGTTGAAGGCAGGTTTGCCCGTTCATGCAGAGAAGATTGCAGCTTTGCAGGGTGGAATGTTTATATGCCCTTTAGGGCAGTGTAAAATAGCAAAAGGAAATTGTCTTTTTCCTTTCAAATCAATATTTGTATAATTATCTTACTGAATAGTGTGGCAGGCCCAGACATCTATAATACTAATCTGCATCAACAGAAGCATATTATGGCAGTTAAATCTAAATTTGCTGCTGAATGTGTTCCTAGCGTGCTAATCTGTGACCATAAAATAATCTGTTGTCAAGTTAATTGTAGCTGCCTTTCTACACTTAAGCATGAAAACTGTCAGGAAATTTGTATTTTTTGCTTAACTGGCCTTAACCACATGCACACCAAGGTATGCTTTGATGCGTGTGGGGTTTCTTAACATGGAATAAAATTGAGTTGTCCAATAGAAATTACAGTAGGCAATAGAGGGATGCGAATCTAACTACGATAACTAGTGCAACTTAATTTTCTGTGTGCTTATTCAAATGTAAGCTTTATTGTGATCTTTGTGAAGCTTACTGCCAGTTAAATACACATAGGATACTACTTCTGGCCTGTGTCTAAATAATTAAGTTTGCTAACATCCATGTTTTACTATTTTAACTCCATGGAAACTTGGGAAGCTATTAAGAAGGAATGCAGGGGAATATTAGGAAAGTGGTATATTAGAAATGCATTTATTGTCCATTCTTCCCAGTATTTATCCAGCTGGCCAAGAATTTTGAAGAATGCAGGAGAAAGTGGCAGAAAATGGATCATGAAGTGGCCAAGTACAAAGATCTACTGATGAAAACAGAAACTGAACGGACTGCTCTTGATGTGAAGTTGAAGCATGCCCGAAATCAGGTGGATGTGGAAATCAAACGAAGACAACGGGCTGAAGCCGATTGTGAAAAGCTGGTGCGTACTACATTGCTTCACTTTAGAAGCTTCCGGTAGGCATGATGAAAGCATGCTGGCTACGTCTTTTTTCCAAGATGGAGCCATCAGCAATAGCAAGGTAGAGCAGGCCAGGCATGATGGAGAACGGGGGAGGCTGGAACACCATGGAGGTGTGTGTCATGAATGGTTCATAGGTCTGGCCAGGAAGTTCTAGATTTGATCTCAAGCGGTTCACCTGGCTTGCAGTTTGGTTTCATTGTAAAACCAAACTACAGGTTTGCGTTTGTGAATTTCCTTAGGTTCTGATTTAAATTTCTCTATCCTTCACTGGATAGAAGGGACTCGGCCTGAAAAGAAGGGACCAGTGTGTGCTAAAATTTGAGTAGTTTTTAGGCTTCATCGTGCACAAGCAAGTCTTCAGAAGCTGCAGTGAAACTTGGGTTTGATTTTTAGCTGAGGTACCTCTATATTAAAAGGCTTTGAATATATTAAAAGGATACAGGTGAGACTGTTCCACAAAGACCAACCTTTGCTGGAGCAGATCTACAATTAATCTTTCCATGTTTAAGGACTCATTTCTCTTCCTTCTCCATCCCTTCCTTCATTGGTGCTCCATGTGTCTTGTGCTTATTTGGTTGAGTGCACATGGATTTTGGGTTCTAAAAGGTTTGGGAGGAATAGTTTTGCCAAAGGTTTGAGCATTGTGCTTTCTACTGTATCTTGTTTTGTGGAGGGTGTATGCTGGGAATCAGGAAAAAGAAGCCTCCTTTATTGGGTCACAAATATTGTTTCTTAGCAGCCTGATATGCCTACTTTGTTCTCAGAAGAATGCATGGAAAGTATGATAGTGGCATGGTTTCATTCTGAAAGGAAGGAAGGGTGTCCTGCTTACATGTGGCATATTTTTCTAGGTGGATAAAAGTCTATCCTTCATTGGTTACATGTAGGGCTCTTTATTGTTTTTCTGTCTAAGTCAGCACACTTTCAAAGGCAGAAGGGGAAATTAGTTTATAAAAGAGAAATAGCTTTGCCAGTAATGTATCTTCTCTGCCCAGAGCATTAGGATCAATCTACAGACAACCCTGGTTTTCAGGGCTGGAATATCTCTGGAGTTCCCAATTTGGCATGAGAAAATAATTCAAGCATGGCTTGTCTTCTCCTGTGACTCATGACAGGCAAGGTCATATGGGTCGGACATGAATGATTTGGCTTCCTCCCCAATTTATTTCTCGCCACATTGAGGATCTGATCTACTTTCTTTTACAATTTTGCAGCCTTCTGCAGCTCCTTAAAACTATTTTTCTTGTTTTTGTTCATGTGTGTTGGTGAGGGACAGAAACTTGGTTGCTTTTCACAACTTTTTTTTAGCTTATTGAGATACCTATTTCTGTGTAATTTTCACTGGTGGCCAATTCTTTCTGGTTTGAACAAAACAACCTATTTTCAGAACCTGTAAACGAGCTTTATCTCCTGTTTGAGTGGATGGCATTTCAAGATGCTCTTACTGGATAGAACACACTTCAGCTGAAAGAACTACTGCTTCTATTGTGTTCTTAAAAATCCATGAAAATGCCTCTTTGGTGTAATATCTCTTCCAGGAACAGGTCTGCTCACTATATTCAGGCATACCCACTTGAAAATGAATTTGTGAGAAAACTAGTACCATTGATTCAAATGAAAGAAGCAAAATGTTTAGTTAATTATGTGTGGCACATTCAGACCTATTTTTGGATCTCTTTAATCTTGAGTTTGGACACAATTACTTCATGAAGTAATTACCTTCTTATCGTAGAGTCCCAACATATTTAAAGTAAAGTCACCCTTAAGCTGACCTTTACTCTTGGAAATTACACAGATATGTCCACTTTGTTTGCTACTTATTGAAGTGATTGTGGGAGGAAGTCCAACTTTAAACCATGTTTCCTGTATCAAAGAAAACTTTGGTGTTTATTGCCATTTTTCCTCTGAGCACAAAGTATATTTAGCCTTCAAGAAACAAATTAATTTGTACCTAGTATTCTATTTATCCATTACATTTATCTTGATGTATCTGGTAGGTAGAAGAAATACTGTACTTTATTGCCTTTTTTTTTTTTTTTTTTTTTTTTTTTTTTTTTTTTTTTTTTTTTTTTTTTTTTTTTTGCAGATAGGAATTGTCCAGGTCTTTTAGCCACTTGCTGAATTCACAAGTACCTTTTTGCGGGGAGCAGGTTAATATGGAGGAAACTATTGTTACTTGCAAATGGAAGTGCAAAGATATCAGCAAATTGCTTTATGGCTGAGAAAAGTCTGCTTCGAGTACCTTATCTTTTTATACTAGGTAGCAATTTGATTCAGCAAAATCTCTTTGCTGCTGCTTTAAACCAGGCTGATGCTATCACTTGAAAGACAGGTGTGCATCTCTTTATAGACATTAATATGCTGGTGGTGTAGCTGTATTCCTTGGAAGGCAGTGTGTATTATGGGTTGCCTGTCTCACAAATGTAAAATGAGATTACTTTTGATGTCTCTTAACTTGTAGGAACGACAGATCCAGCTGATCAGAGAAATGCTCATGTGTGATTCACCAGGCAATATTCAGCTGAGTGAAGAACAGAGATCAGCATTGGCCTTCCTAGACAAGCCTAAGGTTTCTGTTGGTGGGAACAAAAGGTAGGGTTAGGGTTATGTTAGGTTAAGTTGTGAGCACAATAGATTACTTTTTTTGTGTGTGGCTTTGGAACACTTTTCTCACTTTTGAGATGGGTCATATTGGAGCAATGAGTAAATAGGCTTATGGAAATTCATTATGAGCTTAGAGCCTGGATTTTAGAACAGTTCTTTAAGAAGTTATGACTTCAGGAATAAGAAGTATTTTCTTAAATTAGTTGCTCCATATAGAATATTCTCTATGTAGGAAAATATAGATATAACATGAACTGTATGCCTTGTTAAAAGATTTTCCTCTGATGTAACACTACTAACCTGAATATTAGTAACAAAGTTAAAGACGGCAATGCTATTTCAAAAATACTTTTAATAGCAGCATTCACATTTTTTAAAAATCCAGCATTAGTGATACTATGGAAACATATTTTATATGCCTTATTCTATCTTATTATAACCTGCCCTGGGACATTTTGGTGAAGGATGGGATATACATTTCTTAAATAAGTAAAATCAGCAAATCTCTCCCTTTCTTTTAAGGATAGATTTCTGATTTGTGCAGTAATTATCAGTGAATTAACATCTAAGAATCTGCAGTAGTTGAGGAAGGCAGTGATTCATAACAGAATGTCAATATGTATACAGAATTAAGATACAGTGCTGCTCCATGTAACATGATTTCAGATAGCATGTTTTTGCTGTTACATGATTTACTAATGGTGACCCCACATAACATGCTTGCATTTATTTACTGTTGTGTAGCTTTCTTCCATTGCCACCCATTAGATCAGCGGTTCTCAACCTTCCTAATGCCGCGACCCCTTAATGGAGTTCCTCCTGTTGTGGAGTCCCCCAACCACAGGGGTAGAGCAGCTGGGAAGTGGGAGGGAAGGGTGGTGGGAGACTTGTCATGACCCCTCTGAAAGGGTAGTTCAACCCCCAAAGGGGCCCCGACCCCCAGGTTGAGAACCACTGCATTAGACAGACTGGCACTGCTGAAACCTCTATTGACTTTCACTGGGTTGACCTGCCTCCCTGATCATTACATTGATTTAGACAAGTACTTGTTAGTGGAGTGGGGTGGATCCCTGGTGTAATTTTCTGCTGAAACTCCTACAAAGTGCTGAGATTTTATTGCATTAAAATAGAGTGGAATGGAGTGGATAATTGGTGCATGTACCTTAGTATTTGCTGTACATAGCATATGCTGTCGTTGGTGATTCAGTTATTGGGTTCTGTTTGGCAACTCTCTTGGTGCTCGGGAGTGTCCTTGTACATGCATCATTTATTGCTGTACACCAAACTCTTTTTGATGCATGCATACTTCTTCTGTGAATGCTTCAAAGTATGCAGCCAGTAAGTTGGAAGCTCCTGCAGTGGCCCATGGAAGAACTTGGTTTCTATCTTCATTCTATTCAGAAGTCGTTAAAAGGAGATATTCTTTTCCCTGCCATTCTTTCATAATTTTTCCACTGAACTGTTGTCTGGCGAATTGGGGGCATGGGGTTGGCATCTTGTGTAGCTTCTGGGTTTCAGCTCTGCAGTCTTTGAAAGACTTGTATGTGTGTAGGATTGACATCTTGCATGGCATCTGGGTTTCTTACAATCTATATTCCTAGTGTATTGAGAGGCCAGTTTCTCATTCAAATCAATGTAACTTGACAGAGGAAGCAAGGCATCCCATCAGCCCGGTGAAGAGAATTATTCCACCAGTTCCCTTCCCTATTCCGTTCCAGTCCTTTTAGCCTTATAAATAAATAGTTCTCAAAAGGCAAAATCAGCCATGATTACCCTAACCCAGTGATGGCGAACCTTTTGAGCTTGGTGTGTCAAAATTCACAAGAAAACCTAGCTTAACTCAGGTGTCGTGTCACATCTAGAAATATCCATAATTTTGTGATACTTGTAGCTCTAGTAAAAAAGTTAAATTTTTGATGTATGTATTTTTTAAAAGCAAAAACGAATCATTCTTTACATTAGTGACTTTTGTTGCTGTATTTCATTTGCTAAATCTTCAGTTGAAAATGGGTATTTTCTACACTTCAAGAATAAGCAAGCACTACATGCCCAGGTGCCAGAGTAACCAGGTGTGTCACCCAAAAGTGCTTGGCGTGTCACCTGTGACACACGTGTCATAGGTTGGCCATCACCGCCCTAACCCAAAGGTTTCCACTTGGTCTAATGCTTCTCCAATATGCATTGCTTTCCTGGAACAGATCCTTCAGATTATACAAGGTTCCATTGTAATGGTAAAATAATGGAAATGTAGTGTAAATTAAACATTCTTCATCATAAATTCTAGATTATTAGATACACCAGTTTTGCTTATAAACAGAATAAATCTGTTACAAAGCACTATACCAAGAGAATCATAAAGTCTTAATGATGGTGACATTTTGAAATGTAATATGTGCATACACATGAGTTTTACAATTTTCTTATTTTTAGACTATCAACAATAGATGAATCTGGTTCAATTTTATCCGACATCAGTTTTGACAAGACCGATGACTCACTGGTAATGTAACTATGACCTATCTTCATTTTTTAATCTAAAATTTTGACCCTGTGTAGGGAGAAGCAAATGAATAACCAACAATATGGCAATATGGATGTCTTGTTCTTGTATTTCAATGTTTGTTAAACAAATAATGCCAAATTAGTTCTCCTTACCTAAGGGGTTCATGCATTGCAATAGTGATGATACAGATAGAAGCTAGCAAAAATATTTGCACTTTTTGTGTGGTTTTATTATCTGTGTGAAGCTAATAAAATTCTTATCTCTAGGATTACGATTCTACACTGGTAAAGACTATCAGACTGAAGAAAAGAGAGAAAAGGGTATGTACTTTCCGCTAAGATTGTGCATAGATGCAAATTTGAGGTTTGTTATGAACTAGACGCGGAGTGATTTCTTCAAAATCAGAATTAGAATTGGGCAGCCTGTTCACCAAATGGTTCATGAACACCTTCAGTTGCATTCCAGCCTTTATCTGCTTTCCCCATCTCACCCATCACCTTACCAAAAGCATGCTCCACCATCCCCCCATGTCTCTTGTTTAGTACATGATTACATTTTTGCAAGGTTCTGTTGCCCATTACATCTGCTGGCTCCAACCTGCTCTCCTTGGCCTATGTCACTCTGCTGTCTTTGGCTGTGTTGTCCTGGAAAGAAAGCAGTTTTTAGGCTGTATTCTAGGTCTTCTGGAGGACTTATGAAGTAGAGGAGTGCAAATCATTCCAGAAGGCCTAGCATGTGGGTGTATTTCCTGCAAGATCTTTAATGGGACCAATCATAATTAAGCCCTATCTTGCAACCAGTAGGCGGCATTGTGCTCTGTAAAAGAAAGTGCATGTGTTGTCGCATCACAGTATTACTTTTCTCCATTCTTGAAGTTTGGCTTTGCAGCTCAAGTGATTGTTTGCTGCTTACCATGATGGAAACAAAGGTCTTTTTAGGCCTACAAAGGTTGAAAAGTCCTTCCCAGCTTCAAGATCTTTGGCCTGGAGGACCTGCTGGAGGACACCCAGGCAAATCCAGGCATTGCAAGATTTAGCAATTCACCTTTCATGGCTGCCTAGCATATCCTCTTCTTCTTCTTCTTCTTCTTCTTCTTCTTATTATTATTATCATTATCATTATCATTATCATTATCATTATTATCATTATTAGTTTATTTCTACAGCGCTGTCCATGTACTCAGCGCTTTACAGATGCAAAACATATATATATATATATATTTATATTTATATTTATATATATTTATATTTATATTTATATATATATATATATTTATATATATATTTATATAAAAATATAAAAACCTGCCAAGGGCGTACAATC
>MTQE01002208.1:16429818-16458059 GCA_014337955.1 Aspidoscelis marmoratus | reverse complement strand
GGGTCAGGGGGGGGGGGGGCGCTGAGGAATCCACAGTGAAAACACTACATACAGGACGATTGAGAAAGTTCCTGCAAATGTGACAGGACTTCTCAGTTCGTTTGCAGCTCATGAGATTTACAAGCAGTGGTACAGAAGAACTGAGAAGGTAACATTGACATCTAATTGGCAAGTCTCGTAAAAGTGTGTTAGGGTACACACATGACTTGCCACCCATACAGAGGCAGAGAGAAGAGGGGAATTAACTTGTTCAAAAAAACCCCGTAATGTGTGATTTACCAAGTTCATTTTTAAAAGATGGGTTTGGGAAAAGATTTTTAAAAATTTTGCAAAATGGAAATATTAGCACCCTGTGAGGCAGGTGAGGTTGCAAGAGCTAAGAAAGGGGGCTGTGCCTAGCCCAAGTGCACCCAGCTGGCTCTGTGGAGTAGGAGTAAGAAGAAGAGTTTGCTTTTATACCACTTTTATCATCCTTAAGGGAACTCAAAGAGGCTGACAAACCTTCTGTTCTCCCTGCAACACACACCCAGTGAGGTGAATGAGGCTCTGAGAGCTTAGAAGAGAGCTGTGACTAGCCCAGGGTCACCCACCTGACTTCATGAAGGAGTGAGGAATCAAACCTGGTATCCCCAGATAAGAGTCCATCTCTCAAACCACCATCTTTTCAGCCTTATTGCCCCCCTGGAAAAGAGAAATATCAACCCTCTGCGCCTCCTTTTGCCGATCTGCTGAAAGAGGCTTGGCTTTCTTTGGCAGTAAAGCCAAGCCTCTTTTGACTTTACTGCTGAAGTTACTTCTGCAGTTAAAAGCCAAGCCTCTATCGACAGATTGGAAAGAGGGGGTGCAGAGGAAATTTCTTTTCCAGGGGGGCAATAAAGTTGCCCCCCGGAAAAGAGAGAAATCTGAAGCCTCTCCACCCCCTGTTTACGATCTGCTGAGAGAAAGAAGAGGCTAGCCCTTAATCCCGAAGTAAAGGATCCCTTCGGCTAAAAGGCTAGCTGGCTTTGTGAAGGAGGAGGAGGAGTAAGAAGAAGAGTTGGCAAACAAGGCCACGTTACCCGCCCGACTGGGCTTCAGCCCCTGCCTCACCTCGGCCTGGAGGGGATTCGGGTGGCTGCTGGCCCTGTGCGGCCCACGTGGGCCCACGTGTTCAACTCCATCTCACTGTGCCTGTGCGCTGTCTTCTCTACTCCACCTTGATCAGAACTTTGGCTTCACCAGCATGGTGGCCTCCTCTTCGACTGAACTGGTGCTGAACAAGGTGAAGCAAAGGGCGGAGAGGATGCTCCTTGAGTGATGCCGTGTAGGGGGGAGGGAGGGAGGGGCCGGCGGGAGACTTGTTGTGACCCCTCTGAAAGGGTAATTCGACCCCCAAAGGTGTCGCTACCCCCAGGTTGAGAACCACTGCTTTAGAGGCTTCCTGCCTGTCTCTCACCTGGATGCAATAGCTAGGCATCCATTCTAATAGCCATTGATAACTTTGTCTTCAATTGATTTGTTTAACCCTTTCTTAAAGGTATCCAGGCTCATTGCTGTCATCACCTCTTCTCCTTTTCTGCCCATAAAATGTCTTTCAGGCTGTAAGCCCAAGAGCAGAGATTTGTCTGAAACTATATTTTGCAAGCTGCTGAAAGCTTTTTATAGGCTTATGGATAATTGCTGCGCTTCTCTCCTCTCTCTCTTCCATAATAGGATAAAAATTGGAATAAACAGACTGTGTCCAAAATGGCATATGAGCAAATTCTTGGCTTCAAATGTCTTCTGTCTCTCTTCTAGAGTGGCTCAAAGTCCAGATACTAAAATGGATGTTTCCAACTTGGCCAAGGTCTTTGGGCCTACGATTGTTGGTCATGCTGTACCAGATCCTGATCCTATGACTCTTCTCCAAGACACAAAAAGGCAACCCAAGGTAGATCAGCAGTGTGACTAAGCTGCAGCCCACTGTGAATTTGGGACACCACAAAAAGTGTAATGTGGAATCTATTTCTGTTTGCATTGCTGGTATTTTTATGTGCCATTCATAAATAGTCACATACCAGTTGATTTCATAGGTTGTGGAACGGCTGATCAGTTTGCCTGTGGAATACTGGAGTCAGTTCATGATGGTGGAACAAGAGAACATTGAGTCTGCACATATAATTGAAAACTCAAATGCCTATTCAACACCCTGTACGCCAGATGTTAAAGGTAATCAAGCACTGTTAAATTGTTAGATGATGAGAGAAATGTACTAACTGAAACTTGATCCTTTCAACAAATAACTTTGCTTTTCCACATCATTATCTTAGTGCCATCATCAGTTCTAATAATAACCTAGAAAGCTACAGCACACATCTCTTTATTTGCTTCACGCTGCCCTAGCAATCCTTTTATAATCCTTAAACACTGAGATTATAATATCCTAAGTACATATTCTGTACATTGCTTTAAGTTGTAATTAGGAAGGGAACAGAAAACAAGTTGAAAAGCATAATTATGCCTCTATAAAATCTATAATGAGGCCACATTTGGAATGTTGTGTACAGTTCTGATCACCAGACCTCAGAAAGGATATTACGGAAATTGAAAAGGTCAACCACAATGATCAAGGGGCTGGAACACCTTCCTTACAGAGTCAAGCTACAACATTTAGGCTTCTGCCTTGAAATACAATGTAAAACAGGTGACCTGATTGAAGAATGTAAAATCATGCATGGTATGGAAAAGGTGAATGGAGAGAAATTATTTTCTCTATTGCACACTAGAGCCAGGGAAGCTGAGGGCAGGAAAGGGAGGGCTGAGAAAGGGAAGTATTTTTTCACCTAGAGAGTTATCAGTCTGGAATTTACTCCCAAAAGAGATGGTGACAGCAGCCCGCCTTGATAGCTTTAAGAAAGGATTGGACAATTTCACCAAGGACAGGTGTATCGATGGCTACTAGTTACTGCCTCCAGGTTGGAGGGACAGGCAGGATGCCCTTAAAGGCCATTTGGAGAGAACTTCAGTTGATGGGGGCGCTCTGTGAGACATCATGCTGGATTAGATGGGCTGCAGCCCAGTCCAGCAGGGTTTCTCTTGCAGTTTAATTTTTTAACTGCATTTTATTCCGTTAAATACAGTTTAATGGGGGTGGCGGGCTGCTCTGCTTTTGTTTTTTCTTTTGCTTTATGAATGAATGAATGAACGAACGAATGAACATTCTAACTGGAGGTAAAACTGTTGCCAAAAATAGTCAGTGCTTGTGAAATTCGTTCTAGTTCCATAATGTGTGAATAATGGAAGCACAGAGCAGTAGCATTGTTGGGTCTTCATCTACTGAAAATCTACTATCACATGATGCATGGACAGTCATCATTGAGTCCTTGAGCAAGTCACAGGCTACCCCTTCCATCAGCCCCAGCCTGCATGGAAGGCAAGGCTGGTAGAAGTCAAAAGCAGTGGTTGGGACAGGGAGAGCATAGCCCTTATTCCTGCCTTTTTGTTTCTTTATTAAAATACACAGAGGAGTGTGTGCTTTGGTCTTTGATACAAAGTGGTTGTTACATACCTACATCTGGTTCTCCCATTCATTTTGCTACTTGAATTAGCCTGTGGCATGTTTGCTTGTCACAGGATTTGAAATTCTTAGCCCAGTATAAGTGGCATTTGGCTTGTATTTTTCTTGTTGATAGCCACAACAGGACATATTATGTATGCTCATGCTATATTCTTCCCAGTTCAAGTTACACAACTACCTCATGAACTGAATAACCTAGAGCAAGGAATGCCACTCTGAGATATTTATTATACATGAAGTTGAACTAAGTATTATCCACCTCTTAAGACTGTTCATAATTACACATGTAATGCTGAAAATGCTCATGGCAATAATATGGCTGTGTTGTCATCTTTCATCCAGTGAGCATGTTGGGACCACTCACTACTCCAGAGCACCAACTGGTGAAGACTTCTTCAAGCAGCTCCCTGTCTCAAAAAGTCAGGTCTACGTTCAGCAGAACTACACCTAAGTAAGTTGAGCAATTACTTATCAGAATTCTTTGCCGTATCATAGGGACTGTAATAAGTCCATTTAACTGGATGAGAAACAAGGTAAGTATGGCTTCCAGTACAGCCAAAGCAGTATGGCTTAAGTCAGAACAGAAGAAGAAGCTGTCTGGAGACAATGCAATGCTAATGGATAATTCTTTCCTGAAAACAAATAGTGCTTTCAGATGACTGAAGAACTTTTTGCAGAGTCCTTTTTTTTAGGCCTCCCTTTAAGTGCAGGTGCAGTCTACTGTGCCTGTTTGCCCTTCTGAAGTTCTATACATCTGCTTACAGGGAGTTTGGCTGTACTGGTCAGAGCTTTTCTGAGTGACAAATGCCCTTATAAGATCCAGCCCAAGGAAGCGTGAACAAAGGAATTCTAATACCTGCTGCAATAAGTTTGCAAGGCACTTCGAGGGCAAAGTCACTCAGATTTGTGGGGGATTAGATGCCACAATTGAGAATAGTCCACAGGACATGTCCAGACAGTGGTCTGGTTCGGATCTCTTGGATCAGTTTCACTTGCTGCAGCCTGAGGATGTGGACGAGCTGCTAGCAGAGTTTCAGCCGACAATGTGCTCTCTGGACCTTTGCCCTTTGTGGCTGATAAAAGCTAGCAGGCAAATCTGACCAGGTGGGTCCAGGGAGTAGTGAATGCCTCCTTGAGAGATGGGGTGGTTCCACCGGCCCTTAAACAGGCAGTGGTGTGCCCTTTCCTCAGAGGGCATCCCTGGATCCAGAAGATTTAAACAAGTACCATCTGCTGACCAACATATCTTTTCTGGGCACAAGGTACTAGAGAGAGCTGTGGCATGGCTACTAAGAGTACTGAACCCTCTGGAGGGTCAACAGAATTAGCTGAGTAGAGATGGATAGGGGAGGAAGAGAATGCCTGTCAGTATATTACTCTTGTATTTAGTATTGTGTTCTCTTGGGTGGGCATATTCCTCTTGTGAGGTGTTCAGTGGTTGGGAAAAATGCTAACTATAGGCACACAAGACTTTGTTCCAAGAAGGAGAAAGCTCACCAATACAGTAAATGCTAGGTGCACAAACTGTAAAGTCATTTTGTGTTTATTCTTCCCATTTCTTCCCTAGATTTTCAAGCAAAAGCAAGTCTGCAACTACTCTTGGACGTCAGGGCAATTTTTTTGCATCTCCATTGCTGAAATGAAACATAGTTGTTATCCAGACTACAAGTAGATGTTCCAAAACCTACAGTAAAATCCCAAGACCTCCCTTCATTATTCCTAGGATCGGTCTCCTATAATAAACTCTATATGCCTATGTTTAGTTTAGCAGAGGCTTTTAATTTGAATTTTACTGTGCAGTGTAAAATACCTAATTCCATATCCATTTATTGCAGGACTATAACTGGCAAAGGCTGCTGAGAATGTTAGTAGGGGAACGGCAAGAAGTGTTTTTAAAATGTGTTTTAAAAGCTTGGAAAGCTGCCTCCATCTGTTCCAAACACTCCATTTTTGTTTCATTTCTGTGTTGTGGTTAGGAAAGGATAGGATGCACATTGCACCAGCAGTAATCCTCATTTCAGAGAACAGCCATAATCCTTGGGGAAATGTGTGCTGATCCATTGTATAGGGAAACCATGCATGTTAAAGCTACACTTGTATTCTCCCGGTTAGTCTATTTTTAGGAAAACCGACAATTTTTTTAAAGTGAGTACACTCAAAACTTGGCCATGTGAAAAATTGAAACCTACTGTTCCATTGTGTCTGCATATACTGCTGCGCCTTTAAGCACCAGAGGAAGACACAGAGAAAATGCAAGACTGAACTGAGCATCTAAACTACAGTCATTTTTACTATCCTAGCTGAGATTATTTTAATTACCCAGATTGCTGGTAAAAAGCATTTGTTAAGTGTCAGAGATGCTCTTAGATGTTGTAGCCATAGCAATCTGATTATACCCTTTTATTTCTAAATGTAATGTTCCTTGGAAAAATATGGTTTTGGGTATCGTAACCAGCAGGTAGAATTTGAACAGTCTGTGAAAAACAATTACCTAGTACTGCTTGCTGTCTTCAAGGCATCTGTAAAATGGCTCTCTTCATTTTGCTAGAATATGTATCTTGTCAAAAAAGTGAATCTGAATGTAAGCCCTCTTTTGATTGGCACTGCATAACAGTAAACCAGGTCCTTGTGTAATGCACATGATACGGGGGTCAAAAAAAGTCTTGATATGTGCAGATTTCCAAGCATTCAGTTTTATTTCACAGAAATCTTAGTTGATTATTTTAACAAGGCAAAGACTGTGGGTGAAAACTAACTTTGGCCACATCTTAAAGCAACTTTATGAAACGAGTTAATGAAGTTTTTATAAAAGGTTCAGACTAGTTTTTTCTTTAAACTATCTGCTTTGTAACCAACAGCATTACATAGTAATATAAGCATTAGCTAACCTTCTCATGATTGCTTGGGTTTGTACAAACAATGCTAAGTGTTATTGTGCAAAATAACCTACTGATTGTTGATGGCCATTGAATTTGAATCACTCAATAGAGGGTACCAAAGACAACTGATATGTGCGAATATCCCCTTTCCAATGTAAAATGCATGTGATTCATCCTGGTTTCTTCCTGTTCAATACTGATGGACAACATAAGCTTTTCAAACAACTTCTGATGATTTCTCCAGGACAGCACTCTTAGATAAAAAAATTAAACATGAGGGGAATATTTGAATATAATTAGAGGAAAGACTTCAATGTTGTCATTACTGTAACTGTTTAATTAGTTTTGGGGCTTCAAGTACATTTATAGCTGTCATTTCCTCACACTAATGAAGAGAAGCTCTTTTTTTTTTTTAGTTGCAAACATTCTGGAGTAATGGAAAACAGCCACATGCTGCAGCAGTGAATATTATGCCAGTAAAAGAGTGAAAAAAAATCGCAACTGCTTTTAGAATATTCAGTGTAATTCTGTCTACATTCTTTTTTAAAAAACTAAACTGTTGGCTGCATAAAATATAACTAAAATGTGGCCTTGGAATTGTTTCTTGTTCAAGGATTAAGATAGGTTGTTTTAAAAGTGCACCAGCCTTTTTCCCAATGGACCTTTCGGAATGGTAGGCTCTGAAGAGACACAACTGATAAATGTAGATTTAAAAACAACCCATGCAATCATTATCACTGCCACTTGCATGTGAGAGGTTTGACAACAGTAAAATTTAGGCCTCATGATCAGGAAGAAACTTACTCATGGGTCATTATTAGAGACAGAATGAAGAGCACATATTTAGTGATAGTCTAGTCTCTTCATTATAGAGTTGATGGTATTACATTCTAGCACCATCTTGTGCACATTGAGAGAAAACACCTTATGTACGGAAGAACATTACAGAAGCACCAGAACATATGAGAAACATGTTTGTGCCAAACTGCCTTTCTACAAAGGATAATCTCTTCCCATATACGTAGTCTTGTTGACTAGCTGCAACACTCTGCATTAGAGATATGCTAAATCAGTTCTATACAGGAGAAAGACATTCAATATACTGTTCATCAATTTGCACATTGTTATCTTCTGGGCCAAGCTAGCCTATTGCCCCAATCACAGGCAAAAGGATCCCAATCGCTCCCCATTCCACTCTGCTATTGTCAGCCAGTCTAGGGAAGACCACAGCACTTGCCATCCTTCCTCTACAGCGGTGATGGCCAACCTATGACACGCGTGTCACAGGTGACACGCCAAGCCCTTTTGGGTGACACACATGGTCACCCTGGCACCTGGGCGTACAGTGCTTGCTTGTTCTTGAAGTGTATGAAATACCAACTTTCAATTGAAGATTTAGCAACAAAAGTCACTAATGTAAAGAATTATTTGTTTTTGCTTTTAATAAAATACATATATCAAAACTATAACTTTTTTACTAGAACTACGAATATCACAAAATTATGGATATTTCTAGATGTGACACACCACCCGAGTTAAGCTAGGTTTTCTTGAGAATTTTGACACACCGAGCTCAAAAGGTTCGCCATCACTGCTCTACAGCCTACTAGGCCTTTTAGAATAAAGTTGAACAAGTTTTCCCAGAAGCCTCTGCAGGAGACAGGCATATATATGGCCATCACCCAAGCCTTCTGGGACAACTTGTAGTCTCTGCTTCAAAAGGCCTAGCAGACCACAAAAAAGGAGGGTGGTGGCTGCCAGTCTTCCCTAGACCACACTGTTGGTGACAGAGCAATTCTGGACCCAAAGGGTCCAGTAAGACTTTTGTGGATACTTCACGGAGGATGACAAGATGCAGTGAGTAAACAGGGAAGAGGGAGACTGGGATACATTTGGGGGAAGGTTACCAATTTTTTGACAGACCCTGTAGCTGGTTTGAAATTTGGGTTCAAATGATTCATCCCGTTAGTGGTTCAGGTTTATTACAAGCCAAACCAGCATTTTCTGTTCATGCACATCCCTACTCTGCAAAGAATTAGTTGTAAAACTTAGCTTGAGCTAACTGATTTAGCTAGATGAGCCATAACAAGTTCTTCTTTATTTTCTGCTGTCTAGAATACTATCTAGCAAAGGAATTTCTCTTTAAGGAGATGCCTTTCAGAATATGTATTTCAAAAGGTGCAGAGTAAACTATCCATAGCTGGTGCAACCACTTAATTGCCAACCCTATAGCTTTATCAAAGCTCAAAGATTTACAAGCTTAGCTTTACAAAGAAATACAAAAGTAAATGGTGACTTCTGTATGAAGTTGGAGGCAGACAGACTGCTTCTACCCCAGCTAGTGTGTTATCTGCTTCTCACCCGGCTTCAGGTTATATTCACGCTTCCTTGTTCAAAAGGTGAAGTCACTGGCTATGATCTCTTCTTTTCTCAGTGTGCTGGATTACTGGGATTAGTGCCTCAGGCAGCTAGGCAAGGGGCAACCACTTACCAGCAAGAGAGCAAAGCCTTCCAGCTTCTTTGTGTAATTGAAGCTAAAAGACCAACACAGCCTTCTAATCTCAGATTAGTGTTTTATACCAGACATTGTTCCAGGACAGCGAGGGAAATGCTACAGCGGTAGTGATCAATGACCAACCATTCTGCACGGTCAAACATTAAGACTTAGTTCCACTCCCCCCCCCCCCGGCCAGCTGCTGCCAAACTGCAAGATGTTTGCGTACAACGGCTTACTGCACAAGTGGGTTTTTGCTGCACAAATATTTGGCTACGCTGCAGATTATAAACAGCGTGGCGTGTTAAGTGCAACCAGAAGGAAGCAGGTGGTTAATACGGTTTGCCTCCTCTGCTGCAGTTCTTTCACGTTCCATGGTCCTCTGAATGTGGCACTTTTCTACCACCACCCAACATTAAGAGGCCACAGGACAGGAGTATTTTGCAAGTATGTCTGGAAAGCTGGCTCTTTTCCCCATCTCTTCAGGGCTGCTTTCTCCAGAATTGGAATCCCACTGATATAATTCAGCAAGAACCACACAAGCATTGGCGACAAGATACTGATATACTGCCATCTGCGTAACACTGATGCGGCTGAGATGAAGAGTCCTGTCCAGAGCAAGATCTCACCCAGGTAGTTGGGGTGGCGGCTGTAAGCCCATAAACCACTCTGGATAAATTTTCCCTGAGAAAAAAAATTAAAATATGAGTCCTACAAAATAATTACAATTGTTTTCAGTTAGTGGAAATATACAAATATTGAATGGACCTGTAGGAATCCTACCATTTTTTTCTGGTGCCTTTTATGCATTATTGATAGAAATTAAGATCCTCTTTGATAAGCTATTCAGAGAATTATTAGACCTAGCTCTAAAGGTGCTGTGAATTTATGCTAGGTACAACCTTTGTGGGCCTAGATGCTCCCCACTTTTGAGCTAAGCTGAGCAGACCTTAGTCTACCTCAAGGCTCTTGTGGCATTTAACATTTGCCCTTGCCTTCACAGTTTAGCATGGGAGTTAAAACTGAGCAGCAGACTGTGAGATATCCCATTCCACTAATCACAGATCCCACCTGGTATGAAGTTCTAAGACTGCCTACAAAAAGATCTGATATTTTTCATCTCAGCTAGCCTACTGCCTGCTGGACTACAGCGGTAATGGTTTACATGATCAATAATCCAGAACAATGTATGATGTGCAGTGACAATTCAGTAATGTCTGAAGACTATGAGTTAGACTTTATATAGGAACTTTACAGGTAAATATCCTTCCTTCAGTTCTCTTATGAAGACAGAGGCATAGCTAAGTCCTCAACTACGGAGGACACTCATCAGCTATAGTATAGAAACAACCTGTGGTGTTAAGATTACATTATGCGGTCATGCAATGTAGACTATGGTTAGTTATTCATACTTTAACTTATCTCCTTTGTCAGTAGTGCCTTACTGCCAATTGCAATGTAACCAAGATCCTCATGGCCACTATTTTGCATTTATATTCCACCCTACACCCTGGGTTATAACAAATCAAAGGCTGTATCCAGACAGTGAAAGGAAAATACAGAAAGCAGGGTGAAATCATGGGGCAAGCCCAGGCCCTTCGTTTGTCTTGCACTTCTCTTGATGGTATGAAATACCTGAAAGTATGCACTGCTGGCTTCTTTGCTTGTGCAAAGGGTATTTTTAACCCAGTTTTAAACCCATGCATGTGCAGTACCCATTTTCAAGAAGATGGATGCCAGCAGCAAGCATCCAGAAAAGTAAATCACATCACTATTTCGCGAAAAACAAGACAGCGTTTTTTCCCGGAATAGTGATAAGCTGGGATTTCACCTCTCTAGCTCAGGGCTATTTGGGGATTGCCACAGATACAGTGCCAGGATAATTCCTGGTTTTAAGTTCTGTCTGGATGCAGCCTTCATGTATAAAGGCGAATAAAAGTAAATCAAACAGTGTAATATGCGGCAGAGCAGAATAGGTCCTATTTAGCCAAAGGCCTGGGTAAAGAGTATATATTTGCCAATGTACAAAGAGAGTGCTTGATGCATCTCAGAAGGGAGGCTATCCCACAGTCTATGTGCTGCCCCAGAAAAGGCTGTTCCAAAATAGCCACCTTTTTACCTTCTGATGATGGCACTCTTCAGCAGATCCTACTTCGCGGGCAGAACTATATAGGAGGCAGCATTCTCGGTCCCAAGGTTACTCACTGCATTATCAGGGTTGCTCCTAAAGTGCCACTTCTGTTGGTCAGCTACAGCCTCTATGATGAATCCTACTGCCCATATACCCCATCCAAGGTAGTCAAAGAATCCAAGAGGCTTCCTGTGCTTCTGCAGGTTTAGCAACAAAGTGGGCAGCAGTGTTACAAATACCCATATGCCTGCAAAAACAAGAGAAGAGAGTAGTTTTGCTCAATTCAACAGGAGTTGCAGGATTGTCCAGTAATCTCGTAATGAAGTTATACTGAAGAACAAAATGTATTTCAAAATATAATAATTGCTTAAAATCACACTAGAAACTGCTTGCTCTGTGTGTTAAAGTTTATTTATTTTGCAAATCCTGGTACATCAAGAAAAGCAGAATTTTGCATTTTAAACCAATTCTGCTTAATATGCTTTCTTCCATTTCTGCCAGCCTTCAGGGACAAACGAAGACCTAGAGATAACATGGAGATTCTGCTGCTTCCAGACATCAGTTACATATTTGGATACTGTGGAATATACAGGTATAGTTTAGTAAATAACTGATATCTAGGCGCAGCTTTTATCTTACAGCTCTGAGTTCTGCAATTATACTATTCCTTACTCTTATGTTATCTTATTTTGTTATTTAGACAAATGCTTATTTAAACCTATTTTAAAAGGAGATTTATATACTTTTTTTAAAAAAAAGTTGGAATTGTCAAGAATAAATTTATATGGGTAAGATCACAGAGCGTTTTGTATACGTTTATCATTCTATAGCATTTCTATCCAGATCTTCCTAAAACCTCAAGGAAGCATACCCATCCAATTCTGAATTATTTTCCTAATAACTGGCATAAAATTTTTTAACTAAATGAATTTCATCCCTCCATTTTATCCTTGCAATAACTGCATACGTGAGGCCATTGCTGGCCCAAAGTCACCCAAGGAGAATTCGCAAATGGTTCGTAACTGAAGCTAGACCTCACCTTGCACCCCAACAGGAGATATGCTGCAACTACTCTGAATATAGTATCACATAAGAAATAGAATTGCAACACGCAAATGAAATGTTAAGTAAATCACATAGCTAACACAAAGAGTGTGCAGCAAAAACTTTTTTTCTTGGAAACTACAGTACAGTAACAGCATTTTGCATTTCTGAAGAGACAAGAGGCCTTTTCACACAAGGAATTTTCAAATGTGTGTAGAACGCATTTGGACGGAGCATTCATTCCTCTGGGCCATTGGCTCCATTTTGTGCTCTGAAACCATCCCGGCACGTTTGGCCCATCCCTGGCTGTTCCCAGGTGTACCGGAGGGAAAGCATTCGCATGCTCTCCCACCATGACAGCTGGGCCCCTCCCCCAGCCTCCCACCATTGGCTCCTGTGGAACCAGGGGCAGGGAGGCCTTGCGGGTCCCTTTCCTGGGGTTGCGCTCCTGCAGCTGGCTGGACCCCCCCAAAACACCCACCCACCCCACCCCAAGGGTGCGCCCACACGCCTGCTCCTTACCTGGCGGTCGCCCGGTCACTACCAGCACAATCAGGCTGGCTGTGCTTTGCGCCTGCGCGCAGGTCGGTCCCTGATTGGCCAGGCACCTGCCTGGCTTCAACTGGCCATCTGCGCAGGCGCGAGTGCCTGGCCAATCAGCAACCACCCCGCGCGCAGGCACAGTGTGTCGCCGGCCTCCTTGGGCCAGTTGCGACCCGGCAGTGAGCAGGTAAGCAGCGTTCGCGAGCGCCTCTGGGGGGGTGTTGGGGGGGGCCCACATGGGCCTGATCTGGGCCCATGCAGCTCGCAGGACCACAGGGAAGGCACCGGACAGGCCTCCCTGCCCCTGGCTCCAGAAGGGAGCCAATGGCAGAAGGCCGGGGGCGGGACTTGTGAGTCCCGGGACAGCCATCTGTCCTGAACATGTCTAAGACACTTTGCAACACGTCCTTTACCTGCCAGTGTGGATGGGAAAGGGTCTGAGATGTTTTCAGGCCAAAGCGTTTTAGACCATTTTCGCTGTAATGCAAAGAGGCCTAAGCATCCTGACATGTCTTGCTGCACCTAACAATGTAAAGGGACCCCTGCTGGATCAGGCCACAGTCCATCTAGTCCAGCATCCTGTCTCACAGAGTAGCCACTAATTGCTTCTGGGCATTCTCAAACAAAAGTTGAAGGCAAATTTTCACCTGCTCTCAAATTCCTACAAATGGCCTTTGAAGCATCCTGCCTGCCTCTCCAACCTGGAAGGTGATACCTAGGCATGAATTCTAGCGACCACTGAGACATTTGTCCTCCATGAATTTGTCTAACCCTTTTTTAAAGCTATCCAGGCTTGTTGCTGTTACCACTTCTGGTGGTAAATTCCATAGATCGATGACCCTCTGAGTGAAAAAATACTTTCCCTTATTGAACCTAATTCATTTGTCCATCAGCTTCCTAGAGTGCTCCCTGGTCTGGTGTTGTGCAACAAAGAACATATTTTTTGTCTACCCACCTTTTCCCCACCATGCATGATTTTATAGCCTTCAATAAAGTCCCCTCTTAAGCACTATCTTTCAAGGCTGAAGAAGCCCAGACATTGCAGTTTAGGATTCCAAACCCATGGCACCTCATTTAATAATAGCTGTTGAGAAGCACCCAGGCAGCAAGACCCCTGAAGTCCATCTGGGGGCAATCTGTGATAGAGAAGAGCTCTTGAGTTTGCTTTGACCCTTTTAGGGCATCAGAGGCTTCAATTTGGGCTCAGAAGCTTATGATGCACCAAGCTCACATTGTTTAAGAGAATCTGCTCAGTGTTTCTAGTTGATACTCATGAGGCATCTGCTTCAGTTCCAAAGATATTGTGCTTGCGGCTCACCTTGCATTGTCCAGTAAACAAAGAAAGTGCTTGCATTCTCCCGTACACCATTGAACCGTCTGTCGTGCCCTTCCTTTAGGATTCGTAGGAAGAGGAACAGCCCCAACCTGACAACAACAGAGATAAGTGAACATCACTATTGCTATATGGAAACCCATAAACCTTCCAACAAACGACAGCAACTTTAAAGCTGCCCTCGCTGCTGGCATCTTTGGTGTTTTTATTTTTATTTTATTTTATTTTTTACAGAAATACTTTCCCTGTGACCAGGAATGGGAGTTTTAACAAATGCACTCCAAATGGGAATCTCAGCATAAAATACCACATCAAAATCCAAGTTCTTCATTAAAAAGCAATATAGCATAAAGCAGTGGTTCTCAACCTTCCTAATGCTGTGACCCCTTAATGGAGTTCCTCATGTTGTGGGGACCCCCAACCACAGGGGCGGAGCAGCTGGGAGGTGGGAGGGAAGGGCGGTGGGAGACTCGTCGCGACCCCTCTGAAAGGGTAGTTCGACCCCCAAAGGGGTCCCGACCCCCCGGTTGAGAACCACTGGCATAGAGGCTAACATGCTGGCCTACAATCTAAGAGCCCCTAGGTTCTAATCAGAGATGTGCAGGAACTGGTTCTGCATAGTTTGGTATAATGCGAACCAGGAGCTGATATCTTAGAACTGGGTCTACCTCAGCACTCCCTCTCCTCACATCTGTGGCTTTCCCCTTGTGCTCATGGCTCCCATTCAACACTCCCATCCAGATGCTGGCCTGTGTCTTGCCCACCAGCTGTTCACTTCATCCACCACCAACAGGTGTCCTTGGGCTAGCCTAAGCCTTCTTGAATGGAAGACCATCGGTCCTTTCAATGGACTAAGCACACTTTCATTTCCTGTAAAGCCTTAAATGTAATTAGTCATTTTCAGGCCTTCCAGGAAGTGGGGGGTTACGTATGTCAAATTATGACATTGGTCCATTGGCATGGTCCATGACATTCTTTTTTTTTTTAATATTTTTTTTTAATTTTCAGTACAACAAGCGTAACAATAAAACTTCAAAGTTCTTTGTCACCCCTTTTCCCCAATTATCCTGTAATAATCCATTTTTACGATTAGTGACTTCCTTCATTTATTCAGGATCTTATCTTATTGACTTAATATCTTCCAATTCCACCAGTCCTCCAGAAAGAGAAAAGGAAAGAGAGAAAAATCAGTCAAAGCCAACAGTTGTTAGTCCTTCTTCCTGCAGAAATTCTATGTAGGGTTTCCAGTCTTTTAAATACTTCTCCATAGTTCTATCTTTTAGGAAGTTTGTCAATTTGTCCATTTCCGCCAATTCAGACAGTTTGACCAACCAATTGTCCACTGAAGGTATTTCTGAGAATAGGTCCATGACATTCTCATTTGACGGATTAAAAAGTACAGTGATGGAAGTGCACAGTCTACAGAGTTTAAGAGATTATGTAACAAGAAGGGTGACAAGAAGTTCTTGGAACAATGGGACTGGTGTGTTGATATGATGTTTTGAATATTATGATTATTATGGGATTTTTATTATATATTTAAAAATACTGAGCCTCTGAAACCTGGGATATTCATAAGAACACAAGAGGAGTCCTGCTGGATTGGGCCACAACCCATCCAACATCCTGCCACACACAGTGGCCCACCAATTACTTCTGGGCATCTCAAGCAAAAGACAAAAACAAAACTTTCACCTGCTTTTGATTCCCTGAAAATAACTTTTAGAGGCATTCTGCCTGCCTCTCCAACCTGGTTCTACCTTCTAGTTGGTGATGAAGCACAGTGAATGAGCTTGGACCTGGTCCTGCCTCTCAGCCTAATGTGCTTCACAAGTGAATGTAAAACAAAGATGCAGAAAACAACGTGCATCATATTGGGCTCCTTGGAAGAAAGGCTGAATAAAAATGACATGAATAAATAAAAGTGAAGAGGGCTCCAGATAACATAAGGAAACGTGCCACGGAGCAATCAAATTAAGCCACTGGCCCAGGAGTTTTACTGATTTTCAATAAAGCTGTCTGTATCCTTGATTTTTTTGGGGTGGTGGTGGTGGTGGTGAGCACAGTAGGATGACAGCAACAACACATGAAAGCTAAGAGTTTCAGTAAGTTTAGAATCATGCCAGGTTTTTTCTCCCACACTATCTTTTACTGTATAGAAGGAAGAGGGAACACAGCCATCGAAATAGATCAGCTAATTTTCAGCAGAAAAAGTGCTTGGACTTTGCACAATCATGTCACACTATCTCCAGAACAAAAGCAATTAGCCTGAACCACTGAAATAATTCCGGTTGAATTAATAATGGTGTAGCTCTAGGTTCCAGCACAGGAGGAGCTGTAGGTCAGTGGCAATTCAAGCAGCCTGGAAAGCAGTGGGTTGCTGGTTCGATTCCCAGCCTCTCCCCAGAAATAGGCCATTGCAAAACCACTTCTGTATCTCTGCCGTGAAAATAGCCTGGAGTTGCCCATGGAGGTACCCGTGCAGTCAACCAGGAGCCAGCTGCAGCTTGTGAGTTAAAGTGACTAAAACATTGATGGGATCTTTAATCTACTCACAGAAACAAATGTACAATTAATGAGAAATTCACCTGAGTGCCCAAATAGTCACCAGTCCTGTCTGGACTTGCTGCCGTAAGTGCTGTGTGTTACCCCAGCTGAGGCTTAAGTGTGCCAACAAGATGAATGTCCCACTTCCTAAGGAGAGAAGAACAGATCAAATGAGGGTTCTGAATGTTTGTCTGACATAGTATACACCTGTAAGGGTTCCTTAATTAAGAATCTGCACTAATGTTTTGGGGGCATTCAATTCAAAACGAATCAAACATTCAGAAATCCGTATTGATACGCACAGAACACATCTGAATGTGTTAAAATTCTATTCAATACAAATCTATTTGTATATATTTGTACAAACATTCTACACATATCCACTATGAATAGATAAGTATCTGCTATGAACAGATACGTATCTGATATGTTTCTTCAACAAACATATCTGATATGTTTCGTACAAATGCCCGGAAACATTCGTATTCGTTCAAATGTTAGCATAGGAATATTGTAACATTTGATTTGAGTTTGAATGGCCGAATTTGGCCAAATTTCTAATGTTACGAATATTCGGCACATCTCTATCTTTAATCCTTCCACAGATGATGCTATCTTCTTCATACTAGTCTTGGGGACTTAACACTATAACACTGGTTCACATTCTATTACGTTTATTAGCTGTGTGAGATCTTTCAGCCTATAGGCAGCATATTTTAATTAGACTCGTGGACCGTTGTGTTTTCTCCTTGCACAACTTTACTGTGTATAATGGGAAACTGTAATAATCTGCTACCATTCAGCTTCCACAGGTGGCCAGTAGCAACCAAAACATGGGGTGCAGAGGACTGGGCAGTGGTATGCCATCAGTTGTTGCTGTTGGGAAGCCATAGCAAACTGGGAGTTTTTACACAGAGCATTGCAGCCCAGACTAATGTGGTTTGCTGACAACAAAGAATCCTCAAGATATTGATAAGAGCGACTGATTGACTGATTACTAAGACTGGGCCTGTTCAACATGGATGTACCAAAATCCCTCCTCCCTTGAACCATCTGTGCTAGAAAAGGTGGATTAGAGAAGGCTTGGGAACACAAGGGCCATGCAGTGTCTCCCCGAGGGGCCCCTTTTGCTATGTCTGAATACAACCTACGGCACCCCAGACGTCATGCTTGTGTGCAATGTGGCCCCACCCACAGAGAGAAATATAATGGCAGCTGTCGTATTTCACAGAGAGGTGAGTTCTCCACAACTTTTACCCTGGGCCTGCTTACTCTTCAGGAGACTCCAGTTGCCATAGGGAGCCCAGAACTGTCAGGGTGAGGCACCTAACGGTTTAGGGCCTCTCTGAGCAGTTTGTAATTTAAGATATTACATTCCAAAGTTTGGCACGTTTCTACTGTATAAGTATTCTCATTACCTTATAGGCTGTAGTGGTTACACAGGCCTCTAACAGAACTGAAAACTCTGTAAAGTTTAGCTAGAAGATTTACGCTGCTAGTGAGCTAGTTATGTGTGCCTGCACATCGTGGTTCACTATTGCTGCCATTAAAAGAAGAGAAAAAAGGTGAGGGACACCGTGAAATTGTGCAAAGCAATTCAAACAACCTATATAATAAACTATGATATGTAATCATGACAAACACAATACTCACTCCTACCATTGAAGAGGTCATTTCAGAGTTTGGGGGCAGTAGCCCTATTCTGTACTGCTCTAACAGTTTCTGCAGAGTATCCTACCAGGATAGGACCCTATATTATGGATCTTCCAAAAGCAAGAGTACAACACAGTCAAAAGTGTTTAATTTCTCTCTGGGCTGATGAATAGATATGTTCCCTGATGAAAGGCAAGATGCATTTATTTTCATACACCTGCGGTGGTTCACTAATGCAGAAGCCCTGAGGTATGGCAGTGGCGGAGGATTTCAGAGCTAATTTTGAAGGTTTTCAGCCCTCACTTCATAATCTGCCTTGCGCAGTTTTTCCACGCTTAACAGGCCTTCCCTAAACCCCCGATTCTAAAGTCTGCTTTTAACAACTGAGAAGAGCAAGTCAGGAAAACGATATTGTTGTTGTCCTTATATCCAGGCTGTATTTCGAGGCTGTGTCTCAGCAATGGTGTATAGTATAAACCCTTATCCCTTCTCAATGGAAAGTTACGGAGGCGTCTCAAGATGGATTTACTCTCCACGGCCACCAGCCTAAAGAAGAGTTTTGCAAGGCTTCCTCGCTGTTTTGCGGCACCAAGCAAGTCCTAATAACTGTACTACCGATTTATTTTCTTTTTTCATGAACTTTCGCCCTTTATCTCTAACCCTTCTCTCTCACACACCACACACCTCTCCCTCGTGGTCATACCACATTTCTTTCGCTTGTAAGTTGATCAAGACCTGAACCTCGTCTCGTGCGACGTTGCTTTGATTCCGACGTGGAAACTTTCGAGTTGCAATTGCGGAAGGAGCCCCGCCGGAGAGACTCGAGGCAGCATCCCCTGCCTACCCCCAGGAACACAGTCTTCCCGGATGCGCCGTGCAACACACTGTGCTACTTTTCAAGGGGCAAAGCAGAACACGCGACGCGATCAACGCAGTCCAGCCTACAGGTTCCAAGCGGCGGAGGGGCGCGCACTGCATACCGCGCTGTAGCAGCAGCGGGCAGCGAACCGATCAGTCGCCCGAAGGCTCTTAAGGGGGGCAAACCTGCCACGCTGGCCACGGGCGGGACACGCTGCCGCTCGCTTCTCCCCCTGAAATCCCCCCTCACCCGCCAGGTCGAAGAACTTCTCTGTGCGCAACGCCGCCGCCGCCAGCCACAGGCTCCACTGCAGGGCCAAGTCGAAGGAGGCCAGCAGGAGCAGACGCCGCAAAGGCATGGCCGGCCGGGCAGCAAACGCCGACAACTTCCTGAAACCGGGAGCCGAGCCGAGCCGAGCCGCATCAGCGGCCTCTGTAGAAATAAATGCTCAGGGGTCACAGTCACACGCGCTTAGCAAACAGCGACCAACCAGGAAACGGGCGATACCCACGTGACGTGAAGCAGATGGTTGCAGGGATTCGCGCTCCCTTAACTTTTGCTCTCCAAGGTCTGGGTGCGCGCGTCTGTCTTCTCCGTTCGTGCTCGTGCTCGTGCCTGAGGCAGGGTTCGGGTGCGCGCGTGCGCGCGTGCCAGTTGATCCGCCAGTCTTCCGGCATGAGGTTTTGTTGCCTTTTTGTACGTGTGTATATATGTCTCCGTGTTGGGGGCTACCGATAGGGAGATAAATCGTCTTGCCTTAGTCAGTGTTTCTTTTGGGGACTGAATAAAATCTCTCCCAGGCTCTGGTCACACCTAAGGTTTACTCCAGCTTCAGTCCACCTTCAGAGCGAGAGAACACATCAGCAAAGTATCCAGCAATTTTCTTTCCACATTATCTATCCCAAAGGTGAATTTTCTGAGTTATTTAAGACTGAAAGAAAACAGCCTGTCACTTTGCTGATGTCTTCTCTCACTGTGAAAGTGGACTGAAGCTGGATTAAGCCTTAGGTGTGACCACAGCCCCTATTTCTCTGTGTGGTGTGTATATGTGCAGATGTATGTGTAGATAGTACCACATCCCTGGTTTTGTTTCTCACACACACACAGTCACACCAGGTGTGTATTATATGTGAATAATCAGATGCATGTATTTCAAACAAGAGAACACAGAATATTATTTGCTTGCTTTATTTCTGTTCCACCCTGTACCCAGAGGTCTCAGAGTGGGTCACTGTGAAATGAATGTAAAACACAATTCTAATTAACTGGTTGAGGCCCCATCCAGAGGAACTATATAATGTAATAATGTCTGGACTATGGTAGGATTGCCACAACTATCTGTAGCTACCTTGCTATATTAGGGTAAAAATCTGCTATAGACTATTTTGGGAAACCCCGATTGTGAGTTTTCCCAAAATAGTGCTACAACTTATTTTCTGAAGGGAGCTGCCATCCTGGCCGTGGCCACCACACATGTGCGGGGTCTGAAAAAGATGGCCATGCGTGCGTGTGGTGGTGGTGGTGATTGCACACTTTTGGATATTTTGTGCCACCAAAATATCTGGATGTGCACATCACTAAATTATAACAATAACAATACTTGCTAGGCAACAAGCAAGTGGTTTCCCTGGAATATCACTTGTTAGTGTAATATTCGGGCGGAATCTGGAACATGCCCTAAACAACAATGAAAGTACCTGTAAGGGGAGGGGAGGCTTTTCTTCAGCCAAATGAGATTCTGTATGTCTGTATGTAGGTAAGCAGCCATATCTTGCTTAAGAAAAGCTAGACCTCTAAGTGAGTTGATCTGTGGTGCTTTTCTCTGTTGCCCCCTTTTAGCCCTTTGCTGTAATGCACAAGCATACATGGATTGAGCCTTGATTCCTTAATAGCATATGGGCAAGCGTAAGCCTTTCTCTGCTGCTGCTGCTGCTGCTGCTGCCTGTTGCAATCTAACAGATAATGGATATGACGTCAGAGTTTATAATTCCCTGAGATTAATCGAAACAAAGCAATTGAATGTAAAGCAGTTCAATCTTCCAGTGTCACAACCACAGTCTGGAGTGAATAGTGTGTGAGGATCCGAATCCCCATTTTTGCTTGACCTTGGCAGCGGTGCCAGCCAGTCGCTCACTGTCAGATTAATGTACCTCGGAGAGCTGTTGCAAGGATTAAAAAGAGAAAGAGAAATAGCCATAGACGGTGTCCTGAATTCCTAAGACGAGCGGTAGACTGAAAATGTAATAAATAGAATAAGCTTGATTAGAGTTCAGCCGCTTTTTTAAAAAAAATTATAATACACTTTCAGGAAAAACAATAAGTTTAGGACAGTGGGGAAAGACACAGCTTTATAGGCAAGATGAATACAAATAGAAAGGTGAGCTGGGTGTGTGTAATAATTTGAAGCTTTCAGCCTTCAGAAATATTCAGCTGTATAATGCAAACCTTTAATGCTTAGTCATATGGGAACAAATATAGCAGTCCTTTGTCTGGGGTAGTTGGTGGCCACGTGCGGCCAAGAAGCAGACTTGGTTTTCCTAAAAAACAAAAAGATCTGCCTTTACCCTTTTGCATAGCTGTTTTGTTGATACGAATGTGCAATAGACAACTAGTCTGAGAGGCAAGCTTCTTAAGTTCAGATGTGGGTTTGGGTGTAGCTCTAGTTATTCAGTGAAGTATAAAAGCTGCTTTGGACATGTTCAGGGGCTTGTTCTTTAATTATTCCATTGCGTTTTCCAGGACTGAGCCATTTCATTGTAAGATAGGCTCTGGGATAAAGACCTTGGCTCAAATTAAGCCCTGGAATCCATCAAGTCTAGGTGCATAGCTGCCAGCAGCATAGCTTTTTTCTTATAATTGCCTCAACAGTTTCTTTTTAATCTCTGCAGCTCATCCATCAGTGGAATGAGATCTGGGGATAAAGCAAGGATGTATACCACCAAATTCAAGTCGTTCGTAATAAACCCTCTGCTTGCCCTTTGGTTTGCCGTACATAAATCCACGGGGAGTTTTTGTTGTTTTTTTAAGCCTGCAAAGACATAAGTGGGGGGAGAGCTCTCGCAAATATCATCCTTTCAATAAAATCTTGCCCATTATAGTTCAGAACAGATGGGAGATTTTTTTTTTTTTGCCATCTGTTGAGCTGCAGACGCAAAGATTGACAAGGTTATTATTGCTAAGACAGAAATGTTTCCTCTTTGTTCTTATCTTTTCTATATCTTCTTGCAAAGGAAAAAAAAATTACAAGGGAGCCGTTATTGCTGAAATACATCTTATTTAATGCTTCTTGCTCCAAATCAAAAGCCATCATGAGAAATTGCAAGGTCAGGAAGAGTGGAAAGTGAGATGAAAAGAGGAATTTATTGCAATGGAGACTTGTGTTGGAAAGGCAAGAAACCAGGCTGTTTTGATGCAATGTTTATTAAAAGCCAGCACCTCTAATGTCCCCAGGTACAAAAGGAAACAGATTTCTCATGCTTAGAAAAAGCATCCTACAAAAGTTCAAGCGATTCAGACTGCTTGGGGTTGTTATTCTATGAAAGCCACCATCATATATAAAGAAATAAAATAGGAATTACCCACGAGAAACACTGATGCTTGGAGGGCAAATGGAAAGACAATTCAGTAGTCTTTCACAACATGAATATTATTAGCACCGTCAGTATATATGAACAGGATGCCTGAAGAGTAAGACAAAAGAAGGCAAATGAGAATCACAGGGAAATAGTGAAATTTTGGACATGTTTTCTGTTTGTGTGAACTGTGACTAGGAAGTTCAACGAGAGAAGTCCATGTCAATTAGGTAAAATAAGTAGAGGTACCACCAAGTTGTGCCTGGTCCTTAGTAACTGCAATAGAAACAGTACAGCAGTGGTTCTCAACCTTCCTAATGCCGCGACCCCTTAATGGAGTTCCTCATGTTGTGGAGACCCCCAACCTCAGAGGCAGAGCAGCTGGGAAGTGGGAGGGAAGGGTGGCAGGAAACTCGTCGCGACCCCTCTGAAAGGGTAGTTCGACCCCCAAAGGGGTCCCAACCCCCAGGTTGAGAACCACCGCAGTACAGAATTGATTTGCAGGTAGGGTTTTCCAGCAATATATAGTGGGATATATTGGTGCTATGGTGGAGTTGTCACAGATATGTGTGGCAACCGTACCAAAGCAGCGCCATAATGGTGCTATATTCCCCTGCTCTGGGCAGGACCTGCCAATTCTACAGCTGATGGTTGAGGCAAAAATGCTCAGTACCAGTTGGAATGTAGTCCAGAGTCCTGGCTTGTCCTGCTTTGGATCATTCTAGAACTGAAAAGCAGTGGCACGCTGATGAAGCAGAATGTCCAGTTTACTTTACTTTGGAGGTTTGTATTTCTGTCTGTCTGTCACTGAAGATTTTTCAGCTGTGTAGGTTGTGAGCAGCTGGCAAGAAGGAAGGGAACCCATCTCTATTAGGAATGGGTAATATTGGTGTCTCTTGCTTGAAACAGGGGTTTTTCAGTGTCAGGTCTGTAGTACTTTCCCTCTTTTCTTTCCCTTTGGCAATACTTGAACTATGTTACTGTAAACAACCCTTATTTGAGCAGAATCCAACTGGAGGAAAGCAATCCCAGCTGATTTTTTATAGTAGGGGTTGGACCATTCTTGAGAAACTGTGGAATAGGGCAACAGAATGTGCCTAATCAGTGAAAGAACCAACAATAGAATCAACTTTTAACTTGGATGCTTTCTGACTTCTTTGTAAACCCAGCAGAACAGAAGAAAGGGATTAAATTTTGTTTTACATTCACCCATTGTTTCATCCCAAGCAGATTTTATGGGCAGGCTGAAAATTCAGTATCCCATTACATGCTTCCTGAAAAACAAAGCAGGGACTCAAGATAAAGAGGCTTTAATAAAAGAATACTTCATGCCTGTTGGTTTTGTGAAATGGTTAAAGCTCACCTGTTTAGTCAGACCTGAGTTCAGGTTTGCAAGATTTAGCTGCCTGTTGCTGTGCTTCATATGCTATCCAGTGGAATTGTTAGGCTGAGGAGGGCTTTTGGGCAGAACTCCAGAACTGCGTTCCGTGGATTAATCACCTTCCTGAGGACAGAAAAGCTTCCAGAAACAGGGCCTGTGTGGAATAAAGTTACTTAATCTCACCATCCTCTCCCCAGACTAAGTTCACATCAGTTGCACTTAGAGTTGCCTAAAGGTTTCTTGACCATTCAGAATTGCTCATCACCTTAAGAAACTCTGCTGTTTGGCATTTGCATAGTCTAGTCTGCATTTATAGGGTTACCGGGGGGGGGGGGCACTTCTGCTAGCCCTGCCCTTCAGGAGCCTGAAGGGAAGGATGAGGTTTGCAATGATGTCATCATACTGTTTTAGCCCCTCCCCCAAAGGATAGATCAGCAGGGAGCAAGAGCCTACTGTCCCCCCAACTTGGGGAGCCCAGTAAATGCAGGTAAGCCTGTGCAAACAGTGGGCTCCCCTCCTATGAGGAAAAGCTATTGCACTGAAGTCTCTTCCCTGGGATTTCCCCTTACTCTCTCTCATCACTTCCCTTCATCGTGTGTGCTAAGGAGCAAATAAAAGGCCATGTTAAATGTGCAGTTTGCTTAACATGCACATTTTCAATAAAAGACGAATGGCAGACACTGGCTAGGAGCCTAAAAGCACCAACACATTTAATGCTCCCCTACCCTCCTTTCCTCTCTAGTTCAGTCCTGATAAAACCTCATTTTTAAAAGGTCCCCGTCTGCCTTCATCAGGACCCTGCAAGGAAAATTAGGCTGGATTGTAGGGCATGGATTATGCCATGAGCTTCATGATGGAGCAGAGGCTTGAACCCTAAATTATTGGCTCTGAATTATTCCTGGTGCTATCTCTAAGCCTTAACCATGCAAATACATGGGCTGTGTTCAGAAAACAAAAGGGAGTGTGTGTGCGTGTGGTCCTTGTGTTCCCAAGCCTTCTCCAATCCACCTGGACAATTAAATCCAGATCTAAACCAGGGTTTTTAAAATCAGCAGCGAGGTCTAGTTTTTTGTGTCCCCACTCCTAGCTTATAATGCGGACTTGCAGGGGAGAAACCCCCTCCCCTTTCTCCATCATACCCTGACTTCATCGGGGTGGGCAATTGAAACCCCACCCCCTATATAAGCCTGTCCCTGATTCAGATGATGGTGACAGCGATTCTTCAAGGCTGCTTGATCAGGGATCTCTGTAAAATGCTTTAAGTTTAAAACAAAGCACAGGGACTGCAGGCTTTGTTCATTTCTCTCCCATAGCACATCTTCTCATTAGAAGAAAAGATGAAGTATGGATCAGAGCAGTGCAAAATGGCAGGGGGAAGGGAAGTAAGGAGGAGGGAAACAGGCTTTTACAGCCAACAATTGCTCTGGATTGTGACAGCGGCTCAGCACAAAAAGGCAGGGCTCCAGGCAAAAGATGGGAATGGAAGGAAGAAAGAAGAAAGTAACAAGAGCCGGCACACTCTCACAACCCCAGGGCTGCCAATTTATGTCACACTGATCCCTTGTTACAAATGTTACAATAGGCTCCATCTCCTCTCCCTTTTCGGCAGTCCAATGGCAGAGAGCCTGGCACAGGAATTCACAGCTTATCATTGGATCAGGGGAAAGTGAAGAGAATGTATTCCCATTGCTAAATAGTGAGAATCAAGACCTCTTTAGATCTGAATATAGATAATCCACATTTCGGGACCTTTAATTCTCAGAAACTGTGGATTCTTTTGAACCTTTGGGAACAATGAGCTTTCAAAATGATTTCAAAGTTCTTTAAATCTTGAATGGGAACACAGCCCTTGTCCAGCACAGAATGTTCCTGGGAAGGAGAGGGGCAGACTGGTGTGTGAATAATCCCATTTCAGAGTCCTCTCTAAGCCACCTCAGAAACACTTTGTTTTGCTGTGTCTGAACACAGCCATGGTTCATGAGCCAAGGCTACCATACCTTGTTTATGTCTTTTGCTTCCTTGAATCAGCTGAGAATATTAGCAAATACTAGAAACAATTATGCACAGTGGAGAACAAAAACCTACTAAAATTTGATAATGTTTTGCCTTCAGGTAGGTAGGGGGTCTGAATTAGCTCTGGAATCATAAAACCTTCTTGGCTCTTTTGGGAAGCTTCTCCATCAGGGGAGGTGGTTTTCTTTCTTTTGAAAAACATGACCACAGTTGTTTGCCATGGAATGAAGCACAGTGCCATCTACTGACATCACACAAAGCATTTCATTGCTCTCAGCGATATGTTCCAATGAAAGCCATTAAGACAACAAAAAATTAGGTATAAATGCAGGAACTCTGAGAATATAAAGAGCAGGTTTTTGAAAAAGTTAAATTAGCATTTGGGAGTATTGATTTTGCTTAGGGAAGCACTGTTTGGCAGAGCAAGATTTTTACCTTTCCCACCCAGGATCTGGTTTTTCATACTCTAAGGCTGCACCCAGATGGGGCTAGAAGCAGGCAAGATCTAGGGCAAGAGGCGAGGGTGCCTGTGAGCTCCCACAGAGGCAGGGGGTACAGTAGCATATGGCACTTTTTCAAAGGACTGGAAATGGCTCAGAAGGTGCTTTCTTCTCCCACTAAATCCATATGGAGAGAAAGGTGAATGTGCCTCCACAACTGCACTGAGATTTCCTTAAACAGCATGACAGGTGAACTGGTTCAGGGGGACAGTTGGGTCTGGGACCTCATGGCCACCCAGGCCTCTAGTTGCCTGGATATTTTTCCATCATGGCCTTGGGGTGCTGAGGCGGGTTAAGGTTAGGGCTAGGACAAGGGCACTCATGTGAATGAAGTGGTTACCTGCAATACTAGTAGCTGTGCTGGAGAGGTTTTTTTAGAGGGGGGGGGGAAGAAACTGCAGCTATCAGAAGTCATCCAGATCAGTCAACTAACAGTAAGCATTAGGACTGCTGCCTTCAAAAAAATTGATAAAAATCCCCATCATCAAGTTGTTTTAATAACTGATTTTTTAAAAAAAGGGGAAAATCCAGTCTCTGCTGAATCATGTCTCTTAATGCAGAAATATGACCTCAGAATATAAGCTATATATACACAATACAGTACTGTGTAAAGGGGAAAATGGAAAGCTTTGTCAGCCGCTTTGAGTCCTCTTAAATGGGTAAGAAAAGTGGGGTACAAACTGCTACTACTACTGCTAGTACTACTACTACTACAGGACTACTACTGCTACAATTTATACTCCTTTGGATGACACCAGCATGGTGAAGAGGGAAACGCTGATGGCCCAATAACACTGCATTGCAGACTGGCCTACTGGAAGGCCATGCCTCCCTTAGAACACTGTGTCCTCATGGAACGAGATGTTGGAGTGGCCTGTGGCATGAAAATGGCAGTATCACCCATTCCAATGGAAGGCTGCTTGAAAGCACTTTGAGAAGCGTTCTATAAGTGGATTGGATCAGCCACTTGTGTGTGAAAATCACCAAGCAACTGATTCAGTCTTCCAAGTACAAGAACCCTGTGCCATTGTCCTGGGCTCCAGGAAGTGGCACTGGAAGTGGTCTGAATCTAAGCACTCAGCTTAAAACACCTCAGCCTGTCACTTTGCATGCTGGGAACTTTCATAATCTGGATGGCCTTTGGTGCAGACTGCCAGCTCAATCCAGACCAAGACACAACCTACACAGCATGCAGGATAACACATGTCATGCAGAAACAGCCTTAGAGAATCCCTAGAGCTTTTGTAAAATTCCCAGTGAATGCTAGAAGCAAGAACAACCAGATCAGTTAAAAAAATTATATACTACCCACGAAGTACTGAACAGCCTTGCCTAGGTTGAAGTCATATCAAGTTGGACGCAACCTATCAGTCATACCTTGAAGCCTGACAGGTACATGAGAAACCACCTCCCTCTTTCTGCAGCAAAGCAAAGAACATTATGAAACTCTTGATGGGAACAGCGCCAGTGCAATCATCATGTAGGCAGCAGAAGGGAAGGTTTTTTTATCTGTATTATTTTATTCATTAATGGAATGCCCTTTGCCTGGGTCCCAGCAAAGTACAGCAAGCATAGAATTAAAACAGTGATTAAAAATATATTTTTTAAAAAATTAAAATCTAAAGTAAAAACCAATAATTTAAAAAAGAAAGAAAGAAACATGACAAATCCTTCAGCAGCAGGAGAATGCCAGATTAATCACTAAATAACCAGGGCCGCATCCCCACGACGTCGTTATCTCGAATTCAAAACGTTTT
>MTQE01002208.1:16366468-16396027 GCA_014337955.1 Aspidoscelis marmoratus | reverse complement strand
CTGGGAGCAAGATGGCAGAGCCCAGCCTGCTGCCTCTTCTCCACTCCTATGAACAGTTATAGTAATGATGATGACGGGAGTGAGATGCAACCCAGAGGAAACTCATGCAAAGGATATGATTGTAAGCTCTTGGGAGAGAGGTGCAGCATTTCCCCATCCATAAGGCCTTACAGCTGCAGAACAAGTTCCATACCTGCAAAATTTCTGGCCAGCTCACTTTTGCACTGGATCAGTAGTGGCCCTGGAAGTTAGGCATGTTTGGTCTGGTACAACAACAACTAGGCTAGTAAGTTGTCTCCTCCCTCTTCTGTCCCTCCACACAGGAGTGGAGACACTGATAGCTGCCCCAAGAATTGTCCATCATGCCCTACAAGTAGGTCGACTCCCAGGGTGGCAGAGATAATCCAAGAGCTGGTTGGATTTGTGTAAATGTGCTGCCCAGAGGGCATAGAGATGTTTTGATGCTCCACTTCTGCAGCCTGTGTCAATATAGCTTAAACTGGCACATTGAGGATTGGAATAAAAGTTTCCAGTTTTACACAAATTGCCCAAGCACATAAATGAATGCACCCTCAAGGTCAGGGTAGGATCTGCATAGATCCCTAGTTAGGTCTACTCAACGTCCATGTCCTGTCAAATAAGAAAGATTTCTTCTTGTTTTCTAAAGGTCATTTTAATCCCTCTTATGTGAGCCATACTGAAGAGCATCTGGGTATGCTGATCCAGGAGGAAAGACTTCTAATAACCTTCTCCTTTAATTTGTGCTGAATCGACGCTGTTGATCAAAAGCGGATTCAGCCTTGAGGCTGTGTCTCCATTACACAGCCAGAGATGCCCTCACTATGTCCAAGGAGCTGGTGACTGTGAGGAACAACTCTAAAGTAACTACCTCATGATAACTGAAGGGGCTGCCCATGCCTGTGTTTGGAGGCCAACTTGTAAGGCGGCTGCTGATCTCAGCCTCTATACACAGGCACCACGGCTCATCTACAGACCTGGATGGTGACAGAGGAGATGGCCTCCTGGCTCAGCATACTGTGGCGATGAAGCCCCCCTCCCCCACTTGCCTTCAAAAGATAAGTGGAGCTTTAGCATGTGGCTAACCAGGTTCTGCCTGGGCCTTTTTGTGCTCTCTTTAACCTTAGTCCTCTAATGAGCGGTTTGCCTTCAGCTGGAAACAGGGAATAAATGCCCTAAGGGAGAAAAGTATAATTAATCACTGTAATTATTACTTAATCTAATGGTTCCTCTAATTGCTTTCGTGACTGATAATTTGTAAAAGCGAAGTCCCACATAATTGCCACGTAACCACTAAACAAACGGTGAAATGAGAAAAGCTTCCAGATCCCCAAAGGACACTGGGAACAGAGGAGCAGGTTAAGTCTTTCCCCCAGTTATTGCAAAACCTTAATTATATGCTCATCTGATTCTGGCCTGCATTATGACACACTGTAGAAGTTTTATGTACATGAATGGTTTCTATCTTTCTCCTCGGCACTGCCATGACAGAAAAATGGTTTCTGATATAATCTTATTTTTATCTCAGTTTAAAACCCTGGATGATTTTAAAATAGTGAAATGGTTTTTAAAAAATTATTCCTTTTCATTTGGTTTGTTGCATTTGTACAATATCCAGATGGAATTTTATCTTTTGCTTATCTGTATCTAAAGCCAACTGAGTACAGAATCCAAAACTGAAGCGTGAATCTAAGGGTGCTTCCACACCTGCCACCAAGAAACGGATTAAAGTAAATCTGTTCCTCAGCGATCTGTCTTCCCGAGAATTGATCCCAAATAGAGATGGACCCTTGGAGGCCCCTCACATCCACACAGGGAAGACAGATTCGGCCGGCTGGATCCCCTGGGTGCTGTGCGGAGGCTGCAGCACCCATTCCAAAGGGGATCCAGCCTCCCGCGCCACCGACGCTGCCCCCGGAGATGCGGGGCTGGAACATGCAGCTGCCAGTCACTGCATGTTTCCGGCGGTGTGCGGGGGAGGGTGGAAGGAGGCAAACCGTGCCTTGGCCTGTCCATGTGCAGAAGTGTCCTGCTTCCACACGGACCAAGGCAAAGGGACAGATTGAAGACCTAATTTTTTAGATCTTCATTTAGAACCGGTTTTCGGCAGCGAGACCCGATTTAGAGACAGACCTCGCATGCCGAAATGTGGAAGTGGCCTCCTGGAAGGGTCCCTAAAGAGGTCTGCAATGCGGAAGGTAAGTGCCCAAGGGTTTAAAATGTGTTCTAAATGTGCTAAACTGGTTTCCACAGCCAGTGTGGAAACACCCTAAGTTTGCATTGGTGCAGGCAGCATTTTCAGGGTTCAGAATATTTGAAACCATAGTTGAATTACACTTCCTAGCAGTCTAGTTAAGCAAGGTATTATGCGTGCTGGAGAACTGCATGTAGCTTGGCAGGCTGGAGATTTTGTGGGCATGTGCTTCAGTATGCAATGTACCTGAGAATGCACACATTCTGATAAAATTGAAGGGTGTTAACAGGAATGCACTTGCCTAGTTCACAAAGTAGCTTTGGGAACATTCATGAGAATTCCAAGGTCTTCAACCGAAAGTCAAATAAGCGCATAAATCAAAAATTGTGGAAAAGACAGAGCAAAGCATTAATAATGTGCAAGGTCTAGATTTCAGGAACACAAGATGAGTGCATGTCATGGAATTTCAGCCTCAGTTCCAGTCCCACCCCATTTTTTATTCTTCCCCTAATCCTTGCCTATATATGTGTGTGTATCTATGTAGCCACTCCATCTATTCTTCCAGTAGAAGAAAGCAGCCCTGTTGCTAGTTTCACCATGAAGAATGAGGTTTTTTCTATGGCCTTTTTCAGGGCTGTCATTGCAGAATTTGTAGCCACCATGATATTTGTCTTATTAGGGATAGGCTCAGCCTTAAATTGGCCCTCTGCACTCCCAGGGACCTTGCAGATTTCATTAGCATTTGGCTTGGCCATAGCCACTCTAGTCCGGACCATGGGCCACATCAGCGGAGCTCACATCAACCCAGCTGTGACAGTGGCTTTTGTCATTGCACAAAAAATTTCATTGCTACGAGCCTTGGCTTACATTGTAGCTCAGCTGGTAGGAGCAGTTGCTGGTGCAGGAATAATTTACCAGATTACTCCCACAGAAATACGAGGAAATTTGGCTGTCAATGCGGTAAGTTTTACTAATATGAGTTCTTCTGTAGTTCTGACTGCCAAAAAAAAAAGAATCCACCAACTGTGGCTGTCCCCACAGGGGGCAGGATGTGATGCAGTGATGGGTGACTCACATGAAGCTTGTGTGAGATGCAATGGCAGCAAGAGGCATGACAAACAAGGGCACCCCATCTCCTGACCTCCAAAACCTCACAGCTGGTCGTGTTTTGACAGGTGGGTGCTTTTTGTGTCAAACCAAAAGATGGCCAGCTTCTTAGGGCATTTCTGATCCAATGTGATAGTAGCTGCAAAGTGCCCAGGAGACTGGTTTTGCATTGGATTGAAAGTGGCCTAAGTAAAATGGCTACTTTTTATCTGATGCAAAAAGTCCCCCCATCCCACCCTGGGAAACCAGGCTTGGAAGGCACTTCTGCCTATCCATCCCTCTACACGGTGGTGGTGGTGGTCTGTCCTGAGATTCGTCCAAACTACTCTGCAGGTAAGATGACTCTTAGGGCGAATGGAGCAGCCCAGGAGCTGCATTGGGTTGGTGCACATAAATACACTTCCCGGGAGCATCTAGATGTTAGGATGCTTTGCTCCTGAGCCCAATGTGAGGTACCTCACAGCACCTGTGTGGATGTAGCCTGTGTCTTACCAAGTTCTGTAGGCTTAATGGGAAAATGTGTAATGGGCTCTCCATTGACTGGAGGGATATACTGCCATTAGCTGATACCTTTCTCCTGGCACACAACACTAGAACCAGGGGACACTCTAGGAAGCTGATGGGTAGGAGAAGTAGGGTTCTGCCAAAAAATGTCCCACTTCCAAATATAAATAATAAAAAGGCAAACATATGAAGAAATAAATAACTGAACTCTGGAGCAGAAAAGCCAGTATAATTTCTGAAATGGTAGCAATACCTCACTGAGAAGTGTACAAATACTGAAAATAATCAAAATCAAATAATATAATAGTAGTAAAAATTCCAGAACACAAGGCCAGGCGCGTTTTGGCTATAGTCTTCCTCAGTGGCCTGTAAGTATTCAAAATAATAAAAAATATATAAAATCCTCAGCTCACACAATGTGACTCTGTTCAATTCAAAGTAATAATGCTCTTCTGCTCACAGAGTCTCTTCTATATCCAGCTGAACTGGTAATGGGATCAATCCTGCCAAGACTCAAGAATAAGAGATGAAAAAATAGATCCTGCACAGGATGAAGGGGAAAAAATTCTTGCCAGATTGTCATTTCTGTTCAGCTGTTGTCTCATGGGGTGAAGGAACAGGCTTGCTGGTCAGTGGACCTTCCTTCCTCCTTCCCTCCCTCCAGTAGCTACATTCTACTGAAGACAAGTTCAGTTTAATTACTAGACTCTATGATTTCTGCTCGGTGATGATCCAATTCTTCTGCTGAAGCAGAGAGACCTGGGGCCTGGGGGTTCTAGAAAATGATTAGATGGATGAACGCCTAATTAGCCGAGTAATTCGGAAGACTGGTATTAAGGCTATGCCTGTACTTTAGTATTTTATGGTGGATCTGACAAACCACCGAATTGTTAAGCCATTCCTGGAAAATCTACCCTGTGGGGCCAGTTTCCTTTTGTACACTAACTGCTGCTACAGGCAGGAGCTGATGGTTTGCATTGTTTCTGGGACTACCAATGCCCAAAGGCTGCTTGTCCCAATGTGTCCTTCATCTTTCCAGTTACAGAACAACATCCAAGTGGGACAGGCAGTGGCAGTGGAGTCGATCCTGACCTTCCTGTTAGTGCTTTGTGTTTTTGCCTCTACTGACAGCTGCAGAACTGATGATGTGGGTTCCCCAGCATTATCCATTGGACTGTCGGTCACAACCGGTCACCTCCTTGGGGTAAGAATCATTGCTTCAGCCATGCAAAATGAGGGTGGAATTCTTGTGTGAATGACTGCACTTCTTGTCCACTTTCTTCTACCAAAGAATGAGTACTTTCCGTACTAATTTATGACACTTTGGGTCCAATCACAAGGAGAGTTAATTTGGTAAGAGCAAGGCACACCAAGCTGCTCAAAAATGGCTTCACCCTAGCGAGCAATAATGAAATGCCTGTGCTTTATGCTACATGACAAGAAGAAAGGTGACGTGAATTGAGCTGTTGCAAGCCTATCCCCCAAAACAAACTCATAATCTCTTCAGATATTAGCTGCTGCAACTCTTTGAAAGGGTTAGACACATTTATGGAAGATAGGTGCATCATTCAACGGCTACTAAAATGGATTCCCAGGTACTGCCTCCATGTTGGAGAGAGACAGGAAGGATGCCTCTAAAGGCCATCTGCAGGTGATCAAGAGCAGATGCAGTTTTTCCTTTGTCTTCTGCTTGAGACACTCATAGGCAATTGGTGGGCCACTGTGTGAGACAGTATACTGGACTAAATGGGTTGTCACCTGATCCAGCAGGGCCCCTCTTATGTTCTCATGTTCTTAACACTAATAGAGTTTTCATGGAGTGAATTTTGACCTCATTCTTTTCAAAGTAGTTCTCAGAGATATTCTAATGGAGTTTCAGGTTTATTTAGTATGTTGTGTATCTTGCTAGAAGTTTGGACTTAACACAGGAGAAAGTGTTAGATAGGATAGTTGCATCAGATCCAGTAATGACCATCCCAGAGAATATGACCTTAATATTGGAACAGATGTGAATTTTCCATTTTGGTATTTTAAAAAATCCCAAAACACTAATCTAATCAACACTATATTACAGTATAACCTAGTAGTATATTCTTTCCCTCCACCTAAACTGTTTGGAGAGCAACCATAGCTTAGTGGTAGAACATTTGTTTTGCATACCCAATTTTAGTCCCCAGTATCTCAAAGCTGGGAGAGATCCCTCCTGAAATCCTGGAGAGCAACTGCTGGTCTATTATGTAGACTACACTGGGAAAGATAAATTATGTTTGATTTAGAATGAAACAGTTTCAAGGGTTTTTTGATTAGATGTTTTTTGATTAGCTGTACATCTAAGACACTGTAATTGTTGGCCATTTGCAAAGTCTACCAAAAATAGTCAGAGGTGCTTCTTGCATTCTGTAGATTAAATATGGCCCATTAAAGACAGGTCATTGACCTTCATCTTAATAGACTGCAGTGTGCAAACAAAAGAGTCAGCCTCCTCTGTCTCATCCTTTTTTCCACGAGTGGCATGCTAATTTGCTAATTTTTGCAAATGGGCAAAACAGCCACACCATATTGATTTGGAGCCTGGTGTTGGTCTCCTAAGGCAAGTTGGAGGGCTTACTGGTGATCTCTCGCATTGCAAACACTGCAGGGTGGTGGTGGTGCTGGGTTTAGAATGGCAGTTAGTAACATCTTGCCCCTCCCCCACAGCCACCAATAGTATCTTGCCCCTCCCCCACAGCCACCAAATGTACATGAGCCCTGGAAGGTCTTCCTGCCTGATCCCAGGAACCCAGTAAAGGCATGCTAGCCTGCATAAACACGCTGGCCTCCCAAACAGTGCTGAGGGTACTTGGGTTTTTTCTTCCAGTCCCCTGTTACTCCTCTTGGGTTCCCCCAAACCAAGTGAAAGCCTGTGCATTGCTTTCACTTCATTTCTGTATTGGTGACCATGATCACATCTTTACTTTAAACCTTCTTCAGTGCATCTTATGACCGCAACACACACATCTTTTCATTTCTATCCATTTTATTTGTGGACTTTCCACCCTGGAAAGTCCAAATGTAGGGTGGGAAGTTCATAAACAAAACTGATAGAAGTGAGAAGGTGTTAGCAATATACAGTACATGTAATCAGAAGATGGACTGAAGAAGGTTTAAAGTGAATGGCACCCTCTATTTCTGGTTCTGTAATGTGCTACACCTTCTGTATCTATGCTTGCCTTTCTAGAACAGGCTCTACAGTTTCTCTATTCCAGAGTTTCTCTTTTGAAAATTATTCATTTACTTGCCACAGATTGATTTATCCACCCGCTCCCCACCTTCTCTGACCTTACCTAGGTCCTTCCATTATAGTTATCGACCCACCAGTTCTACAGTTACCATGATGTCCTTGTCATCAGTGTGTGAGAGTCAATAAACATTTCTCTTCTTTTACAATGTGTTTGTTTTCACATTTGTTTCAGCACACAGCTTTGCTGTGGTTCTGGTTTCTAAGCAATTTTGTCAGAATATCCAGCTATTTGCTTGCAAAGTGTGTTCTTCTGATGATGATGTCCATCCATCTTTACTATCTTCTAGATCTATTTCACTGGCTGCTCCATGAATCCTGCACGGTCTTTTGGCCCTGCTGTCATAATGGAGAACTACCAGGATCATTGGGTAAGCAGATCTGTGTGTCATCTTGGTTGAACCTACAAAATGTGAAGCATTATCAGTGAGTGTCCAAATCCTTAACTGATGGTACCAGCAGATATTTCTCCCATTTTCTAGCATTTTCACCTCTGGTTCAGATTTCTAGGTAACAGAAAATGGGAAGACCAAAGGAATTCCTACATTGTTTTCAGCATCTGGCATAAGGATAAATGACTGATGCATTAATTAGCTTTACCCAAACAAGACTCAATTCTTGTTGATCTCTGTCTTAATTAAAATCAGTTGCTTATGTAGTGTAGAAGTTGAAAGTGATATATAAGCCTTGGACTTATCTTAAGACCTGTTTATTCAATCCATTATGCTGGGATAATCATTCCTGAACTTGCTTCAGCTTCTAATTTGCTTGCATGTTTAAGTGATGAATTAGAAGCTGAATTAATGTGAAAGAAAGTCAAACCGACTCTGGTGAGATAGGAACTCTTAGCTCACCTCTCTTTCTGCCTAGGATAAGCAATTGATTGCTGGATTTCTCAGCAAATCTATTCTTGTCACTAGACTGGAATACATGAAACGCCATGAAGTTTCTTGGTCTTATTAAAAATCGAAACAAACAAAAATTGCCTTGTTTAATTGCTCAGATACCTAATTGAGGTTATGGCAGGATGCTAGCTGGCTCATTGCTTCACATATTGAGCAAGAATTGGACTTTGTTACAGCTATGTGCCCTTGGGTTTAACTTTGGCTGTGCTCACACAACATTTAATCCAGCTTCAGTCCACTTTCAGGGCAAATCCCCACAGCAAGCTTATTTCGCTTTCCCTAAACCGAAATAATAGAACCGGATGCAAATGCAAATTTGCCTGTCCCATTACTTTTAACTTAATCACGTTGGATCCAGATTGTGAGGATCGTACATGGGGTACGTGACTCAAGGGGGGACTCAAGTGGCTACTTTTAAAAAGGCGCTTTTTGGGGCTGCCCTGCCCTCTTCCTCCTGGCATGGACGCGCCACCCATAAGGGACCCCTTCACGGAGCCTAACTGGGTGGCTGCCGCTTCCACGGATGGAGGAAAAATGGCAGCAGCCAGCCAGCCAGTGATTCTTTCCCCTCCTCTCCCCATTGCTCAGGGCACACAGCAGCAGCGGCAACTAAAGCCCCTTTGCTTTAAAACATTCACATTCAGCTGCTTTCCTCCCTTCCTTTCCCTTTCTAAAGTCAGAACTTTTAGAATTGTGCAAAATTGCAACATTGTTATCAGGTTGAAGTGGTTCCATCGCTACAGTGTAGTGCTGCTGTTAAGGCTGGATTTTTAACACTGAAATCACTGTCTTTGGAAGCAAGCTATTGGGAGAGGGAAACCCTAAACATGGATTCTCATCCCTTAAAACGGTACTGTCCACACAGTAAAAAATGTAAAATGTTTCAAGCGCATGATCCGGAGTGAGACCTGTTGAAATCACGATTGAGATTCACCACGCTTTGGGGTGGTTTAACACGGGGAAAGTGTGTTAAGCCAAACTGCCGTGCAGACTCCGAGGATTGAAAACGTTTTGAATCTGAGATAAGGTTGCCGTGAAGACACGGCCTCAGAGTGAGAGAACACATCAGCAAAGTGTTCTTTCAGTGTTAAATAACTCAGAAAATTCACCTTTGGGATGGATATTGTGGAAAGAAAGTTACTGATCACTTTGCTGATATGTCCTCTCTCTCTGAAGGTGGACTGAAGATGGATTAAACCTTAGTTGTGACCACAGCCTTTGAGGACTAGGGGAATACATTCAGGGTTTTTTTGTGGAGGGGGGAGATTCATACGTGGCCAACATTACCTTCTTTTAGGGAGATAGTGGTTGCTCTGCAACTGCATTATATCTGCTCAAGGCTCTTTCCATCTTCCCAGTAGGTCCAGGCAACTGCCTTCTATATACTACTGTGGAACAGCAGAAGCCCTGCACGTCTGTAGCATGCTTTGCCCACCCTGGACAAAGCTATGAACTGAGCTATCCCAGTCTTTTGGTAGATTTAATCAAAGTGATCCACAACTGGACCACTGTCTTTATCCCAAACCACAAAGGATGGGGCATCCTATCTGGTGTACTGAGCCAGACCCTTTTAGGCCATGCATTAGGTAGTGGGAAACATCAAAGGTTCCTGAATGCTGATGGTTTTTAATCCATATTAGCAGTAGTCTGGGCCAGCATGGGCTGAACTGCATAGCACAGACTACATGGCATGGATTAGCCAATTTAATGAGGAAATGGCCTAACATATAAACCATTTGCTTCTGTGCTGTTTCACAATAATATTGATTTTGAAATGATTCTGAACATAGTCTAGTAGCATCACTGTTGGCTGCTCCATCTAAGAGTTCATTCCAGAATAACTCACAAAAATTAACATTTCTTGTTTTGTTTCTCTTTTCCCTATTTTGTGTTCATATGTCCTTAGATTTTCTGGGTGGGACCCCTGGCAGGTGGCATAATAGCTTCCGTGCTCTACAATGTCATCCTTGCTCCTGACACAAGAAGTCTTTCCGTGAGAATTGATGTTCTAAAAGGAACCTACAAACCTGAAGACGACTGGGGGGAGAATAGCGTTCAGAATTATTCCACAGAACTGGTGGAGAAGCTTTAATATAATAGAAGGGAATATTTCAAAATGTAAGCCCTTCCAAACTGATGAAGGGCAGAATAAAAGCTACACATTAGAGTGCAGATAGGCTTATTGGCTTGCCCTGGCCTCTATAGCCCTCACAATTATACTGTATAAGACGGTATGTTTATATACAAATATTGGCAGGATCCAAACAGTACCATAAGGGGCATGATCCACATGATCCTAATCCTCCTAAATTCCTTCCTTGCAGGATGAGTGCAATGTCTACGTGGATTTGCACTTGTCCTACCACCCTTAGAGCACTTGAATGGCACAGTGAGAGGAAGAGTTCTGAGAACAATTCCTCCCATTGGCCCCCACAGCCATACTGCCAGTGTGCTATCACCACCACTCAAGAAGACCTAATTGTCCCCTCTGTGGTTTCATCAAAAACAGGAAATGACTCATGGAGACATTTCTTGTGTTCGATGACCTCTGTGGCCATCAAGATCAAAGCCAGGGAACAAGAGTTACCCAGCTGCAGATTTGACAGCCAGTGGCAGCAGGCAGAATGCTGACAGCACACTGTTACTTTAAGAAAAGTGTTACAGGGATAACACTCCTCTTAATTTGTAGGAGGAACAGCGCTACACTTGTATTCCTCCTCCTCCATCCCATGTGAATTTGCCATTCACTAAGCTGGTAGGTATCCCAAGGAAAGAAGAGGAGACAGACTTTGGATGCATAAAGCCTGAAATGTTAGGCCAGAGATAGGACCCCTGTGGTCTTCCACTGGTGATTGCTATAAATCGTACTTTTCCCGGACAATCGGCTAGTCGTTGGAAGTTCTAGTGGAACGGCATGTGGAGGATCAGGAATTTCTCAGTCCTCCTGTAAATAAATGTTTAAAAATGGTTAGCTGCAGATGGTAAGCTGGTAATGGGAGCTGTATTTTTAAAAATGCAATTTGTATCCCTCCATATATTTTATAGAGTTTCCAGGACTCCAGGAATCTAGTAATATAAGCCATTTTCAAAGATCAGGAAATCTGGGTTTCAAAAGAGAGCAATAAAGCAGCTCAGACAAGTTCTACATGTGCAGAAGAGAACACTCCTGGGCCAGCGTGTTTACTTCAGCCCAAGAGTGGGTTGGAGGGCTGTCTACATGGGTTCTGCATCCTGCCCTATGTAAACTTTGAAGCCAGGGAATTAAAGGCTTCATCATCAAAGTCTACTGGTAGAGTGGCATAAGTCTCTTTTTGGTGCCCTATCCTGCTGTAGCGCTTCACCCATGCATACAGATTTGTTCTAGGAGGGGGCAGGGTTTCCCTTGTCTCATGCCTATGTTTAGAAGGAAGACCCCTATACCACACTAAAAACATGTGTGGAAAATGCCCAACTGTTAGTGCTTAAACAGTTACTATTAATATAATAGAAACTAATATTTGGGCAAAAGCTTCAGTAGCAGACGCTTGGTGAATTCCCATTACAAGCTTAAAATGGTGTCAGAACGGTTTCGATCCTCGCTTTCCACATGGTAAATCGCCTCAAAGCATTGTAAATGTTAACACTCATTTCAACAGGTCTCGCTCCAGTTTGTGCATTTGAAACATTTTACATTTCTTACTGTGGGAACGGTACCGTTTTAGTGGGATGAGAATGCATGTTTAGGGTTTCCCTCCCCCAATAGCTTGCTTCCAAAGATAGTATTTTGTAAAAATCCACCCCTTACAGCAGCCGTTACACTGTAGCAGTCTACCCACTTCACACCTGATAACAATGTTGCAATTTTGCACAATTCTGAAAGTTCTGATCTTTAGAAAGGGAAAAGAAAGGAAAGCAGCTGCAGGTTCTGGGAGATGTGTGAATGTTTAAGGCAAAGGGGGCTTGAGTTGTGCTGCTGCTGTGTGCCATGGGCAATGGGAGAGGAGGGGGGGAAATCACTGGCTGCCCAGTGCCGTTTTTCATCCATCCAGGCAAGTGGCAGCCACCCAGCCACCCAGCTAGGCTCCGTGAAGGGGTCCCTTATGGGTGGCGCGTTCATGCCAGGAGGAAGAGGGCAGGACAGCCCCAAAAAGCAGCTTTTATAAAGTAGCCACATGAGTCCCCCCCCCTTTGAGTCACATACGTCACCTACGATCCTCAGAATCTGGATTGAACGCGATTAAGTTGAAAGTAATGGGATCAGGCAAATTCGCATTTGCATCTGGTTCTATTATTTCAGTTTAGGGAAACCGTATTAAGCTTATAATGGGAATGCGTGTTATGCTAAGCCTCAGTCTGTCCTCCCTCTCACAATTCCTCTGCTGACTGATTCTAGCCTGGGAAGGGGTTGAGTCAGAAGAACATGTGAACCAGCCTCACTTCCAAACCAGGTGGTGTGTACAAGGTATTCCTGGAAGCCCCAAAGTCTGGGATCTCTTCCAGAAGAGCTTTTTACGGACACAACACACCGGAAGCAGCATTGTCCTGAAATCTGATTTTCTACTTTGATTTTCTCTGGCGCACAAGTGGCCTTTTAAAAAATTGACCTGCCTCCTCTCACACAGCCCTTCTCTCATCTCAGAAAAAATAAATGGAGGAACGACCCTGGCACTGAGGGAAAAAATGTGTCTGTGATGATTGCATTATTTTTCTTTCTTCACACAATCTGAAGCCAAAGTGGGAAATGGGAAGCTATTGTAATGCTTCAGCCAGAGCACAGGGAGTCAGGTGAGATAGGAGAAGAAAGCATCCAGGATGGATGTGGACACCATACTTTGGCCCTGCCTTTCCCCTCAATGTGTGCGGGTTGCTCCTTTCTTTCCATTTTCAGGTCATATGACACTCCCTTCTACCTTCTGCCTGGCTAGATGAGGCAAGGAAATTTAAACAAAGAGCCATTTCACACTGAACATCCATGGGACAGTGTCCAATGGAAGTTACAATCAGGGACGAAGACCAGCACTCACATTGCAAACACTAGCCCCATCCCAAATCTATCTGGAATTAATCCTGCAGCAGGGCATGTGCTAGTATGAGCTTTGCAAGCATAGGGAAGCATGAACTGGATCAGTTCCATCAGTGCAGAAGGGACTGATCCTGCCCACACCTCTACGTGATCTAGATCAGTGAGCCCAGTTATTCCACACCCACTGATCAGGATCTAAGTCAGGTACATGTAAAAAGGGTTTAGAGGCCTATCTGCACTAAAGCCTCCGGAACGCGAGTAGGACATCCAGTCCCAGGGCGGCCTACTTGTGTTCTTGGTGTAGAACATGAAATTGCAGGCCCTACCCCCCACTCCTGCTATTGGGCCAAATTTGACCCAACAACTGCCAGACCCGCACAATCAACTTTCCTTGCCAGGCCTGGGGTGCTCCTTGCGAGGCCTTGAGAGCAATCTGCCATGATCTACGCAGGTGCGCAAACTCCAATAGACTGATCCCACGCTGACCCGTCAGGTGAATGTGGGGCCAAGCTACCGGAGGGCACGGACCTGCGCAGGTCACAGGTCAAGGCCGTGTGAACTCCATACCCCGGGGCCAGCAAGGTAAGAGGGCATTGCATGTGTTGGGGGGTGGCATGCACCCCTGGGTGATGCTGGGTACCCAGATGTTCACTGCCAGCTGCTGCAGTCTGGTCGGGAGTGCAGCAGTCGGTGGGACATCCCAAGGGTGGAGCACGACCGGGCAGGCAGCAATGTGCTTCTCCATGTGGTAGACTAAACCCACACTATCAGCACATCAAACTGGAGGTTCACGCAATGGCAGATGGGGCCCATGCAGTCGGTGGGCCCAGTCTACCATTGCACGCAACCCCATTCCGATGTGCTGACAGCGTGGACCCCGTCTAGCACATGGAGCAGAACATCTGCCAATGCATCAGGGTGGATCTTTGGCCTCCACGGGGCTCAGCTGCCTAGATCTAGGCAGCTGAGCCCTGTGGACACCCTCTGGGACCACCCTCGTCCAGGGCTGGGGCCTACCCGGGGACATGAGTGTGAGAGGGACTTACCTCCTCGCCCCCATAGTCCAGACTGGGGGAGGGGGTCCAGTCAGCAGTGTTGTGTGCCTGTATGCGCCACCAGCTCTGATTGGCCAGCGGCCCATGCCTGCGCAGAATGCCTGGCATCAAACCAGGCATTCTGTGCAGGCGTGGGAAGCTGGCCAATGAGAGCTGGCAGTGTATGCAAACGCAGAGCACCGCCGACCATGCCAGGAAGCCCTCCCCTGGGCCTTCTCAGTCCGAACATCGGTGACGAGGAAGTAAGTCCCTTGTGGACGTGTGTCCGGGGAGGCACGTGTCCCGGGGGGGGGGGGTCTGGGGGGGTTCATGCTAGCTCTAGCTGACCCAATCAAGGGACTGTGACCCAATGGTGGCAGGCCTGGGAGGGACATCCAGCCCCCGCACCAGCCTTTTCAGGCTAGGCCACGAGGAGACAGATTCCCCATTTGCATCTAGGCAGGGAGGGATGTGTCCCCACGCATTCCTTACCTGCCTAGATGCGTATGGGGAATCAGTTGCTGTGTGTCCTAGCCTTCGTGTATTGTAGCTGTTCAACTTTCTGCACTGGGCCTTATTCTAGATTATACTCTGGAATAGGGACCTGACATCCACATGCCAGTGCAGACTATGTTCAGTCCTGTAAGGAGCAGTGCAGAAAGGGCCTTTGTTTCCCTGTTCTTCTTTGTTGTTTTCTTCTGAATTTCCTCCAATTTTTCAGAGTCTTTCTTAAAACAAGGTGCCCAGAACTGAACACAGTACTTAAGGTAGGGTGCTCAACCAGCACAAAATAATCAAATTATTGCAATGGTAAGTTTTGGAGATTGCCCTTATATTGAGACAGCCATGACTGCATTTAGCTCTTTCTGAATATAAGAAAATGTATAATTTATATATGTGAAAAAATAAGAATCTGTGAGGTTTCTAATTCAATTAAACATTATTATTCATATTAGAAGCTAGACCAGATATTGTGTGCATTCATGTTTAAGTCTTGTCTGCTGTAGATATCTTTTATAAGATGTTGTACTGAGGCATAAGATCGGAAGCTTAAATGGAAATTTATATATGCTATAATGGAAATTCATATATGTACCAACAGTATACAAAAATTAATAGTTGAATAACCTCTTCCATGTTTGACAGCCTTATATCTGAACACATTTCTTTTTCAAAAACCTGAGAAATTCTGTCTACAGAAAATAAATTAAAGACTTGCTATTTTAAGTCATTTCTGTTTTCATTTCTGCTATATTCTAATGTTTAGCCTGTCACTTTAGAGAGTGATGGGCCAAAATTCACTAGATGCTTGAATTTAGGCAAAGCTGAAAGAATCAGGATTGTGCAAATTCTACGTTTTTTAGTTCTGCCCTACTCTACAAGGGTGAGCCTGATTCACATCTGTAGAAATAGAGCAAAATTTGGAGACTGTAATTTTGAGAATATTGAGTCCCGCCGGTTCAACATCCTGACATGAATCAAGCCACAGGAAGATCATTCCAGCAACACAGAAAGGTTGAGAAGTTTGTGCAGTAAAGGACCAAGCTGTTGGGCACCGCTGCTGGACTCAACTCAATTTTTTCCATCCAGATTGGGGTTTGGAAGACCAGGAGAAATGGAAAAGTGTAGGTTGAAGGAGTTGTATCCAGAGTAATGGATCATTCAGTACTGATCATGGGCCACATTTGGTAAGATCCCCAGTTTCCTGACTTTGACTGTGGGCGAATTTGCACTTGCCATGCTGGGGAATTCTGGGTATGCTCCATAGATAGAACATGCACACTACATAGAGCCACTTCTATACCAGTTGTCTTCCCGTTTTTCACAAAAACGCGATGAGAAAATTGAAAGGGTGGCCCAAGCCTGTGCAGTGACATCAATGCACAAGGTGTTGGCAATTGCCAATGCACTCTGGCCAGGAGAAGCAATAAGACTCAGCTGCTTCCACCATGATCATTGGCAAAGTCTCTCCCCAAACAAAGTGGCTTAAGTGGAGCTACAGACTTGGAGACCTTGAGTCTTTGGCCTTAAAGTGGACAGACATGTTTTCAAGGCTTTGAATATAGAACCAGAACAAGCAGGCATCAGGTCCTGGAAGCAAGATGCTTATGTTAAACTTTATTTATTTTAAATACTCCCTTAGCCTCCAAGGGCTTTCAAAACAGCTTACAGTGAATAAAATGAGATGATTCTCTGCCTTCACAACATGAAAGGAAAAAGGGACCAGCAGGGAAGAAGGTGAAGGAGAACCTGATGCTGCTTCTTGATGGCAGGGCAGCTGCCTGGAGACCCCTGGAGTGTCTCCCTTTCCTGAATCCTACCAGAGACTGACCCTGTCCAGAAAGGAGAAATATAGCACCATTATGGTGCTGCTATGGTGAGGTTGTCTTACGTACCTGAGGCTATTTATGGCCTCTCTTGCCCATGCCTCAAAAAAATGTTTTTAATTACTGCTGGAAAACCCAGTGCTGTTTGCTGGTTTTCCAGCAATTGTGCTTTTAACTCATCTTCTGGACGGGGCCCCTGTCATAGGGCCAACTTGCACCTGGCCCAATAGCCGTTATAGGGTGAGCTCAGAGATGGAGCATCTGTGCATGAAGGAGCCATTACTTAACCAGAAATGGCTCCTTCCAAGCGGGAGATCATCCTTCATTGACTATGCATGGGGCAGATTGAACATGCACCATACATGCACTTACCTTTACCAAGTGCTGGAGTTGGTATGGCTCTGGCAGGCCCATTCACACCTCTTCCACTGCCAGAAAGGTGCATGATGCATGCCAATGTGCCACATGACGTGCCATGCACCCACATGATGCACTGCACACAAGTTTGTGCAACTTGGCATGCGGCCTTCCTGGTAATGGTACCGCACACATCCACTGGCACCAGCACTGAGGATCCCAAGATGGTGGCATCTGGATACCTGTCCACACCTCAGAGAAGTTGTGGATGGGTTGGAGGAGGGTTAGAATGCACTAAGCATCCGCAAGTGTAGATGCTTAGTGTATTCCAGGCCTTTTCAACCAAAGCTTCCCACAGCTGCAAAGCCAAGTGCAAAAAGGCCCACAGCTCCATCCACCACATATGCATGGAGGTGCCTGCCACACACATCCAGGCATTCAACATGCCCAGATGTGCCTGACACTAAAATGTGCAAGGACAGCACTGGCCGTGGCATTGTGTAGCTAGGAGGTGGTAACTGCGGAGGGAAGATTTCCTGCATTATTGCTTCCTAGCGGAATAGCCATCTAGAGATAGCCATCATTGATGCCCTGTGATAGAGAATGTATTATTGGAAAAGGTGCATTGGTGATGGCTAGTTGAATTAATAAAAAGCGGAGACATTCATGGGAATGTTACAGCATTAGAAAGCTGTGTTGTACTCTGGTTGCAGAGAAAGGGCAGAGGTGCCAGCTTGCAAAAAAAGTCAATTTTCTTAATCATTCTAAAGAAATGAGCTGTCATTTTTTTCTAGCATGAAATAAACTGTGAAGACAGCAGGTGAATTTATGGTCAGCGATAAATTGCCTGCAATCAGAACATTTCTGTGTCCCTGAACGATTCATACTATCAGGTGAACAAGCAAATTTCAAGGCTACTTAGAACTTGCCTCACCAGGATGCTGATATCATAGGAATAGAGAAATACACAATGCGGGGTTAGAAACCGTGCTGTAAGTAAGAGACTTCAGGGAATAACCTGAACACTTTGGGTAGTCTCAGAAGCAGCCATGCTCCTAATATTGGCACTGAATTTAGGAATTTTGAAAAGCTCTGGCTTTATATTTTCACACAGCTCTGAATCATATCACATTCAACAGCAGAACCAACTGTCTCTTGTAAAAATGCTGTTTGCGTTTGATCTTGTCATTTGTTTCAATGCTACTGAAAATTGGTATACATAAATGGTTCTAAAATGGTCTGTCTCTCGGTGAGTGGGTACAGCCCCCACAGGCAGTGGGTGAGTGGGTGCTGGCCCCTGCTGCTGATGGGTAACTAGATACCAGCCCCTGCTGCCAGGTGGAAGTGAACACCTGGCAGCAAGTCCTTCCTCCTGGTGGATTAGTGGGCGCCAGCTGCTAGCAAGCGAGTGAATGCCAGACTCCACCGCCAGTGAATGATTGGGCACTAGCCCTCATGCCTGTGAGTAAGTGGGTGCCAGATATCACTGCTGGACTATGAATGGACATTGGCCTGTGTGTTATTGGGTGAATGGACCCTGTTGCCAGTGGGTGAGTGGGCACTAGCAGGCGTGCAGGCGCTGGCTCTGCCAACAGTGAACAAGAAAGAGAGATTAGAGTTAACCCCCCCACACACACGCACACACATTCTTAAACCCACCAAAAAGGATGTTTTTTGTTTGTTTGTTTGTTTCCTCCCAGTTTTGTTCTGCTTAACAGTCTTCCTGCACAAAGAGAAAACTTAAGAGCCTGTTGGGTGGTGACAGTGAAGGATTGGCAAAAACAATCTTTTTTTGTCAGATTTCTCTCCTGCTCTCTTGAATGAAAAGGAAGAAGGCACCAAGTGGCAGCACTGGCTGAAGGGCAGGAGATTTTCAACAAATCCAGGCCGCTGCTCACACACAAACACTAAGGCCCTAGTCACACTAGTAGTTTAAGATGACCTAAGATCGTCTTCAGGTCATATTACTCACATTATTTTTATTCAATCCGTTTTCCAAACCAGCCTATCCCCGCTAAATTGTTGTATCCAAAGTCCTCATTTTCAGAGGACTCAGACCATCCTGGCATGCCAGGCCTTCTTCCTCAGTGTGAGTGGGGGGACAGGCTAAAGGAGGCTGAACCGTGCTGTGTTGGGTGGGGTCCAGTCTTTCCTTTTGTCCAACGTCTAAGGGGAGGGGGGCTTGTGCAGAGTTTATGGGGCCCTCCCCTTTTCTCCTCAGTTTATGTGCATGATTCCTCTATCTAGCATTTTTCAGCAAATTTATTATTATTTTAAAGAATTAATCGCACATAGAAGAAAAGCACATATAAAAGGAAGGGTGTGTGTGGATGTGGTGGAGCAGGCTTAATAAAGAACCACAAATACACCCTCACCTCCCTTGAGTGACAGATAAACAGATAAGTGGCACTGCAGCTATAGGCTGACAGTGCACCAGGATTAGGTATGGTCTGACAATTTTGGGGTAATTAATAAGCAGATATCCTGCCTTTCATCCCCCATACCAAATCTAATGAGAATTAGTTATTGCTGTGGATAATAAGGCAATTATAGTGTAAGAACCAGGTGGAATGACTTTTCAGGGGGTAGTTATAAATTTGTAACTTCCAGAGACAACATTTACCCCCCACAGATGCCTGAAATGTTATTCTGAGCACCAGGTACACTTATAGATGGTTGTGAGAGCACTAACAATGTGGTCATAAGGAAACCACAGAGAAAACTACAGTGTGCTTATATAATTAGCAATCATACTTCACAACCTATTTGGACTAGTAAACCCAGAAATTCTGACATGTGCAGTAGCCTATTAACACATTTAATGAGCAAAACTTCCTTCTTCTGTATTCAGTCCACAAGTGTGGTTAGAAAGTATGCTCATAACATAGGATTTACATCTCAGCTAAGCCATGAAAGTCAGTGGTTGGTCTGGGGAGGTAAAAATTCATCTCCACACACCCACCCACCCATCCATCCATCCATCCATCCATCCAATCAAACCAGGCCATTGCAAATAGAAAGCAGGGATGGGAAGAGCAATGTGCTGTATTTTCTGCTGAGATTCTTGGAGGAAAGCCATGGGGAAAATAAATAAGTCCCATAAATGTTATTTCTGGGTTTCAAAAATATTCAGCAATAACGTTGGCAAAGGGTTGAGCTCTGGCCCCGTAGTTGAGGGAGCAGCCGGGTTTTGTTCCCTCTCGTCTAATGCTCAGACTGCTGCTTTTCAATGTTCTCTCTTAAAATACACAAAAAACACCTTTTCCCATTTATTTATTTGTTTGTTTATTCCCATTTTTATCCTGCCCTGTACCTGAAGATCTCAGGGTGGGTTACAGCAATAAAAACAAGATGTGAAATGAATATAGACTTGCCCATGCCCTAAGATTTGCTGGGGAGGGCCGGGCCTCTTGGTGGTGTCCCCCCGCCCCCCCGTCAGCAGTTAAGGGGTTGCAGATGCAAGGGAGGGCATTCCCATGCAATGGAACACTCTCCCCTCTGAGGTGTGTTGGGCACCTTTGTATCCAGGTACATATTCAGATGTCTGCTGAAGAGGCACCTCTTTACTCCAATGTTTGGCTGAGGAAACAGCATCCTTTCCCCATGCAGGCAGTGGTACTGTTTTCGCTCATATATTTTCTATTTTTATAGTTCTTTTATTGTGACCTGCCCTGAGACCTTAGACTATAGGGTAGGATAGAAATATAAATAAATAATAAGTAAAATTTAACAGAAACCATTTCAAAAATTGCTGCTTTCTGGATTCTGCTTCTTCCAAAGATGCTTATGGGCATTCAGATCCTAAGAATTTGCTCTGTGAGACACAGGAGCTCATCCATGGATTAACATGTAACATTTCTCAGCTGTCTGTTTCTTCCGCCCCTTTCTATAACCCTGAGTGGGAGAACCCTTGGGCCTCCAGATGTTCCTGACTTAAAACTCTTGTCATCCTTGCCTGTATAGTCCAGCAGTGATGGGACCTATAGTCCAACACCTGGAGGTCTGCAGACTCTCCACCACTGGAATAATCAAAGCCACCAACCTCAGATAATGATGTTTACAGAAGCTTCCAATGCAGCAGAATCTAATAAGTGGATCTGAATGGGAAAGAGTTCTTTTTATTCCAGGAAGCTCATAGTAGAGGACTTAGCAGACAGAGCACCTTTCATCATTGTTCTTCTGTATTGCCTGCCTTCAAGGTCAATTCTGTTCACTGCATCAATGAGATCATGCTGTCCCTTTGAAAGAAGCTCCTTCTGGAAGTGTTTCGGAAGTGAAGCATAACTGGCAGCATACCAAGGTAAAGTGCAGCTGACATAGAAGAACATGTAGGTAAAGATGATACTTAAAGCCCAAAGAGTAGAGAAAGAGGCTGGCTGGAGCATACAGTAAAATGTAAGATTCTGGTATTGTGCATCTCCGCAGTGTTTTGCACTGTATGGTGACAGCCTGATAAAACATCCCATTTATCAGCTGAGAATCTGCCAGCATTCAGTTCTCTTTATCAGCATTTATTGCTTACCCGCCAGCTGGTTTTGCATGAAGGAGTTCAATGTATGTCATCATTACTCCTAACTGAAGCGTTCATATTCACCTGGCACAGCAAGCGATGCCTTCAGACTCCTTTCCAGTCAACTGCATAAGACATATTTGCGCAGCGCCTCAGAGTTCCCCTTAGTTATATGTCACCACGCAGGCTTTTCCTGTCAGTCTTCCCTCTTGCTTGGAGTGTCTTTGCAAATACAGCACTTGACCATGCATACAGTATTGTACATTTGACTTCACTTGCTTGTAGCTGCTGCAGGAGATGCGGCACGTGGGAGCCCTCTTGTGCTTAGTGGTAGAATAACACAGCCATAGGCTTTGTCTCTTGCATTGCTGAAGCCATCACTGTCCTTCCGCATGATGCTCTCAAGCTATAGTCTGTGTGCCAGAGTGGGCAGTGAGATGGAGTCCTTCTGCTCTCCTCCATCCTTTTCCAGATGTTCTGCATCATAGTTACCCCTGAGAATAGCCAGTCGTTGTGCACAGGTCTTTGGGTCATGGAAAATAATGAAATTATAAAGTATGGATGCCAGAACTGCACCACTCATTGGTCCCACCCAGAATATCTGCAAGGACAAAGATAAATTATTGATGGTAAGAAGATAGACAAAGTAAGCTGCAGTTTATTTACACAAAACACCCCTTCCTTTTCCACAGAATGGATTGGGAATTGGTGGTCTTCCAAAAGTTCCAAGGTTGTACTTCCCATCATCCATCACTCCTGTGTAAAAGAAAGATAAACAAACAAACAACAAACCCAAGACATCACACTCCAACAGTTTGAGGACTGAGAAACTCTTGTGCCGTGTTCCCATTATAAGCTTATTTCAGTTTCAAAACAGTTTCAATCCTCGCAGTTCCCACGTCAGGATGGCTTAACATGCTTTCCACATGTTAAATTGCCCCAAAGCACTGTAAATGTTAATCCTCATTTCAACAGGTCTCACTCCAGTTCGTGCGCTTGAAACGTTTTACATTTTTTTACTGTGGGAACGGTACCATGTTAAGGGATGAGAATGCATGTTTAGGGTTTCCCTCCCCCAATAGCTTGCTTCCAAAGATAGTGATTTTACTGTAAAAATCCACCCCTTAAAGCAGCTTCTACACTGTAGCAATCCAACCACTTCACACCTGATAACAATGTTGCAATTTTGCACAATTCTGAAAGTTCTGACTTTTAAAAAAGGGAAAGGAAAGGGAAGCAGCTGCAGGTTCTGTTTTTAAGGCTGTGCCTGTGGAGTGATCGGGCGAAGGGGGCTTGAGTTGCCACTGCTGCTGTGTGCCCTGGGAAATGGGAGAGGAGGGGAAAGAATCGCTGGCTGCCCACTGCCGTTTTTCCTCCATCCAGGCAAGCGGCAGCCACCCAGCTATGCTCCATGAAGGGATCCCTTATGGGTGGTGCGTTCAGGCCAGGAGGAAGAGGGCAGGGCAGCCCCGAAAAGCGGCTTTTAAAAAGTAGCCACTTGAGTCCCCCCTTGAGTCATGTATGCCACCTACGATCCTCAGAATCCGGATTGAACATGATTAAGTTGAAAGTAATGGGATCAGGCAAATTCGCATTTGCATCTGGTTCTATTATTTCGGTTTAGGGAAATTGTTTTAAGCTTGTAATGGGAATGCGGCCAAGGTGTCTGTTGTGGGGAGAAGAACAGAAAGCATTGTTAGCTGCTTGAGTCCCCTTAAATGGGTGAGAACAGCAGGGTAGAAAAGCCAACTCTTCTTCTCTTCTTAACTTCTGTAGGGACAGTTGCTAGTGTTCACACTGCAGCACCAGCACTGTCCCCAACTTACCATCTGCATCACCATCGCGACGGCTGCAGCAACGTCCGCTGCATGCTGAACCATTGCTATGGTAATTGTGACGCAGCTGTGGTTCCCTGCCCCCATGCAGCATTCACACAAGTAAGTAATGTGAACGCTGTGTCCAGGAATTTACTCAGATTGTCCTAGTTGTGGATGGAGGCAGCACTGTGGTGTGCCAATGCACCGCCCCAGAATGTGCTGGGGCCATCCTGATCACCTAAGTGCAATAAGGCCCTTTATCTCTAAGTTGGCAGCAGCAACGGCAGCAGGCTAAGATTCACGAGCGACTGACATGTGAGATGTGGCATGCTTATTTCTTATTTATAAAATTCCCCAAATTTTCCCCAAGATTTTCTAAAAACAAGTGGAAGCAGTACATCACAGCAATATGTCTTACTGGAGATAGGCGTATGTCATTGTTTATCTGTTTAATAAACCATAACAATCCATAGTGCAGCTAAAGAGATAGTACTGTAGAGTACAGCATAAAATCCAGGCAGAAGCAATGCTTTGGGGGATCAGATGAAAGTCATTTCATTTAAAGATGAACTTATAAAATCCACCCTTCCTGAACCAAAATGCTGGTTATTTCCACGATCACTTTTATCGCCAAATTTAGAGCTGTACTTCTCTAAGCCAAAACTGTTTATAGAAATGTGTACAACAAGGGCCCTTTCTGCACTGGGCCTTATTCTGGACTGTGCAGTTGCAGTGATACAGTGAAGGGGGATGGGCTGCATCACTGCAGCGGCACAATCATTCACAGCGCCCAGATTGCTAGGTCAATATCCAACCTTGCACCAGATACCGGTTCAGATTTTGCCACGGGAATTATGGATGGCCATTCGCATTGGAAGTGCTACTAGACAGGTTCTGGGCTTAGCCGGCGTGCTTAGTGCAAATGGCCACCACCGCATTTCAATCTGACTAGCCTGGTATGATATTATTATACCATTCCAGTCAGGTAAGTGAAAATTGAGCCAGAATGAACAGAATTTCAGGCCAGAATTATGAGAAATTGGTATGTCTCACACAGGGGCCGTGATCACATCTTTAAACACTCTTCAGTCCATCTTCAGGTCTGACTGCTCATACCTTCCATTCCTATCTGTTTTATTTGTGGACTTTCCATTCAGGAAAATCCAAATGGAGGGTGGAAAGTCCACAGATAAAATGGATGGAAATGAAGAGATGTGAGCAGTCAGACCTGAGAACGGACTAAAGAGCATTTGCTTTGTGTTTAGGTCTGAGGTTCAGTCTCTGACCTACCTCTAGTAGAAGACAATGGCAAACTGCTTCTGTATCGCTGTCAAGAAAATGACACTGGCGTATTGCAGGAGTTGAGCTCAGCCGAAAGGCATCTTTATGTTTACTTAGTCCTCATAAAGATACAGACAGATACCTAATTCTAGGCACAACCAAGCAGCTTTGAGACAATATGACAGGAAAAGATAGAAAGAAAACAATTTACCCAGTGATGAGGAAACTTCCCAATTACGACTGCAGGGCCAAAGGATCTGGCTGGATTCATGGAGCAGCTGGTGAAGTAATGCTAGAAAACAGAAATGGGAAAATACTATCAGTATAAGCTGCTCTTACTGAGTAGTTAATTCTCTTCTTTCATCCTCATTTCTACTAGGGCACCAGGTGTACCGTCACATCAGAACAAGCTTTAATGACTGTTTGGTAACTATAGTGGAGTGTGAAATCCAAATTCCTACAATATGCCTACACAAGCACTGAGAGACACACAGAGAGAAAGAGAGATGCAGATGTTTCTCAGAATGCCTTAGCTGTAAGGATTAAGGTTGTTGGTTTACATGTTTCGATTAGCTGCTTAGACAGCCATGGGCTTGAATACACAAAGCGTCATTTCTCTGTAGAGGCAGTCAAGGCTTGCCATACTTTCTTCAGCTTTAAAGGAGCAGATTAGTTTGCTCTTACCACCAGTTACCTCTATACAAACCCACTTTTGCAAGGGTGCTCCAAGGGTGCTCTGACTGTTTAAATTTGGAGGAGGGAGTGGTTGTAGCGCAGTAGTAGATCAAACTGTCTGGAAAGCAGAGGGTGGCAGGTTCAGTCACCAACCCCTCCCCAGATGTAGGCAATGGCAAACTACTTCTTTATCTCTGCCAAGAAAACTGCAGAGAGAGGCCCATGGAGGCATCCATGGGCCGACCGCAACTCAACGGTGCTCAACAAGAACAAATTAGCTGTAATGCTGGTAATTTCATGCCTTTCATGAAGAAGGCATGCTTGTCTACACATCCTCAAAGTTAGCAGATGATGTAGGTCTGGACTGAGAAAAGAAGACTACCTTCCCAAAAGAGAGCTCAACAAAATACTTAGCTCTCAGAAGCAGAAGATCCTCAATCTCCATGCTCCTCTGTCTGCGCCCCCTTCATACATACACCTTTCTTGCTGACAAGAGCTGTCTCTCTATGTGTGGATGTCATTCGCAGAGTGGAAAGCTATCAAAAGCAGGTGCAGTTTAACAAGGGATGATCCGGATTTTTTTGAAAGAAGGAATGGGCTACATTGCAAGCAATAAGGCTGCATGTCCTACCTAGGCTGCATTTACAAGCATTAAAACAAAGTTTAAAAACTACTAAGAAGGGGTAGCTTCCACATGCTGCTTTCTCCATTCCACATTAAAGACCAGAAATGCACTTTCAAAGTTAGTTAGAAATAGATTATAGGTGGGATGAAAACACTAGTGCCACATATTTCCAACTCAAAGGCTGCACAATTCAGTACAGCTTTAAATACAGATAAATTTAGTCTACATTGAGCTCCATTTTTCACATCCCCCTTTATAGATTATTATGCAGATTTGGGGGAGACCCCACCCCCCTCTCTTTTGCATCATACCCTGACTTTATGGGGTGGGGATCCAAACCCCATCCCCCATGTAAGCCTGCCCCTGATTAATAACATAGACTATAACTGCACGGAAGGGAGTGAGGAAGGCAAAGGATGAAGTATAATCTCATATACAATATTACGAGGAAGGAGAGATGGAGCAGGCACCAGCTTTTCACGGAATTGGCTCAGCAGGAAAGGGCAAAGTCTTTCTGATTGCTGTCTCCTTAAAATCAGACTCTCCATGCATAAAGCAGCAAGGGGATGTGAGGGGAGAGATGAAACAGCAAAGTCTTTCAAGTCACTGTATCTTTAAAATCAGACTCTCCATTCATAAAGCTGCAAGGGGATGGGAGAGGAGATAAAAAAGGGTCCCTCTTCTCTGTGACTGTCAGAATCTCCCTGCTGTTACAATGTAATGTATCTCTCATAACATTGCAACGGCAGCTGCCAGCTCTGCTCTAGCAGCTACAGCCAAAGTAAAAAGAAGGGAAATAATGGGTGATTATTGGGTTGGGGGAACTGAAGAGAACGCCCCTTCCCACCCACCCCAAAATACATGTGCGTTCCCATTCACAAAAAGTGAGGATTATTTCTAAATCCCATTGCAAGACTACTTTTTATCCAAATATAGATAGTCTGCATTTGGGGACCTTTAGGCCTCAGAAACTGCGGATTCCTCTAATCCTTTGGGAACGTTCAACTCTGAAAATGGATTTAATTTGCTTAAAAACTTAAAAAACAGTCTCAAAGCAGCAAAACAAAGAGCAAAATAGTAAATTGAGGTAAGCAGCTATAACAAAGGAGTCCAACAAATTACCCAAACTAATTACCTTAACAAGTGAATACAATTAGTACAGTTCTGGTTCAGTATCTACAACCTGTGTAGTTACAAAGTGTATTGTTTTGCGTACTTAAACATCTCTGTTTTGTATGATTTTCTAAATTTTGCTTTGAATAGTAAGATTTGCTAAAGGGTGCTTATAATTTGAGCATCTATTTCTAAACATTTTGAGGGTAATTTGGGTTGCAACTAAATTAGCTTTTTCCAGCAAATTAGAGTAATCCTCCATGACCTTCTGTGCAAGTCCTGTTGTATTCCTGGCATAATCCATAGTTTTTGCAGAGTGGATTTTGTCCATTTGTAGTCCAGATTTTCCTAAGTATTCCAGCTTGTTCTTTTGGTATGAATATTGGACTGAATTATCTACAGATGGAAATGGTATTCCCAGAAAGAAGAAAGAGGTCCCCTGTTTTTTGAACTAGCTAATCATAGTGCTTTTCCCACAACAATAGATCTGTATAGCACCAAAACTTGAGGAGGTTTAATCCTTCATGGCCACCAGCAGCTCTTCCAGCCTAAAGAGGTTCAAAAGCTTCAGTGCATGCTAATTTTATAAACTGAAGACCAACAGAGCAATTTTCCTGTCCAATTTTCTCTATCAGCCTTGTTTCATTTTACACCTTAGGTTCACCTTCACACATTGAACAGGAAGCAGTCAGTGCAACCTGGCTACTGCTGGCGGCTTCCTCTGCAGTTTAAGAAGGTTGGCACTGAAGTACTTCTTTTATGAACTGAAGAACAGGAAAGTAAGTTCTGAATTACTTCAAACTTCCATATGCAAAACAGTCTGGGTTCTTCTATGTGTATTTCTGTGTTCCTGCATTCTCTTAAGGTGCCTATGATCAGGTAGCAGTGGTGGCCAGATCACAGGTTACTGTTTATTGTTTTAGGATGGAATAGCTAATTTAGGAATTTAGTTTGGAATAGGATAGCCAAGAAGATTTGTGTCCAGACCATTTCATACCTGGTTACTTTTCCTACTGTCTGTCTGTCATTTCCCACCCTTGATGCAAAGTTCCCAGAGTGGGTAACATAAAACATACATTAAAATGTAACCCACCCTCCCTGGCAGGACAATAATTAGAGGAAGCTAAGCATGAAAGGCTTGGGTAAAGAGGTGTGTTTTAACCAGGCACCGAACATTGCCACCTGACGTACTTCCAGAGTGGGCTGCTCCAAAGCCTGGGGGCCACCACAGAAGGGGCCCTCTCATGTGTTACCACCTCTCACATATCTGAAAAAGCCAGATCTACAAGATGGCCCTCACCTTGTGATCTTAATACTCGGGCAGGACTATCTCCTAAAGAGGATGGTATGTGGATAGTAGGAACACTGAAAGCACAAAATGTAGACCAATATCAGCTTCCTCCTCCCCTATTCCTGTGAAAGACAGGGCCTCTTCTATCCCTTCCCCCTTCCCCTCTCTTTCCCTTTCTCTATAGAGGAATAAGGGGGAACACTCTGTCTTATCATTTAATTGCTTCTTCGCCTCTTCTGAGCTGCGCATGGGTATTGGTATGAGTGCTTCTGTGCAAACGAGCAAAGTGCAAGAATTTCTTACAAGTAACCTTTTGGGTTCATTTCTTTTTCAGACTTTTAAAAAACCAGGATGTTTATCTGCCTGTCTTTCTTCCTGGGAGGGTGTAGGCAGAAGTATCAATTATCTCTCATAGCATGGAGGGGCTGGGCAGTGTGGGTGGTGATGGAATGGGCTTTGCAGATCAACATGGGAAAACAGACATTGGCATGGGGAAACAGGTGGGTGCAATTGAGATATTGCGCGCAATACAGTCTGGTTGTAGACAGCCATTCAGCAGACTGAGCCCTACCTATGATTTAAGGTGGTTCCTCTTGTGTGTATGCCTGCCCTTAGTAAAAACAAAACAAAAACCACACCATAAACTTGTTGGCTTCTAGTATTTCCTATACCTTTTAATCTAACTAGGCTTCATGTACTTACCCCAATTAAGTGACCCAAGGCAACTGAGACACCAATCATGATAGCTGGAGAACCGGTGCTTCGGTTGCTATCCGTAGATGCAAAATAGCATAGGACCAGCTGCATTGTCAAAATAATCTCAACTGCCACAGCTTGTCCACTTGAAATGCTGACTCTTACCTGATTAGAGGGAGAAAAGGAGAAAATCTTGAAGGAATTTTAAGAGATCAAATGGCAGCCACTTTGCTCACTATGTGCCAAGTTTGATTACTTGCACTTGCTATCATGATCTTCTTCTAACTCCTCTTGTTTATTGGTGTCTCCTTTCAGCTCACTGCTGGGCCGCGTCTTCATGGCAACGTTATTTTGAATTCAAAACGTTTTGAGTCCTCCGAGTCCAGACGGCAGTTTGGCTTAACACGCTTTTTCCGTGTTAAACCATGCCAAACCGTTCTGAATCTCAATCCTGATTTCAACAGGTCTCACTCCGGATCGTGCACTTGAAACATGTTTAAGTTTTTACTGTGTGGACAGTACCGTTTTCAGGGATGAGATTTCGTATTCAGGGTGCCCCTCCCCCAACTGCACTGCATCCAATGGCTGTCCGTATTCTGGGCACGTCATTGGTGGATGTGTTTAGGGTTTCCAGACCGGGGCAAGCTAAGCCAGGCATGGAGGAAATGATGACCCTCCAGCGCCCCGGCTTTTTCCTCCTCCTCCTCCTCCTCCTCTTCTCCCCAGCAGGGCCCTTTCCGAGCAGTCGGGGGCAGCTGCGGCAGCAGCTGCGGCAACAAGAACAGCCTGGTGAAGCCGCCCTATGTCTGGCCCCTCCGTTCCTTTT
>MTQE01002208.1:16343869-16359345 GCA_014337955.1 Aspidoscelis marmoratus | reverse complement strand
ATCTTTGTTTTTTCCATTTGTTGTGAACCGCCTTGGGCAAAAATTTATTTCTGGAAAGGCGGTATATAAATAAAAATGGAAATGAACTACCCTTTCAGAGGGGTTGTGAAGAATCTCCCATCGCCCCTCCCTCCCCCCTCCCAGCTGCCCCTCCCCCGTGGTTGAGGGTCTCCACAACATGAGGAACTGCATTAAGGGGTCGCGGCTTTAGGAAGGTTGAGAACCGCTGATACTTATCACAGATGCAAATCACTGATCAATCAATCCGAATTTTACAACCCAGGAAGACGGGTCATATTCCTGTCAAGACTTACAAACATCTTACTGGTTCAAACAGATACTTTGAAATCTAATGGCAAAATTGATTACACCTGGTTTATCCCATTTGTGATTGGTCCATGATACTTACCAAAATAGGCCAAAATAGTATAAGAAACAACCTTTCTCTGACTTAGGTTATGCATTCCTTCTGTCAAGATAGAATGTGTCATGCCATAATTTTGACATAATGCCGAGAGCGAGGCATCATGTTTGAGAAACCAAGAATTGTAAGTTGCCTAAGAGTGTTGACATTTACATGCAAGAACTGAAGCAGATATTGCAGAAACACTCAGGATCAGGCCTTAAAGAACTTGTTGAGGGTGCAGGAAAAGCAAAAGAGGTATTTTGACAAGAAAGCAAAGTCCAGAATTTTTTTTGTTTCTGATCAGGTTCTTGTTTTTTCCCCTAGCTATGTTAAAAAGTTATCTGCCCATTGGCAGGGCCCTTTTGAGGTCATTGAGACATTACCTCATAATAATTTTAGGGTGCAGAAAGAGCATGGGAAACAGAGTGTGTATCATCTAAATAGACTCGAGCCATTCTTTTCTAAAGAAACAGTGGTGAATCAGATGGCAATCTCTGTGATGCAACAAGAAGAGGAGGAAGATGAATTGACTCTTTTTCCTGAAAATTGCAAGAATTCTGTAGATGCTGTGCAGATATCTGATAACCTGACATGTGAGCAGCAGACTGCAATATGGCAGCTGTTGCAAGAATTTAAGGAAATGTTTACTAATGCTCCAGGTAAAACTAGTGTGTGGAAACATACCATGCAGACAGGTGATGTGTAACCAGTGGCATCAAGATCTTATCCTCTAAATCCTCACATGAAAAAAATTGTGGAAAATGAGGTGCAGCAAAGGTTAGACTGGGGAGTGATTGTTCCAGCTCAATCAAATTGGTGTTCACCTCTGATAATGGTCCAGAAGGCCAAGGTAGATCCTGAAGATCCACCTGAATATAGACTCTGGGTAGATTACAGATAGTTGAATAAAGTTACTAATCTGGATCCTTACCCAGTACCCAGAACTGACCAACTTATTGAAACATTTGGTTTGTTTAAGATCTTGTCAAAAATTGTCTGTAGCAAAGGTTTTTTCCAGATTGAAATGGAAGAGGGATCTATGGACAAGACAGCATTTTCAAGTCATTTGGGACAACTGGATTGAAGAATAGTTCAAAGAGTTTTCAAAGGCTGGTAGATTGTGTATTGTCAGGCCTTCCTTTTGCAGTCATACTGTGATGATGTTTGTGTTTTTTCCAATGATTTTCCGTTGCATATCGGGCACTTACGTATTGTTTTTCAGAGACTGCAACAAGCAGGACTTACATTACGACCAGATAAGTGTAAATTTGGCACCCAGGAGGTAAATTACCTAGGTCACCAAGTTGGCCAAGGTAATTTGCTTCCAAGCAAAGCTAAAGTACTTTATATGCAAGAATGGCCTATTCAAGTCATAAAGAGAAAGTGCAAAGATTTTTGGGAGTCATGAACTTTTACAGGTGCTTTATTCCAAATTTTAGTCAGTTAGCAGCACCACAGACTGACGTGTGTTGTAAGAAATCTCTTACCAAGGTCATTTGGCAGAAGAGTGCCAGCAAGCTTTTGATTTTTTGAACTTAGCCTTGATTAAAGCACCATTCCTGAGAACACCAGATTACCATCAAACTTTTGTTGTTCAAGTGGATCCTAGCGAAAAAGGGATAGGGGCAGTAATAGTGCAAAGAGGGCGAAACTTAGAATTTCATCCAATAGCTTTCCTAAGCAGAAAATTGCCCAGGGAGACACATTATGCCACAATTGAGAAGGAAGCCCTTGCTATTGTATGGGCCTTGAAAAAACTTTCACCGTACTTGAAGGGAGGAAAAATTATTATAGAGTTGGACCATAACCCATTATATTTTATTGACAGGGTGAAGGGTTATAATGCTAGAATTCTACGATGGTCCTTATGCCCACAAGATTTTGGCTTTGATGTGAAATACATAAAAGGCAAAGATAATGTGATAGCAGATTTTTTGAGTCGGTGTACAATGTGAAGATGTATGTACTAATATTTTTCCTCTCTGTATTTGGATGTGAGCTGATCTGAAAGTGTATTGCCACTGTCTCAGATCATAGTCTCTCTTAAAATAGAGAATAAGAGCTTGAAAGGGGGGCATGTAGCAGGGTTAGCCATAGTTCACACATACTGAACAAGAGAAACACCATTTTGTGAAGCTCAGTTATACTTGAGAAACCATTTTGGGAGGACAAAATCTTTCCCATGGGAAACACAGCTCTGAGAACATCTCAGATATAGCTTCAAAAGAACCAGTATTGCTTTAACTTTAGGCTTGTATTTTCCCACAAAGGTTGCATGTTCCACCACAATATGCAAAGCATTTAAGGCTAGGTGAGAAGATGTGCTCTGGGTGCCAACCCCATGAGAATCCTTGCCTCAAGAGATTCTCAGGCTGTTTGAAAAACTTGTATTGTTTTATTTGTCGGATTTTATTTTCCCTGCAGAGTTTACAATTGAATATTTTTGCAAGCTGGCCTTGTTCTTGTTTTTCATCATCATCCTAAAGCTTTGATGTAAGTTAAGGTCAGGGGTAGAAGGCCATGTTTGCACTGCAAGTCCTGGCGTATCCTCCAACTTTACTACCTGTGCTCACAGTGCAGATGGTCTGTTCTGAACTATCCAGATAGCCATGGCAATTGCCACTGTGTGCTTGGCTGTTACCATGCCAATTGTAACATAGTACACATTTGCAGCCTTGCCACTCCACCCTATCCATGCAGTGTTCATACCAGAAGACAGTGTGAACAATGCACCTGAGAGCTCACCAGGATGCTCTGGGATGGATGTGGTGTCACCACATGCAAACTGAGTCCTGTGGGCAAGTGTGAACAGGTCCCTGCTCAAACAAGAAGAAGAGGTGGCTTTTCTACCCCACTTTTCTCATCCATTTAAAGTGACTCAAAGTGGCTTACAAATATTTTTCTAAATATTCCTCCAGATGAGCAAAACTTATGGAATTAATATTAGGAGTTAAAAAAATGGAGTATTTAGAGGTAAATGAAGAATCTGGCCAACATCTTTTGGAAATTATAATAAAATATGGAAGAAAATAACAAATTATTGATCTGAAAAAAGTAAGAAATTAAGTATATTAGCCAAAATTCAGGTGCTCAAAATATTACCCCCAGAATTTTTATTATATTATTAATTTTATATATTTTAGGCGATTTATAATGGCAGTGCAAGCAGTTACAGTATTTGGAAGGAAAGATGGTAGTAAAAGGGAAATGGAAAGATGGTACTATTATGCAATAGAATAACTAGAACTTGAATTAGCATGAGAACGATAGCTTTATAGTGGCCATAAAATAAGGAATAGTTTGAAGGAGAATTGAAAGGCATAGAATTTTATGATTAACAGAAAGTGGAATAAGGTGATAACAAAGGTGATAAAAATGGTTATGAAAATGTTGGAAAATGGTTATTAAAATGAGTTCTAACAATTTTCTTGAGGGAGAGGATGCAGATGATAAGCAAACAGAAAAATATGACAACGTTTTAAGAATATGCATGCTAAATGTATAACGAATTTTGTAGTGTAAGTTGGTATGGAAACATTTTAATAAGTATTATTCTCTTAAATAGTCATCAGAACAGTAGAAATCCTTCTTGGTTGTAAAGTGTTTTGTTAATCCGTGTTTTGTTTTCTGTTGAAACAATTAAGGAATTTGCAGATGGGAGGACCAGAGTAAAGGGTGGGGAAGTTAGAGGAAATTCCAACAGGTGTAGGGCTGCTTTTTGGACAAGGGTTCAGAGAACCTCCAACTAGCTAGGGGAGCCTCTAGATGAGGATGACATCTAGCTGTCTTCAGCAAAAAGACTCAAGCTATCTTGTTCAAGTGGCTTAAAGTGCATGTAGAAACCTTGAGACGGAGGGGAAGGATGAGAAAAGGTAAAAAGGGAATAGCTTCCTGTCACCAGATTGTGGCCAGGAAGACTGAAAGAAAAATGAACTGAGTCCACATTAAGTGGATGAATGTGAACAAGCTAATATCAAACTCAGACCCCATTATGCCTTAAGGCAAGCTATTCTGTCATTGTTTGACAGCAGTCTAAGGCAGTTTGAAAGCCATGTGGGGATGTGGCCAAAGTCTTCAACTAAAGTTACCTCTTTTCCATATTTTAAAGACTGGAACTGTATAGGAGAATGGAGTGTAAATGCAAGGATGCCTTGCTGCACTTATCTCTGTTCCAGATTTTTGACATCTTCTGGGCCTCTTTTGTCACATGCTGGTGTGGACAAGACATGCCTTGCCCCTACTAGCTGCCACTGGTATGGTCTGCACAAGATGGCTTCCTGGTCTGCTTCTGGTCCATACGGGTAGATCTCAGTACAATTCTGTTGGGGTCCTAGGACCATGGGGAGTCCATTCCAGCAATGCATTTTGATGTGCTGACAAAACGAGTCCCCTGGGGAGCTCTGGCAGGAACCCTTATTCCTGTTCATTGGAACTAGGTCTAAAGCTCACTGAATTTTAGGACTGGTCTGGGGGCCGGTCTAGGATAGAATAGGACCAGACCCTGTGTGATCAAGATTTACATATCCAGAACTGCACAGATGACTGCAGAAAGGTCTGTAGTTTCTAATACAAAACACTTCTTCCCTTGCCACCATTTCTCAGTAAAGAAGAAAGACCTTTGAGGTATTTTCAAAAATGCTTTGATCAAAATCTTTCTTATACAAATGATCTAGCGAGTTGCCTAATTACTCTGAGAGACCATTTGCACTTTCACCAGCTGTTTGCACATCTACTAGCCCAGTGATGGCTAACCTTTTGAGCTCAGTGTGTCAAAATTCACAAGAAAACCTAGCTTAACTCGGGTGCTGTGTCACTTCTAGAAATATCCATAATTTTGTGATATTTGTAGCTCTAGTAAGAAAGTTATATTTTTTATATATGTATTTTATTAGAAGCAAAAATGAATAATTCTTTACATTTGCTAAATCTTCAATTGACAGTTGGCATTTCGTACACTTCAAGAACAAGCAAGCACTACATGCCCAGGTGCTAGGGTGACCAGGTGTGTCACCTAAAAGGGCTTGGCGTGTCACTTGTGACACGCGTGTCATAGGTTGGCCATCACCGTACTAGCCCTTCAAGCCTGCTGTCTAAATCCCTCTGGGAAGATACTTGTGAAGACAGTACTAAGAAAAACAAGCAAGAGTAAACATGTACATCTTTCAAAGAGCTGTCAGGGTTCCAAGTATTTTGTGAACCCCATCCCCACGGCTTAACTATACTTTCTACACTTTAAAATACCTCAAAGTGTTGAGTTTGTTATAGCAGGGGTTTTAACCTCCTTCAGCCCTCCAAGTTAGCATCCCCAGGACATTGCTGGGAGCGTGAATGCTGACTGAGCTACCCTGTTGGGAGTGCTGTGGCCTACTGCTAGGAAAGTCCAGGGAAAGAGGGAGCATTGAGCTCAAGAATAGTAAGAGAGAGAGATGGTTCACAGGTGGGATGGTTGACCTGCCAGTCTGCCCCTTTCATGAATATCCAAGGCTAGAAATGGTGGATTAGAGGTAAGACTTTTTAAAAAAGAGTCTCCAAGGTGGTTGTGAGCGGCTTCTTTTACTATGTATGGATGCAGCCCAGCCCACTGAGAAATGATTTTGCTATTGGCCTATCGATGCCAGGGCCAGCCTTGCGCAAGCTGTGATTCATCTTAAATCAAAGTCTATAGGAGATCTTGATTTCTTATTAACTAAAGCTAATTTTCAATACTGCGTGCCAGAAGAATGTAATACTTCTGGCTGTTCTTTGAACTCAAGCTTGGAGTGTGTGTGTGCAGATAGGGGGAAAGATGCGATTGAAGGGCTGTGCAATGGTTTCCCTTGTGCCGTGACTGCCCAGTTTCCCCTGGAACAGGAAGACTTTTTCAGAGATCACACCCTGAGTATCTTCTCACTTGCTTCACTGTGACGAAGGCCCACTGCAGTGTGAGAAAAACAAACACAGCTGCCGGGTAAACCAGGTTCACATCGTAAACCAGGATGTGAAACTAGCAAATACTACTAGGTTTTAAAACTTTTATAACATGGTGATTGGACATCAGACATAAAAAGTCTAGTGAAGAAGGTAAGGTCCTTATCAACAAGCTGACCTATCTTCAATACTGAGGCGTACCAGAAAGAGTTACATAAGGGCCCTTTTTGCAAATGCAATGAAGACCCCATTAGGAACCCGATAGGTATGCAGTTGGTGTGGATCAGTTGCGTACCTTCCACACACACAACCCCTTAAGGACCCCATTAGGACCCCATTCTGAACACATTGTACACATGAGATGCATCAAAATCCAGATTTAATGGGGTCTTCAGGCCCGTAAATTTGGATTATCACAAGACCCCTTTAATGGTGTCTTCAATCCGGTCTTCTGCCATGAAGATTGTATTACAGAGTGCACTTCCACATGTATACCGAGGAAATGAGGTCCTGGGACGGGCCTAGAGGTCGCCCGCCATTTGCCGCGTGTTCCTGCACATCGTTCATAGCAGTCCATAGGCAGCTACAAAGCCATGTGTCTCGAACATACCCACTGTAACCATAAGTGACCCCTGACTGACAGCTAGGTGGGCCTTCCTGCTCAGGCCTAATTGGAGCCTTGGGATGGGTGCTATGGTGTCTGCACGGCAGCCCTGTTTAGCACTCATTGCAATTGGGTGCTAGACAGCCCATATGGATGCATGGGGCCCTCAGCATGATGCAGAACTTCAAGGAACGGATTCCCCGAGGACTGGATACCAAAGGTCTGGATCTTCTTAATCCAGATTAAGAGAGGTATGTGCAAAAAGGCCCAAGGTTACATAACTCTAGGAAGTTACCTCATTGCAGGAAGAATTTGACGACACTTGTTGATTTGAGCCTAAACCAGAGAGACTGTGGGCCTTGTTGTACTTGACCCAGTGGGGAAAGTCCAGGATGGTAAAGCATGAAACATTTGCACTGTGTGGAGCCGCTTCCATGCCAGATTGTTCCCTGGCCAGTCTTGCACACATAGTTCACACCTTTTCCAAATGAATGATGCAGGCGGTGGGATAGGGCAACTTCAGGTGTGTGCCACATCGCCTGCTTTGCAGTAACAGCTGACATACATGATTGTTGCCAGGATGTGCTAAATGCTGCTGATATACCAGCATTCATATTTTCATGGCACTTAGTGAAGTGCCTCATAAGTTTCAGATGCATCGAGTACCGCAAAGTGTAAATGTCTGATGCATTCCTCATCTTCCCTTCTCTGTGTCTATTACAAAAATTCAAAATAAAGGAAATTCTATGTATGTATGCGTTCAGTTTATCTCTATACCACCTTTCTAATATTGTAACCCACCCTGAGATCTTTGGGTATAGGGCGGGATAGAAATACAAATTAATTAATTAATTAATTACTCAAATAATACATCATACATTAAAAAGTAATACAAAGTAATACATCATACATTAAATAAATACACTAATATATTAAATTATATATTATAAAATTATATATAAACGGAATAATACATAATGAAAATTATATAAAACATTGGGGGAGGGGAAGTAGAGGCAACAATACTGGTTCCTCCTCCTTTCCCCTCTCCAAGCTCAGTCTTATTTCTATCTACAGCCACTAACAAGGGCTGGCAGAGATGGTACTTCCCTCTTCTGGCTGCTTTCTGGCTAGCAGAGCAGATGCACAAACACACGCCGAGGGTCTGTCTGTCTGTCTTTCTCTAATCTGAAGGTCTCTTGGCAGGTCACAATAAAATACAGCTAAAATAGATTGGTTTAAATAGTAATAGTGCCCACATGGGGAGTGTAGCAGGAGGCCTGAAACCCAATTATATTGTGTAAAAAGGAAGGACCAGACCGTTGCCATTTTAGAATTTGCTGGTAACATCTAGCCTGTGAGAAAAGTCTCGAAATGGAATGTTCTACCCCAAACTGTAAATTCTGCCTGGAGCCAGAAAGCACCTGGCACTCCAAGGACAAGATAACGTTAATTGGAAGCCTGTGAAGTCAATTGGGAGGAAAGGGGCAAGTTCTCAAAACAATTACTTACCAAAGTGGCCTCAGCTTGTACATTGCTTATTGGCTTGTGTGTGTCATGTGATTTAGCCTGAAAGGTGAATATAGTGGGAATGTATTCTATCCATATATCTCTTTTTTGTTTGGTATTACTTTGGATCTGACTTTTCCTTATGCCTTATTCATTGAACTCTGTACATGCTTGTGCTCCTTGAACTGTATTTTGCTATGCTACCATAAGGCAAGTAGATGCTTGGATGCTTTTGTAACAAAGGCTATGCCTCATGCAAATGCATGAAGAAGCTTTTATTTTGCTGAAGGCTTTCTGTATCGTGTATCTGCTCAATCTTTTGGACTTTTTCTTATTTTTAAATAAACCACAAAAACTCCACAAAGGTCTCGTGTAACATCGCTCGGTCCGTACCAGCAGGGACGCAGGGTTTTGGGGTGCGAGGGACGCTCGGAACCCTGGTTCCTGGTACAGGGAGGGACACTGTTCTCTCAGCCAAAAGCCAGAGTAAAGGGGTGCCTCTTCACTAGCTGTCTAAATATACGATGAGGGTGCCTGACACACCTCAGAAGAGAGGCTATTCCATAGTCTGGGGGTTACCACCAAGAAGGCCTTCCACATGCTTCTGTTCCGGACCCACTGATCTGGATCTAGGCTAAGTAAATGCAGAGAGGGCCTGAAATTAAGTGAGTTCCTTGCTCTCTGCAGAAGATGCTTATCTAAAAGCCACTATCCTTTAGCTTTTATGCACTGCAGGAAGGAAAATTCTCTAGCTGCCCAGCTGTCGATGAACTCCAGATCCCATTAACCTCTGTCACCATGACCAGTGATCAGGGATGATGGGGACTGTAGGATGAAGGGACTAAAGTCTGACAACAGCTGGCAGGCTAAAGATTTGCTGGTCCACATTAATGGAGGCCTCATCACGAGCAATGGAGATCTAGAGATATAATCCTGTTCAAAGTGGACCTCAAAATCTGAAAGAATGTGGAAGTTTGGCATGCCTGCTTTTTAGTAAGAAAGTATCTGAGATAATAGTGTTAGTCATATTCTTACAGAAGAGGTGTGGTGTTTGGCAACAGAGAACCTGACAATCACTTATTTTACAATTTCCTCCCAGAAGAAATTCCTAAGGGAGGGGTTTTGGAACAAATGGAGCAGGTGGATTTTTTTAAAAAAAAACAAAAACAAAAGCAGCTGATAGGCTTGGACGGGAAAGGGTGTGTGTGGCAGGGGAAGTAAAGTTATGAACAATCAGCTCCAGCTTGATGTGGCTAGGTCAGCCAGTTTCATTATCCAGCCAGGGAAGCTGATGATTTTCCAGTGTGGTCCAACTTGCTCTAATACTGAGTGGGTATAAGCCTGAGCCATTTGAAAACAAAGCCACAGGTTCAACCCTATTCACGTAGGCAGTGATTTTGCAAGCAGAGAAGCTTACCGTCCATGAATAATTCATTCTGGGTTTTGTGTGAAATTTGGGGTTTCCTTCACATTAATTGGAACTTTTATTTTTCCCCATGGTAATTTTCTGCTGAAATATTAGGGTAAGTCATAAGAAATAAAGCTTCACAAACCTTGAGAGGAGCGGCAGTGCTATTGGTTCTCCACCCCCAAGCCTATATTTAAAAAGCTCATTTTTCAAAACTGGACTTTGATATCCTTTTACTGGGAATAGCATCCTCTCCCAGTCATAAGTAACTCCCCTGAGAAAGAAAGAAAACACTCTGACATAGTTACCCCCTGAGATATGCCTACGGCATCCAAATTGAGTAATTAGGGAAATAACACAGGGAAAACTGTGTTAAGTTACACTTAAGTTTTAATCCACATTTATTCCACCTTCAGAGTGAGAGGACCAGTCAGCAAAGACACACTTTTTACTGTGTGCAGATACAATTCTGCCTTGGCCTTGCACATGCTGGCTTATATAGTATATGGGATAGCATGCTTAGCCTGGGAGTAACTCCATAAACATACTAAGATTGCCTTCCAAATACAGTACAGAGAAAGTTAGAAGAAAAATATAATGATCAAAAAGAAAAATTATAGGCAAGCTCTTGAAAGTTAGATGCTCAATGCAGACAAAGTTCTGAAATGAACAAAGAAAGAAAACGTGAATGTGTTGGGATTTATAAACAGATATTGCTTTAGTAGGGCCTCCTCTGTGGTAGCACCTCTATCTATCATTTGGAATCTCTCCACTCTGAGATTGATGGGGCACCTGCAATGACCTCTTTTAGGTGTCTTCTAAAGACTTTTCTTTTCAGTCAGACCTTCTGTGTTTCCATTCATGATTTAAAGAGCTTTGAAATCATTGTGAAAGCTGACCATTCCCAAAGTTTCAGAAGAATCCTCAGTTTCTGAGAATTAAAGGTCGCAAAACGTGGATTATCTATATTTTAATAAGAAGAGGTCTCACTGCTGGATTTAGAAATAATCCTCACTATTTAGCAATGGTAACACAGGCAAGGGGTTTTTGGGAAGGAATCAGGCTTTAGGAGTGTTCTCCTCAGTTTCCCCTGACCCAATGAGAAGCCGTGATTTCCCCTGCCTTCTCTCTTCCCCCAGCTGTCTTCCATTACGTGCAGAGGGGATTGTGCTGGATGAATGGGAAGTGGGGTGGAGGAGGTGGAGAATGAAGAGCCTGCAGCAGAGATACATGTGTCCAGGAGTGAGATGTAAAACAAGAGATACACGTGTTGCGGGTGAGATGTACTAAGAGATCAGATGTATCGGATGAATTGGAAGGGTCTGATTTTACAAAGAGATCAGTGAGAGACAGTGAAAACTGTCAGCTCTTGTGTAAAAATCTTGCCTGATCTCTGCCCTCCAGCACCACCTCATCAATAACCACCTTTTGCCTCACCCCCTGCTATTCTGTGTAGTCCTGATCTGCTGCTTTCATGCAAAGCAAAAGGAAAGGTATCTTTTACTGCCTTTTTAACATGAGAAGAGGCTGTGCTACAGCAAGGGGTGAAGCTCCATGATCTCTTGAAGCAGGTTTATATAGGGGGTGGGGTTTAATTGCCCACCCATGAAGCCAGGGTGTCCAACTGCTGACTGCATGGGGAGGGCGTTCTGGTGGGGATGGAGGGGAAGAGGTTTCTCCCCTGTGAGTCTGCATTATAAGCTAGCAGCGGGAATGCAAAAAACCAGACCTCACTGCTGATTTAAAAAATCCCACTGCTGATTGCCCAGTGGGAACCTGGCCCTAATGTAAGTTCTTATCATTCATAGTATTTTTAATTATGTTATTATGTACTCTGCTTGTTTTTTCTCCTTTGTACTGTGAAGTGCTTTAGATTTTAGAACAGTAAGGCCCTTTCTGCACTGGCCCACTGAAAACCGGATTAACTAAATCTGTTTTTATGAAATGTGTCTCTAGCAAGATCCGTCCCAAGTAGATCCGGATCTAATAAGGCCCCATGTTTCCGCACTCGCTTGGGAAGGATGGGTTGAGAGGAACACATTATGCCTTCGCAGTGCGGACTCAGTAGCACAGATTTCCAGATGGCCGCCCCAGGAGCCGCGTGATTGGAGCATTCAGCCGTCAGTCACCGCTCCTTTCCGGCCATGTGCAGATGTGTCAGCACTGGACTGCCGACCAATCAGTGGTGTGTCTATGATCTTGTGACTACTGGTGGCGAAGCCTGCTTTTTGTGAATGGAATCGCTACATTTGACAGCTCTGATGGGCGCTGATGGCAGCCGATAGGCATCCTACGATGGGGAGGTGATGGGCATGCTGTGTCAGCCGCTTGGATGCCTCTTACATGAAAGGGAGAAGCAGGATAGGACAGCCACCTCTCCAGAGACTTACCCTCAGGCAGCTGGCCCAGTGAGGGGGCTGCCTCCTGCACCTCGATGTAGCCTGGGGCCAGTATTGCTGTGGGTCCCCTTTCGTAAGCCTGACAGAGCCGGGGCCCTCTCTGTTGGCTCCATGCCCCTGGCCAATACGCCATTGCTACCCCCCCATCTGGCCCTCGTGTCCAGCTTGCTGTCCCTCTGCCACCATAGCTGGGCGCATGCCCAATGCAAGGCCCTTGTGGGAGGGACTTGGTGGCTGGACTGTGCTTCTCCCACCTATCTCAACATGGTGGCTTGCTGCTGTCCCCTCACTCACCATGGCGACTTCCTCTCCTGCCCACATGTGTTCTCTCTCCCATCCGTGTGCGGACACATCCTCTGGTGATGCAGATTTAAAGCACAAGGACGGATTAAGTACCCATTAAGACTACCTCCAATCAGGTCTTCTGGGAAACCGGTTTAAGGGCCTCTTAACACACATTAGAGATGGATTGTGTGCGAGCCAATGCGGAAGCGGACTCCCCGATGTGACTCGAATGGGTGCTGCAGTATGGACGGGAATTTCGCAAGTGTTTTAAATGTGTGCTTAACGTGTGCTTAATGGGTATTAAGTGGCCAGTGCGGAAAGGCCTTAAGTGGTGTAAAAATATTCCAAATGAATTTTTAAATACATATTGATAGATTCATAGTTGCTGACAAATCTTAATATGCACAGTTCTGAAACTGAAACACAGAGGCTCTGTCCCCAAACAATTTAGTCTCCTAAAAATCTTCTTTTGCCTCTGAGCGGCCCCATGCCAGGCTTTTCAACGAGCTTCCAGTGCTACAAAAGAAGGAAAACCCGTGACAAAAAAAGTGCACTTTAAATAAGAGTTTCAGTGCTCTTTTTGGAAGTCATGGGTTTCCCTTGCAGCATTTACCTTGGGGGCGCTCCATGGCAAAAGGGGCGGGGATTGCTGCCCGCACACACAGCAGTAACACATTCACAAATCTCCTAGAACTGCAGCAGCTTCCCTTCCCTTCCCTTTCTAAAGCTCAGAACTTTCAAAGAGCCAGAATAGTGCAGAATTGCAACATTGTTGCAATTGCTATCAGGTATGAAGTGGGTGGATTATTGCTACAGTGTAACGGCTGCTGTACAGAGTGGATTTTGACAGTCAGAGGGAAAGTGTTGAGAGTGAAGTCTTGAGAGAGGGGGACGGAGATCTGGGAGACGAACAGAGAACCAATGGCTATTTTTCCTTGTCGGGAGTTTCTTTCTGGTTGTGGCCGCGCAGAGCGCAGTCCCTCCCCGTTCCCGCCCGCACCCTATCAACAAGAAAGGGGGCGAGGAGAAAAAGACACGGACAAAGAAAACACGCTTCCGTGGGGACGGAAGTTGCATTTTAAATGCGAGTTTTGCTGAGCCCCATGCGGACGCTTATTCCGGAAGTGCATGGCACTTTTAAAGTCCGCTTGAATAGAGTGATGGCAGAGGGAACCCAGAGAGGCAAATAAGTCTTTTGGGGATGCAGCCTAAGAAACCTGTATTTTATACAGAGAAAGAAAGAAATGAATGTGAATTAACAATGTTAGCAACAAGAAATGTCAGGTTTTTCATGAGTAAATAAGGATTAAAAACAACTGAATTGTTTTTATTAGAACCTGCCTATCAGTATTGTGAGCAAGTTCTGTTGTTGTAGTTAGGATGCTGGACTCCTATCTCTCAGTTTGATTCTGCACTCCTCCATGAAGCCAGCTGGGTGACCTTGGGCTAGTCACAGCTCTCTTTCTGGGTGTTTGTTGTGAGGAGAAGAACAGAAAGCTTCGTCAGCCCCTTTGAGTCCTCTTAAATGGGTAAGAAAAGGGGTAGAAAAGCCAACTCTTCTTCTTCTTCTTTATAACACATTATAAAAAATTTATGAAGTTAATATCTGCTTTTCAAAATGGTAAAGATTCCTTGAAAGAAAAACAAAACAAGGGGAGAGTACATTGCTTTCTCTAACAGAAATGTTCAACAGTTTAATTGGGCCGGTTTCCCATAGCATATGTTCAGAACTCCAGCTTATCTTTGCCATTTTTTCATTGCCTGCAGATTCTTTCTGCGTAGTCTCCATTTGGCATGGTGCCTATTATCAGAAATTCCTTTTGCATTTATTAATCTGCCAGCAGCATAGCACAGCGGCCCGAATAAAAATGAGATGCTTGGCCTGGACAAATTTGCCCCTTCCATTCTCCCAATGTGCCCTTGTTACCCTGGCTAATATTGGCTAAGGTTAGTATAGGAAAACGAAGACAGAGGTCCTATAATTTAAAAAGTTGAATAGAAAAAGAATTTTCTGTAATTTCAGTATTAGGATCTCTGTCCTCTTTTTCATATGGTAAGCTAGTAGTGATTGTCAACTGCTGTTAAGAGATGATGGGAAATGGATCCTCAATCATCTCATTCAGCTAGTGCTTCTAGTTTACATTGAGACCTAGGTCCTTTCTTCATTTGGCTCTGTTCATCCGGATCAGTGAATCTGGATTAGCTAGATCTGGATCAATAGCAGGCAGTGCCATGGGCTAAGGAGAGATGCAATGAGACCACTGCAGCATGGATCAGTATTAATGGATATGTATTAGGGATGTACATGAATATTCATAACATTCATTATTCATAAGAATTTGTACAAATTCTGTATACAAATCTAATGTTATGACATTCATACATATGGACATTCTTACAAATAGTTTGGACATTTGTTAAAATGGGGCAGTGGGAAAGCGGCTGTACCACACATCTCTGTGGCCATGGGTTTATCTTCATTATGAACTCATTGCTGCTCTTGCCATCAACTACACATTATTGTGCAGGCAAAGGCAATTTCACAGTCACATCTTAAGCATGCACATCATTTAAATCCATGCCCTTGTTCTTCCTTGTTCCATTCTCCACATGGATGTCCCTTCCTTGATCTGGATTAGACAGTGTTAGCATAGATATGGACCAAATTTATAGGGTTTACCACTAATCAGGGTTACTGTGGCCTTGGCATGGATCTGGTCCAGATTAACATTAGTTCTGGGCAGAAGATGTACACTAAGGCCGCATCCCCATTACAAGCTTAATCCAGTTTCCCTAAAGCGAAATAATAGAACCGGATGCAAATGCGAATTTGCCTGTTCCCATTACTTTCAGCTTAATCGCATTTGATCTGGATTCTGAGGATTGTACGTGGTATACGTGACTCAAGGGGGGGGGAACTCGTGGCTACTTTCAAAAAGCTGCTTTTCGGGGCTGCCC
>MTQE01002208.1:16329092-16343756 GCA_014337955.1 Aspidoscelis marmoratus | reverse complement strand
GGGGGGGAACTCGTGGCTACTTTCAAAAAGCTGCTTTTCGGGGCTGCCCTGCCCCCTTCCTTCTGGGGTGAATGTGCCACCCATAAGGGACCCGTTCACGGAGCCTAGCTGGGTGGCTGCCGCTTGCCTGGATGGAGGAAAATCGGCAGCAGGCAGCCAGTGATTCTCCCCATTGCCCAGAGCACACAGCAGCAGCGGCAACTCAAGCAAGGGGGCTTTAAACATTCACACATCTCACAAAACCTGCCCTGCTTTCTTTTACTCTTTAAAGGTCAGAACTCCAAAGAGCTAGAATTGCACAAAATTGCAACATTGTTATCAGGTGTGAAGTGCCTGGATTGCTGCCATGTAGCGGCTGCTGTGAAGGTTGGATTTTTACACTGAAATCACTGTCTTTGGAAGCAAGCTATTGGGAGAGAGAAACCCTAAACATGGATTCTCATCCCTTAAAACGGTACAGTCCCCACAGTAAAAAATGTAACACGTATCAAGCACACGATCAGGAGTGAGACCTGTTGAAATGAGGGTTAACATTTACAACGCTTTGGGGCGATTTAACACGCGGAAAGCATGTTAAGCCAAACTGACGTGGGGTCTGTGAGGATTGAAAACTGTTTGAAATCGAAATTATCTTGTAATGGGGATGCAGCCTAAGAGGCCCCTTGATCTGGATTAACAAGTAAGTGCAGAAAAAGTCTTAATGTACAGAAACCTAAAAGTGTCCATATTTCCCAAATATGAATGTAAAAATATGACACATTTTTTAAAAAGCATATCAGCTATCAAATGACAGCATACAAAGGTATCTAAGAGAATTTTAGATGAAGAAAAAGAATGTACGCACACATGTATAAAATATTTATGGAACTGGAAATCTAAAAGTAATAAATTCCAAGTGCAATGAAAGAAGAAATTGAAATCAGTTTCTTAGTTTTCTAAAAGAGTTGAAATATATGGATGAAAAAAGGCATACTAAATGTGGCTTTTAAAGAAAGGTTCTATTAGATTATTTCACAGTACTGCACACTAAAGATATAATAAAATGCAGAGCCACATAAGTAATACATTTTAGAGCCATAAAATGATAAAGAGGTTGATTTCTCCATATTTTGTAACACTAGGAAGTTGTAAAATCATTCTGTCTGAGAATTACTGACAAAACATTATACGATATAAATCTAATTCTCTCTCTAAAGAGTATTTCATTTCCATGATATTCAGCTATACGTTAGAAATGATTGGAAGTATGCTTACAGCAGCAGAAACCATTTCTATACAAAGTAAGAAGGCTTTTGATATAAGACATTAGAATTTTCCAGATGTTTTTGTCAAATAATAAGCAAGTCATAGTTATTTTACATATGCAAGCCAGTACAGAAGCATGCTAAAAACTTGCATAGACTAATATTAATATTGTTATGCATATTAAGGAAAACTTAATGTAGTAACTGATATTTGAAATTTTGCTGTATGCTCAGTATTCTCACTTTTATATTAAAAATATGCTTTAAAATCCCCTACCCCCAAGAAATGTTACTCCTTATTATCAAAAAGCTATTTTGGCATTCAGCCCTATATATCCAGTTTCCTGGGGTACAGTAACCATGACCTTATTTTTTTGTGATATTGATCACAATCATATCACAACAGATTAGTCCATTTTGGGGCACAAAGGGAGATCGATTTTTCACTCTTATGATTTAATGCTTTCTGAAACTGTCTTTCTGTGTCCACACTTTTCAATTGTTAGCAGATGTGCTTTTAAATTCAAAATAAACTCCCTTGGTATGCAAGGCATGGAAATGCTTTATGCCAGGGAAGCCTAAATTAAGATCATTATGAATTGTTACAGGTGCAGGGACTATGGTGCATGGAAACCCAAAACCAAGACAATCTGAATTTCACTTGCAACAGGGAAATCCCATTTTGAAAATACAGGAGTGAGGCCTGTCTTTTATGCCCTCCTCTTCACCCAGAAGGAAGTAGTCTCTTGCAAAAGACTGCCAATGTTCCAAATGCCAGTTTCAATCAAGTGTCTTTCTCAACATTTAATTGAACCAGTCTCATATTCTAATTAGCATCCCAAAATATATTAAAATGTATGCAGACTATCCTTGATCCAATCACTGGCGTTATCCTTTGTTTAACAGCAAAATAAGTATGAGTCTGAAGTGTCTACATCAGGAGTGTCTGACACTGATTTGATTTGGAAAAGAGACTCTGTCCCAACATCTGGCAAGCCTTCGCTGTTTATGCTATCCCAGTGTTTCTCCTTGATTGGACTATCCAGAAATCATTATCGCAATTATGCAGACACCCCAGAGGTGCTACTGAAGCTAGCATGTAAACCACTGCCCCTCTGCCCATGTTAAAAGTGTCTGCACTGGGTACAGAAACTTTACCCCCATCACTAAAAGCGTGTTGGTTCCATTTCAGATTGTCCATTGGATTACAACGAAATCATATTTTGCCCTGCCCTCGAGTTTCCCCCCCACTTTGGGTATCAGCTCCAATGTTAGGAATAAAGATAAATTAGGTCATGAGTCAGATTCACCACACAGTCCTCCATTCCTCGGCTTCCTATGACACGAACGGCCATCACCCAGACACCTGCTTTTGAAGTTCCCGCTTGCTGCAACACCACCACGATGCTTGACAGCTTAAGCTTCCGGTCTCTGTACCTTTCCCTGCCACTAAAGAACTGCTTGCTGTTTGCCAGAGTGTGCTCTTGCCGATCTTTGCACTCCCAGGTCTTCGGTTCATCATTTTGTTAGTCTGCCAACTGATTTGCAGCCTCATTGTTGGCAGAGCCCTAATTGCTTGTCTTCAACTTGCTGGAGGGTGAGAAAAGCTGTTAAACCCCTAAGTCTTAGTCCCCTTATAAGAATATCCAGTTTCACCCTTGTAGCTTCCCTGCCAGAGCCAGGTCTAGAAATCCTTTCTGTTTTTCCTTTACTTTTGCAGGAGTTGGGTTAGTTGCATTTTAACCAATGCCTGCCAATCATCTCTTAACAAAGAAAGTTAATCCCTTAATCCTTTTAGCACTTAATTATTTTGGATACTGCTTGCTATTCTGGCTATACTGAGACCTGATTTATGCCTTAGGGAGAGTTTGACAATCAGCTGATTCAAGCTGTTTTCTTGCTCTAGTTTTCTTTGATTTTTGAGATTTGCTTCATTTTTAACAAAACAACAATCGTTTTTCTTTGGGACTTGATTTATTTTGAGTGTATTTTCCTACTTCCCTTTTTCCTAATGACCTCATGCTAGTCAATTGCCTGTGACATCAACAAATTAGCCTGCAAGGTCCTGCAAAGACTGTGCCCGATAGAGCAATTTCCCCCAACCCAGTACAAGCTACTGCACCTCGCCTATCACAGTCTCAGTCTGGTGCCAAGGTACCTTTCCCTTTCTGCCGGCCCCACCCCTCTTTAACTCCCTCTTCCCTCTGTGATGGGGTGCAGTTCTGTGATTGGCTTCTCAGGGGACAAATACCCACCTCTCCCTGTCACCATCCTCCCCACTCCTGCCTCTTTCCCTCTTTTTTGTTGTTACAATTGCTTCTGGACAGTCTTAGGCAGGGGGGCATGCTGGCATGAATGCCATGAAAGAGGAACTAGGCTGTGCCCTTTAAGTGAGCTTAGGGCTGAAGTTATAATGGATGAACCATTTGGGGAGGTGGGATAGAATAAGACTGTACTTGCAGAATAAACAGGCACCCAGCAGGTTTCTTCAGGTTTCTTGACACGTTTTGACTCCTTTTCCTTCCTTCCTTCCTTCCTTCCTTCCTTCCTTCCTTCCTTTTTTTAAAGACATAAGTGTGCAAATCTGCACTTCTGCCCTTGCTGGAGTCTATCAAGACATGGCTTTGGGATTAGTAAGGTGGGAGGGGCTTAGCCCAAATATCCAGGTAGCACATGATATGGTGATAGGCTTGCTTGTAGCACCTGTGGTCATTTTGCCTTCTATATTTTTAAAGCCAGAAGTGAGTGAATCTCCACTGCCTTTAAGTTTATTTGGTAGCAGTTAGGCTGACTGTTCTGTAGTTTCCAGCACCCTTCTCTGTGCTGCTTTTGAAGATGGCGATTACATTTGCTCTCTGCGGTATATCAGAATTTCCCCCAGCCAGTTCCTTACTTGCAAAAAAAAAAAAAAAAGCTGCTGAACTCAGCAAAACAAAATGGACTCGCTTCAGCAGGATTTTGGGATTGGCACACAACACAAATTCTGCAGCTTGTACAAACACCATCTGGTGCTGTTTCCACAACTAGTGAGTAATCTTTGTTCACCAAAATGGTCAAAGATGCAATTTTTATACTATAGGTGAAAAGTGTGAGATGTGCTAAGGATATTAATCATCCAGAACAATGGATCAACTTTTTTTTTTGCCTGTGTACATACTGGCATCCCATATCCATGAATTATACCCTTCATATTAGCAAAATGCAGGATGCTGCTCACAGGACTGATATATGTGCCCTTTCTCACCATTAATCTTTTTTTTTTCATGTACCCCTAAATGTTCCACTCCATACACTTGGAGGCCATGGGGACAAGCAGGATATTTCTAAGGCCATTTGCTGGGATTTGAGAGCAGGAGAAGGTTTGCCCTTGTCTCTGCTTGAGATGCCCATGGGCCACTGTGTGAGACAGGATACTGGACTAGATGGGCTGTGGCCTGATCCAGCAGGGCTCCTCTTATGTTCTTATGTACAGGTGCCTCAGGTTGGGGAGCACTGATCCAGAATTTTGATTACATCTGCCCCTTATTTCAGTGTACACAACTACTTTTTAAATACATTGGGATATTCTAAAGTTATCTGGAAGTTTCAAAGCTGCAAGAAGGGTCAGCTGAACATTTCCAGTTCGTTGCAACTCCCTGGAAGTGAAAATGTCAAAGAGAAAACAAAAGAGTTCTTTGATACCTATATTGAGCAATAGACTGAGGAGGAAACATGCTCTCCGTGCATGACTAACTTTTCTAAGAGGAAATGATCTGGAATATTTTCATTCTGATGTAATAAAGTACTTGACTGTGGACAATTATGAATCTTCTGTTAAGGGTTGGGGTTAGAGTGGGAAAAGAGCAGGAAATACAGTTAATCTTTTCTTTTCTTTTCTTTTCCTGAATGCTTATTTGTATAGGGAAGGAACTCCAATGAACAAGTATGAGTCTGAAATGTCTACGTCATGAATCTCAGAATCCGGAAGTATTTGTCCAGATTCCAAATGCATGGTTAATCTGTGAACATCCTGAGAAATGGGACCTGTTTCCACTTACCCTGCAGGGACCCTCTGGGATGTTCCAGGTTGTTCCACCCACATGAGCGGGTGGATTCAGGAAGCTGTGAATGCCTCTCAGAGGGAGGGGGTGGTTCCACTTAAACAGGCTGTGGTATGCCCCCTCCTGAAGAGAGCTTCCCTGAATCCGGCAGATCTGAACAACTATCACCTGGTTGCCAACATACCTTTTTTAGGCAAGGTGCTAGACAGAGAAGTTGCTGCTCGACTGCAGGCATGTTTGGAAGAAGCTGATTATCTAGACCCATTTCAATCTGGCTTCAGGCCTGGTTTTGGCATGGAAACTGCCCTGGTCACCCTGGTTGATGACCTCTTCCGGGAGAGAGACAGGGGAAATGCTACCCTGTTGGTTCTCCTGGACCTCTCAGCGGCTTTTGATACCATCGACCATGGTATCCTTTTGGAGAGGTTATGGAGTTTAGGAGGGGGGGGCAGTGTTTGGCATTGGTTCCGCTCCTATCTCCAGAACTGATCTCAGATAGTGGCCATGGGAGACAGAGACTCGACACCCTGGGAACTCACTTGTGGGGTTCCCCAGGGGTCAATCTTGTCTCCCATGCTATTTAATATCTATATGAAGCCGCTGGGAGAGGTCATCAGGGGATTTGGAATGAGGTGTCATCAATATGCAGATGATACCCAGCTCTATCTCTTTGTGCCATCTGAATCAGGAGAGGCAGTAGAAGTAACTGACAAGTGCCTGGAGGTGGCAATGGGCTGGATGAGGGCCAATAAACTGAAGCTGAATCCAGATAAGACACAGGATCTCGGGTTCGTGTAGTTGGGAGATATCCGGTCCTTGAAGGGGTTGCATTGCCCTGGAAGGGACAGGTGCGTAATTTGGGGGTACTCCTGGATTCACACTGATGCTTGAAGCTCAGGTGGATGCCAGGGCCAGGAGTACCTACACTCAACTACGGCTGGCACGGCAACTGAAGCCTTTTTTGGATAGAGATGACTTGGCCACAGTTATCCATGCTCTGGTAACCTCTAGATTGGGCTACTGTAAAGCACTCTACATGGCCTGCCCTTGAGAGGGTCCGGAAGTTGCAGCTAATGCAAAATGCAGCTGCTTGAGTGCTGACTGGAACACCTAGCCGGACACATATCACACCGGTCCTAAAAGAATTGCACTGGCTGCCTATTTACTGCCAGGCCCAACTCAAAGTGTTAACCATGACTTATAAGGCCTTAAATGACTTGGGCCCCAAATATCTAGGAACGCCTTTCCCCATACCAACCTGCCCGTGCCCTAAGATCTGCAGGAGAGGCCCTCCTGTTTGTCCCACCACCTTCAGCAGCAAGGCTGGTGGGCACCTGGGAGAGGGCCTTCTCGGTAATGGCCCCCAGGCTGTGGAATAGTCTCCCCCTCGAGGTGCGTCGGGCTCCTTCTCTGTTCATGTTCAGGAGGAAAGTGAAGACGCACCTCTTTACTCAGGCCTTTGGATAAATGTCAGCTGTGTTTCCCCCACTGTAAACACCACTGTTTTAATTGATATATATTGGATTTTAGACGCTGTGATAATTTTTATTGTTCTATTCTATATTGTTATATGATATGATGGATTTTAAGGTTGTTACCCACTCAGGGACCTTCAGGTATAGGGTGGGACAGAAATATAAATAATAAATAAATAATACTTTGGCAGTGCCTCCTCCATCTTGGAGCATCTGGGAGGGTGCCAGATCCTCCAGAGCCACAGAGCAGTGTTTACTGCTCCAAGTGCCGTACCAGGAACTGCGAATACGACATGTGGGCAGGGTGGTTGCATAAATACATGCCACATTGCTGTTGCCATGGCAATGGCTAGGTATGTGCAGCAGAAGTTACCATGGCAATTAGGACTGGTTGGGATGGACCTTTCACACCACGAGTGCTGGTGGTAAACTCAGAGATGGCACCAGCACTCACAGCACAAACATGAGCTTAACTCCGCTGGAATGATAATAGTTGATATAGTTATATCATTCCAGGCAGTTACATGCAAACTAGGATTGTGTTATGACGGACATTCTAAAAAGCCAGCCAGAGATCTGCTTAGGCTGAAGAGCAGGACCTGGATGGGCTGCAAATTTCCTTGGCAAGGTTGACAGGCGCAGTCTGGAAGCTTTGATTTAAGCTGCCCAAGCTGCATTTTGGTCCATTCAAAACAAGGACTTTGTAAATTCAGATTGCTGAGCTTGGCTTGGTACTGCTCTGTCTTTATATATGGCAAGCAATTTCATAGGGGTATCCCTGCAGTCTCTCAGGAACACCTTTGACTCTCAGCCCCATCAGTGGCACCCATTGAGATATAGCTGTAAATAGATGAAGGCCACCAGATTCTCTCACTGGCATAGATTTTTCTACCTGAAAAAGAACAAACCAAAAAAATCATTTAGATGTTTTGCTCACACAGGTAAGACAAAGAGCTCTTGGAGAAAATGCTCGTGGTATTTCTTCCCGATTGATTTAGTAAGTAAATAATAGGATTCGAACACAAACTTTTTTTTTAAGGAAAGGTAGCCCCGTATTCCCAGATCATGTTTAGTCAGGAAAACCAGTTTCCACACAACAACACCTCTCTAGGATAAAAACGCACTCAACTTACTCTTAATTATTAACTCGCTTACACACAAAGTATGCTTAAAATTTGGCATTTCAATGCAATTATTTTCTTGTTGAAACGAAATGCAAAAGGGCGCCAAAATCTTCATTTTGAATCTGATCGGCTTGTCTGAATTCGCCCAACCAGAATGCAGCCCGGGAGAGGCGGCGACTGCTACCGCAGTTTCCTCTCTGGTCGGACTCTGCTCTCCAAAGCCAGCCACACAACCATCCTAAAAAAAGAAGTTGCTTCTTCTTGCAGAAGAATGTTCCCAGCCGTGGTGAATAGAAGGCTGAAATTAGGCGATGGGTGCAAAACGCTTTTCAGAGCTGCTGATCTACGAAGAAACACGCCCGTGGGTGTGCGCCCCTTACCTACTATAGGTGTTTCTGGAGAATGTGAGAGATCCACGATGCGGTAATCCGTGAGCACGCCAGAGGAAGAGCCAGCCAGCCATGGATGTGGCGTATGCCTTGAAAAATGCCGCGGGTGTACTTTGTAGGGCTTCGGTGGCTAAAACGTTGGATACTGCAGTTTTAAAAGCCACCCATTTCTCCAGGAAAGGGGCTGCAAATACTGGGCTGAATACTTAAGACTGGGCGGAAATAAATACTGCAAACCACACAAGTGGTTGTTTTTGGCATTTGACAGATGCCATGAGGTATCTTCGATTTCCAGGGGGATTCTGCCATGATGCTTCAAACGGCGGCGCAGTTAAAGCGGTTCCTCAGCTGCAGACCTAAAAAGAGCTCGAGTTAGCCTGTTAATTCATATGTGGCTTCGGCTTTTTCTACTGCAAGAAGTAACCGATCGTCGCAAGCCTAAACAAAACAGCTCCGTCAGTAGAGCAAACAAGTTTTCGTGCAAACAGAATGGGAAAATGGCTTAAATTGCGCAAGGGACGCAAAACTGGAAGGTTACGGATTAGTTGCATTGGCTGGATCAAAGGCATAATAGTAACACGGTACTAAAGGCAAGTTTGTGAGCGATCTTGCTGGAATTTTTTTTAAAAAAAATTCTGTTGGGCATTTTTAAAACAAGACAAATTTCTAAGGTGAGGAAAAAGAGATAGGAGCGCCCTATCCAATCAATGACAAGAATCCCAAATTCAAAACGCTCACGGCCAATGGGCTAAGGAGAGGCACTGTATAAATTATGCGGCTCCTGATCCTGCAGTTTTCACCAATGTCCGCTTGGCGGCGCTGTTACGAAAGAGACCGTTTAGAAGCGGCAGCGCCTATCAACTACTTTCTCCAGGCCCTCCCTCTTCCCGCCTTCATGCCCGGCAAGCTACAGCTGAAATAAAGGCAATGGTTGTCTTCCCCCAGAACCCGTTTACCTCAAGTCAGTGAATGAATAAAAATAGCAATTAACCATAGAGCGTTGCACTAAGGGCCTGGAAAAAGGCTTTTGGAGCTTGTGGGTTAATTAGGTAGTTTGTTCCTACCTATATTTTTTAAAAATGGTCCAGCAGAGAACCGAAAAGTTGTTTCTCTGTGTGATGCGTTTATTTATGTCAAAATACTTTTGTGCCTTGTCATATAGCCTGCTCCTAGAGGCAACCGGTTTTCTTGACAAAGGGCCTTTCTGCACTTGCTCCAGTGGGGTAGCCAGAGGCTGCTCCCACACAGAGCATACACATTGGACAGAGTTGCTTCTATCCCAGAAGAGACTCCATGCGCACTGGAGTGCTCCCCCGGCCAACCGCTGTAGAGCAAAAATCTAAAGCTACACTAGCCGCGTGGCGAGATGCTCTTCATGCTTCGTTTGCATCTCTTCCAGAGGAATGGAGCGTGGGGCAGGGCAGCACACCTGTGGCTGCACACTGCATTGCCCAGTTTCTGAAGAAATGGTTCCATGCATACCCGTTTGGGGAATTGCTGGCTACCTTTTGGAGGCATTGGGGTTTGCAAACTGCATCCTTGTACTTAGCCAGCTTTTATGCCAGGTGAAGGTGTGAAAAGGCTCAAATACACTGGAGTTCGTTCACACTTCCTCAGGACCGTCCCAAGACTTTCTGTTCCACAAGGTAGGATGGCAAACAGTCACTTTCCCAGTACATTATGTTGCGTAATAGCTGTGTCTGAAACCTACCTAATTATTTTGACCTCTAAAGCAGAAAAGCCCACCAGCATCTCTCTCTGCCCTTTTGTGTTATCAGATCATGTTTTGACCTGTTGCAAGAACAATAATCTTATTATCCTATATTTTATTCTCTATAACAGTTGCTACAAAGTTCAGTTTACTTTACAGCCTATGAAACAATCTCTTTCTCCTAGCCTTTGTCATCTTCATCTTCATCATCCTGACAGTCATCCTCATCTGTTACTGCCTCACTATCACATCTATCCAGTACTTCATTAAGATGATATATGTAATAGATGGCACCACGTGTGGGTGAAGGGGAACGGAAAATCATATCAGGCATAGAGTTCCAGCTGGGGCTAGAGGGAGCAGAGCTTCCTTGATGCAAGATCCAGAAGAAAGAATAGAGCGCAAGAGCTACAAGAACGAAGGACGTTAGGAACCCTCCAACAACGCCAGTCGCCACTGGAGTGACCCATTCAAAGAGACTCCTGTTGTATGGTGGTAACGGCTTTCTGTCTATGATAAGTTCCAAATCGTCCCATTCTGCCTGTGTAAGCTCCACCTGGGAGGCCTCCTCCTCTCGCCGTAATCGGCCTTGCCCGCTTGGTTGCTCTTTCCTCATCTCATTCTCTTCCAGGAGCTGTGAGGTCAGATGCTTTACTGATTTGTGATAATCCTCCACGTTCTTCTTAATCTCCAAGTTCTTGTCCTGATTGAGGTTCTTGCCCAACTCCAAATAGACGTCAGAGCGCCCAATTGCCTGCAGGGCTCGTGAGAGGCAGTCCCAGTACATGGCATCTCCTTCTGTTTCCAGCCAGAGGTTCAGAGTCCCTTTGCATTGCTCGGTGCTGGTGATATCTCTTCGACGGCGGATGGGGTTCCTTTCCTCGGAGAGCACATTCAGCTCGTCATTCACGTTCTCCTCGGGGCTAATGAGTTTTGCATAAAAGGCTTGACATTCCTCTGGGGAGAGCAGCTCGGAGATGCGACCCATCATGTGGCTGCCAATGTCATCAGCCACAGTATCGTCCGTCAGGGAGGTCCTCATCAGTGAGAAAAGGGCTATGCCTATGAAGGACAACATTAGGAAGGATCTGGGGCTTGCACTATGAGAAAGAATGGCTCTGGAAAGAAGTAAGAAAGAGAAGGAAATGTGAATATGTGTACAAAGGAAATAAGCAGAAGCCTTTTTACATCAAAGGCTTAGCTGCAACCCTAGAACTGTCCAGAGTTCCTGCTTCAAATGACGGGAATAATAGTACTGAGGCTGTGATTTTCTGTGGGTATGTCCACTAGGCCACCAAGAGACACCGTGGGGAGGTGCCATTGTAATGGCTGTGCTCAGCCCCAACCAGCTTCATCAAGGAAACTGATAGCTCCACTGTCACAGTCTAGGTCATTGGTTCTCATGTTGCACACACACACACACAGAGAGAGAGAGAGAGAGAGAGATGACCTATTTCACTATTGTGAGGGCCTGGCTCAGCACATGAGAAGCAGCCTCAAAATGGCTTTTCATATGCTGGAGGGGGATTGTGTGTGTTGTGGGGTTTGCTGTGAAGGTAACCAGACTTCAGTAGCCCTCTAAGGAATTTTTGAATGGCCTGTGGAGACACGGCCAGTATTACCTGAGCAGAAACGTCTCCCAGAATTCTGTGCTGTATTTCCTATGGAATTTTAAACTGCCATGAGCAGATGACATCATAGAGAGAGCTGCTGAGGAGTTCTACTTGCATTCTTTTGTACTTTCCTAGAGTAGGAGTAAACTAGAAAAAGTCTTCACGTATGGTGCTTTTGTCAGTTTTGTCACATGAAGAAATTGTTACCAACTTTGCTTTTGAACACGTGTTCAGCTGGAAGTGTACATACGTCTATGAGAATTAAAGAACTATGGACTGCAAAGCTGTATGGGTGTTTGGACCATAGAACTCCACAGGAGACACGTGCAAAGCCACCTTGATGAGCAAAATTTGCCTTCCTCTCTCTCCCCACACGGTTTGTTTGTTTACATTTTTATCCTGCCCCATACCTGAAGGTCTCTGGACGGGTAACAACCGTTAAAACAACAGATTAAAAACAGAATATACATTAAAAGCACTTTAAAAATGCAACAAATCTAAAACAATATTTTCCGGAAGAAGACTGTCCTGGGATACACAGCCTGTGTTGAGCTGGAATGAGTTGCTGCTGGAGTGGGTCACGGCCACGCTGTCCGCTGCCAACCACCACCGCTGAAGGCTACACCAGTTGTGGAACAAGCCTGGAGCCTCTGAGCTCTGAAGACCAGGAAAAAAGGTTCCTGACCTTCAGAACATCTGGGGGGAGGGGCATTTTGGTGGTGTATCCTGTTGCATCACAAGAAAGGATCCTCTGTGGTATACTGGACCAAGGGGGCATGCTGGCTGCCTCCAGACTAGCTATCTAAATCTGCAGTTAAAAACTGCAGGGAAGACCAGTCGTCCATACTGGAAGTCAGCTCCCTTCTTCTATCAGAGCAGCAAGAGTTTAGGCGGTGTGCGCTGTCAGGTGGGTTGAGGCAGCGAATCAGGTTTTGAGCTGCACTTCCTGGTTAGACAGCATCTTGTCGATGTTTCTTGTCATCCTGCCTGCATTACACTGATACTCTGATTTAATTATATACTGTGCAGCAAGAGTTCTTTCTCCCGAGTCCCTCACTAAGATAAATGCACAGTACCGATCATATTCTGTGGTGAGGTGATGAAAGATTGATCGTCCTGTGTGATGGCACGATTCGGACTGTGCATTTCATTCACAGTATAAAATGTGTCTGGATGCAGCTGCTGTCTGCACATTTACATGGGCCAGTATAGGCCTTCAGTCAATTGTAGACCTCACTGTCGAGGTCTACAGCTGTACCAGGGTAAGGCACCATTTTGAGTGCTGTAGTCTGATCTATGCTTTGTCCAATGTGATGGGGGGGGGCAGGGCTTTTGTTATTCCACACTAATGTGCAGAGGGCAGAGGCAGATCATGGTTCAGTCTACTGTCCAATGCAGAAAGAGCCTATAAGAACAGGCTGCTGGATTAGATCAGCTGCCAGTCCAATCCAACAGGGCATTTCTAATTGTTTCCCTGAACTACAATATGATCAGTTCAGGTAGGCCAAGAGAACGCTTGCCATTAAAGCAGGGCACCTTTCCTTTTTCATCCAGTCCCAGCCTGGGGACCACCACCGTTTAGCACTGTATGGTCGCTATGTGCTGTTTATGCACAATTTGCTCAATAGCATCCAATGTCACGTAACTGCTTCGTGCAATTTCATTTTTTGCACAAACAGCAGCCCATCGCTTTTCACTGTGCTGTTAAAGGGCAGATAAGGAGAGCAGCTGGTTGACTGCAGAGAGTACCTCAAACCTCTCCCATCTTCAGGTAGGACTGAAGAAAACTGTCTTCAGGGTGGGTTAACATTCTAATCTAGCCGCCCCTTAAATTTTAATCCTAACACTTGGAAATTCATTCCTTGACATTTAGCCTTGTAATTATTTTGCTGATCAGTAGGTGGCAGCACAGCTCTAGGCACTACCCTTTTTTAAAACAAGAGCTTAACAAGCAGTTGATCTCTTAAGTTATCCAAAGGCTTATTGTTACTAATACTGAGTCGGGATGTGCACTTTTTTTTTGCATTCTAATTTGAGCCAATTCAAATATCCAAACATTCAATTCAAATGTTTAGACTCTGAATGCAAGAAAATCCAATTTGAATCAAATTCGTTAGAATGTTAGATTCAAATCTGAAGATACAAATGTCGACAACATTCGTATGTGTTAAACGTATCTGTATGCATTTCATATGCATCCCGTTTTATCCAGTTTTAGTCCCATACTATAAGCGCAAATGCATATGTATGAAATGTATACAGATACATATGTAATACATACGTATCGGTACATTCAAATGTTTCAAATTATTTGAACGAATGTTTTGGAACATTTGAAATTTGTTTGAATGTTTAAATTCGAATTGTCTACATTCTATTCAAGTTCGAAGTCCACATTTGATTGAATTCAACCGAATTTCAAATATTTAGAACCTTGGTGGACATCCCTAACCTTGAGTATTTACTGCTGCTCCAATGTGGGCTTTTTTGTTGTTGTTGTTTGCTTTTCTTTGTTCTTGAATCTTAAAAGAACTGCTAGCAAAATTCCCAGTGTTAATTCCATACATCCCATACATAAGAATTCTTTGTCTTCAGTGAAGACATTATGGTGCTGAAATATCCTGGAGAAGAGATTTGAGAGAACTGAATCTAATGCAAGACACAGACAGCTGAAAGCTTGTTTTGTGGGACCCCAGGATCACATCTTAGAATGGTTCTGAAGGCAACCCAGGCACACTGGACTGTCACCAAACTGGGATGACCCCAGATCCAAATGTGTATTCAGGGAAAGCCTCACAAACCACAGCATTTTTATTAAAGCATTATGTGGATGATGCAGGGCACTCCACGAAAAATGTAACAATGGTTCTAGGACTGTTACACACTATTAGTGTAATGCTAGGGGTTCAAATGATTTTCTTGACAGAATTCACATCAGTTATAAAATGTGAAGCTGCAGTTTTGTTCAGCAGCCAGTGCGGCATTGTTACGATCAACAGCTACTAGAAGAGGTAGACCCAGGATTATTTATTTATTTATTTATTTATTTATTTATTTATTTATTTATT
>MTQE01002208.1:16301448-16319499 GCA_014337955.1 Aspidoscelis marmoratus | reverse complement strand
CGGAACGCGTGGAAGACAGCTCTGGACGCGAGGCGGCGCAAGCCCCGCTGCGGCAATGCGAATGCCTCGTCTAGAGCTGTCTTCCACGCGTTCGGAAAAGGCCTGTGCGAAAAGGCCTCTGGATTCTCTAAGGCAACCAAAGCTATTGTTTTGGCCTTCCAAGTTTCTTCCTCCGCTCTCCATGCCTCTCCTCAAAGCGCCAATGGAATACTTGGAAGAAATTTCAGATAATGACACTTTGGTTGGGGTTGGAGGCATCTCAGGGCTGGAGATGCCCCTTACATGCCTGGGGAGGACATATTCAGCATCTATGTGGTTGATGCCCTGGACTCAATTCAGAATTGGTGGCCCATCAATGATGGTTGGTTTAAATTTTCAGCACTTTTTTTTAATGTTAAAATGCTAAGGAAAAAAGTCTGTTAAGTATTTAGTGGTTTGCTTTTTCCAGTAAGTTAGAATGAAGATTATCAATATAAAGAAAAAAGGTCATGGTGAGTTTTTCTGCTGGTGGAAGTTCATTTCTTGCCCTTGCAGTCATTTAAAAGTTCAGACCAGTGAATCAACATAGGTTGATCTTCACTTTTGATTCTTCACTCTGGTTGTGTCCAGACTAGCAGAATAAAATCCGCTGTTAGAGGGAAAAAGGGCAGCTTACCTGCTGCAAAGCCACAACATGTAGTCCAGACTCCAGCAGCCTCCCCATAGCTTCGCAGAGAAAGCTGCAATACTTGCATGGTGTGCTCAGTGAGGCATGTGTCGTGGGAGGGGGCAGCCAGTGGGAGCTTATCGCTGTTCTCGCCATCCTGTCCGGACTAGTGGGAACCTTAAAATTTACCTGATCATGCAGAGCAAGTGCTCATCATTCCACATAGTGGCGGCATAATGTGCAGAATCTGTAAGTCTGGACATGCCCTCTGTTTTAGAATACATTTTTAACTCACATGTATTTTTATGCATTTAAATGGTCACTAGTGCTTGGGGGGGGGGTTGTACTTCTCCCCTCCCCTCCTCTCCCTAGCAGAACTGTTCCTGAGTTGGAGGGAAGCTTATGACAACACAATTAGTGTCGCCCTAAGATTCAACCTTCATTTTTATACAAGCTTTTCTTGGCTGTGTGAAATGAGTTCACAGTGGATTCCCCAAGCAGCAGAATTAGCTCCGCTGTTACAGAAACACTCACGCACAGAGGCATAAGGACCTATAACAAGAGAATTGGGTCCAAAATGCAATTGATTGAAAAGGTCTTTGCTGCTCTAGATCTCAACAGCAATCACTTACCTGATGGCCAAGGATGTAATAGTGACCTCGAGGGCTTCCTTAGTCCATGGGGCGGGGGCGTTGTACCTGTTAACATGACCTTGAAGTTCCACATGTGCGTACTGGTGCCTTCTTACAAATTCATGACTATATGCATATCCTTTAGGAAATAACTGTGTTGTCCTGAGGGTAGCAGCACCTCTTAACACGTGCTGTCATTCTGACTCTGTTCAGGACAGGGAGGAGTTGCACCCCCACTCCCAGGAAACGTAAGATGTTGAGAAAATTACCTCTACTGCTTTTCAGCTGATGCCACCTCCAGCGCCATTAGCCCCAAACAAGATTTGGATTGAGCAAATTGCCCACCCAAACCTGACCTCCATGACACCTATTAGTGGGATTAATAACTAGTGGAATCACTGGAAGCAATGCTACTAGCAGATGCACTGGGGCAGACTTCCCTGTTGATCTCCCTCTTACCCCAAAACTGAACTTCTGAGGGCAGGTGCCTACCACTGCGTGGCTCAACCCAGGGTGGCTAGGTAATCAGCCAGACTAATTATTCCTGCATATAACCTTCCCCCAAACGGAGCTGTGTCTTATCAGACGGCTGATTATAGGCAAATCTGGCCACGCTGGCCCCAATCTATCAACTGGGCAGCTTTTTAGATATGCTCCAAGGCAACCCTGTGGCCTTTGATTACGTTTACAGTGTCCCTTACATACTGCTATATTTGTTGCTTCATTAACACTGGGAACCCGTGGCTTTATTTTATTTTGCTCCTGTAAGGACTACAGAAAAGAAGGAACATGGTTAGTCTGCCTGCGAATATTTATAGGTAACTGAGGGAGAGCATATATTAAGGCCCCATCCAGGCAGAGGAAATCTAGCGCCATTATGTTGCCACTATGGTAGGGTTGCCTCATGAGGCAACCTCACCATAGCCCCACTCACCCACACAAATACATGCAAAAAACTGTTACTGGAAAATGTAGCACTGATCGTGGTTTTCCAACAATAGTGCATTTATCTACTTCCTGGAGGGAGCCACTATGATTCTTCTGTCCAGTACACATACATGGAAGCTACAACAGATGACAATGAGAGCATCTCGACACTCCAGACCAGAAATGCCCAGATGCGACATCAGTTAAAATGTGTGAAGACAGAGCTGACTGTAGCGCTGTCTAACTAGGTAATTGCACAGGAAGGATTTCCTGCATTGCTGCCTGCTAGCCAAATATGAAAAACTACATTTGCCACTGCTACACAGAATCACCTCTGAATATGCTTTCGCTGTTCTTTCAATAGGTTGTCCAAATACTAAAATCTGCACAGCCAGCCAGCCAAATATTGATATTTTCCCATTGCACTTGTGCTGGAACAAGGGGAAAGGTTTTAGTGACCTTTGGGTGCATGTTGCTTTTATCTGTACTTCTGAAACTTTTGTTCACTTTAGAACAGGTTTTATCCTTTTATCTAATAAATAAGCTTCTCAGCACCATTCACTGAGAGCAAATTGTTGTCCATCAACTGTGAAATCAGTGTTTTAGGAAGAAAAAAGTACCTGACACAATTTATTCCATGTAATCTCTTTAATACTGTGAAATACTTTTCTTTTTAAAATACAGTATTTTCTGAGGTAGACCATTACAGTTAAACGCATTATTTCAGACATTAATAAGACATGAATTAAATATTTTCATGTACAATATGTTGCAAAATGAGGTAGAAATGGTTACAGAGGATGTACAAAGTCAAAAACGATTTTAAAACAAAACAAAAACATCGTCTTCAAAATTCCAGTACCACTTTTTGGAGGAAACAAACATTAGAGATTTTTCACTAGAACACTTCGATTTGGACAACCATGCAGCGAGAGACATGGAAAAAAGAAGCCCTCTGTTTTACTAACCATTTGCTTAATCTACTATGGTTTTCATTACCCACTTCCACAAATTTTCCTGTTAGTGGGACAGGATCCCTCAGACAGTCCCCAGCAGGAGCAGAGATCTGCACAGACCCCATTGGATCTTCTCATCCTTCTGAATAAAGTGTAGGACACAACCAGTACCTTCCTGCACCTGTGTTATTACCCAGAAGGTCTGACAGCAACTTTCAAGGAACTACATATATGAACCTATATGGTTGTATGTAGGCTTTCAGTTCTAGTTACAATCTCATTTGTAGCAGTTTTTGGGCTGTTAAACTGTGTTCCAAGTTCTCAGATGAACCTACAAATGAGATGAACTTACACTGCCTGGCTATATTTTGTATGCAAGTGCCTGCTGAAGAAAGGAACATGCTTCGAACGCACCTTTAAGCCACGGCCACAAATCTTCTGATCAGCAGCCAGTTGCTTTTAAGTATGTGGTCTGAGACAGGTGAGGAACAGATAGGTGCAAGCTTTGGGGTGTGGAGGAACAGGAGAGAAAAACTGTACTAGATGTATTGAAAGCCTTGCTTTGCAAAACTAAGTCTTCATTACCATTTCCAGTAGCTAGCTGCATATAAAGGCATTCATTGATCAGCACCACAAAAATAATACTCAAGGCTGCTCTCTCTGCATCTTCCAGGGCAGATTTCAAGTGCCTTTCAAAGAGAGGAAGGCACCACACAGGGAACTGGTGGAAACAGGGGAACAATTAAACATTTAGCTTCTCACTCATGACTACATAGAAATGCATTTTTTCAAGGACAGCTTGTGCTTACAAAATACTAGCAGGATTACCAGTCACCCTACTCTTAGCCCTTTGCTTTATATCCTTTTCCTCACTCACCTATTTAGTACATCAGGAGAGCAGAGCATCCGTATTCAAAGATGATCTGTCTCTGGATGTCAAAAAGCCGAGTCAAGGAATCAGAGAAGGTACTGATACCCTGGATCTTTCTAAGGTTCCTGAAGATATCTAGTGGTGGATTATAAGTAAATGTCAAACAGCACAAATTCAGTACAAGATAGAGGTAGACTCTGAATTTCAAAAATCAAGCCATGACTTTGATCCCAAATTTGGCAGAGGCTGGCAAAAGACAACTCAGAAACCTCAACCATTTCTAATTACTTTCCCTTCAATTACAGCCCCTCCCAATTCACTTCCATGTTTCCTATCCCAAGTTCATTTTCCCTTCTTTTCCTAATAACTGTTTCTTCAGTCCTCTCTCACCAGTAAGAAAAATACCAATACCAACCAGCTCATTTCCTTTAGCTAACCCATCCTGGTCTTGACTTAAGATACAGGTAGCCCTGAAGTCCCACCTGTAAAGAAGAAAATGCTGGCTTTTTTTTTTTTTTAATCAGTGCCTCTCACATGATATAGCATAGTTCATGAAAGGCGCTGCCTCTGCACTCTTCTTGGATTCCATTTGCCTTCATAATAATATCTTAGGAGAAATTCTACAAATTAAAATTTTAATACGAAACACTCAACAGTCAGTGTGTATCTTTGGTACTTAAAGACAAGCCTACTGGCCCAAATCTGTTCACTTTCCCATAATGCAACAGCAGATTTAGCAACAACTGCCTCGAACAATTCTAGATTAGTTTCCTCCCCAGTGGTACATATTGTGCAAAGGAAAGTCCAATTCAGGGCTCAAAATAAGCATGAAACATTTAAATGTCTTGTTTTTAAGATTAGTTTTGAAACAGGTATTTTTCCTGCATTAGGGAAGGTACTGATTTTTTTTTTTTTTTGTCAGGGTGACCTCTTGTTTAAGTTAGCAAATATTTTTTCTTGCAGTCACTGTTTGGACAAGTCATGAAGGCTAGAAGGTTGCTTTTATCCAGAGAGTTTCTATTTTTTTTTGGGGGGGGGTCTACACCATAAATTATATTTGGTGCTATAAAACAGAAGAATAAACAACATTGGTTACTTACAGAAGATACTGAATGTCACAGCATGGAAAGCTAGCAATCTGTTCCCTCTGTAATATAAACGGAAGTGCGTTATGCAGACTTCTGCTCTCTAGTGACTTTCTTGGACATTTACATCTCCGTGTGTTCACTTGCACACTTTCTGTGCGTCTGAGGGTAGAAAAAATACTGAGCATGAGATGAACACTGTTTTGTTGAACAAGATTCAGGAAAGTGCTAGTTTGATTTCTATCTTCAGATTTCACAAGATCAGCTCCCGTGTCTATATGTTATGCTCCATACATGTAAACACCAGGCTTTCATCAGTAAAACATAGAAAGGCAGGATGGAGGGGTATGTAAGTGCTACATTTACCATATAGAAAAGAGGACAAGGTTCCTTTTCATTTAATAGCTGCATGGAAGGAATTCCAGCAGGTGTAGCTTTTCCATACATCAACTCCCATTATATTCCCTGCCTTTAGTTTTCCTATCCTACTGCCGCATATTAAATGCTTTAAACAGAGGGAAACTAAATGGGTTGCTGGACTATTGTGCCTATCATCCACTTAGGGTTAAACGGTTTTTCTACATGTACTACTCTGAATCTGTACTAGTGGATCCAGATTAGCTTGATCCAGATTAACCACAACAGGAGGCATATGAATTAAGCAGGTTGGACAGTGGCAGATGCGGTATAAGGGGAGACACAATGCGGAAGCCTCAGCACTGTTCTATATTAGTGAATGCAAACTACTGCTAACAGCACCTTCAAAAGCCCAATGCGACTGACTCATGTCCCCACTGATCAAGCACTATGTTCAGGTAGTGGACACAAGGTGTGTTTGCAGGCAATGCAAACACACCATTACCATCCACATGACCACTGTTCCTAAAGAACTGCAAAGGCATCTTTTCAATCTCACTGTCATACCACATGTTCCTCGATGCCTTGTCCATGGTCTTTCCTGTTCCATGCTAAGTGCAGATGCCCCGTCACTTTTCTGGATCAAACTGCACTAGTACAGTTGTGCTACCAATTAATCTACTCTGGATTACTGCACTCTTAAGTATGGCTTTGATCCAGATCACCACTAGTCTTGTGCAGACTACGTGGACTACAAGGCTCCTTGATCTGGATTACTAGGTAATTGCAGAAAGGGGCATAGGCTAGGTGGGAGCCGGAGTTCAAAAAATCCAGAGAGTCACAGCAGTGAATTATGGTAGCATAAGACCAAGAAGGAAAACTCACGGACAGAGAGAACAGAAAGATCTGGAAACTTTTCATAGATACACAGGCAATAATTCATCCACTGAGAACAACCACTACGCTCTCACTCTATGAAGTGGTGGTGGGAGGCAGTAACAGGAGTGACCAGATTCCCCCTTCTTCACGCAACTGAACTGCAAGTATATCCACCCTCAAACAGTAGATTTCAAATCCCTGGGGGAGGGAATGCTAGCAAATGAAAACCAGATTTCAGAAACTATGCAAAACCTATACATAAAAAGTGAGGTCTTTTATTTTAAAAGAATGATTTAAAAAGCTTTCAGTGTTAAATTCATTGGTTTCAACTGATAATTTGATCATTTTAAAAAAGCTGTTTGTTTCTTGCCAATCCTAACCCATATTAAATCATTTACCTTAATAGTAAGGGTTGGGGGAGGGGCTGCATCATCTTTAGAAGAATTTGGTGTTTGATTACTCATCATCAGTGTTTATTCACTTTTGGCAACAATTCCTGAGTAGATTTTTTGTCTTCTTAGGCAAGCAGCTATCTCCTCTGAGGCAGTAGGAGACAGTGGCAGGACAGCTGTGCCTAACCCCTTCCCAAGCTCAGCTTCTCAGATGGAAAAATTTTCCAAGAAGGAAAATGGCCATAGCAGCGTATACAGTGGAATAAGAAAATGCTTGCATTGGCATACCGTATATTCGGGTGTATAAGACAACCCGCAACTTTTCCAGTTAAAATATAGAGTTTGGGATATACCCGCCGTATAAGATGACGACACCTGGCGTATAAGACGACCTCCAACTTTTGAGAAGATTTTCCTGGGTTAAAAAGTAGTCTTATACACCAGAATATACTGTAATTTGGAAAAGATATACCACAAAGCATGTGCTAGGATGATAAGTGCTCAGTTCCAAGCTGAAGCAAAAAAAGCAGCACTAGTGTTTATGCCACTAGAGTAACAGAGGGAACCCAATTCAGGCCTTCTACCCACAGAGATAAAGGAAAGAAAGAAAAACAGCAGGAGCAGCCACCTCAAGAGGCAAGTACAATGAAATACTCAGAGGGTAAAATGAAAATGATTTTAAGATGTGCCCAATGACCTCGAAAGCTTTGCCTGATCTTGTGCCCTCCAGGTGAATTTGGACCGCAATTTCCATCAAGCCATCCTGCATGACCTAGAAGGGATGGTGGGAGTTGAGGGTCCAGCTGTGTCTCAAGAGAACCAAGCTGAAGAGGGCTGGCCATGGATAGTCTTTGTCAAGTGACAACAGTAGCAAGGATGGGCGGGGCCACTCTGGGCTAACGCTGGAAGGCCCTGGCAAATGTCCAGTGTTGTGACTCTTTGTACCTGCCTCCTAATGCATAGACAGATGAAAGATGTATGCCTTCAGATAACATGAAGAACATAAAGGCAGGAAAGAAGCAGTGTAGTTAAACCATGAACAACAAAAATAACAATCCCATAATCAGAGGAGTTAACTACAGTATTTTATCAATTCTAAAATAAAGTGCTATGAGATGCCTAAAGTGAGAGAAGATACAATAATTGAAAGGCTTGGCGAGTCAAGGACCAACATTAACACTAAAGGGCTATTAATTTCAGGATGTTGCAGAAGATGACTTAAGTCATCATCAAATAAGAACTGGGTTTTGGTTGTTTCCTAAATTGCAAAATTTAGCCAGAACGTCTTGATTGTCCTGTATTCATCATACTGGCCTTACACATGGTCTGTCCATGGGCTATGTTAGACACTACATTTTTAGGCCTGGACTGAAGAGCCAAACCACATGTGCTGGGCAATTCTGTGGATTAATTCTTCCCACCTTAAGATAGCAGCAGACAAACAAACAGAAAACTAGAGGCCGGTTAATCCTTTGTCTTCTTGCTGCTTGGCTCTACCAGACCAAGCTTCTTTCCCATGGATGTTATCATATATGGGTAGTTGCCTGGTTAGAAATACAGAATGTTCTTTTGCAAATGAAACAAGGTGGGACCAGAGAACAAGGCTAGCAATGTTTGACTCTGGCCATGTCTAGATGTACATGGAGGGTATTTTCAGGGCAAGAGAAGAAGGACCCAGGATGGCCTAGTAGGGACAGACAGACTACACTGACCTCAAAGTAGGATTTCCCATTCTCAAGTAGCCCTGCCCCAGCCATTCAGATTGCAGCAGTTAGTGGGTCACTATGAGTCTAATCACAGAGGCTGCTGGCACTGGCATGACATGCTGAAAATCAGCCTGACCATACAGGCAGCGGCAGCCCCCAACGTGATTCAAGAGGGAAGCCATGGAAACTGTGACCCAAGTCCACCTATGAACTCCATAACTACTGTAAGTTTGGGATTGAATCCCTTCCTTCTTTCTTTATGGTCTTAACAACTTTGGCTTATTCTGCACTCCAATGACAGCTGACATACTTTTGAGAATCAAAAGACTTTGAAATACAATATATACTGCTTAGTTCTCAAGACCCATTAAGAAAGGAAGAAACTGTAGAAAGATTAGAAAAAGGAGATGCAAAATGCCAGAGGCATCTTTGCCCAAAGAAGGTATTTCCTTAGGCTGAAAAATTTCAAACATCCTTTCCCTCCATTTTCTTCCTAACCCAACCTTACACAATGAAATATTTGAGTACGAGCAAGCAAAAACATCAATTTGGTCTTTTACCAGCTTAGCTGGGAAACCACCATTCCTTCCAGTCGACAAAAATTCTGAAAAGATTACACTAAAAGGGTGTTTCCGGATGCTGCAGTCATTTCTTATATAATGCAGTACTTACACTCTAGGGATGTGCACAAATATTTGAGAATCTGAATATTCGATTCGAATCCGATGAATGTCGACATTCAAACTCGAATCGGATTTTCAAAAATCCGAATTTGCGCACTGGAACTCAAATACGGATTTTTGAATGATTTGAATGTGTAGATTCGTATCTGGGAAATTATCCATATCTTAAAATACGGGATTAAAATGGGATGCGTACAGATTTTTACGGAATGCACACAAATACGTATAACAGATACGAATGTTGTTGACATTCGTGTCTTTAAATACGAATATAACATTTGAATGTACAGATTCGAATGTTGTGGATTCAAATCGGATTTTACGACATTCTGATCTTAACTATCCGTATCGAATCGGAGTTGAATGCCAAAAATACATTCGTGCACTTCCCTATTACACACCAGTTTAGTTTATGCAAGTTACTGCCCTGTGACTTTCCTCTGGATAGTGCTGTTTTGTGCTACACAAAACTGTGCTATGCAAATAACTGGAGAAAGCTGAAAACTGGCTGTTAGGACAAACTGATGATCACGCAACTTCTCCTAATGCAATTTATGTAATGGGATGGTTCCTGGAAATGGAACCACTGGATTAAATGAGGGATAGCTAGTTTTGGTCTCAAAACATGAAGCTAACACGTCATGCTCCTGATAAATTTTTGGACTCTGAAGAAAATCCACCTTATCCATAAGACTGCAGTCTTAACAGCCAGTAACCCTAATTTTATGCATATTTCAGAAGGCAAAAATGCCTGCAAGCTGTATTCAGTTTGGTCTAGAGGTTAGGGTGCTGGACTCTTATCTGGGAATACTTGGTTTGATTCCACACTCCTCCATGAAGCCAACTGGGTGACCATGGGCTAGTCACAGCTCTCTTCTGAGCTCTCACAGCCCCACCTACCTCACAGGGTGTCTGTTGTAAGAAGAACAGAAAGCTTTGTCAGCCACTTTGAGTCCCTTTAAATGGGTGAGAAAAGTGGGGTAGAAAAGCCATATCTTCTTCATTCACATGGCACAATCTCCACTGAACACAGTGAGTAAATATTCATTAGTAATGAAGTTATATAGAAGCCAAGATGTTTGTTTACATTACTGGTGCCTATTCTGCTCTCTTTCATAACAGTAGCGACCAGATGTTTGCATAATTAACAAGACAAAAGATTCAAAGGTTATTTAGTCCACACTAAGGAATCATTCTAACAATACAATCCTACTTCCTAACTAGGTCCTAACCCTTAGTTAGAACTGTAGCTACAAAACACTACAGAAGTGTCCCACCTAGTGCCCTTCAGATCCTGCTGAATTCCAACACCTATTGGCTTTGAATGATATGGCCAATTGCTTGAGATGATCATGGCTGTAGTCTAATGAAGCCAAGGGGTTCATTATAGCTCAGTAACAAAAGCCATGTGTATCTGCTTTGCACACAGAAGATCCCACAGAAGGCCATGTCAAGTCTCTTTGGTGTGATCACCAAGGACTTTGAATGGATGTGTCACTGGAACCAGAAGTAGCCAAGTTTGACTGAAAGGCATCTTTACTGGCAGTGGCATGACTACAGAATTAGGCCTGGACAACAGGGTTCCTCCTAGAGCCTGCCCAGATGATACAGAGCAGACCCCTGCTCCTGTTCTACCCAAGGAGTCCAGTGCTACTGTACGTAATGATAATCTAATCATCACATTTTTCACTTGCTTTTGACACAAACACTTCTTCCATTATTACTTGAAGGGAGAAACAGTTCCAAAATCACAATGGAACAGACAGCATTGAGAAGAAGCCAGCAAGTAGGAAGGAAGAGCAAAGACTAGCAATACCAGAAGAAAAGACTCTTGGCCTACAAAACAACGTCAACGTGCTTGAAGGTGGCGGAATATTTCTAAAAGCACAAGGATGGCAATTAAAATCTTTCTGACTCTGCAGTATTAAGATTTGTTCACAGCATAACCACTGTCTCCAATGAGCTCTCTCATATTCACTGGTGTGTGTTGTCGTGCGTGTGTCTGTGCTCTGCTGTTTCGGTGATGCCATCAAAGGTCTCATTTGCCAGCAAACAGAAATTGTGTTTTCCTTTTGCTGCTCTTAGCAGTCACTGCTGCTGGTGGAAGTGAAGATAAAAAGCACCAGCCGATCAAACGATCCTGGCCTTGGGGGCATGCGCTTTCCCTCAGCACACTGCTGCACGACCTGCAATGCAAGTTTTTCTGGACAGCAATTGCCCAGCTGGCACCTGTGATCACCCAGTCTTAAAGCTACGAGCTGCTTTAATTATTATTTTCTGGAGATAGTAGCACCACTGACCCAAAGAGAGTTCTGATCAGACAGCACTTGCGTGCCAGGAGAATACTGCTTTTGAAAAGGATAGGACTGTGCCTTAAATAAACTATAGCAATTAACAAATGCTTGGCATCATTAGTTTCATTACAGCAAGTACCGCAAAACCCTTCCTTGCTAGGACAAACTCTGATCATGGCAGCTGACACACCAGTGTTTCTATTTTGACGAGACTCTATGTCCGATTCTTTTTTCAGGTGTACACATCCAAAAATGGTCATCCTGTCATTTTATAGCCCTCTCTGCCTCTTCTAGGAGCTCTCCAGTTTTAATTTTAGGAGCCAGAGAGGTTTATCTGAGTTTTAACATACAAGCTTAAGCACTAAGGCAATACGTTCAGCTTAGCCTCCCATTTCCCATATTACAATTTTTTATTTTTTTTCGCTGAAATTTGTAATAGAGGAGCAGTCATTGCAAGAAAACGATGTCCACACATATCTGTCAAATAAAGGCCTGCATGCCCAGTTCCTGTTGATCACCAGGACATAGAATGTAATCCTTAATACATGAAACAAACATCCTTAACCATTCATTTTACAGGACGTGCTAATACACAGGAATATCCTCTATTTGAAGAAACCTCTACAGGGTTTGCTCTTGAATATTTTCTCTCCCTCACACATACATGTCATGCATAACTTTAAATGACAATGAGTCTTCTGTGTATATAATTCAGAAACCTGGAACTAGTTTTTGTTGTCTTACTGAAAGCTCACTCAGGCCATGGTCACACCTTCACTATAAACCTTCTCCAGTCCATCTACAGCTCTAATTGTTCACACCTTTTCACTTCTATTCATTTTTATTTATAGATTTTCCATTCAGGAAAATCCAAATGGAGGGTGGAAAGCCCACAAACAAACAGGATAGAAATGAAAAGGTGTGAGTAGTCAGACCTGAAGATGGACTGGGGAAGGTTTAAAGTGAAAGTGAGACCATGGCCTCATTTTGGTAAAACCTGAAGTGAGAAATATCAACCTGAAATTTAGAAAACAAACAGAAAGATCCCTTCAAAAAGTGGTACTAGCCATGGCTTAAAAACTACAGCACTAATACTTTTAAAAAAAATCATTTGAAGACACATTACTCCACCAAGATGCTATGGTCAAAATGCTTTCCTTAAAAAATTAAAATAAACTTATGGCATAATATATTGTGGAACGCCCCTGAAATACATTCAACTTTCATCATTGTAACAACTTCAAGTTTATTTTTGCTTTTTTCCATTTCTTTTGCTTTAATACGGGAATCAGGTGTACATTGGAGCACATCTGGAGTCCCTCCAGGTCATTTTTTAAAAAAATTCCTTGAGTTTAAAAACAAAAACAAAAACATTCTTTTTTTGTTTTGAGGTAAATTATTTTTCCTGAGTAGTTTAAAAAGAAAACAAAAACACTACTACATACATTAAAAAAATAAAAAGGAGTCTAGTTTATTCAACAATCTACGTTATAAAAAAACCCTCCAAATCCTTTCCCTTAAAACTCACTGATGCCATTTGACAACTTTTAAGAACATCAGGGTAAAATATACTCCCGGATATGAATCTGTCCTATAGTACACTGTATTGCCATAGTCATTAAAGTGAAGAACTCAATAGAGGTACAGTATTATAATTAAAATTATTATTATTTTTAAAGTGTTGGGAAGGAGACAACAGCTGGCTGAATAGTTTACAAAGCTATCTTGGAAAGGGATGACTGGGAAAACAGCTTAATAATAAATAGGATATCCTGAGTTCATTGAGCAACTACTTTTCATTAACATAGAGACCCAACAACCACCACACAGTCAAACTTTCAGACATTTTTAGAAAACAAAAATGTATGCAACTCAATCTAGGGACATTCTTGCGTTCAAAAGCCGTGACTTTCTAATAGTCAAGAATAATTCCTCATCACCTTTCCCTTGTTTTCATGGGCAGGTGACCTCTCAGACACTGAAGCACTCAGAGTGACCAAGCTTTTAACAGTAAGAAAGAAGAAACTCAAGCTCCCAATGGCTTCCACCCAGAGACTCAAGACGATCTAAAGGAATCAAGCCACTCTCCACTAAATCCGAGACCCATACATTTTATCCCATTCTACGTACAAGTCCAGCTCCTTCTGTGAAACAGCAGGGTGGATCTTGCAGAAAATGTTTTCAAAATCCTTGTAGGAGGTGGGTTGGAGCTGCCCTGGCAGGCTCTGTAGTTTGTTTGCCCCAGCCTGCTGACATAGTTGAAGGAGCTCACTGCCAGAGAAACTCTCTGTGAGCTGTACGACGGAGGCCATCTCTCTCTCGCTGAGGCAGTAGTTTTGCTGAGCTAAAGCATGGTGCAGGATCTGCCGCCTGGCAATGTTGTCTGGCGGGGAGATGTAGAAACGTTTGGCAAACCTCCTTTGGGTGGTTTCGTCCAAGTTGCCAGGCCTGGTGGTGGTTGCTATAACGACCACATTCTGGTCACCTGAGGTAGCAAGGTTATCCAGATAAGACAGTAGCTGGGACTTCAGGATGGCAGCGTCTTCCAGGACAGATTCAATGTCAGTGAGGAGAATAACAGCAGGCTGCCGACAGTTGGATACAAAGAATGTCGTCTGTAGGATCTTCTCAGCTTCTGCCTTCCACTTGGAGACCAGGGCTGTCCCGCTGAGCTTTAGCAGGGTGGATCCCAGTTGGGTAGAAATGCACCTGCTCAGCAGGGTCTTCCCTACACCACGAGGACCAAACAGCAGGATGGTTCTAGGTGGCCTGCTTGCCCCAGTGTAAGCACCTGGCCTCAGGATGGGCCATACTAGCTCTTCCTCTATGGCAGCTTTAATAGAGACTTGCCCAGCAATGTCTGTCCACTGAACTGGAGGGCTACAGTCAATTATCTTATTGTTTACCAATTCCAGAACAAAAGGGTCCATGGTCTTCAGCTGCTCTTCTACTGTCTGGCTGCTGCTGTCACTACCAAATGCTGGAGGCTTGGGCTGCATCCTGAGGGAAAAGGAGTCTCCCCCACGTTCACCATTGGCACTGGGAGGAGTGAACTTCTCAAAGTTCTCATTAGGCCTCAGAGGGGCTTCACCAACACTGTAAGCTGGAGAAACCAACGCTTTCATGGGCTGGCTGTTGTATTTCCCAACAGGTTCTTCTGAAGCTACCGTTGTTGCTGTTGCAGCTCCTGCTGGCCTTTTGCCACCTTTGAAAGGCACCTCAGAAGTTCGGCTGAATCCATTCCCTCTACATTCACCACTGTCGGACATCTGAAATGGGGACTTTGGTTGCTCATAGCTGTATTTGCGATACCTTCCTTCACTATCCTCGTCTCCACCAGTGATATCAAAGGCCTTCCTTTTTAGAGAGTTCCCTGATTCACCACTGAGAGGTGGTACTGTGAGGGGGCTTTGGTAGCTATATCCAGGGACCACAGGAGGGCGAGAGGAGGGAGGGATAGGTGTGGGAGCAGCAATGCCTGAAGGTAAATAGGAGGCTGATGGGTGGGGAGGGTGTATGGTGCCATAACCAGGTTGGGGTGGGTAGGTGCCTGAAGCATAGTTGTACATGGCTCCAGAGGAACTGTACCCAGGAACAAGTGTAGTGGAAGGGTGGCTGGGCTGGAGAAGGCCTGAGCTATGTAAGGTAGATGGGTGTGGTGGTGGAAGTGATGAGGCAGGCTGGCTGCAGTAGCTGGATGGCAAGTAGGCACCACTGTAGCCTGAAGGATACTCCTGAGATGCCCCAAGACTTCCAGAAGTGGCAGGTCCACCACAAGTGTTACCAGGATAAACTGAGTCAGATAGATTACTGGAGACTGCAGGGGAAGTACCAAGTCCATTCCCTGGTGTAACAGGAGGAGGAACAATTCCCTTGGAACTGGACAATCCATCATGCATTGGGGTCAGGGAATAGGCCCCTTCAGTGCCATGTGACATTGGCCAAGGATCCATTTCTCCCTTCTGGCCATTAAGGGCTCCAAAGGCACCATCCCCATAGCTGTTGAGTGCCGATGGCCTGTCATAAGGTGAGTCCAGGACTCCTGAGTACTTCTCTGCATACCGCTTCAAGAGGTTGGATGCTGTGAGGGCAGAAATGTCATCATTGGCCCAAGCATAGTTGAAACGCTGCCGGTTGCTGTGGTAAAGGTCAGACTTGTGGGCAGGTGAAGAGGTGGTAGAGGAGACATCGAGGTGCTGCTCCGGCCACTGATTCAGGGGCTGAGCATGCTCTGGTGTCCAGTGCATCTTTGACAGAGCTGGGGAAAGGGAAACAACAGAAACAAGGATTAGCTTTGTATCCGGTTCATTTGTATCCTACCCTTTAATGCAAAGGTCCCCATGGTCAGGCAGAGCCTGTTAAAAACAATATGGAGAAACTGTCAATCAAAAGGGCTTAAGGATGTTCATTTTATGATGACCTAATACATTCGTATGCTACCTCACCACAGCCCTGTGATGTATCAGGACAGCAGTTACTGACTTAACCAAAGAGACACCAACAGCTTCTTTGCCATGTTAATAGATCAATGTCATTAATAATAGTCCCTGTCATTAGTGTTGCTACTGTTAAGTGCTACTGTTAAATCAGGGTTAACTCCCTGGTAACTACACACAGTAAGTCCTTTACCATAACCTTCTCCTGAGGAGATGCCATGATGCAATCTCAAGCCACACCTTTTCTGGTTAACTACTGCAATAGAATAATTAAACTACATAGAATAATTAAACTTAAACTTAGATGTTTAAGCCTAGCTGATCTTGGGCTCTTGCTCATCATCCACCTGTACAGCACACAAGGAAGCAGCAGCCCCACACCCTGGGCAGCCCCAGAGCACTCAAACTGTTCCAAACTGATCAGTCAGAAGGAGGCACCAGGAAGAACAGCCATCTTGCTCACAGGAATAAGATCAGAGAGCACCAGGAAGGAGATGGGGAATGGGGGTGGTGGTGCCCTGGTGCTACACCATAGACACAACCATCTTCCTGCTTCCTATGTGGGGAATGGAAATTGTCAGCAATAAGTGAACCATTCTTATACTGTGATCATACACAGAAAAAAAACATTTCTGAGACAGCTTTGAGGTGGGATTGTTCACACACGTCTGCTCCTCTCCCCTGAACATTCTAATTTGGGCTAGAAAAGGTGGATTACAGAAGGGTTGGGAACAGCAGGGGCCATATACAGTCTCTCTGGGGAGCCCCTTTTCTATTGTCTGAACACAGCCTTGAAGGGGAATTTCTCCACTGTTGCCCCTGTCAGTCTCCTCGCTGAATCCCCCTGATAACATTTCCAAGGAACGGCTAGCTTTGAGCTCTCCAGCAAACAAAGTTGTTTTAACTGTCTGTAGACTCTACTGTTACCAAAGAGACATTCTTGTTGTGATGCCACATCCTGATTTATTTATTCATAGGGCAACTTCATACCAGGCCCTCCCACCTTTTGATGCCCAGGGCAAGGAACAAAGAAAGGACCGAAACAATGAAGCCCTCCATGCAATGGAATCGTAAGATTTGAACCATTAAAAACAACTGAAGCAATGAACCTCGGCCTGTCCCCTTCCGCCTCAAATCACAGGGAGGAGGAGCGTGCATCTTGTTATTTTTGTTTCTAGGAAGTGCAGCCCTTAATTATGGCAGTGGTGGGGATATTAAAAATTTGAATTAAAAAGAGAGAGGGGGACTAAAAATGAACTGATCCAACAGCAGGATTTCCACATAAGCGGGATCTCAAATTATCTATCACTTTACACTAGGAGCAGCAGCAGCCCTGCCTGCTTTAAATCCACAAAACAATCCAGATCTCACCCCCCCTCCCTCCCTCCCTGGGCTCAGCTGCTGTATGGGGAGCCGGCAGTGGAATGTGCACAATGGAGCAGCGCCGCTGGAGGAATGCTAACAGCATACATCACCAGTCGTGGACCTAAGTAACTGTAATTGTCCCGGAGTGTTTTCCACCCCTGCCCGTGGCTTCCTCGTCCTTCTGATCTAATGAGCAGAGACATTTCAGCAGCCTTGCTGAGGGGCGACACAAATTCCAAAACCCTGAGGCTCCAGAGACAGAGGATTGGAGAGACCAAGTGGCCAAGGAACCCTTATCATGTTATACGGACAGAAAGCTTTTTGCCACTAGCACAGGCTTTTGTTGTTTCCATCTTAGGTTTTCATGGCAGGTCCCCTCTGTTTCTATTGTTGTTGGTGGGTTTTTTTTTTTGTGTGTGTGTGTATTCGCTCAAGACCCCTCACCCCCACCCCTCCAATGGCCCTCCTCCTCCTCCTCTCATTCACAAAGGCCTCAGGGGGACGCTGGAGAAGGGGGCAGGGAGAGTTGCCATTCAGCCTTTAAGCCACTTTGTGGCCACAGTACAATTAGATTACCTAATGCTTTAATTGACTTATATGGCATTTGTCCTTCCACTTTGGATATCAAACTTACACAAGAGGATTTAAATGGCAGCTTTAACTGGCCTTTCTCTAACATTCTGCCTTCATTTACTCACCATTATATTAAAGTGCCACAATATGGGAATGTCTGCAGAGGGAGAAGAGGTTCCCTCCCCACCCCGCCCCCTCACCTAAATAAATAAATAAATAAATAAATAAATAAATAAATAAATAAATAAA
>MTQE01002208.1:16289705-16300883 GCA_014337955.1 Aspidoscelis marmoratus | reverse complement strand
CATTTGAATGTGGTAAAATTCTATTCAATATGAATCTATTTGTACATATTCATATGAACATTCGATATGTATCTAATATGAACAGATACATATCTGATTCAAATAGATAATATCGGATACGTTTCCCCAGTTTAACAAATGTCTCAACTATTCGTACGAATGTCCGGAAACATTTGTATTTGTTCAGATGTTAGCTTATGAATATCGTAACATTCGATTTGTGTTCGACTGTCCAAATTCAACCGCATTTTGGATGCTACGAATATTCATGGCCATCCCTAGGGTGTACCATTCCAAGCCTAGATGCACATGGGTGGAACACAGGGGTTGCACAGTAGTAGAAGAACAACTTTCTGCTTAGCAGCAGCAAGGTATTTAAAAAAAGAAAGAAATTCATGACCTCTTGAGGATCACGGGAGGCATTTGCAAACAGTAAAAAGTGCATAGCATAAAACTTGTTTGGTTATTGTTCCAGTGTTGCAAGACACCAACAAAGGTCTCTTTTGCCCAAAAGGCACACGATTCAGAGAAGTATGCACTGCAGTTTGCAGTAAAAGGAAGAGGTGTGGATGAGATCAGAGATCTGTGACTTTCCCCCTGACTGGTCACGGGAAGCTACGTCTCAGCTGAAGCTGTATCTGGGCTTCTCAAAAATAGACCTTACCTAGGCCTTGAAATAGGACCGGCAGGAGCTCAGTGGTAGAGCAAACTGCTTGAAAAACAGAGGGTTGTTGCTTCAATCCCCACCTCTTCCAGGAAGTGTGCAATGGACCGCCACTTCTGTATCTCCGCCAATAAAACTGCTTAGAGAGTAGATGTGGCCCATGCAGTCAACCAGTTGTTGGTTGCTGGCATTTTTCTTTCAAAACATTTGCACTCCTGTGGCTTCCACAGTCTAATGCTGATTTCCACAAATCTGAAGCCTTCTTCTTTAAATGTTAGCCTCAAGGTTTGGAGAACTCAGTAGTACCAGCTGCAGGCATACAATATCCCTCAGATCACTTATTTTGGTCCTTTCTGCACTCAAATATCTGAAGCTACAACATGAGAAGTTAGAATGTGATGTTTTCCTTCTGTTGCCCATGCTAGCTGTCAAGCCACACATGACTCCTCAGAGAGGTTACATCAGCACTGTTCCAAATGACACAGAGAGAGGGTCTTGATCAGAGGGGAAAGTCTTCAGGAGTTACTCCCAGGGGGAAATAAATAGATTTAAAAGGAGGGGTGGGATGAGGGAATTGAAAGCCTTTGTCCTTTGAAGCCCTTGCTGCCATGGTATTTAGTGGATGTTTTGTTTAAATGCTCCGGGCCTTTTTTTTGTTGCTGCAGGAATTCTACTAATAACTCCAAAAACACACACACCAAATTGCAAAATAATGAGGTGAGAGTAATGTAAAGAAGTGAATCATAAGTTAAAATATAGATTTGTGTCCATCGATATTTCACTTTGAAAAGCTTTCCTTTTCAAGTATACCAGATCTTGGGCCTGGATTGTAGATACATTTTTGTAGGTGGGACAAGGAGGACATTAATGGAAAGGCACAAAGAACATCTGGGAGACACAGAACCTTGGGAGAAAAGGACCAAATCCTTGGCCACACATCTTGGGGGGGGGGCAGTACTACAATCTTAATGCTAGTAAGGGAAAAGCAGAAAATGAGATGGAAGATCTTGGGAGTAGGGCAGATTCAGAAGGTACAGCCCACAGTTAATAAGGAAGAAGAAAAATAACATTTTTGGAGCAATACTTATGTTCCCAGGTGACTAATAAACTTTAGCTGGACAGCTAGTATTTAAGTATCTATATAAGCTTATGTTTGTACAGTACAAATGATAACACATCACACTGAAATGCTTACTAGATATTTGTGTTACGTTGACTTGCACAATAAAAACATAACGATCATTTATCATAACTAAACTCTTGGAGAATCTTCAGAACTATTTTCTTTTTTGAAGAGTTGTTTTAGAACTAAGTTGATCAAATCCATAAATCCTCAGAAAGCAGCCACATCTTAAACCGGCAATACCTCACAAGTGGACCACCACAGTGAAGGCCATTCTTTATTGCTGCATCATATGCAACACCTGACGACAGGTATCTGTAATGGATTGGACCCCCCTCCCCAACCCCTCCTCCTCATTATGCTGGTTCTTAGTCATGGAGCTTATTGTGATCTCCACACACATCAGCAAACCACTGTTTAGTTCAAGTATGATTCAGCTGTTTCCGAACTAGCTCAATGAATATTGGAGCCAGTCAAACAGTGAAGCTGGAGAGATAGTAGCTTGGCCAAATGTGAGATCAGATCATGCCAAGCTCCCCCTTTACCTCCTACCAAGGCCTGTGCTTGGGGCGCAACAGAGAGGAGAGGTTCTGAGGACAAACCTGGCCAAAGCATTTACTCACTTGAAACTTAAGTGGGGACTTCCTAAAAACCATGACAAATCATAGCAATTATAATTTAGGAAGATATGCCCCTAGATGCAGGTGTAATTATTAGTTATGCTGGCCAAACCTCTCATGGATTTACCTTATACCCACTTAGTGGCCACTTCTGCATGGCATGGACTATTCTGTGCTTGCTGGTCCAATTTCAGGACACTTCTGGCCTGCACCAAGGGCCTTCAGCTCTGTGGACAGGCCATCCTAGTCCAACTTAAGTTCCCAGCTTCCAAAGTTGCCAGGTGGGGCTGTTTGGGCCAAATGCCCAGAAGCAGTGCACTTCCAGTATCACTTCCAAGTACCTACTGAAATGGCTCCAGGTATGGTTTACTAGCCCAATGTCCATGTGCTACCTGCACATGGGCCATAGCCTGGTATACTGACTAGAACACTATCTACAAGTAGTTCAAGCCTTAAGTGGACTGTGGTGCCCCAGTCACATCATAGCCCACTTCCAGGCCGCATCTGCTGCAGACAAAATGCTTTTCCAGGAGGAGCGGTTCCCCAAGTGTGGATGATGGATTCTAGAGATTTCATGGGGTCCGTCCACTGCAGACATGGCCAGTGTGTCCAGTATCAACAGTTTTGTGTGGAGAATGATCATGAAACACTTTATCTTTCTTTAAAAAATGCAACAAGGCCTATATATAAGGTTCCATCTGCACCTATGTTTTAATCCAGTTTCACTCTACTTTTAAAGCAAGATAACACATCAGCAAAGTGAATAGTCATTTTCATTCCAGATTACTTAACCCAAAGATGGATTTTCTGAGTTACACAATGCCATAAGAAAACAGCTTGTTGCTTTACTGAAATGTTTTCTCACTGATTAATAATAGAATTCCTAATGCAGTGATGGTGAACCTTTTGAGCTCGGCGTGTCAAGATTCGCAAGAAAACCTAGCTTAACTCGTGTGCTGTGTCACATCGAGAAAGATCCATAATTTTGTGATATTTGTAGCTCTAGTAAAAAAGTTATATTTTTGATATATGTATTTTATTAAAAGCAAAAACAAATAATTCTTTACGTTAGTGACTTTTGTTGCTGAATTTCGTCTGCTAAATCTTCAAATGAAAGTTGGTATTTCATACATTTCAAGAACAAGAAAGCACTACATGCCCAGGTGCCAGGGTGACCATGTGTGCCACCCCAAAGGGCTTGGCATGTCACCTGTGACACACGTGTCATAGGTTGGCCATCACTGTCCTAATGTGATCAGCTAGAAATTATGATGAGAGGTAGCACTAAATGTTTCATAAATGGGTTATGGATAATCTGTTCACAGAGTTATAACCTAGGCTTTTGGTTTTTGTTGCTGTTTTATTGTATAAAAGTCTAGCTATGCAGTAAAGACTCCCCTCCATAGAACAAATGTGCACTGGGGGGGGGGTATTTTATTGCAAGGTCAAAGCAAAATAGAAACTCCTGGCACTTTCCAAGTGTTCTGATGGTAGAAGTAGGTATGAGACAGAACATTCAGAGCTGAAGGAATATAGCCAAAAGGAGCAATTTGGCACATGCTCAGAGTCCCCTATTCCCTATGTGTGTTTGGCGGGGGGGGGGGCTGTCCAAGAAATCCTCAAATGTGTTCAATTTAGGGGGATGAATGCTAACCAAAACCACACAAAAAACCAGTCAACTGAGGGATTTTAAATTAGTTTTTAAAAATTATCTCCAACAGTCATAGTATAGTGAATTTTAAAAGCTGCAAAAATAAAGCAGGTACCAGAGCATTCCAAATACTACAATTCAGAAAAGGTCAGTTTTTTTCCAAACTCAGAACAAGATTCTTTTTGCAGATTCATGTTCCTCTGTCTTCAGAGCACTTGGAATACTCTGTTCCAATACAAACACCCTAAATTTAGAAAGCTGTGTGTATCCCTACTTCCTATGGGAAAACTATGCCTGCTGCAAAATATAGGTTCTATGCCAGTGATGGTGAACCTTTTGAGCTCAGTGTGTCAAAATTTGCAAGAAAACCTAGCTTAACTCGGGTGCTGTGTCACATCTAGAAATATCCATAATTTTGTGATATTTGTAGCTCTAGTAAAAAAGTTATATTTTGATATATGTATTTTACTAAAAGCAAAAACAAATAATTCCTTACATTAGTGACTTTTGTTGCTAAATCTTCAGTTGAAAGTTGGTATTTCGTACACTTCAAGAACAAGCAAGCACTACACGCCCAGGTGCCAGAGTGACCAGGTGTGTCACCCAAAAGGGCTTGGCGTGTCACCTGTGACACGCGTGTCATAGGTTGGCCATCACCGTTCTATGCCCTATGCAAGCAAGTAAGTTTCCTACAATTTTCCTTCACATCTCACACTGTTTTATACTTTGAGGGAGAGGAGCAGCTCTTTTGCAATGGGAAGAGAATTCATGGTCAGTCAACAAGTATGGACATAGTCCTCGCAATAACTATTTTCAGAAGACACTCAGGCCGCATCCCCACCTACTGCGAATTCCAGAGTAATCTGGTCCAGAGTAATCTGGGTTCTGGAATGGGTTTGAGTTTCCGGCCAGGAACAGCACCGAGTATGCATCGGACTGTTCCCACACCGGACCTGTGAGTGCGCATAAGCACATCAGCGGATGGTGCGGTGCAGTGATTTCTCTCAAGGAGAGGACAGTAGCCACCACCGTGGCTGCTCCGCCGCCGCTCCTCTTTGCCCGCCCACCGGATTTTAGTGCCTTTGGGCACTGTACTGACACGCACTTGGAGCCACCGGGCTTGATGTTGCCTGGGCACCCCTCTTCTACTTGGTGAAGCCACAACTCATGGCAGCGAGCCTGGGGCCCCTTTCCTCCTTCTCCTCTTCGCCTGCCCACCTCCGATCGCGTGTCAGGACGGTGCCCAAAGTCACTAAAAACCAGTGGGCAGGCGAAGAAGAGCGGCGGCAGTAATCCGAATCTGGCAAGAAAACCCCTGTTTCACCAGGGGTTTATTTTCCCCAGATTTCTGAAGGAAAATGCAGGGAAAAAGAAGTCGAACGGGAATGGGGCTTGCAGGATTCGGATAACTGGCCGATTACATGGGGACCCTGAGTGGCGAATTCACACCCAGCCCAGATTTCAGGACCTTGGGAATGCGGCTTCAGATTTCCTGGCACATGCGACATTGCCTCTGAAATGGTGTTTATCCCTTACCTATTTGTCCTATTAGGGAATTTCACAGATGAACCACAGGCTGGATCAATATAATTCATGTTACATGCATGATTCCCACTGAAATCAATGAATGGTGCAATGTGAGCTAGACTATAAATCTATTATGTAACAAAAGGTCGTGGTTGTTGATTCAGCACTTTTCAGTAAATGTTGTGAATGCCAAATTTTAATACTGCAAATACTAGTTTCCTAACACTAATTCTCCACAATTTGGCCAAACCCAACTGAGAAGGGAAAGTCACACCAGAGGTCTTTCCAGAGAAGTGTGTGAGATATTAGCAAGTATACTATCTCCACTTTTCCATACGTAGTACTGAGTAGAAGGATATCTCATTCTAATTAAACACTTATAACGGGCTTTGGGATTGTTCTCAGGGTTTCTGCACATTTGTTCCTCAAAGGCATCCCCTACTTGCTCCTTTGGAAGAGGAAACTGCCACAGTTAGAGTAGTATGATAAGGAGATCTAAGGCCCTTTCTGTACTTAGGAACTATCAATCTGGATCACAGGGAAGTAATGGCCGAATCGGTGCCGTCTGCACTGACAATGCTAATCTAGTTGAAGCCTCCTTTGGCCGAGGCTGCAAAGCTCATGTGAAATTCACAGGCACCCCACCCCCAAACTCTAACAGCTAGGAATGAAATTTCCTAGGGAGGAAGTGGGAGCCCTGGGAATGGGTAAAATCAGAATAATGCAGCATATTTTACTTGGAATTGTAAGCCCTTTTCCACAAAGCTTAAGATAAGAACATAAGAGGAGCCCTGCTGGATCATGCCAGAGTCCATCTAGTCCAGGATCCTGTCTCATACAGTGGAACTCAATTGCTTATAGGCATCTCATTTTCTGAATGTATGTAGGAAACTTCAAATGAGAGGGTGGAAATAATGCTCCTCTTTCCTTTTGTCTTATTTCTGTTGTATTCTCACTCCCCACCACTTGGCAAGGCAAGGTGAAGAGAAGCTGCCTTCTGGTTGGATGCCTCTACAAACCATTTGGAGGGATTTAAAAGCAGGTTTACAGAGGCATCCTGCCTGTCTCTCCAACCAGAAGGCAGCTTCTCCCCACAACAGGCATTCTGTGAAGTAGGTGGGGCTGTGAGAGCTCAGAAAGAATCCTTCTAAGACCCCATTAGGAACCCAATTGGTATCTGATTGGTACCAATCGGGAAGGCCATGTCCCCACGTGGACCCCATTGAAGGCCACATCTGCAAGACCCTGTTCCCACCAGGGCAGAGAAAATCCAGATTTAATGGGTCCTTTAGGTGTGGACCTGATTAAAGGTGTCCACAATGGAGTCTTCAGGCATCTTCGTGATCCGGATCACCAGGAGGACCCTGTCTCAAAGATCCAGATCTTGATGATCTGGATCTTTGACTGTGCATGGAAAAAGGGGGCTGGCTGATACAGAACTAAAAGACTGAGTTTTCCCCTGGCTCTGAGCTTTGAGTTCAAGAGTCTGGGATTGCATTTCCATCCTGGTTAAGTTGCTTCTGATTCATGTGCATAGCAGGACACAGCATCTAGTCCAGCATCCTGCCTCACACAGTCACCCACCAATTGCTTATGGGCATTCCTCCACCTGCTCTCAGATCTCTGCTAGTGTTCCTTAGAGGCATCTTGCCTGTTTTTCCAATCTGGGAGCAGTACCTGGGCATTTAAATCACAGGCCATATTTTAGAGGTGCTACATGTAGAATTGGGCTGTACCTACTGTATATTCAAAAAGATAAGCCTACCAAGGCTAGAATTCAAGAAAGTGGGGAGTGTGTATTTGGGCATCCATTTTTTATTTTTATTTTTATTTTACCTATAAAGGTTGTTGACCATTTCAACAATTTCTGCATGGAGGAAGCAGATTGTCCATCATTTACTTTATTTTCAAATGACCAAAGTGTCACACCACTCTGAGTTCACTAAATGAAGTTTTGGAGCATTTGTATTTGCTGACAAGGGGCTTTACTGGAAGGTCAATTTAAAACATTTTCTGGAATTTGTGCTGAAGAATAAATAGAAGGATACTTGTGTGTGTGAGTGGGTGGACCTCAGTTACACAGCAAATGGACTTTAAATGGGCCCTGAAGGTAACGCTGTGTGAAAAATGACAGACATGTTAGGTATTCTTAAGGTCTCTGATGAAGGCGGCAACAACCCTAAACCACTTGCAAGCTCTTAAAATAATTTAAAAAGAAAGAAAAGGCAGAGAGAGAGATGAAAAGGGGGGGGGAGGGGGAGGGGGCCAGAAGGGAAAGCAGCCAAGTTGTCAAGCATTTGAAATGGAACGTGAATAAGCGCTCCCAGAGCAGGCAGATGTTTCAATGCTCTCCCTTGGCAGTGTGAGAAAATTACTGTCCAGTGACCAAATGGCATGTCGGTTTCCCACCCTCTTTGCTTGCCCATTATCTAAAGCGCAAGACAAAAGGAAGGAGGGGGGGCTAGTCAGAAGAGAATCCCATTGTCCCCTCGCACTTTAATTATGGAAATCTGGTTAATCTATTCAGGAGCAACTATGAACTGAGGTTTTGTCTTGGGGGGGGGACAGAAGAGGGCTCTTTCTGGCTAAGACTTGCAGCAAAGGGTTTCCAACTGTTTGGGATTTTCAACGGGTGCCCTCTATCCCAACTCAATACTCCTGCTGCTCCCCAGACCTAGACTGCTCTGCTTCCACACTAAACAAAAACAAAAACAACAAAACACATTTTTGCATCCCTGCTGTTAGACAAAGAAAATCAAAGTTTGGTCACTGATTGTTCTCTGGCCAGATTCAGTGTCGGCCGTCAGCCACTGCTGAGACTATGCAGTGCAAACACATTCGGCAAACAAACCCCATTCTCTTATTTGCAGGGGCTGCAATATTTTCCACCTATGTGAGCCCACTGGCACTGACACACACACACACACACATGCCATTAAAAAAACCCTATAGTGAAAATCTGTAGTGAATCAGAGAGCTTATCTCCATATAGGCAAATGGGTGGATAAAATCAGGAAGGACCACCACGATGTTAAACCTGCCCAACAACAGGATTGAAAAAACCAAACTAGGTTTAAGACCCTCTCTGTTGTTCAGACGCGCCTACGACAGCACATGTCACTTGCATCTAAATGATGGGGAGCCCTTCTCTCCTGAAGAGCATGGGCTAATGATGCTTCACAATCGCTGCAACTGAAAAGAGAGAGGAGCTCTCCCTACAGATCAGCCTATTGAATATGTCACTTATTTTGATAGGAAAATTAAGGAAGTGCCTAAATCTCTGCCACTGAACTCAATGAGACAAAAGGGCTCATCTTTGAGCAAGCTGAATGCTGATTTTAAAGACAGTAGTTGTTTTTTGTTGATAGATCATGAACAGGACTCCATGTAGTCACCAGGAATCAACAATAGAGACATGTCAACACATACAGAATTCTTCTGTTTCAGTCCAGTGGCGCATGTACAACACTTGAAGAAATACTGGATTTGATCAGGGTTTCTCAAACTTCAGATATGTGCACAGCACTGGGTCTTATTCTGGATTATATCCTGCAATAGGGTCCTACCATTCACAAGCTACTTCAGACTTCAAAAGCCCCCAGGCAGAACAGAAAAGGCCTGGGTACAAATTATTCATTTCATGGGAATGTAAAATACATGATCATAGGTACCTTGCCAACATGACTGTAGACACCCCATTGCTTTTACTTAGGAAAGAAGAAAGGGTCCTTTGGAGGCATTCCAGTAAGGACCATTTTGAAATTTTCACTATCAATTGTGTGTAAGCAGTGGCAAAAACAGATTATCACAGTGGCTGAAATTGACTTGCTAGAAATTCATGGCTAGATACATCACTGTAACCTGTCAACAGAAAATGCCACAGCAATGCAAGTCCTTACGCATTCTTAACGATATAGCTCTAACAAGTCACTGAGGCATTCATGGCAACATCCTGAGTTGGCCTGGATTATACACATTAAGCATAACCAATCACAGACCGCTGCCCAAAGATGATGTGCAATACCGTACTTGCATACGCTCTGAAGATCACATGGAGAAGGGAAAGCCGACAATTAAGCCAAATTTAGCCAATATATTCCAGCAAGCACATGCAATTGTCCCTTGGCTCACTGTTATTTGGCTGCACGTGGCTCTGCATAGGTAACGGTAAAGATATCTCAAGTTAAGCTCGACTGCTAGTAACCACATAGATGCATCCTTGCGGTTTCCATGGCTTTGCATAAGCAACTGCAATTATTTACAATGGAACAGTTTGAGCGTAGTCAAAGTAATAGCTTAAACAAGCAGGTATTCTATCTGTCTACTGGGCAGCCAGAGGCAAAGGACAAGGATCTTGTATTTTTAATTGCTGTATGAAGCAGATAAGTTCAGTAAGCATTACTTGTGGTATACTGCTTAAATTTTATCTAGTACACAATTGCTCAGGAAAAGCAGGAACCATGTTCTATTTTTCATTTGGCTGTTGGAGAAGGAGAGGCTATTGCTCCACACTATGACAAATGCTTGGAAAGCAGGGGTTACTGGTTTGATTTCTTGCATCTCCCTGGAAGATCATGGCAGACCAGTTTGATATATTTTCTAAGCAAACGGCACTGAGATGTCCTTGCAGTTAATCAGAGTCCAACACAAGTCAATGACATCTGACAACAACAACAAGTTACTGGAGTCAATGAAATAACAGCGTTAACAGTTGGCTCTCTACATTGTAAGGACTGTTCTTCTTCTCCTTACTCCAAACCATGGTAAACATGAGAGGTTAATCCCTCTGGCTTTTGGGGTGGATGAAAAAATGTCTTTGTGGGCTGGATGGTTTGCATCTGCATTAGGCTGGTTGACAGGCCCAGCAGTCTTGATGGAAAGCCTTGTTTGCATGGTGGACTGGTCTATCGGGAGGCCATGCCTTCTGTGGAACACCAGTGTGCAAGGGTTGATGTGCTGCAGCAGACTCTGGCATGAAAATGGCACCATAGCCTGATCCAACAGGAGATCACTTGAAAATGGTCTCTGAGGGAGACCACCCGTCACTTGTGTGCAGGCAACACTGAGAAGCTGATCCAGCCTACCAGGCATAAGAAGCCTGGAAGTGGGCACCTTCTGGGCAGTGAGCTAAAATAACTGGAGCCAGCAACTCAATTCAGGCCAAGACTGGCCCATAAAAACACAGGATAATGTAAACTGTACAGGAATGGCTGATGATTCCATGCAGATTCTGCTACCAAGCCTGGTAAAACACCTTTTTATATATTATATTGCAGAAGGCAGGCAACAATTCATAACTAATAATCTAAATTTTGGTACAAATATCACAGATGCAAAAAAACCTGAGACATCCCTAAATATTTACTGGCTTGAATTGGTGGGAGTTAGAGTCCAATATCTGCATGGCCACCATTTATTTTACTGTTTATTACTGCTAGCAAATGACCAACAACAAATTCATTACAAACTCGATACAAAGGATCTAACAAAAGAAAAAGTGCCCTATCTCAAAATAAGATAGATACCATTTCATGAAACATTCAAATAGTATACAGTGCCTGACAAAAGTTCTGTCGCTTATCCATGTTGTTGA
>MTQE01002208.1:16264312-16280790 GCA_014337955.1 Aspidoscelis marmoratus | reverse complement strand
GTGCATTGGAGATTGCAACTGCTGAGATTTGGGGGGAGTAAATGGTGTTAAAGCCAAAATAATGAGGAGGTCGAATGGCCTTTGCTGCCCCACGAGACTCTTTTATACAAGTATTCCACTCCCCGTTTCCCGATTGCCAAGGCAGGCATGATAATGGTTTGATATTTCTCCGTTTTAAGCTTGCCAGGTGTTCTTGCAGTTCCTGGATGGAGCAGAGGTGCGCAAAACGGCTCAACCGCTCAACTGCCACCAAATCTCATAGCGGCTTTGGTTTTCTAAAATTATTTTTTCCATTTGGTCCCGGTTTCTGTGCCACTAAGGGGAGGGGATGCAGCATTTGCAGCAGGCGGCACAGGGGTGGGGTGATGTCAATCCGGCTTCTAATGAGGAGAGAGGGGGTGGAGAGGAGACGGCGCAGTATGCATGGGGCTGGCTGAATCCGCACTCAGCCCGTGTTACCGGGAATAGCATGGGGACAGGCAAGATTTGATCTCAGTCCCACACCCGGTCCAATACATGCCCAATCAGACCCAAACGGCTTACATGGGGACAGGGCCTAGGTTCAGTAAAATTCCTTTAAAAATAGGCATGATGGAGATTGAGTGAAGAAGAAGAAACAGAACTTAATTCTTTTCATTCCCTGGTTTATTACTTCAGACTCTCAGCCCCTATGAAAGCTCATAAGGTTGGATTTCCCACTTCCTACCTTTGGGGAACATTTTCAATTTGAACCCATCACCTGTGGCACTTCTATGCATTAAAGAGGGAAGCAAGATGCCTCCAACAGTCATTTTCAGGGAGTTGAGAGCAAGTGAAGTTCTATGCCTTTATGGTGGGTCACTGTGTGAGACAGGGCACTACACGGGATAGCCTATGGCCTGGTCCAGCAAAGTTCCTCTTGTGTTCTTAAGGCTCCGTGGACAGAGCACCCAATTTTCATTTTCATGCAGAGAGTCCCATGTTCAGTGTTTGGCAAGGTTCTATAAGTATGCCCAGAAAGCATGCTCCATGTGGCCTCCTATGAAACCCTTATGACAGTCACTCATTCATATGCCCAATCACCATCAAAGCCTCTTTACCTTCTTTTTGCAAGTGCAAAGATGGAAGGAAAAGGTTTTCATAAGCAAACAGGTGCAAGTCACCCCTGCTATTATTTTGATCATGTTGTAACTTCAAATAACCATTACTAGTTTGTTCCTGTAGGATCAAGTAACAAGGGTCAAAAGGAGATGAGAACAGAACCTTTCTCTCTAAAGTAGCCTCCATCAGTTTTGATGCCCTCTAGCTATTGCTGGACTTAACTGAATATTGCCCCTGATGTATGTAGCTGATGAAAGTCCACAATCCCTAAAGAGTGCCAAACTGGGGATACAGTTGTAAAACAATGCTGGGGGAAATCATCCCTAAGCCCTCAGGTGCTTATACAGTCCAGAACTTGGGGGAATGGACAATGACAAAGCTTGCTAAGCAACACTGGAAGGATCTTTCTGTCTGAAAGCATCACTCTTATAGACCAGAGGCCTATTCGCATGAGGGCCTCTGTAGATCAGTTAGGCCAGCCCTGGGACGCAGCATTTGCTCTGCTGGGTGGGCAGTTCCATTCAAAACCATCCCATCCCAGGGCAGCCTAATTGTGGCCAGAGTATGGAGCATGAAATCGTGCTCCACACCCAGCCCAAGCGGTCCTGGCCATCCCAGAGCTGTCCAGCAGGGAGAGCATTTGCACTATTCCTGTCGGACAGCCCTGGGCCCCGCCCTTTTGGGCCCTCTAGCCAACAGCCCCTTTTGGGGGATGGGCGAGACTGAGCCAGTCCATCCTGGGGTCCCGCAGGCTTTAGCTGACCTGATCCCATCAGCTGCAGCCCACAGGGACCCCCTGGGGCCCCACCCAGGGGAACGCGCTGCTCCCAAAACACGTGCACAGGACTTACCTCTTTGGAGGTCAGGATCGTGGTGTTGTGTGCCTGAACACGCCGCAGCCTGCGATTGGGGCACAGCACACGCCAGCACACAACACCCAGCAGGCGCGCGCAGGCACACAACACTGCAGATCAGACTCACAAGCCCCCCCCCCAACCCCGGGCCTGTCAATCTGATCCTGACCTCCGAAGAGGTGCACCTCAGGAGTGACGTGGTCCTCTGGGTGGGGGCGGGGTCCCAGGGGGTTCCTGCAGGCTGCAGCCAATGCGATCAGGTCAGCTAAGGCCCGCGGTAAGGTTACCTGCCTAGGTGTGAATGGGGAATCCATCCCCACCTGTCCCAGCCTTAAGTGTGAAAAGGCCTCTGGACCTCACTGCCTCCTAGAATTGCAAGGAAGTTACAAAGGGTCATGGAAAGTGGACAATTGGTTCTCCTGGGGGGGAAAGTATTCAGATTGTAATATTTGAATTACAAAGCTAATCTATGGATGGAGGCCCTTTCTGCCCTGTCCCTTATTCTGGATTATATCCCATAATAGAGATTTGCTCTCCTCGTGCTTCTGCAGACTATAGTCTGCAAGTGGATGACAGGTCTCTATTCTGGAGCAATAGCAGCTTTGCCCCCTATCTGAGAATCTGAGAAAAGTTATCCTAACAAACCCGCACCACACATCACCAAAGCATAATTCCCAAAATTCTCTGGAAGAAAAAAACATTTTCAAAATGATGCTGACCTTTTAGGGTGGGTAGGGCTTCCCTCTGCTACATGATCAAATTCTTCATAGGATTACAATAAGGAAAAGTGGACACAACCCTTTAGCTTTAGAAGTCATTCAGAAAAGTATAATTTAAGCCGGCAATTTGCTGGCAATCAGCTCTGCTTCTGTTGCTTACTTCTAAAATGCATCCACGTGTGCTGTGCAAGAGACGTATTTCACTCCTAATTTATCGTTGTAATTAGTTGAATGGATCAATCACATATAGTAAAAGGCAAGGACAATTGTTAAATCCATACATAGGTGTATTCAAATCCAAAAAAATATAGAAGCAAACAACAGCTACAGCCAAAATAGAAGAGCATTTTTAAACAAATAGAGGACTTGAGTATGAAAATGTCCCTTTCCCGCTGATAGGGAGGACAGTTCAAATATTAATTTTTGAGTTCTACTACCATGTGATTGGGAGCAGTAGCTATCACAGACAGCCAACAAGGAAGATCAGAGAGATAATGTCTTCTCCATCAGCATGATGGTTCATGGGCCTCTGTTTTCAAGCATCTGCCACTGATCTCTCTGCTTTGGAAGCAGCTGCATTGGCACAGTTACTTCAAAAATAAGGTAACTGGCAGTGACACACAGGAACTTTTTAAAAAAATCAACAAACCCACAATTCTTCCAGCAGCAAGCCCTTGTTTTGGCTACCACTAGTAGTGTTTGGCGTGGGTGAGCCTGTGCTGAAGTCCCACCTCCAACTGCATATCAACCAATATGTTTTGTCTGAGGCCCTCATCCCACTTTAATTGACAAAGGAGCTCACATGCTGGAGACTGAGGCGGGGGACAAACACTTTTCCCTAGTAATACCCCCTCGATATGACTGCATAGGTAAAAAAAAACACCTCCAATGCTAAGATAAGAAAGGGAGTTGGCTTTTATACCCTGCTTTTCTCACCCATGCAAAGGGACTCAAAGAGGCTGACAAATCTTTCAATTCTTCTCCCCACAACAGACACAGGTGTGAGAGCTCAGAAAGAGAGCTGTGAAAAGCCCAAGGTCACCCAGCTGTCTTCATGGAAAGTTGCAGAATCTATTCCAGTGAGTTCCAGATACGAGTCCAGTGGCTCATAGTCCTCTGCATTAATAAGATTGCTAGGTAGAAAGCTGGTTGGTATGGCGATCCTCCAACTACAGCAGATAAAGACAAACTGGATTAGGTCCCTCCCTGCAAAGGATCCTGGCATAAATTATCCCAAATAACTATCATCACCCCTGCCACTCATCCTACCAATCCACCAAAATATATCATCCACTGGACAATATACATGCATACTCTACTGACAATATAAATGGACAATGATTTCACTCTAGCATACTCTATATTGAAGTTCTGGCCATGTGAACATTTTCTAAAGTATTTCTCCTCCTATAGAGCATTGCAAGTTGTCCCTTGTACCAGCCTCCAAAATTTCTTTTTATACAGGACTTAACTATAGCAACAACATGAGCTGGCCTAGGATTCTGGCAATCAAGCTGCAGGGTCAAAAACTCATAACTATTTCATAATTGTACCTGATTTGCCAGATGTGATCACTGTGTTCCTGAAACAGTCCCAGCATATAGATCCAATTAACTAGGTAATTGTTCTTCCAGTAAAAATAACTACTGTAGTGCAGCATTCTGTTATTCCGCAGCTACTGCTTTCTCTGGATTACTACACAAGAAGTATAGTGAGAGTTCTGTTTGAGTTGTCATTACCCAGAAGTCCTTCAAGTGATACCATTGGGAAGGTTAAATTCACATGGAAAGAAAACATTGCTGACAGTGAAGGGCAAGCGGCATGCAACATCCAGAACATTGAGCTGATGTATAGACAGTGAGTGATAAATTCCCGATAGGCTTTATACTAGTACACTGATAAATAGTGGGATAAATAAGTGATGTCTGGAGCTGGTCTTAGAACAACCAAGGAAGGTAGCAGAACTGAGGACAGGACAAAGAGGAAAAGTCAGAAGACCTCAATGGACCAATCAGCAACTTCTGGACAGAAAACATCACAATGGAACAAACCCAATTCCTTCTTTTCATTTCTCCCTTGTTAAGAACCACCAAGCTATGGAATTCAAACTATATTCTGAGGAATGCCCAAGGAGTTTCTTAGTAGGACCGTGTCCCCATGCAAGTTTGGTGCGGTTCCAAGTGCGGGATCGGTAAGGTTTCACCCCATGGTTTTTGGATTTAGTCTGCGAAAAGCGCACCAAATCCCCCCAAACCATGCCAGAAGGGTGCCAAATTTGATACCTATAAAAACAAGTCTCGGCACTGTTTGGGGGACCGTCACGCATTGCTCAGCGAGCCAGGAATGCACAGGGGACGCTCGCAGGCTACTGGGGAGGAGATTTGCACTCACGTCATTGGGAAGTGGGGTGGGCTTGCTGTCCCTGCCCTGTCCATTGAAGATCGCAGCCGCTGACTTTTTAAAATGCCGATCACAAAGGCAGGCTGCAGAACAGCTTGTTTTGTTTTTTTTAATTTTCTGCCATTTCCATGGAGTTAATTCCAACCCTGTTTCAAGGATGCCAAAGCAGGCTGCATAATGGCTTGATTTTTGTTCCATTTGCAACACCCATTTCCCCGATCTGCAAGGCAATAATAAATAAGGGCTTGTTTTCAGTTTACGGGTGTTCTCTTGGTCCCCAGTGGAGCGAAGGTGCGCAAAACTGCTCAAGCACCTACTGCCGCTAAACCTCGTTGCAGCTTTTGGCATTTTAATTTTTTTTTAAAGTTATTTTTATGAATGAAGTTTTATTTTTACTTGTTTCCATGCCTCCCATCCCAGTCCTGGCTGTCAGTGCTGGTAAGGGAGGGGAGGATGCAACACAGGGGTGGGCTGACATCAATCCAGCTACCAATGAGGAGAGAGGGGGTGGAGAGGAGGTGGTGCTGCTCCCCCATACCAGGGTTTGGCATGGTTCGCATGGGGACACCACCATCCGCGCCTAATCCATACCTGTTCCACGTTGCTGGGAATGTCATGGGGATACCCAAGATGTGCCAAACGGCTTGCATGGGGACACAGCCTAAGAATACCAAAAATGGCTGGGACACTCTTGTCTTTCTCTTCTAGTCATGAGTCAGCAGCAACGACAGACACACCTCTCAAAATGGACTAGAGCAGAGGTGTCAAACTCAATTGTGCCAAGGGCCGGATTAAAAAAAAAAGTACTGTGAGGGCCAGGGGGCGTGACTGGGGGCGTGACCGGGGGCGTGGCTAGGGCACAGAGGAGGGGCTGGGGCATGACCGGGGGCGTGGCTAGGGAACAGAGGAGGGGCTGGGGGTGTGGCCAGGGCGTGGCTAGGGCACAGGAGGGGCTGGCTGTCCATGGCGGCGCCTGCGCACTGGGTCCCGCTGCGCGCGCGCTCGCCTCATCTCCTTTGCGCCCAAGGAGGACAGCGGCGGCGGCGGCGCGCGGCGGCAGGCGGCAGCGGCCACGGGCCGTATTAAAATACCCCGCGGGCGGCGGGCCGTATTAAAACAACCGCGCGCGGCGGCGGCGGGCCGGATTAAAACACCCCGTGCGCAGCGGGCGGCGGCGGGCAGCGGCCCGGATTAAAACACCCTGCACGCGGTGGGCGGCCACGGGCCGTATGTTTGACATCCCTGGACTAGAGATACTTTGAAACTTTCAGGACTCTGGCATAGGTAGAAAACTGAAAAGTAATTACTGTATTTTCTGTCGTATAAGACTACTTTTTAACCCAGGAAAATCTTCTCAAAAGTCGGGGGTCGTCGGGGTGTTGTCTTCTTATATGGTGAGTATATCCCAAACTCTATATTTTAACTGGAAAGTTGGGGGTCGTCTTATACGCCCAGTCGTCTTATATACCGGAAAATACGGTATTCTAATATTTTCAAGAGCTTAACGTAGGACACTATAGCAAACTGCCCAGAAAGCAGAGGGTTGCAGGTTCAATACTCAGCAACAGGCAATAGCAAACTACTTCTATATCTCTGCCAAGAAAACTGCACAGAGGTGCCTATGCAGTCTACCAGAAGTTGGCCATGACTTGATGGCACCCAACAACAAAATACATGGAACATGCAGAATGACACATTTTGCAATAAAGTTTTGATGTTATCACAGGAAACAAAAGGCTTGATAAATCTGTTACTGGGATGGAAGCCAAGGTTTTGGGAGGGAATTTCTAGCTGCATATGCAGAAGGCTGTGGTGCATACCAGAATACTGGGAAGCCAGGCCTCCCAGTAGAACATCATATCCACCTGGATGTGGTGTTGGGCAGTGCTACCATTGGCCTCTCCCAAGGACTTCCTGGTGGTAGACCCACCCAGCATTCCTTTGCAGATTGCAGCAAGCTCCTGGGAAATCTACCAGACACAAGGAACCCAGCCCTATTTCAGAAGTGTGCCACTCCTGAGTTCATAACTAAAAAAGCCCCAGCTGGCAACTTTTCCTTCTCTGCCTCTAAAGTTGGCCCAGGCTGTGCCGCCACCATGACAACAGCCCTTGGCCTGCTCCACCGACCTTCTCAGAGCTACACAGCTCAGGAAAACACATGCTGTAACAATCCCACTTCTGATAGGACAGAACCAGAATAAGGGAAGGACACACATGCTAAACATATATGGACAATGATTTCCAAGATGTAGACTGCAGGGCAGTCTATAAACTTTCAAAAAGCATACATGGAAATCAAAAAGCCAGCTCTGAGGCTCTTCCAACTGCACAACTCGCCTTGAATGCAAAATTCTCAAAGTGTGAAAGGGGCATTTTTGTAGAATTATAAGGAATCAAGGAGCTTCTAATTCTCATGTCCAGTTTTTTTTAAAAAAAATCTCTCCTTCTGCCTGCTTCCTGTTAGACATAGACTGCATCCACACATAGTCAAAAAAACACTAAGGATGTGCGCGAATGAAAAATTCATGTTTGATTTGCAATCAAAACAAATGTCTGAAAATTTGTTTCTCTGTCAAATCATTTGTTCAAACATTTGGATTTGGCATTCATGGACGAAGATATCTACAGCTTTTTTCCACTGAAAAAAACTATTTTCACCAGTGAAATACTGCAAGAGTGTATTGAACATCCATTCAAATGTCCAGAAGTTTGAATTTGCAAATTCAAAAAGTCAATCAAATTTTTGAATGAGAATTCATTTAAGCACATACCTAAAAGACACAGCTCCAGAATGACTCAGAGATGGTAGCATCCACATCCTAGAGCCCCTAATCTACATTTAAAAAAAACAGAAAACACACTTCCATGGTGTTTACTATGGATTCGATGATGTGGAATGGGAACACTAGTTTCCACATGCTACCCCCTCTAAGTCTCTTTCAAGTGGTTTGTTTTTTACTGCATGGACGCAGTCATATTCGGACTACTCCAGCCTCAGTCAGAACAGCTTTGCTAAGCAATGAAAAGCATAGCTCAAAGTATGTGGGGGGCACCAGGGCTCTCCACTGATCAAAGCTGTTCAAGCTTATATTTTATGATAAAGCCTGCAGTCTAGGCTCTCTCTTTAGGAAGTCTCTAGCACCCTCAGTTATTTAAAAGTCTCACCAACCATTCCTGTGAAAAGTTAACTGTGGGAAGCCCTCCGACTGAAGCAGAGTTCAGACATCTCCAGCTACAGAAGAAAACACGGAACAAAACATTTGAAATTTGGAGATCCGAAGAGCTAAGAAGAAAAAGGACAACTTGCTAGAGACTAGAGCTGCTAATAGGCAAGCCTTCTGGGCCGCCTCCCACCCCCACCCAGGGCCCCATTGCGCTTAGGGAAACTAATAGGAACCATGTGTGCGCCTGGATGCTAAGAGGTGGCAGAAGCTTTCAGTCACCTGGTCCGGAGAAAGAATATTGATTAGTGTTCCCAAACAGCTGAAGGACAGAAAAAGAAAAAAAAAACAGATTTCAGGGTTTCAAAACTTTCCTCCAACTCTTGTAAGACTGAAAGCTTTTCTACACTTATTCTCCTTCATCCCATATGTCACAAGGAGTTACATTCAACCATGTGATTTAATATATATTTTTTAAAGCAAAAAACCAAGTTCTGCTGTATCAGTTTACTACTAAAGAAGTCAAGGCCTAACTTTTTTTTTTAATGTATCGCACTTTGTTTTCCCTGATCACATTTGGACCATAAGCCATTCAAGTAGAGGAAAACATGCTTCAATGCTGACCCAGGGTGAAATGGATAAATAGAACAATTGTTATAGAATGAGAAAAGAATATAAAGGTCAGGGGCCTGTTCACACTTGACTTTATTCTGGAATATATCCCAGAATAGGGGCCTGCTGTCCACATGCTAGTGCAGGCCCCAGGTGAGACCTGCCAGAATCTGCATTAACATGTGAACGAGAGACCCTTTATCCTGAGATATATTCCAGAATACAGCCAAGTGTGAACAGGCCATGGTCTTGCAGCTGCATTACATTCCAACAGCTGAGGGAAGTGAGCTTCTGTTGCACCACACAAATTTAAAAATACTGTACAAAACTTTATCTGTTAAGTAACAATGCCTCAAACTGCCTGCAAACCAGAGGGTTGTAGATTCCACTCTCACAATCTTCCTGAAAGAAAGAAGGCGAGCTTCTGCTGCACGCTCCAGATTTAAAAATGCAAACCACTATCTCATGTCTGAGGACAGCTCAACTGTCTGAAAGCACAGAGCAGCAGGCTGAGTCCTCCAAAAAGGCAAAAATAACACACATACATTTATTGTATGCTTTCTCGCAATTCATGTTGACGGTTAATACCCTAATGAGTGATGGCATATGCATTTATGGTAACTATTAACTTTCCTTCTAGTGGCACAGTGGTTACCAGCAGAGGCTAGAACTCTGGAATCCCTTGGTTCAAATTCCCACCCTGTCATGTAAGTTCATTGGCTCTTCCCAGCTGTGTAATTGAAAATAGCTCACTGTCTTGTGAGCACCTCAGGAAAGGGGAAAGTTAAGGGAATAAACCCTGACACACACACACAAAATCCAGAACGGAGCCCCTAAAGCAGCTGGATGAACCACAGGCCTCTTTGCACTACAGCCATAGTGAAGAAGGCTAAGATGCGTGGGAACGCTTTATCCATTCACACGGAGGGAGGCAGGAACACGTTCTTTGCCTCCCTCCATGTGAATGGAGAAAGCATTCCCACCTATCCTAGCCTGGAAAGGCAGGGATGTGGGCAGGACGCTCCTCCCCTGGCCTCCCCCCATTGGCTCACTTAGAGGCAGGGGTGGCCAACCCAGGTGCCTCCCTTCCTTGCACTCCTGCTCGCTCCTAGGGCCCAGATTGGGCCCCTAGGGCCAGTGGGACCCACACTCCACCCCACGGGTACGCGCGTGAACTTGGCTTTTCTGTTCAGTGCTGGGCAGTAACTAGGGCAAGGAGGCCGGCCGCGTTTTGCGCCTGCGCACCGCACATTCCCTGATTGGTCAGGGACCCACCTGGCTTCAACTGGCCATCTGCACAGGAGCGGGTCCCTGGCGAATCAGGGACTGCCCTGCACACAGGTGCAGAACACAGCCGCCGCCTCGCCCCCCTTGTTGCCCCACGCCGAACAGGTATGCCCCATTCACATCTGCGTGCCCCTGGGGTGGGGGTGGGTGGGTTTCACTGGCCCTAGGAGCCCGATCTGGGCCCCAGGAGTGAGCGGTAGCGCAGGGAAGGGAGGCGCCTGGGCTGCCCACCCCTGGCCCGAAGGGAGCCAATCAGGGCAGCCCGGGGGAGGGGCCCAGCTGTCATGGAGGGAGAGCATGCAAATGCTTTCCCTCAGGTACAGCTGAGAATGGCCGGGGATGGGCCAAACCCGCTGGGATGGTTTCAGTGCACTTTTTTGTGCTCTGAAACACGAATGCGTGTAGACGCGTTGGGACAGCTGGGGCAGCTCGGAACGGATCCGGCCGCCCCTGAAGAGTGAATGCTCCATCTCAACGTGTTCTACACATGTTTGAAAAGCCCTTGTGCGAAAAGGCCTCAGGTGTCTCTCCAGCAGCACCTGTGCAGACAACCCAGTACCAAAAGTTGTGTTTGCACCCCTTTGGATCACACTGGCAAGGATGAGAGGAAAACTGTGATGTCTAGGACAGTGGTCAGCAAGCTCATTAGTCAAAAGAGCCAAATATGAACAATACAATGATTGAAATTTCTTTTGAGAGCCAAATTTTTTAAACTTAAACTATATAGGTAGGTACACTGTTAGTAACTTAATTAGGGTACTCCCAAGCTGGAAGAGCCACACTCAAGGGGCCAAAGAGCTGCGGTTTGCCTACCACTGGTCTAGGAGAGTTTCCACACCGCCATGCCCATATTCCTTCCATTGTCTTTCTAGAAAAAAAAGCTGCAAAAAAAGGGGTGGCTAATCGGGTTTTCTATAGCACTAATATTTTAATGGAAGATACTCAAAATGTGATATTATACCATAAATAGATCTTCCTGTTTGATACCTGCCGACATTTTTAATCTTCTTGGGCTCTAGTAAAGTTTTTAAATCTTACATCCCAGGGGGACCTTTAAATCTTTGAAGAGATGTGTGGGTGGGGGTGCGAATTTAACAGTCTACACTGTCACTCATATATAACTTGGTGCCCACAGTGGCAGAGGACAAAGCAACTAAAAGGACACAGTACTGGGGGTCAGAAAAGGTAGACCTATCAGCAGGTGAGACACTGATAAGGTTGCAATTCTATACAAACCCATTTAAAAACTGATCTCTCTGAGCACAATCGATTATGCACACATTAGCCAACCTTGAACTGAAATATTTGTGAAGGAGAGAGGGGGAAAGTGGGCTACAGGGCTGAGCTACTGGGTGTGATACAGCATTAGCCACTTTGCCCTAATGGATCAGCCCCCCACCCCCACCCCCATGCTGTCACTAAATAGTACCTCCTCAGCTTCATTGGAAGAGGTGTCATGGCAATTAACTGATTAAGTTTGGAGACTAGAGGACTATTTGCACTAGGGCCTCCGGAATGCAAGTAGGACACCCTGGGATGGAGTATTCGCTGTGCTGAGCCAGTGGTTCCGTTCAGAACCGCCCCAGCCCATCCCAGGGCGACCTATTCGCATTCCGGGTGTATAGCATAAAATTGTGCTCTACACCTGTTCCCGGCCGTCCCGGGCCGTCCCACAGCTGTATGGGAGGGAGAGCATTCACACTCTCCCTCTCAGACAGCTGCGGGCCACGCCCCCTGCTGCCACTATTGGGCCAAACTAGGCCCAACAGCTGGCAGGCCTGCGCAATCACCTTACCTGGCATGGCCTTGCGTGGCCTCAAGATCGATCTGCTGAGATCTGCGCAGGCGTGCACATTCTGGTGAGCGTGGGGCCAAGCTACCAGAGCATGCCTGCCTGCGCAGAATCAGCAGATCGATCTTGAGGCTGTGCGAACTCCTGACCCTGGGCCCGGCAAGGTAAGGGGGCATCGTGCACATTGGGGGGATGGGAGTGGCGTGAACCCCTGGGTGTCACTGGGCACCCAGGAGTTCACTATCAGCTGCTGCAGTCCAATCAGGACTGCAGCAGTCGGTGGGACACCCCAGGTTCGGTCTCCCTCTGCCCCTTTCAAGCAGGGTGAGATCGGGCAGGCATCAATGTGCTGCTCTGTGTGGTAGATGGAACCCACATTGTCAGTGCATCAAACCGAAGGTACATGCGATGGTAGACATTGCGCACACCACCATTCTGTTGTGCTAACAGCATGGGACCCATCTACCACATGGAGCAGCACATCTGCCAGTGCATGGGGCAGATCTTCAGCCTTGGCGGGGCTCAGCCACCTAGATCTAGGCGGCTGAGCCCCGTGGACGCTTTCCAGGACCACCCCCCAACCAGGGCCTACCTGGGGGAGGGGGTGCGGTTGGCAGCACTCTGCATCTGCATGTGCCACTGGCTCTGATTGGCCAGTGGCCCATGCCTGCACAGAATGCCTGGCATCGAACTGGGCATTCCGCGCAGGCGTGGGCCGCTGGCCAATCAGAGCCAGCAGCGCACACAGATGCAGACTGCCAGCCCCGGGCTTCCCAGTCCGCACTCTGGCGGCAAGGAGGTAAGTTCCTTGCAGGCGTGTGTCCGGGGAAGTGCATGTCCTGAGGTTGGGGGTCCCCAGGGGGGGTTCCTGCTAGAGTCCACAGGAACCCAGGTAAGGGACAGGACCAACCTGCCTGCCCCTGGGTTGACTCTGACCCAATGGTGGTAGGCCTGGGAGGGGTGTCCCGCCCCCGCACTGGACTTTGTGGGCTAGGCCACGTGAGGACGGATTCCCCATCCACATCTAGGCAGGCAGGGACACATCCCCACTCATTTCTTACCTGCCTAGATGCATATGGGGAATCTGTCCCCGCATGTCCTAGCCTTCATGCACTATAGCCATTTGGCTGTAGTGAGAAAAGGCCTATGATCTGATATTTGCTGCCTGGAAGGAAAGACTAGCACAGCTATTCCTCTGCAATTTTGTGTAAGTAAATACAACTAGGAGAGGACCATAAACATTATTGAGACAAAGGTAGCAGTGGCACCATTATGATGCTTTGAATGCTCAACAAAGAGGCAGTGTTGGAGGAAGAGTGCAGATTGCCTCATGGTGATAGCCCTGCTTCTGTGGTCACCATTGCTCAAGGGGGCTTACTCAACCCCCACTAGCAATCCTCACCAGTGATGAAGAAGAAGATAAGGAAGAGTTGGCTTTTATACTCCACTTTTCTCACCCTTAAGGGGACCCAAAGCAGCTGACAAACCTTCTGTTCTTCTCCCCACAACAGACACCCTGTGAGGTAGATGGGGCTATGAGAGGAGAGCTGTGCAGAATCAAACTGGGAGACTACCAGATAAGAATCAGGCACCCTTACTGCAAGGCCAAACTAGCTTGCAGATTGAATATGATCTTCAATCTGACAGTGAAGGGCAGGCGGCCTGCAAACAGTGAAAGGGTGGAAGACCTTCTGGTGCAGATCTGGCCACAGTGAACTTCTTTCTTCATTCGAATAGAAACAGAGAAACAAACCCAAAGGAAAGAAATGAATTGGAAGGAAAGACTATGGGAGACCGGAGAAGGGTAAGGTATGCAAACCACAAGATGAGAGAGGCAAGCATTGCACATTCTATTGCAAGTGGGGAGAAAAATCAGAAGAATGATAAAAATGCCAACGATCAAGAAGTACTGACCTTCTTACTATCAATTTAAAGTCTACTATCAGGTCTGCCCAGCTGAAAAGTTTTCTAATTAAAAGAAGTGGTGGCTTCAGAGATACATTATACATTACAGTGTTGACAACGGGCATAAATGAACAATCTGCATGGAAAAGGATACAGCTATCAATGCCTGCAGGTATAATTATTTAAATGCTCAAGCAACTCAGTTATAATGAGGGTTGTCATATGGCATCCAACTTAGGGTTCCTAGAACTTTAATAGCTGTATAGAACAAGGAATTTCAGCAGGTATTGCAATACAAGCTACAGGTATTGACAGAAGAATGCTAACCTAAATGCCATATAGTAGCTCTTGTTATATCTCGGATGACTGTACATTATACTATCAAGGAGGGAAGCCAAGGGTTACATGAATGCTGCTGAAAGGCAGACTAACCTTCATTCATAAGCCATTCCTGGTGTGAGGCAACAGTTCAAGAAAAAAACCCTCAGGGCCTAGGGGAGAAAAGAGCTGAGAAATGTGGACTAAGGTGTGAAGAAATCATTTTCCAGGCGGATCTCCTCTGCTTTGGGGTGCAAAGACCTGAGTGTTGAGAGCGCATGATCTCGCCTAACACCTTTCCCCTTCTCCACAACAACAGAGTCATCTGAAAGTATAAAAGGAACTATCACACTTCCCTGTCAAGGAAACTCCTGACAGTTTAGCCCAACCAGGTAGGACCAAATGTCATTCTATGTTCTCCTTCTATTCCTACATAAAATATATCCTCCCCCCAACCCGATCTGCCAAAATCCAACGCTCCTCACCTCACCTGCAGTGATCAATTTGCTCAATTGTGACTCCCCAAATATTTCAGAATTACAGTTCTTAACAACCTCAGCCAGTTGGGTCAACGGCAAGGAATGATTGGGGGAGGGTGCAGACCACAATATGCACAGGATAGGATCCTGACATAAACCTCTACAATACACTTTTCATGTTCTGGAGAAAATAGTTTCTTTCTAAAATAACTGTTATTACTTAAAAATAAGGGACATCTGGCAATCTTACCCCAGGGCACCAGCAACTTCTTTTGAAGGAAGGGTGGCTAATTTGATAACCCCATCCCACCTGTAAAACCAGATTTGCAGGCTATGCTGACCTTTGGCAGAAGTTAACCCCTATCCTCCCAAATCTAGATGATTCTGAAAGGTGCATTCTCTATCACCAGTCACTGAAAAGCAAAGTATTCCAACAGGAAGGAGCTTGTACTGCCTTAAAGTTTGTATACATTTAGTAATAATCAAATTCAAAGAACATGTGAATTATCATTACAGTGTTGTCTATATCAGGCTGCATCCCCATGAAAGCTGTCTAGTGCCAAATGGGCTTGCATGGGACTGGGTGCAGGGCTGAGATCGAATATTGGCTGTCCCCATGCCATTCCCGGTAATGGGCTGGGGGCGGAATTAGCCGTCCCCATGCAAACCAGACTGGGATCATGATTTTACTCTCTTTCCCTGGCAAGCCACTTGCTTGCCTCAAAAGGGAAGTAAAAGCAAGCCTGTCAGCCGGGACCCTGTTCACGATCCCAGCTGACAGGCTTGGTTTTACTCCCTTTACCAGGGAAAGAGGCTTGAATTTTCTTCCTTTTCCAGGGGGGCAATAAGGTTGCTTGCCTGAAAAAGGGAGTAAAATGCAGTCCAGGACCATCCCCATGCGCAGACTCAGCTCAGATCAAATAAAAAGTGCATGGGGACAGCCCCTCTCGAACCCAATTTCCGATTGGGACCAAGCATGCATGGGGACATGGCTCACCATTATAACCTTATTGACAGATCTGGTTCTTGGTGGCCATCTGAAGCCACTAACAGGATGCAGAAGCTGGGCAGGGCACACTACACCAAAATATTAGAGGAGGATATTAGGATTCAAACAATTCATACTGTATTTTTAATACAAACAACAAGTTACACCTACTGGAATTTCTCTCTTCTAAACAAGTAGCATCCAGCTACCTGTTTCCAATCGAAAATGTTGAAAGTTTTCCAGAGACTTTTTAGCTACTATTGTCACTTGGTATCCAGGGTCAGGGTTCTTATATCTTTCAAGTTTTCCATCAAGAAGACATTTCAAGCAGCTGCAGCTTGTAATGCAAGTAGTGCTACCAGAAATTCCTCCTTCCTCCCAGCTTATGCAAGAACCCTGACCTCGCAATCCTAGGCGAGAAATACATTTAATTTGCTTGGGTTTCCTAGTTGGTCAATCTTGACCTGGCAAACCCATTCGTTGTCAGTAGGGATCACTGTGAATGAGAGGGCAACAGAGTGGAAAAGACAGCAGGGCTCCTGCCCTTGAATAGCTGTACAGAAGAGGCCATTCCAGCCCATACTGTTGGCTGTGTCTGTTTTATTACTACAGCATTACGACTTGAAATAATTGCAATTACACATTGTAGACATTTTGAAAGCAAAGCAATGAAAGATTTGATGCTCACATAGTTTCTGTTCACAGATATATTTTTTTCCCACTCAAATATTCAGCCCATAACCACCCATGGCTTATTGGAGGGTTACATATAGGTTACACTTCACACACACGCAAAAAATATATCCCACCTTTTACTCAAAGGTCTCTGGGCAGGTTACAATAAAATCTGTAAGTGAATTTCTATTTAATGCTACATTTTATA
>MTQE01002208.1:16248268-16264302 GCA_014337955.1 Aspidoscelis marmoratus | reverse complement strand
TTTAGTGGAGAGGTAAAAGAGAATTCATCCCTATGGCATCTTGACATATGACCCTGTAGACATTAAACTAGAACACCCAGCATTCTCTGTTACTGGCCAGGTTTACTGGACTTATGTGTTATGAATATAAGGCAACATTTCCATGCATCTCAGCCTTGCAAAATACCCCCAATAAAACGTCATATATACAGTATATTCTGGCTTATAAGACTACTTTTTAACCCAGGAAAATCTTCTCAAAAGTCGGGTGTCATCTTCTTATACAGCGAGTATATCCCAAACTCGATATTTTAATTGGAAAAGTTGGGGGTCGTCTTATACGCCCAGTCGTCTTATACGCCGGAATATACGGTACCAAATATACCAAGGCCTATTTGCTTCTGGTTAAGAATTAGCACAGCTCTGAGACAGGCCATTAGAATTCTGGGAAGGCTGGTTCTGCCCAGAAGCATCCCAGCCTGTCCCAAAGCCATGCTAATTCCACCCATGGTGTGGAGCACAAACTCTGACGTCAGGTCTGCGTGGGGGCGATGCTGCAGCATGCAGATCAATCCCGGCAAGCAGCAGGACCCATCCGGGCCAGACCAGCAGTACAGACAGGTAAGTGGAGCACGGGGGGCTGGAAGGTGGCACCCAGAAGGTCCCTGCTGGCTGCCACTGGCCCAACTTGGCCAGTTTGGTCCCACTCCTGGAATTGGGCTGCCACCCAGCAGGCCAATAGCACCCAATGGTGGCAGCCTGGGGCGGGCCCATCCAGCTCCCGTGGGGGCAGCAGTGGCTGGTGCACGTTGGAGACAGCTTGCCCATTTGCAAATGTGTCCCTTACCGGTCAAGGTGTGAATGGTCAAGCTGTCCCCAACGTGTACCAGCCTTAGTGTAAAAGGCCTCTAGTCTCCGCTGGCAGCAAGTCGGGAAGCCAGTGTTCAGATGCCCACTAGCATGTCACTCTCAATATAAGGACTTCACCAAGAACATTATGCCCATTATGTTTAAGTATTTAATAAATAACCAATACTACATATTTTAAATATAAAAAGTACTGTTGCCTCTATAGCTATCAGGTTTGGTTGATAAGAGCAATAGTATGCAAACAGTAACCTTGGGCCCACGCTAATAAAGCAAATTAGGATGCAAATGAAATATCACAAGGTTAGATGGTGTACTAATTCTCGCTGCCCTTGGATTCTGGAAAAGCTATGCAATTGTCCAGTGATAACAAAAGCTTTGTAGGAACATGCTTAATTCACCATGCAGAAAAGGGTAATGACCTCAGGACAGCTGTCATACATGAACAAGGCTGATGGTGTACTGATTGATAAATGTGGAAAGTCGTTCCTCAGAGGGACATTATGTCAGAACTCAAATTCCATATAATCTAAGAACAGCCTTTGGTTTTAGGTTACTGCTTCCAAACAGCTAGCTTGATCCTGTGGGGTAAAGTGTTCAAAGAGAACCTCACATTCCCCAAGGCCCGTGTCTTCCCCCACATGTAGGAAGCCTTCTATCAATTGGGGTCCCTACCCTTTTGGTGTGCCTCAGAGCATGACATGTTCAATCTGACTCATGTTAGGGCCGTTCAGGCCTCTCCAGGCTGCCTTTGTTCTCTGACTGATAGCTCTTCTCTAAATGCTACATCTCCGGAGTCAAAAGACCTAGAGCGTCTGGTTCAGTGCTATTCACACATGGCTCTTCCAGAGATCTAGACTTCTCCTTTTCTAACCAACTCAAAAAGCCTATATTCCTCTCATTCTGATCTATAGCCCTACCACGGTTGAGGAAGCACCTTAGACCAAATCCTTCACAACGTTTTCCCCTAATATCTTGCATGTTCTTTTGTCTTATCTGTCAGAACACTAGGTGGAATTTAGTTAAATTTTGATCACCACATATTATTTAGGGTGCACTGATGGTGGGAAACCACACAAACTCTCACTGTATTTATAGCTTTGCATAAAGGTACAGACCACAGGCCTATTCGCAATTAGGCCTCTGGGATACAATTAGGACAGCTCTGGTACAGGCCATTCACATTTTGAGAAGGTCGTTTCCGCCTAGAAGCGTCCTGGACTGTATCAGAGCTGTCCTGATTTCGTCTAAGGTGTGGAGCACGAAATTGTGTTCCACACGTGTCCCAATGTTAACCCCAGGCTTACCTAAGCTTTTGGAGGGGAGAGCATACGCATTACTTCCATCCGGGCTGCTCAGGACTCCTGTCTCCCAGCAGCTGCTATTGGCTACTGCTAGCCATGTCACACCCTATTGGCTGCTGCCAGCCACATCAAATGCTCTGTGACATGCCAGCTTGCAGTCCAATGCCGGGGAGGGATTGTAACTATTCCAGTGGCGTGCTGGGGTGCCACACCACGCCACTGCCTGGATTGGGCCCATGGCAGCCAGTAGGGACCTGCCTGGTGTCCATCATCACTGGGAGGCATGCGGCCTCCCATCCCCCTGTGCCACACTCACCTGTTTGGACTGCCAGTCCATTCTGGATGGGTCCCCATGCCATCTACCACGACTGATCCCACACGTTCTGCTCAAGCACATGTGTGCCTGCACAAAATACCAGAGACTAGATGCTGACCTGTCTGGTCAGCTGAGTGCTGGGGCGATGCCATGATGTGCACCTGCATAGAAGGCATGGGATCAGTCATGGTAGACGGCATGGGAACCCATCCAGATCGGACTGGCAGTCCAAACAGGTGTGCCCGGCACAGCGAGGCGGAAGGCTGCATGCCCCCTGGGCAATGGTGTGTGCAGGGCAGGTCCTCACTGGCTGCTGCTGCTACAGGAAGCCAGTGTGGGCCCAATCCAAGTGGTGGTGGGGCCACACCACCCCAGTACGCCTCTGGGCCAGTTCAATCCCACCCCCAACATAGGACTGCCAGCTGGTGCAACCAGTAGCAGTCAATGGCAGCAGCCTGGAGATGGGACTTCTGGCTCCCACCGCAGTGGTGTGGGCTGGTACACACAGGGAATGGGATGACCATTCGCACCTTGGTCGGTAAGGGACACTTTGGGAACACTTCCTTCACCGGCCAATGCAAATGGTCATCATGTCCCCCGCATATACCAGCCTTAGAGCACTCCGGCCTTCTGGCCCCAGGTCTCTTCATGCTCCACTATCATTGACTAAATAGGTACCTCAATTTATTTGGTAACAGTAGGAAATGGTTTCCTATTGACGTCTTCTGAGATGTTAGACATAAGGGCCGTGTCTTCCCGGCAACCTTATCTCGAATTCAAAATGTTTTCAATCCTCGGAGTCCGCACGGCAGTTTGGCTTAACACACTTTCTATGTGTTAAACCACCCCAAAGCGTGGTGAATCTCAATCCTGATTTCAACAGGTCTCACTCCAGATCGTGTGCTTGAAATGTTTTACATTTTTTACTGTGGGGACCGTACCGTGTTAAGGGATGAGAATCCATGTTTAGGGTTTCCCTCCCCCAATAGCTTGCTTCCAAAGATAGTGGTTTCATTGAAAAAATCCACCCTCAAAACAGCCACTATAAAAATCCAGTCCTTAAAGCTACACTGTACCAATGTAGCCTCTTCATACCTTAATAACAATGTTGCAGTTTTGCACAATTCTAGCTCTTTGAAAGTTCTGACCTTTAAAAAAGGGAAAGGAAAGCCCTGGAGTTTCTGTTTTAAAGGCTGTGGCTGTGAAGGGGGTTTGAGTTGCTGCTGCTGCTGCTGCTGCTGCTGCTGTGTGCCCTGGGAAATGGCGAGAGGAGGGCAAAGAATCGCTGGCTGCTGGTGCCGTTTTTCCTCCATCCAGGCAAGGCAGCCACCCAGCTAGGCTCCATGAAGGGGTCTGTTATGGTTGGTACGTTCACGCCAGGAGGAAGAGGACAGGGCAGCCCCAAAAAGTGGCTTTTAAAAGGTAGCCACTGGAGTCCCCCCTTGAGTCAGATACGTCCTCAGAATCCGGATTGAAAGCAATTAAGCTGAAAGTAATGGGAACAGGCAAATTCGCGTTTGCATCCGGTTCTGTTATCTCGGTTTACGGAAAGCAAAATAAGGTTGCCGTGAAGACATGGCCAAGATGTTCTCTGTGCATCACGCACTCTACCATTGAACTCCAGAAGCTACATAATAGCTGGACAGAAAGAATTTCTGAAAACGCCGCCTGTCATAAGAGCTCCTACCAATGTAACTTCCCTCTTCCGCACAACTCTAGAAGGTGAAAGAGTTATGTTTTCTTTTGGCATCTGGTCATGCTAATCTCATCACAGAAGAAGAAGAAGTTTATTTCTCATGCCCTTTACGCCAAAGGGAGGTACAGGAATGTAAAAACAACAACAGCAGAAAAACTTAAACATAAAACACGATAAAACAACATTAATATATAATAGTTTAAAATACATATGAGGGGAATACAAACATTTTATGGTTAAAATCCATCCTATTAACAGCTCAGTTATAACATTCTCTCTGGAGAGTTGAAAAGGTTTTTAAGCCCTTCTGAAAATATATTAAGTGTTTGAAGCTTTACAATTTGCAGAATTGTGAAGGTGACAAACATTTTCCCCCCATCCCTACCAGGGTATAAACAGGACAACTAAATACATGTTAGAAGCAGTATCACCCAGTCTAAATAGTCTTTATCCTTGGGCCTTGGGACACTTTCTAGAGTGTGCCCAACTTGCCTTGAATTTGGCCCTTGACCTCAGAGAAATTGAGGGTCTTGGAGAGGCAGCTTCTTGACCAGACCTTCCTCTAACGTGCTTGACCATCTGTTCCCAGAGTCCCCACGCAGGGACCATAAGACTGTCTTGTTCAGGGGCCAATTCCCACTGCAGCCTGTAGTTGATAATTAGGCAACATCTGGGCAAGTTGACTAATTATCAGCTAGCTGTGGCGCATGAAATCATGTTCAACAAGCTTGCCACCCCTTACCCCCAATTTACCTGACTGCATCCAGCCGGTGACCATCCGCACCTCTGCCGGATGGAGAGGTAAATGGAGCTGCTGTGAAAGCACGCTGGCAGCTCTGCTGACTTCCTGGCGCGACCGCGCAAAGCATCAGTGTTGTCCTGGTGACGGTGCTGACATATGTGCAGTCGCAAAAGGCACGACACACAAGACTGCAGCACCCCGAAGAGGACTGTCTGGTGATCGAACAGAAGGTAAATGTTTGATTGCAGAAGGGGAGGCTAACGTTTACTACCATTTGCAAGTGCAAATGCTAGTAAACGTTAGTTCAATGTACTCCTTTCCCATCCAGTGGATGGGAAGGGAACTGCAAAAACCCTTCAGCTTATGTCAAACGGCCAAAGACAGGATGACAATCCACAAGCTTATTTCAAAACGCTTGAACGCCAGTTTGAAACTACAGCAGACTAATCCATTGCTCCAACATCAGCTGCAAGCTCTCATCATGCTGCCAAAAGAAGTAGATTTCCTGATTCATGACTATCATTTTCCCAGCCATTAAAAATATGAACTGCAATATAATATCAAAGTCCGTCCTGCATAATATCCTGTCTCCAGTAGAAATCCGTGACAATGTAGTTTGAGAAGTGATGGAGAAACCATAGACCACAATGATCAATCAGCCCTTCTGCTCATCTTCAGAAACAGAGAAACACTATACGTATGTGGCTATATAATGTGTCTCTTCCAATTATATGGCAATGAAAGCTAACATCAAATATTTATGCATTGCTCCAGGTTCAGTCCCTACTTATACTTTCAGCAAGTGCAAACAAGCACTGCTACTGTTGATTAGAAGCATGATTCCCTATCTGACCAAGGACTCTTTCACACCAATTTGCTCCAGCATGGAGATTACATACACAGTGTGGAAAGATCACCCAGTGTCTGTAATTTTCAGCACTCAGCAGTACAGACTATAGGCAAAACTCTCATTTCATTGCATGCATTTTGTACTATGTCCCCATGGCTTCCATTGTTTTAATTGGGTATATGTGTTCTCTGTTCAGCTGGCCTTGAGCCAGATCACTTGTGTACTGAGCTGAGGAGAGAGTGGAGAACATGGTGCAATCTATCCCTACTGTGTGCCAAACTGCTTTTTGACCGGCTTGGTTGTTTGGACTGTCCAAACCAGCAGGCAGTGAAATGTCCAAATCACCAGGGTAGGCAAAAAACTAAAAGCAACTTTGTGTGGTAGAATAGTAGAAGACCGAATCAAGCTTCCTTCTTGCTTCCCTAGATAGACGTTCAGATGAACCCATCCAAACTGAGGGCCCTTCTGCACTTACCTTAGATCCACATCACGCAGCAGACCAGGGGTCTCCCTTCTGCACGTTAGTGTGGTCTATGAGAGGCCCCATGAAATGCTACTACACTCCACCTGCACCAAACACAGCACATACCAGATCTGGGGGGTCTCGCTCTGGACCACCAGTGGAAACTAGCAGGTGAAAATTCAGACTATGGAGGTACATACAAGATGCACACCTTCATGTTCCAAATTAACACAGATAACTTATTTCAGCAGCATTCCCAGGCCAGGAACTTATGTTCTTGAGGCTGGTTGTGAAGCTTGCATGAGCTTCAGGACTGGGGCAGAAACTGAGCTGGAACAGCAGTCAGTACAGATAGCATCGTTCCAGCCCAGAGCAATCCATCCCAGATGATCAGGAATAAAACAACCAAGCACAGAACGGCTCTGGGACGGTTCAGCTCCAGATGTACTAAACCAGCACAATGTGAACTGTTGCTGTCAAAATAGTGCATGGAGTTTTTTCTACCAAAAAGTACAGTACTGGATTTCACCATGGACAGGACTACAGGACAAGTGCCAGGTAAGCGTGATTGCCACTATGCTAGCAGCAACTGCTTCAGCACAGCAACACCCTTCATGCTGACCGTTGCCGCAGCAACCAGGCAATGTAGTACCACAACTGTGTCATTCTGCCACACAGACCCTTCACCTAGAAGAGGTGCAAAGAGTTCATGCCGGGCTATTCTAAGCATTTCTCAGGTACAGCGAGCATAGCTGTGAAACACCTTTTGATGTTCCACAGCTATCTGTTCAGGATATGGTCTGGCATGTGCCAGAATGGAAGGAGCTCCGCGCAGTGCAGATGGTCCGTGTGGGAGCATTCCCCAGCTATACCACTGAGTCCAGTGCAAAAAGGCTCACTGTTAATAGACTCTACTTATAAGATTAAAATTAATGAACAAGCAGGTTTTTGCTGATGAGAAAACACAATGGCCACATTTGCAGTGCCATACAAGTTTTAATTTTATGAGCAATTTTCACAGAACAAACCAATCTCACATGGCAAAGTATCAAGTGCACTTCTACTGAATTCAGCTTGCTAAGAGTGCCTGCTTTTCTTTAATTCTAGAGGAGGGGAAATGGTTGTAAATGTGAATGTATTCAGAAATCAGAAGGTCAAGGAGCCACTTGAATAAATCAGGTTTTCATTGAGTGGGTGGCACAGTTTTACTCTTGACTACTACAATAGCTTGCAGAAGAAAACTAAATCCAGCAACCTCCCCTCCTAAACACACACACACAGACACACACAGACACACACCTTCTTTCAAGATCCCACTTTTCCTACTCCATCAGTTACTGATTTTGGCAGACCTCTCCCTCACAGTCTGGACCAGGTTCTCAGCAGGCAAAGCTAGCTCTCATGCCCAAGAACTCCTGAACCCATGGAAACAAAATGTCCAGGGAAATAATTTATATTATTCCTTTTGTGCAAATTTTAAACAAGTCATTCTACCCTAAGGATGGAGTAGCCTCTCCTCCCATGCAAGGAGAGAAGCAAGACAGACCATTTTTATAGATGAATTGTTTATGTATATGTTTCCATGCCTGCCAGAAACCATTCTGTGACCGAAACCTGCAGCACTTTCTCAAAATAGCACACAACCCCATAAGCCTACATAGACATAACCACAGTCAGGATCCTGAAATCTAGAACACGGCACACATGACCTCTCCTAAGTGACAAGATGGCAAGTACGCAATGGGGCTTCTTGGCAAATCAGAATGCAGCGCAGAGATAGAAGTCAAGACTCAATACATTTCTCCTTTGTTTCTGCTGTACAAGTGACAGTTATACGTTTTCCGCAAATTAAATGCATAGGCTCAACGGAGAAAGTCAAGAGAATGCAAAACATTTTGTTTGTTTTTTCATTTAAATAAACATATGTATCCTCTTACTAGCCCATGGTCACATTTCAGGACGGACAGGGAACTCAAACCATTTTCAGCCTGGAATGGCCTGGTCACACCTAATGTGCTGTTGCCTCTAAATTCTCTTAATGCACAATTTCAAGTTTCATCCATCAAAAGCCAAGTACCATTAGAAGGGATCATGTTCTAAGTCTTTACTCTTAAATGAGGGTTCTTTCCCATTCTCACAGGTATCCTTGTGGACTCTTAATTTCCACTGAGTTTTTTCTTCTCCTCCCATGCTTTTAGGTAATGATGAACAAACACAGAATTGCCCAGCCTTTTATATCCCCTCCACAGGGCTCAAATTCTTGCCCCTTCCTGAAAAAGTGATATATACACATTTTTTAATTAACACAATGCCCCAGTTTTGCCAGTACATTTTACTGTCATGCATTAAACATAGAATCACAGAATCATAGAGTTGGATCTCTAAAGATCATCAAGTCCAACCCTCTGCTCAGTGCAGGTAGTATCAGCAAGGAGTTCTGTAATCTTAAAAGACTGAAGATGAATCTGTGATAAGATAAAGACAGAAAGTGTGTGATGTGAGTATAAATTGTATTCCTTTGCTTGCTTATGCTGCATGACAAAGTTTGTCAAAGCATATCTACAAAAATGAAAAGAGCCTTGCACAATAATCTGTATAATGCACTGTGTAATGCAGTGTTAAAAAATGTCAACATTCTGGCTGTTTCAGCTTTTCCAGGTAAAAATGTACACCTAGCCACAAATGGTGAGTTTAATAACTTATCTGGACACAGACTATCTGTTTTTCCCCAACAGAAAATAAATCCAGTAGACAGAAGCAAAGTCCAAGATCACTGTCTGCACGAACAAAAAACAGTACCTGCACTAAGAACTGAACTTGGTGGTTTTACAGGGGAACTTTCTTGTTGCTGAGACAGAAGGAAAACACAGTTAAAGACCCATTATTCCTGCTGGTGTGTGTTGCAAGGATTGTAATACCACACAGAGATACCACAGTTTAACATATGGTGGATTTGTTTTTGAAGGAGTGACATAAAGGATCCCATGCATTGCCCATTTTATGAAGATAATAAAAAACCTACTATCTATATACCACTAACAGTGTGGTAAGCAAGTAGGTCAATTCCAGCAGTAGTGGTTTTTAATTTATTTTACACACAATTGCTGCTGCTTTTCGTTGAAAATTCCTCAAAAACCTCAGAATGGTTTCAAAGAAGCTCCAATAGCTAACACTTCCAGGAGAAAATAAAATATTTGACAGAATATATATTTATTTAGTATTTAGCATACTTACAACAGTATTGTAGTATAGCTCTCAAGGGCCACTGTCACACTCTAAAATGACATATCTATCCCAGCGAAAAACATGACGCTTCCAGTTTGAAAATTAATACCAATAAAAGACGAGACAAGCACTTCTGAGTAAAACACTTCAGCGATTTCTGGCTATTCTGTCAACAGTCCTTGTACAACATCTGCATGCCACCCTCTCACAATCGCACCATATCTTTTCCCAGAAATTTTAAGAGCTTTGTATGCACCATTTGTTTGCTTGCTTGCTTATATTTCTACCCCATCCTATACCCAAAAGGCAGGTAACAAGAAAATCACTATAAAACTGATAAAATAAATAATCTAAAACAAGAATAGCGCCTGAACAGGGAGTGGATGCTGCACCTCAGCCAAAGGCCAGAATAAAGAGGTACATCTTCACCAGACACTTAAACATATATAATCAGGGTGCCTGACACACCCTAGTGGGAACTCTGATTCTGCAAGCACACAGAACACCTACTGAACACCAAATTTAGTTCTCTAGGGGCCCGTTCCCATTATCACTTAAAACTGTTTAAAAACGGTGTAAAAACTGTTTGGATCCTTGCTGTTCCCACCCCCAATCAAGTAAAATGGTTTTAAAATGGTTTGGATCCTCGTCGTTCCCATTCACAATCAGTTTTAGGGCTATCTTGAGGATTATTTGGCTTTAAAATGGAATTAAATAAACACCTGATTTTTCAGGTGTTTTTCTCAGTTTTGCTTTTAAAACGTTTCTTCCCTATTGCTGTGGGAACGCTACAGCGTTATCGGGGCAAATCTGTCATGAATTGGGTGGGATTTCTCCCAGCAGGACAGGACAGCCCATAGCCAAATTTTTAAAGTGCAGGGCTCCTTCAGCAGTTTCCTTCTCAGCCAGCCTCTCCCTGATCACAAAATAACAGTTCACGCAATACTCCTTCACACCCGGGGACACGAATAACAATGTTGCCGGCAGTTTTTGGCTTCCCTGAAAGGCAAGAAGAAGGAGCCGACAGGGCAGCAGCAGCAGCAGCAGCAGCAGCAGCATGCATGTGCGAGAGAGAGAGAGAGAGAAGGAGATCAGAAGATTCTGCCATTCAAGTTTCTCTTTTGCCTCGGACAAAGGGCTGCTTTGTGTGTGTGTGTGTGTGGGCGCGCGCGCACTCGCGCACGCACGCCTGTGCGTGTGCGCACGCGCCTGAAGGATCTTACATTGCTATAGCCTTTTTTAAAAAGGAAAGGAAGGCGAGGGGACCGAGTTGATTGTTTTAAAAAATACTTCGTTCAATAGGCTGCCTTGCCTTGCCAAACAAGCCTTCCCCTTTCAAATGGGCAGGAAAAGGAGGGGGAGGGGGCTGGGATTCCCCACGTCATCAGATCAAAGCCAATGGAGAGAGAGGGGTGGGGAAAGGCTCAAGAGGGGAAAGAATGCTTTCCCCAACCCATTTTTGGAAGCGTTTTAAATGGTAGGACAGTGGGGACAGAAAATTGGGGTTGAATCCAATTGCTAGATGCTGTTTGTTTCCTTTCAACACACTTTACATATCGATGCAAATCCCAATGTAAATCTCGATGTATATTCCGTTTTATTCCTTAAATGGGAACTCGCCCTAGCAATCTCAACTCTCATTTAAGAAAAAGCGTGTGATTTAAGAAAGAAAACCGTAGATTCGTTTCCACCACAACTCTGCTTTCTTTGCCCGTCAATACTGAATAGCAGGCAACAGAACGAGTGTCAAAATGTCCTACCCAAGCTGTGACTCCAGAGGAGGGACATCACCTTTAAAACACTCAACCTCCCTAACCTTATGGCACTGATCAGGTTAGCAGTGCATCACCCTTAGCCCTTTAATTACACATCTTGGCAACCATTAAGCCGGGTGCCATCAATTACTGCAGCTTTATCCCATTCAAAAAAGAAGAGGTCTAGCAGACACTCAAGTACCTCTCTCCTCTTACCTGTCAATTACAGCGCACCATGTTCTACCCTAGACAACACTGCTATGTCCATCAAAATGCTCCGCTGTGTACACAGAGATAAGCAATCACAAACGTTCCACTGGTTGTATATCCTGGGCTTCAAAACCATACTTATAAAATGTATTTCAGACAACAGATGCCTTTTAATTGAAACACAACTAATCACAGAAGTATTTGAATATCCTTAAAGAATATCTCAACAAGAGGTTTTGTTTACTTTAACCTCAAAAAAGCAAGCTTTTTTTAAAAAAATGAAATATTAAAAATAACAATTTCATAAGCACTATAAAAAGAACTGCAATTCACAAATGTACGTCTGTACACAGAGGCACACAAATATATGCACTCAGGCTTCTAGAAATACAACTTAAGCATATAGCATGCAGCATACTAAAGCAAGCAGGACTTCCTTGCAGAGATATTGCTAAGAACAAACTAAGGGTGTTTTTCCACTGTCACTAGAAGTACCCATTAGGTACTTCTCAAGAAAATGAATGGTCACTTTGCTGCTGCACAGGAGCAGCAGCAATGGCAAAGAAGGGGGGAGGAGGGCCACAGCTTTTAAAATACAGGCTCCAGGGCTTTCCTTTCCTTCAAAGGTCTGAAATTGCGCAAAATTGCAACATTGTTTTTAAGGTGTGAAGTGCTTACAGCAATACAATGTATCTTTAAGGACTGGAGGTTTATAGTGGGTGTTTGAGGGTGGATTTTTTCAATGAAGGAAACCCTAAACATGACGTGCTTCTAATACGTTCAGCCATTGGTTACAGTGCGATTGGGGGGGCGGGACAGCCTTAACACGGAATCTCATCCCGGAACGATACTGTCCACACAGTAAAAAATTAAACACGTGTCAAGGGCATGTTCCGGAGTGAGACCTCTTGAGATCAGGATTTATTTCAAATCGGGATAACGTCCTTTAACACGGAAATACCGCATTAAGCCGAAGTGACGTGTGCACGGCCCGAAATCAAAACGTTTTGAATTCGAGATAACGACGTCGTGGGGATGCGGCCCAGGTGAAAAGCAAACTGCTGTCCAGGCTCACAGGTGCTCTTACTGTAAGACTGGTACAATCGATGCTCTGGATGGGGAGCTTCGATGTGGTGGTGCACAGGAGAGGAGAAAGCAGATAATAAGACCATTCACTATACACTTGACATAAGTAAGAAGAAAACAAAATGCAGTTTGATTGCTCAGTTTCATTACCTTGTAACAAGCTGTTTTGCCCCCAACTAAGCAACCTGTTTTTAAATACAGGCCTTTCCAAAGTTACACCTTTTATTTTTTCCAGCTCTCACAGCTACTGAAAGAAACCACATGAGCTGAATAAGCCAAATTAGAGGAAAATCCTCCTGCAGTATAGAAATTATATGATAGATTTCTAATAAGTGTTTCACCTAGCAAATTAAATCCCCATGTAGGGGGCATGGACATACTGAATGCTTCAAAAAGCATTTGGGATGGCATACTGAATATTCCTGCAAGAACTTGTATGTATGGTACAAGTCTACTGACTTCTGCAAAAGTCACCAATCAGGCAGCTCAGGGCCAGCACTGGTTCAATTGCCCTGGGCACGTGTAAAAAGCATGGCCAGAGGGCTTTAGCTCCAGATTGGCCTTTCCTAAGCACTGCAACCAAACTACAGGCAGAACACTGCTGGAGCCAAAATCACATCCGGGGCCCTTTCTGCCCTTGGCCTTATTCTGGAATATAACTCAAGATAGCAGTCTACTGACCACAAGTTAATGCAGACTATGGGAGGCCTCACTTGGGGCCTTCCATAGTCTGCACTAGCAGGCAGATAGCAGGTTCCTATTCTGAGATATATTCCAGAATAAGGCCAAGTGCAGCAAGGGCCTTTATCTCCAGCTGCAGGACAGAAGTGAAGCTGTGCAGTTCCGAAGCTCTTAAAGGAAGGGGCAGCTCAACCATGGAAGATACTTCCATTCATTTGATCTCTGTGTTGAAGTAGTTTAAATCTCAAGAAAGGGAATATTGGACTTCAGCATTTGAAAATCATGATGCAGTAGCACTCAGTGAACATGAGAGAATGCACATGTTATTAAACACAATATCTTCCCAAACTCCTTTCTACAGCATTTCCTTAGCCTTGAAACTCCTAATGTTCTATCCAACCTCGGCTGTCTGAGGTTCTCTCAGGGTCAGATGTCACCTACTACTCGTGTGAGGAGACAGTGGCGCAGTAGTGAATTATGGCAACAAGAAACCAGGGAGATACAGGTTAAAATCTACACAGTGTCATTAACACTGCTGAGTGATCTTGGGCTACTTTTTATCCTACCCTAACACATGGGGTTATTATGAAGATAAAACAGGAGAGATTATCGCACCGCTTTCCAAGGATGAAGGGCAAGTTATAGAGGTAAATCAATAAACGTAATAAATAAATGACTGACTACAGAATTAGTAGCAGCCATTGCAGTTCTCTCCATCTTTATGAGCTGTTACAGGAAATCAAAACTGTGCCAGATACCATTCCCCAGGTCGACCACTGATACACTACATATGACAGGATTATACAGAATATTGTTTAACGCAACCGTTCTGCTCACTGTTCATATAAACATCATATTCCAAATGCCTTCAGATGAACATCAGCTACAATCTGGATAAAGGGTTTAAGGGTCACCTTAGGAAGTGGAATCAGCCAGGGAGGCAGAAGGCCCCTCCATAGGGAGGGGGGGGAGCCAGAGATAAATGGCAAGTCAGCTATTACCCCGTGGCATAACCTCACAGCATTCACGGCCGTGTCCAGCCAGCCACAGAGCTGCCTTTCGAGTCGTGATGCCCAGTCATTGCTGTGCAGTAAGAATACTGCGCTTTTACATTTAACTGTGGATTTATTCCATTACTCTGGAGGCAGCTGAAATGACTGGCTGCTTTGGCACAGCATCAGAATGGACTCCAGGAGTATGCCACACACTTCTTTCTTTATTTCTTTGTTTTTTTCTCAAGAGGTGGGCTTCCCCAATCCTCCTCCAATGATATACCAAGAGAGCTCTCCAGATAGCTGGTAAAGCTGCATCCAGATGTCACTTACTTATTCCGCTATTTTTGGATATTCCAGAATAAGGCAAGGATTTTCCAGAATAAAGAACTCCCGGGAGAGCTTTATTCTGAAATATCAAAAAATAGAATAAGTAAGTGACATCTGGATACAACCTAAGTTGATTAAATGCTATCTAACTGAAAACCTCTTAGTGCTACTTTTATGCAGCTTAAGCCGCTGATAGGCCCCAATGTCATATTGGAGCTCTTTGGCAGTGCACCTGAAAGACTGTTAGGGTAACAGCACTTTTGCCAGGTCTAGCAGAAAATAAAGATGCCTTCCTGGAAGAAAAAGGAAGAAAGAGTCAAGATAGAGCAGAAGTGTCCTGGAAATGAATTAGGATCACAGATTAGCCCTTTCTCAACATGGTACTTCATATATATATTCCCTATGGGACACAAAGCAGTGGAGAATGGATTTATAGGTAGAACAAAGATATCCAAACATAGTGGAATATGTAACCAATGCCCAGGTGCAGCTCTAGTCAATCCACTGCTCTGTTTAGTTCAATGTTATATCTGTGTGACAAATGGACAAACTACAGCCCTCCAGATGTTACTCAACTACAATACCCAAGAGCAACAGTCAGTCTGACTGATGGCGAGGAGCAGTGGAAGTTGTAGTTAACAATATCCCAGGTTTCAGAGGAGTCTTTCCCAAGCGCTCCCCAGAGATGCTAAGGACTGAAGATGGGGCCTTTTGCAAACAAAGCATCTGCTATATCCTGATCAATGGCACACAGAATGGCACACAGTTCTGATTGGACTCAAACTTATACTTCTGTACAATGTTTTTCGATGTTGTTAGGAACCATCAAGTCATGTTTGACTCATGGTTGACTGCATGGGTACCTCCATGAAATTTTCTTAGCAGGGACAGACCAGGCATCAAACCGCCAACCCTCTACTTTCCAGGTCATTTTATCTACCACTGAGCTACAGACACTCCATGGGCACCACTATGCAGTTTTCTTGGCTGAGATACAGAAGTGGTTTGCCATTGTCTACTTCGGGGGGGGGGAGGGGGTAGGCTGAAGATCAGACAGTGATTCTCTGCTTTTTAAGCAGTTTGCCTGAGTTACAGCCACTCTCATAAAGATTTTTTAAACTATATTAAAAAAGCCATAAATCAGTCTTCTGCTTTCAATTTTGGGTGTGTTTTTTTTAAGTATGTTAAAAGGATGTATTATTTTAAAGGCAAAAGAAAAACCAGGGACAAGTGAAGAGGAGGAGAGTAATGCCCAAGACAGGATTGCCCCCAACAAGAGGGATTTTAGAAATAACAGCAAAAATAAAAACAAATATTGGGAGAGGTTCAAAGCTGTGCACCAGTCAGTTCACTGTCCTGAAGGTCTAAATGGCACCCCACCTACAAACTTCTCTCCACAGAAGCAAATTAGAGATCTATCTCCTTACCATCCAAGAAGGGAAAAATTCCAGTCTGCAGCTAGGAGACCCATACACATGCACACATGTAAGGTCAAATAAATAAATAAATAAATAAATAAATAAATAAATAAATAAATAA
>MTQE01002208.1:16230245-16243209 GCA_014337955.1 Aspidoscelis marmoratus | reverse complement strand
CCCCCCCCCGAATTTGCACATAGTCTACTTTCTGCATAATCTATGTTGAAAACAAAATAATACACTTCCATATCTGCCAAATCATTTTTGTAATTAAAACTAAGAATTCTTCTCCATATACCCCATTATCCTGGAGCAAGGACTACAAAAGAGGCAGCAAAACAGGAACATAAATCTACAACATGTTTCCTTTGTAACTTTCCTAGTTTTTAAGAGCAGAAACGGACACAGAGATAATTTCACTAAAGCTGGGCAGATGAATTATTCTAAGAAATTAAGGTGTTCAAGTTCACAGAGTGTATTGTTTTGAGTCACAGCAGCCTTCCATAAGCTTTTGAACTACAACTCCCATCATTCTCAGCTAGTTGCAGGGCCAAGGGTCAGAGATTACAAGTTGCAAAAAAGGTTGATACAGATTGGTAAACACTGACTAAGAATGCTTGAAGAACACAGGTTAGACAGCCTGACTTAATCTTTGTCACTGTTTTAATACTGAATTCAGCAGGGTATTCATGTGAATTCAGCAACACACAGGTAAACTTTCCTGCACTATAGTCCACAGTGGGCAGAAATTATGAACCACCCTTAAAGTGATGCTAAGAATATCCTCCTTTTGTGTCAGATATGAGGGTCGGTCTTTCCTCTTTGTCCCTCTTCAGCGATTAAAGATAGCCCCCAAATTTTACAAAATGAAACATCTCATACTGAATCCATGCTTGCTGCTGCAGTAGAAAAAAAATCAATCTTTATTTGAAGTCAGGCAAGCAGTGTAGCTTTAAAGATGGTGCCATCCATCCTGTACTTAACTGTACCAACCAAGTGGAAATCCTGCATGATAGAGATAAATCTGTTTTGCTGCCCCTGACATCATCTTATCAAAATGCACCAGGTGCATTTTATGTAAATGTGCGTGTAGGCGTGCGTGTGCACACGCTTGTGCGAGAGAAACCTAGGAAGCCTCCAAGATCAAATTCTTGAACAGACTGGAGACGGCCATCAAACCTCCATTCCTGTGCAGATTTCGGGGGTCGGGTGGGTTTCTCCTCCCCCCCCCCGCTTTCCCTGCCTGAGGTTGCATTTCTAGAGTGTGCAAAATAATGTCATGGATGATGGGAGAGGCGCTGCCTCGAACTGACATTGTTTGAAGCCACTCTGCCTGCTCCCTGCAAGTTTGGCTAATTGACAGCTCACTAAACCCACAACCTGAGGGGATTTTCAAAGGCAATCAATAGGAAATGCATGTGCAGCGAAAGGCGCCTCGCATTTAAAGCCCCCTCCCCTCCCCTCCCCTCCCTCCGCCTGCAAGATAGAGACCCCGGACAGTGCAAAGAAAGGGACCAGCCACTGCCACGCTGAATCAAAATTCCTCAAGAGACGGCTGCTTCTCTCGCCCCAGGGGTCATTGCAGACACGGCATCCAAACAAAGGACTCCGCTTCCCGGTCTCCCCTAAATATACCAGCGCTTGGTGCTTGTTGTCCAACTGCTGGGCAAGCAGAGAGAAACGTTCATGCATAAACATACGGAGACGGAGCCAGAGCCTCGCTTCTTCCAGTCCCCTTTAAAGGACACACACATGGGGGGGGGGAGAGAGGGCAGCTAAGAGAACAGAGGCATCTACATCCCCGGAGCGCGCGTCCCTCCCCGGACCTCCCCGCACAACCCCCAAATCTGGAAGTTCCACACGCAGGTCGTACAGCAAACTCCGCTCCGCACACGTGTCTTAGAGCCTCGTCCGAGGCACCAGCAGCTGCCTGCAGTATTTTGATCTCGTGTAGGACGTGTGTTTTTTTTAACTCCTTCCTTCCCTCAACTAGTGAGGGACCCACCCACCCCAAATACAGCTCATTCCTCTCCCGAGAGATTAACCGGGCGGGAATAGCACTGTGGAAATCTAAAACGAAAAAGAGGCGCACCCAGGGGAGGGGGCGCCCTCCAACAAAATATTCAGGTTGGCATTTTAGATCGAAAAGGTGTGTCCGGACACCCTGTCAGAAATGCGCGCCCGCTACACTTTAAGGAGAAGACACACACAGGAGTACAGTACTGTGATGCATAGAGTGCAAGGCGTATTTTCATTTCTACACACACACACACGAATCCCATCGCTCTCCTTTAATCGTCTCCTTCAATCCGGAGCCGGATTCAGCCCTCCTAAGGAAACCCTCAGCTCCTTGTAATCCTGGGTTCCTCCCAGGCTGGGGGGTCTCCGAGGGACCCTTGGCAAAAAGGAGAGAAACCCCCCCCCCGTGCGCGTGCCTGCGTGTGCGCGTGTACACTAGTACACACATACACCCGTCGGAGGGCGCCCAGCAAGGCGAACGCACGACAAAAGCCCTCCGGCCGCCGCCGGCCTCCTCCTGGAAAGCTCCGGCTTCCCTCGCCCCGCCGACCCGCGGGGGCTCCGCGTTCCCGCCAGCTTTCAGCCCCGTCTGATGGCGGACTCGCCCCCCTCCCGCGCCCCGAGAGATGCCCGCTCCCCTCAGCCCCCCGATGTCCCCAACTGTACCAGCCAGAAACGGGTCCGGGGCGGCAGAGTGGCTCTTCCGGCGCCCAATCCCGCCTCTCGCCTGGCAAGCTCCAAAGTCCAAAAGGTCCCGTCCGGAGTTCTCCCAGCGGCCCCGTTAGCACGGGAACAGCCCCGACGGGCCGCCGAGCCCGGACGGCGGAGGGTCCCCGGCCCGGCCCGGCCCTCCGTGGCCCCCTGACAGCGCCTCGGCCGCCACTCACTCACCTACTCATCCCTGCCCGTCCCTAGCGGAACCCGGCGCAGCCACATGGTCCGCGGGGCCGGAGCGCTGCGGCTGCCGAGGCGGACGGCGCGGAGCCGAGGGCGCCCACCGGACTCGGCGGCATCCTTCGAGCGCCGCCCGGCCGGGACGACGCAGAGCCGCGGCGCGGCACACCGCTGCTCCTCCTCGCCGCGCTGGGGAAGCAGCTACGCCGCTGCGCTCTCTCGTCTGCCTGCCGCCCCCCTCTCCTCGCTCGCCCAGGCAGGCAGGCAGGCAGGCAGGGCAGGCTGCGTCCGCCAGTAGTGCCTCCTCCCTCCCGCCCTCCCCCGGCCCCCCAGATCCTCCCCCCCCCTCTCGAGGCGCCCGCCCCTCCGTCGCCGCTCCCAGCTTCGTCTTCATTGCGAGCGCCCCGCCTACGCCTATGACCTAACCCGGCGCGTCCGTCCGTCCGTCCGTCCGCCCTCTGGCTGTGCGGGCTTATCGCCTCGCAGCGCCATAAAACGAGATTCGGGTCTGTCTGTTGGCACGTGAAAGACCCGCACCGCCTAGATGTGTCCAAAGTCTAAAGGACGGGAGGGGGGGATCTCCTCGCTGAATTATCCCTGCGGACTAATCTAGGCAACCCACTCCTTCCACAGTGCCCGGATCCCGCAGCCTAAGACCTTGAAAGAGGCGTGAGGAGTTTAAAATGCAAGGCACCCTCTTAAAATGGATTGCCGGTTTTCTATGTCTTGGCTATGCCTGTTGCCTCGGAATTTCCTGGTGGTCTCCCATCCATCCTGCATAGCTCAGATAGGACAGATAACTAACGTCACAGAGATATCTGAAATCTGTTGTCCCAATTTTGGGTCAGAGTTGCTTCCAGAAACAAAACAACAACCTGTGTTCAGCATCCAGGAGTCTATTTTTTTAAAAAAAAAAAAAAGTCAAAGCAAAGTCTAGTGTATTAGAAATGTTCACATCAAATTTATATCACAAATGAAATATGCAAGAAACTGCTACACATAAATGTGATAGTTGTTATTGATGCCAGACCAAATACATAATGGAAATATTGTGCTTCCAGCCCCACTAATTTCATTCCTACTTAAGAAGTATGGCTACCAAAAATGCAAAATGATTTTAACTTTTACAGTGTTTTGCATCTCTGTAACTTTAGTATTTAAACTATTTATACTTTAGTTATGTTTTCTTTGTGGTTATATAACTATTCTTGGATACTGTTAGATATACTTACTGCAATACTGTATATAATTCAAGAAATTAGAAATATTTGCACTTTATGCAACCATTTTAATGATTTTGAAAAAATTATAGTGAAAAGTGTATAAAATAATGATTAGCGTATTTATACAAAATAATAGGGTATGGTGTAAAACATGGAACAAAAGCTAGGAATGCAAATAAATGGAAAAGAATGAAAAGAACTGGTAAAATGGGTAAAATATTTTTCAATTTTTTTATTAATATTTATAACATAAATATGATAAATGTAACAAATTTCAGAAATAACCATAATAATACAATAATAACTTAACCAAGAAACAATGCACTCAGAAAACAGTGAATTGACTTGTGATATTCATTCCCAACCAATATTTTAGTGGATTGTAACTTGGAATGGTCATATTTCTGTTTCTGGGGATATAATTTATGAAATCATTCCATACTCTGTAAAAAGGTGGTGCATCTTTAAGTCCTTTCATTTTTATTAATTGGTATTCAGTACAATCTAGTGTTGCTGTACTCCACATAACAGTATACGAATCTTCAGTTGTTGGTACAGAATCTCCTTCCCATTTTGTTACTATGTTTTGTTTAGCAACTAATAACATAATATCTAATAGTTTCTTCTTAGAATTGGATATAGTTAGTTGACTATAATTTCTAATCAGACATATGTCAGGTGAAATATTAAGCACATTAAATATAAAGAAATGATGCTGAAAATTGTAAATGCCATCTTAGTACAAATTTCTTATATAAAGGAACTCTCATGTTAGCAGATTTGCAATAAAAAGGGGATTATCTTCATAGGCGGTAGGAATGTGTGGAGATTAAAAAGTTCTGGCAACAAATGGAGAAAGAAATGAAATGGATCATGAAAGAAAACCAATGGAATATATACTTGAGACATACCTTTTAGGGACAATAGTGAGGAGAAATAAGGAAATAAAAAAAATGAGAAATTGTAATTGGCATCAGGAAAAACTATAGTGCATGAATGGAAATATAAAAATAAATGAACCATGGAGCGATGGGAAAAGTATATTTGGGAAATATTCATATTTGAAATGATTAGAAATAAAAGAATGAAAGGAAACAGGGTACTGGAGAAAATAGGAAAATATAGGGAATATGGTTACACTACAGTATAGAAACCAAGGAGTGTAAAGTTGAAATGAAGAGGCTGCTTCCCCATGCTGGTCATCTGCCACACTTTGGGCGCTGTTTGCACATACATGGGCCGGGCACGGGACTGGGAACACATTGTGGGCATCCCAATGAGATTCCCGGCAATGCGGGACCGGTACGGGTTGGGCGAGGATGGTGGCGTCCCCACGAGAACCGTGCCGAACCCTGGTACAGTGGAACAGCGCCCCCTCCTCTCCACCCCCTCTCTCCTCATTGGCAGCTGGAGTGTTGTCAGCCCACCCCTGTGCCGCATTCCCCCCCCCCCTTAGAGGCATGGACAGCCAGGACTGGGGTGGGAGGCATGGAAACAAGTTAAAATAAAGCTTCATTCATAAAAATAACTTTTAAAAACATTTTAAAATGCCAAAAGCTGCAACGAGGTTTAGCGGCAGTAGGTGCTTGTGCAGTTGTGCACACCTCCACTCCACCGGGGACCGCAAGAACGGCCGCAAACTGAAAAGCAAGCCTTTATTGATGGTTGCCTTGCAGATTGGGGAAACGGGGGGTGCAAATGGAACAGAAATCAAGCCATTATGCAGCCTGCCTTGGCATTCTTGCAACGGGGTTGGAATTACCTTCGTGGAAATGGCAGAAAATTTAAAAAGCAAGCCGTTCTACAGCCTGCCTTTGCGACCAGCATTTTAAAAAGTCAGCAACCACAATCTTCAATGGACAGGGCAGGGACAGCAAGCACATGTGAGTGCAAATCTCCTCCCCGTTAGCCCATTAGTGTCCCCAAGTGCATTCCTGGCTCACTGAGCAATGTGTACTCGTCCCCCAAAGTGTGCCAAAGCTTCTTTTTTCAGGTATCAAATTTGGCACCCTTCTGGCATGGTTTGGGAGGGGTTGGCATACTTTTTGTGGACCAAATCCAAAACCTTTGGGGATGGACCGCACCAATCCCAATCCCGTGACTGCGCCTGCGCCTGCACTGGTCCTTACGTTGGTTCCAGAAGAAGACTTAGGTCTTCCCTTACACACATTAATGTGGAATACAGAGGCCCCACTCATTGCTTGTATACTCCACGCCTACAGGACAAAGTGTAATCCAGATGAAGGACCCTTTCTGGATCACTGGCCAACTTCACTATCAAGGTATACTGGCAGACCAGGATGACCTCCATGCTCTGGGCTACTGGGGAACCCATTTCAGTGGTGCACTAAAACATGCCACCAAAATGGGTTCCCTGGTGGCTCTAAGACTAGGAACTTTTGTTCCTAGTCCCCAGAGTGAATGAGCTTCAGGGCTGGTGTGGTAACAGGTCTGGTCTGGATCATGGCCTTTCAGTGCAGAAAGGCCATGAGAGACTTCTGAAAAGAAATAGGGGTGAGTGGGTATAAAATCATAAAATATTGGAATATATTCCAAATGAAATGATATGTGGATTAATGTTTGGATTACCAATATTAAATAAATATTGTGAGTATCTGTGTGACACCCTCATTACAATCCTCAAATTGCCTGTTGCGTGTACTACTGTGCACATGATATTCTCCATATCAAGTTGTTAAAGAGCTGCTGTTTGACCCATTTGGTATTCAGCTGTGTGTGAACTGCAGATGTTTCACAAAACAGGAGATTCACACCATTGGGTGCAATTCTGTCCTAGAATTTGCACAAACATTGTGCAAACTGCATCCAATATCACGTCAACAGTATCCAAAGTTCGTGCAAACTTTAACCAATGGAAACAGATTAAGGGTCAGCAAATATCTGGCTCTCTTGATACTACTGAACTACTACTCCTATAAATTTCAGCAAACCCAACCAATGGCAAGGGATGATGGTAGCTGTAGTTCAGCAACACCTGGAAAGCTTGGGGTTGGCTATACTTGATCAATGATGAGGGTCCATTTTTATTGGAGAGGCTCTTTCACTCCTTCAGAATCCCACATATTTTCTAGGAACACAGACGAAAATTTAACCTCTTTTAGTTTCAACTTCCACAGAGCGGGACAACATAAGAAGAAGAAGCTGAATGTCAAAGGCATGGTGAAGAGGCATTTTACCTTGGCACCTGACATTGAGATATTCTTCCCCATATGGTAAACATACTATTTGCATAATATTGCTCCTGACATGCTGTTTTCATCTGTGCAGACAGCTGTTGTTTTAGATAAGAAGCCTGTTTTTGCAAAAACCTTCTATCGAAATTAAAGGGTCAGTTTTCTCATTGCATGTAGTTCTTCCTGGAGAGTCTGTTGGGGGGTGAACTATCCATGGGCAATCCAAGCTTTTTGTTTTTGAAATAGGAGCTTGGTGTATATCCATCATTGCACTTGAATGTTTTTGCTCTGTGTTGCATGAAGCAACCGTCTTGCTTTCTTTCCCAAGGACGCCTTCCATCCTAGCAACTCCAGAAACCTCTAAGCATCTGCATCCGTTCTGGGCATTAACAAGCAAAGTAATTCAAGGATTGCCAAGTAAGCTCTCTGCTGTCCTGTGTACACTAATCCCTTGTAATTCTTGGAGTTTTTTTTAATATCTGAAAGTTTTGTGAATTTGTGGTTGTATCCAGATGGCCCCCAAAAGCTATCTGGACAGGTTCCTGTGATGCAGTAACCACATGTCACCTCTCCCACTGGACCTGCAACCAGCACCGGAGTTAGGAAAATGCCACTTGGACAATCCCCCAGCAAAGCACTCCTAGGACAGAGTAATTCCTTCCCTTCTATGCCCCTGCCACTTGCCATCTGGAGGGACAAAAACAATTGAGGTGACTTAGCTTTGTCATTTTCTTCCAGTGTGATTAAGTGAAGACAGAACATCATCAACTTCAGTGGCCATTTCCTGTCTGGTGCTTAACCATGCCGGGAAAAATCTTCACAACTGTGGAGGTTTCATCCCGCAGGCTTGGATAATGCACAGACTATGTATACAGTGTGACTCCTGGCCTGGTGGCAGAACCCCTAGTTCCCACTGCACAGGCAATCCTTTTATCTGCCTAGGACTGCAGAATTGTAAGGGCTTTGGTATCTGCAACTTATATATCATCAGTTAACACTGGAAACTGGCACTTTCCTGTAGTTTTTTGGGTGAGGAGGGTTTTGAAGCTGTTGCTTCTAGGGATGGGCAATAATATTCAAATAATTTGTTATTTGATTAAATTTGGCCAAATTCAGACATTTGAATTTGGATTGAACGTCCAGACATTCACTTTTTAATATTTGAAGAAATATGAATATTTTGAATCATTTGTACTAATACTTCAGACATTTGTATGTGTACGGATATGTACATATTACACATGTATCTGTAGCACTTTGTTTGTATCCGTATTAATCTGCATAGGGATGGGCACGAATATTCGTAGGCATTAGAAATCTAATCGAATGTGCCAAATTTCAACGTTCAAACTCGAATAGAATGTCCCAAAATTCAAATGTACTTGAATGGAACTTCAGATCTATTCATTCAAATTATCCAAACATTCATATGAGTTCAGGTTTGTACACGATGCGAACTTGAAAATCCGCATCTTTCCCACATCCATACGCATTTGTACAGATCTGTACAGGACAAAAACTGTTTGCATACGCGATAACTATGGGATGCATACAGATGTGTATGGATGCGAGGAAGATGCTTACACGAACATACCAATGTTGTCGACATTCGTATGTGCAGATTCAAATAAAAAATTCAAACAAATAGATTCAAATTTGGCAAATATGAATCAAATCTTGTTAAATTCAAATTTAAACTATTCAAATTGAATTGGATTTTCAGGTATTTGATTCAATTAGAATAGAATGTAAAAAAAAATTCATGCACATCTCTACATCTGTACAGATACATACAGGATGAAAATGGGATCCATATGGGTTTAAAACGGGATGTGTATAGATACATACAAATGTTGTCAACATCTGTATCATCGAATATTCGTATGAATAGATACTAATGTATTTGAATCTGTTTGAATTTTAATACACTCCTTTTTTCTCTATTCATACGAATTTTGACGTTTGAATATTCAATTCGAATGCAGAAAGGGCCAAGGTCTCCACTGGGATAAAAGTTAAGATGTGACCACAGCCCTAGTGTACTGTCCCCCCTGAATGCTGGGTCCAGGATGTACCAGCTCCAGATATTCACATACCTAGTGAACAAGGACTGAAAATCTACCTTATGAGACACTGCAAATTTTAATTTTCAATACATAACATTAGAACTGGTTATTCAATGCCCCAGTCTCCATGAAAGACTACATTCGAATAGAATATTCCATGCTGTTTGAAGCCGTGTTAACACAATTTTCTAAGTTCCTATCCAAATAAAAATGTTGGCACATTTTAAAAAAACAAACTTATTGCAGGGTGGCATAAGGAAAATAAGTAATATTTTCCTAAAACTACTAAACATCATTTTTAAAATACAGATGTTTTAAATGCATTGTGAGCTTTCTACAACACTCGAGAATATCCTTTAGTCTCAGATCAGAGCGAATGTCAGTTGTTAATAACAAGACGACACCAGCACAGATTGGCAGACTGCTCCAATCAAAATTAATGGTAGCTTTGCTGTTGGCCTCCTTGGACGAAAGATCAGACTTCACATTTATGGGTTGTCTCCATAGAAACAGGAGTGTATCCCAAGAAGGAGGGGCAGGAAAAAGAGGAGGGACTGTACCGTGGGGAAAATCAGGGTGACCATATACTACCGGCAGAAGTATAAAGCTAGAGGCTAGCAAATGGCAAATGAGGCAACCAATGCATGGGGAAAGGAAAGGGGAAGTAAGACTTTCTGTTACATGCAACTAATTAATTAATATCCAAATTACTAGCATTTTTTTTCAGTCAAATGCAGCTAAAGGCTTAAGACCAAGATAGACTCTTCGTAAGTAAGAGAAAAAATAGTTATGTGGGCAAGGCAGTGAATGAGAAATAGTGCAGTTACTAGGGCACAGGGCAGGTAGAACTCATAGTAGCTGAGACACTGGCCACTTTCCCACTTGACTATTTTAATCTGGATTCAGAACCGAGTGTGCATTCTGCTTAACGATAACATGGGCTTAAATCGAATACTGCAGTTCCCATTCAAACTGCCCAAATCCCCAGCACAGAAAAAACTGATCTTTTTATCTCCGCCCCTTGTCCAAATCTTGTAAGCCTGCCCCACTCAGAATCAGCTGAACGAAAGAATAGACAAGGCAAAATGATATCTCCCTTTCAAATCAGTGAGGAGAACAGAGGATCATGGTTCCTGCACAGGTTCAAAGAGAGAAGAGGGTATTCCCCTCCTTCTTTGCTTTGAATGAGCTGCTCAGGACCAAGCAGGGCTAAAAGAAGATTTCCTCTGCCAATTGCTGTAACAATGTAATGTATCTTTCATAATTACAGTGGCATTCACAGAAAGGGGAAATTATGTTCGAAGAACCAACACTTTTTTGACATCCAGGACTCTAGTATGGCAGAGATGGAAAGAACAGGCGGAAGACCTTCTCAGATGTGAAATCCCACCCATCTAATGCCGCGCCGACAGCGATGGCAGGCATTGGCCAGAAGGATATGGTGCAGACAGCCCAAAAGGCAGATCTCCTCCCTGAATAGTCCAGTAGCATTCCCATTGGGGAAAAAATAAGTGGGCTGGCTGCCAAAATGGGACCAAGAGCAGTTTTTCCAAGAAATATTTTTTTCTGTGCATTTTAACAATATAGTCCTCATAAAATCTGGGAATAAAAATTTAAATGGGATTGCATGATCTCAAAAATGGTCTGGATTCACATTTAATCTTGTATGGAACGCACCCACCGCAAGGTGAAGTTCAGAAGAAATCTACTTGGAAATTAGTTGATTCTGTACCCATTAGCCAATCCTAAACATGCATGCCAGAAAAAGAGAAAATAAGCTCTGAACTAAATGGTGGACTGGGGTGCTGTCTCCTTCACCCTTACTACAGATGTTGGAGTAGTTCTGTTCTGTTACATGATCTGAAAGCCAAAGACATCTTGTGTTTTAGGATCCCTAATCTTTCTAGCTGGCCTGAGTGGGACAGTCAAATATTTAGCAAAATCTAAATCAAGGGTATGTCCTGTCCTGTGTGTTGAGCTAGCATTATTTGAGACTCCCATAGAGGCTGTCATGGAAGCAATGAAATACCAAGTTGGTGGAAATGCAGAGGTTTCCATATATATGTCAAAGTTCCCCAAGACCAACATCCTGGAATTCTCCAACACGACACTAGAAGCTACCTCCACCAGTTTGGTCGCAGAAGATGCTGGGAAGTAGGGTGGGCAGAACACTAACAGCATCCCCAGTCTGACCTGTTCACCAAAGGCAAGGTAGGGGCCCTCATAGCCTGCCCCACTGACCATGCTGTGAAGGTGCAATACTCCTCAGTCAGTTTGGCTTCAATGAGACAGGGTAGCCTCAATGTGCTAAAATCTCATGTCAATATGCCCTATCAGCTACCTCAGGACAACAGCCAGAGATTCCAGACAACACACCGTGGGGGAACATGTAAACACCTCATCCTGGGGGCAACTCCTGGTCTCCCTGGGAAGTGACCCTAACCAACATGCTAACTCAGGGAATTATAAATACAGCTGTAGATTCACAGCATAATACTACTCCTTCAGTAGCAGCACCTTCCAAATTTGTAAGGGTCAATGCATCTTCACTGCTGCTGAAATTATATATATAACTGAATTATTTGCACCTGTTTCTTAGCAGGATCATGTTAGTTGGTGGCACTGTGCAGCAACCAAAGGGTTCAGGATTCTGCAAATCCTTGGCTGCTAAGTATCTATTCTATCCTTGCTATGCTGACTATGTAGGCACCAATAGTCACATTATCTAAACAATCCCTGCTCCACAGATCTGGATGTTGGCATTGGACTGTCAGTTGATTATAATGTACACTGACATTAATTAATGCTGGAGGTTGGGTTTCTACCTCTAGCTGAATAGGGTTACCACTTACCTACAGTCCCAACTGCGTGTAGGCTACAGACTTTTGACAATGCAACATGTGGCGTATTGTAAACATTCAGAATCTGGAGATGGAGTTCCATGATAGAGAAAGGAACGCTAAAGCAAAGTATGAAAACGAAGTGATAAATAAGGAGATGTGCGCACTTATAGTAGCACAGTTAATATACTTTTTCAAAATATATTAAAATGATCAGCAAACAAAGGATCTGTTTCACCAAGTACTGGTTTTAAGCTGTTGACTTCGCAGAAAGTGATGAGTTTCTGGGAACAGGATATGGGATTTGGAACAAGTCCAAAATCTGGAACAAGTAATCATGAAATATAAAATTTAGGAGCAGTCTGAGGAACCACTCCTTTGTCTTGATTTTAGATACCCTGTTTCACTCATTACTGTTTTTACTGCATGTTTTTATATACTTTGTTCTGGGATTTTGCTTTCCTCTGAGGTACTCCTGGTAGGGACATAAAACAGAATAAAATGTAGAGCCATTAATACAGGAACAACACCATATCAAATCTAGGCTTACTCCAGTTTGTTTAAAGTATTAATTAAGGCACAGGTGCTGAACCAGCTTTATGATCAAAAATCCCTTCCCCTCTCTCCCCTTTCTTTCCTGATCTCCTTCAAAAGTAACACAATGATCAAAAGTCTCTGCTGGTTAATTACCTCTCTGTTTGATCAGCCATAGACACCATCAGCAGAAATCCAGGCTGACACATCTCTGCTAAAACAGCAGGTTGATCCCGCGGGGAAGTTGACATTCCTGAAAGCTCATTAGTGGTTTAACAGCAAAAAATATGATAATCCCAAGTTCAGGAGTTTTCATAGTTAATTCAAGGAAGGAAGGAAGGAAGGAAGGAAGGAAGGAAGGAAGGAAGGAA
>MTQE01002208.1:16207246-16225245 GCA_014337955.1 Aspidoscelis marmoratus | reverse complement strand
CCCCCCCCCCATATATATGGACCTGGCTACAGGCCTGGAGGGGCAGACTGGCATGTGGACAATCCCATCTCAAAGCCTTCTTTAAGCGACCTCAGAGGTACTTTTTTTTTTTTTTTTGGCAGTGTTTGATCACAGACCACCTCTTTGGATGTTGGTTCATCACTTTATTCAGTGATATACCCTCCACATGCTAGTAGTTTTAAAGTTTTAAATTGAAACAGACAAGTAAATAGATGGAGAGAGATAGGGAGACTTTAGCTGCCTCAAGACAGTGGCTGAAAATCCTGCTATTTAGGTGATACTCAGAAATAAACCTATTCTAGAATAATCATTTGGTGCCCAGGCAGCTAGGCAACAGTGAGGAGCAAGTAACAGATTTACTTGCCTACATGCCATGCTCCATCAGTATGCTGTGTACATCTGGCTATTTCAAATTCTGAAATACCCAGAAGTGTGCAACTCTAATCCCTGTGTATGCGCAGCCACCATTTTGGGGCCCTGAACATGCACAGTGGCCATCTTCAAGGTAGCAGCTCCAAGGAACAGCATCCAGGCATCCAGCATCCAGATGAAGGGTCCCTTTCCTCACTATAGCAATACCATGGGATATCATCCCAATATCCCGGGGCTATGTTGGGATTGCCAGGAACACATCTGGCAGTTCCAACACAGTTATGGGATACTACCAGGTTTTACACGCTGTCTGGAGGCAGCCTTTGTGAAAGCTGGTTGTCTCCTTCACGAGAGCCTTAGAAAAGATCTCTCAAAATGTTTGCATTTCAATCCACTTTTTATTTAAACTGCTTGCTACTGATTCGTTGACATAAGTTTTATGCTGATGTTTTCATACTATACATACATAACGTAAAACCCTCATAAGATGATAGTAGATATTTGTTGCCTTTAGAAACAGGGGCTAGAGAAAGTGTTGGTTCTGAAACCATCTAGTGGACTTGGAGGAGGCTTAATTAATTCTTCATATATCCAAACCCTCACCCCCCCCAAAAAAGTGATGCATTTATTTATTTAGCTTTTGAAAGGTTAACTAAAATAAAGACCTTTTAAATATACATATATTCTTTGTAGTAAAAAAAAATCTTGAAATACTTACTTACAGTCCTAAAAATGTTATCCCTTCACCTACCTTTTCAAATTCATTGTGATAATATTTTCTTTCCACAAGCAACTGCTAGCATGTTCAACTACTTGTTAAATCAAAAGAGGTTCAGCTGTTACTCGAGGGCAAACCTAGAACCAGTTTAAATTTTTCTTCTGATTAGTGCAAAAAATGTTGTATAGGCCTCCAAACTGCAGAGGGGTGGTTAATTACTATGACATCTGCCGAAAGAGAGTTGTTCGGTAAGTATCTATTACAAATTCCCAACTCAAGATTAGAAAACTCTTCTAAACCTGTGGGGCAGTCCTATGCCCAAGGGGATGTTTGGGGCTCCTGGCAAGGAAAGCAAGATGGATCTCTTCCACAGGGTAGACTGAGCTCAAAATGTACAAGAGTTCAGCAATAGGCCGCATGTTCAGTAGGCAGATAAAGGCATCCCAGGGCTCCTGGGCAAGTGGCAAAAGTCTGAGCTAAGTCTAAAGTATCCACACCTCTGCGTCGACACTTTTTTCTCTTTAGGTGGGTCACTTTTGTGGTACTTACCATGTATGAAGCCCTATAATTTCAGAGCAGTTTATAAAAATTCAAAACTAACTGAAAAGCAATGTATAAAAACTGTGATTGAAAGGAGGTAGCAATGTGGGGGCCACAGCAGTCTTCTTGTGTGGTTTGATGGTGGGGGTGTGTGTATGTGATAATTTCAGGACTGAGCACAGATTAGGAAGGTGATGAAAGGCTGAGCCCAGGAGGTGGTTGGTGGTGACTTCTCTTGCTCCAGCTGGAGCAGCTACTGTATGGAACTGGGCAAGAAGCAGATGTAGAAATAGATTGGGGGGAGAGAATTCAGCAGCCACATGACTGCTTCTCTTGGTTGAGCCAGTGGAAGACTGGGGAAGGGGGCAGAAGTAACAATGGGAGCTCAGGGTAGGCTGAGGCTTATGGAGGTAGCAGCCTTTGGGCCTTTTTGCACTGCCTTGCTATGATCCAAACCAGTGGCGTCTGGACCAACAAGGCCAGTTGGTTCAGACCACAGCAAGGTATAGCCTGGAACAGAGCCACCTGCATGATGGTGCTGGTCTAGACCAGTCCCCAAATCAGTTCCAAAGGGCCTTAGAGCCCCTGGGGAATCCATTTTGATGGAACACTTTGGTATGCCACCAAAATGGTTCCCTAGTAGTCCAGAACGCAGACCTTCTGGATTACCTCCATGTTCCAGATTAGGCCAAGCTGGTACAAGCCCTTGATGTTGGGGAATACTAGTAATCCAGATCAGGGCCAACCTGATCTGGATTACACTGTGTTCTGTGCAGACAGAGTGTACCAGTGATGGGCAGGACCTCCATATTCTACACTAATATAAAAGGAACAGCAGCAAGTGCAGGGAGGTCCTTAGGCTGTATCCACACACAGGCTGCATTTCCATTTTTAAGAAAATTGAATCCATTTAAGTTTTAAGTTTTTAAGAGAATTGAATCCATTTTCAGAGCTGAGCATTCCCAAATGACTAGAGGAATCTGCAGTTTCTGAAGATTAAAGGTCCCCAAACGCGGACTATCTATATTTGCATAAAAAGAAATCTCGCAATGGGATTTAGAAATAATCCTCGCTTTTTATGAATGGGAGCGCATGCTTTTTTGGGGGGGTGGCTGGAAGAGGCATTCTCTTCTGTTCCCCCTGACCCCCAACCATCACCCATTAATTCCCTCCTTTTTCTCCCAGCTGTAGCGGCTAGAGTGGAGCTGGCAGCTGCTGTTGCACTGTTACAAGAGATGCATTACATTTTAACAGCAGGCAGATTCTGACAATTGCAGGAAGAGGGACTCTTTTTCATCTCTCCCCTCACATCAGCTTGCTGCTTTATGCATGGAGAGTCTGATTTTAAAGAGACAGCAATCAGAAAGAATTTGCCCTTTCCCACTGTGCCAGTTCTGTGCAAAGCTGGTGCCTACTTGGTCCCTCCTTCCTAGTAACGTTGTATACAAGACTATACTACATCCCTTGCCTTCCTCGTTTCCTTCCCCATGGCTATCTGTATTCATTGATATTAATCAGGGGCAGGCTTACAGGGTTTTGATCCTCGCCTCATAAAGTCAGAGTGTGATGAAAAGAGAAGGGGGAGTGGGTTCCCCCCCTAAATCTTCATAATAAGCTATAAATGGGGACATGAAGGAATGGAGCTCAATGCAGATTGAATTTATCCGGATTCAAAACTGTCCTAAATTGTGCAGTGGGGATGCAGCCACAGTTAAAAATAAAGTCTTTTTGAGGCAGCTTAGAGATGGATCTATGATGGTCCACAAGTGGAATCATTCACGGACAATCTGGCCCTCCCGCCTACTTCAAGAACATTGTAGGTTAGAAAGGGTGGATTAGAGGTGGGATGAGAACACTTGGGCCACATGGCATACTTTTGAGCTGCTTGTTTTTTAAATGTATGAATGCAGTCTGAGTCTTCTGCTGCTTCTTTCCTCTAGCAACATGATTATGTCAGCTTAACCATCTACTTTTCATAAGTCCAAACGTTTACCCTCAATGAGATTCAGGTCTTTACAACTACATACCCTTGGAAATGTAATTCCCTATCTAATTTTCTTTTTAAGCTCCCCCTTCCCCTGGAGATGTCTAGTGGCCCATAGACTAAAGGTCCAGCAGCATCACTAAAAGATGACAGAGAAAGTGTAGTAGCTACAGAGACACCTCCACACAGCATACAGGAGTTTTATTTGGTGAATTGGGGAGGGGTACATCAGTATTATTGTATTATAGATAACCATACAATATTGGAACTATTTGGGATTTTCAAATGAAGAAGTGGTATATAAATATTATCCACAATAAATAAATATGGTTACTAGAGTGGATCTGTAGGCTCTGCCTCTAGGCTGGAGAGGTGGGCAGGAAGCCTCTGAAGGCCATTTGCAGGATGTTGAGAGCAGGTGAAGGTTTTGCCTTTGTCTTCTGCTTGAGGTGCACAGAGTGAGACAGGATGCTGGATTAGAGGGGCTGTGGCCTGATCCAGCAGGGCTCCTCTTATGTTCTTAGATTTTAAGTAAAAGATATTTAAACACTCATCCGATTAATTTGCTATATACTTTAGATACATGTATAGCGGTTACACTATGTAACTACTCTAGTTTTTATCTCCCATTAACCTGCTTCCTCCAGAACAAGCATTTTCAGGTACAGATAAGCCATATTTTGGATGGACAGGCAGCAGAGGTTTGAGATCCTTATTGCAAGAGGGGCCTTTGCTTGCACCAAATCAGGTGCAGAAATACCTCTGCAATTGAGCTAGTGCCCTTCTGTGCTGATCTACTCTTTGTCTACTCTTTGATTAGATAAAGGCACAATGGATTTTCATTCTAGGGTCCCCTCACCTTGTTCAATTCCTGTTGGGACCAGCTTACATTATGGATTTACCTCTGAAGATAGTACACATAGAACATTGATTCCAAAGTCACCCAAGTTACCCTGAATGGGGATGAAAACAGTTGAAATGAGTGTTTACAAAATAGAGTTAAGTTTTAAAAGCATTTAAAGACGGGGTGGGATTTATTTTCTGAACCAGTAACACCCACTTCTTCCTCCTTGTTACTTTAAACATCCTGAACCAATTCTGTTCCTGTCAGGGTAATATATAAACTCACCCCACTGCCTGCTGGAACAAATAAAGATTTTTTTAAAAAAGAGAGAGAGAAAAGGTAAGAAAGGAGAATTTTGACTGCAGCTCCCCCTGAAGAATCTTCTCTGAGAGCACGGAGAAGAAGGGTGGGGTTCATCAACATTGCCTCCCACATCTGGTTGTGCTTAAAATTCATGTGGCTCATGGGGGAGGGTTGCCTTTAAGAAAAAGCTTGGAGGAAAAAAGAATCCAGCACATTGGTGATGCAGAATGCTGGAGCCAGAAATTCTGTAGGTAAACTCTGAAAAGTGCTCAAGAAAGGAAAAATGTGCTTTATGTAGGTCTGGCCACAAGTCAACATGAGAATCCCACCCATATTCATGTTAAGTACTGAGAAGCAAAATGGCCAATACTGCATGCCTGGCAATGGCAATAAATGCTTCATTTCTCATCTTGAGACATAAACTGCCCTTTCCCTTTCCTCTGAAAACTGGACAGATACGATCATCTGCTGGTATTCTTACATAATGAGCTAACAGAAGCAGGGACGGATGGAAATGCTGGCAATTAGTTATTCAAAACTACCATGTTAGTGCTGCCCTCTTCACAACAAAAATGGTCAAAACAGGTCCTCACAGAGGCAACATTAAATGCTTTGAATGGGTTTTGTTCACCTCCCAGAGGATGATAAGGCTCCCAGAGGACTGTTCACAGCACTATTCTGAATAGTTTGGCACAACTCTGCTGGCAATTCTGAGTGTGCTTCCCTATGGCTGCATCCCCATGCAAGCCATTTGGGTCTGATTGGGCACGCACTGGACTGTGTGTGGGACCGAGATCAAATGTTGCCTGTCCCCATTCCATTCCTGGTAATGCAGGCTGGGTGCACGCTGGGTGTGGATTCAGCTGTCCCCATGCATACCACGCCAAAACCTGGGATGGGGGAGCAGCACCATCTCCTCTCCGTCCCACTCTCCTCATTGGAAGATGGATTAACATCACCCCACCCCTGCACCACATCCCCGCCTTAGCAGCACAGAGGAGCCAGGAACAAATGGAAAAAATTAATAATTTTTAAAACCCACAGCCGCTATGAGGTTTGGTGGCAGTTGAGCGGTTGAGCAGTTTTGCGCACCTCCACTCCACCCGGAAACCTTGAGAACACCCAGCAATCTTAAAACAGAGAAAACCCAAGCCAATATCATGCCAGCCTTGGTGACTGGAATACTTGTAAAAAAGAGTCTCATGGGGCAGCAAAGGCCAGTCGACCCCTCAGCGTTTTGGATTAAACACCAAAAGTACACATTTACTCCCCCAAAATCTCAGCAGTTGCAATCTCCAATACACAGGGCAGGAACGGCAAACACAGGATATGAAACCCCACCTCCCACTGATGTGAGCGCCAATCTCCTCCCCGAATAGCCCGGAACCATCCCCATGTGCAGGCTTGGATTGCAAAGCAATGCGTGCCAAACCCCCAAACCATGCCCAGACGTGTTTTTTTCCACTACCAAATTTGGACCTGGTTTGGGTGATTTGGTCTGTGGAAATTGAATCAAATCAAAAGTGCATGGGGACACTCCTTGCCACACCCTATTTCGATTTGGACCAAAACATGCATGGGGACATGCCCTGTATCATTTTACTTAAGATCCATTACTGTCAATCAATTAAAGAAAGGTCAGTAAATGAATGGTGATTTTCTTATTTTTTATTTCTCTAAAAATATTTCCCCCCCATTTCTGGGTGGTCAAGAATAACTGTTCTAGAGTGTTAGCCTGAAGGCACAGACAGTCTTATTACTTACACTTCTACCTTCAGCAGAATCCACATGATGACAGTTTATGCCTGTAGAAGTGCTGCTGTCTCCTTACACAACGTGCTGCTGCCACCAGCTGTGCAAACATCACAGCTGGGGAACTTTTGTTCCCCAGCTTCAGTGCTTTTGGCCAAGACGCTTTTAGGAGACCCAAAGATTGCCCTGGAAGTTGACCATTTTGCATGCTTCCCAAAACATGGCCATATCATTCAGCTTGAAGAAAGCATTGCAGGTAAATCCACCACACATTCTGGTAGTGCCACGAAAGGGCAGAAGAATTTTTTTCTCTTGCTTTACTGTGCAGGCCCTCTTAAGAGTGTTTATGGTGGCTGTATGGTCAATGAGTGCTGGGTGATTGACACAGATCCTACCTTACTTCCTTGCACAGTAGAAGCAGCTGATGCAACAATGACAAGGGAATAATGGAACATTTTGTATGGTGTCCATCCGGTCCTCAACCTGGGGTATGCCTGCTATATACCAGCATGCAAATGACAGGCCCCTATTCCAGAATATTACATGGAATAAGGGCCAGTGCAGAAAGGGCCTTAATTTCTCAAATGAAGTCTGGCAAACTCCACGTTATCCAAAGATAATGAGAAAACCCTTTGCAATACCCCCAGGCATCAACAAGCTAAAATTATTCCCCAAGATGCTTCAAGTACCCTTTCCACGTGTTTCAGGTGACACTGAGTTGCTCAAGACTGGTTCTAGATCTAAATTGCCTGGATTTCATTTTAAGATGTGCGATCCCTGAAGCTTTCCCCACATTACAGTAAAAGATAAAGCTGTGCATTTCTACTTGTTGAGCATACATTTTCTGTAATCTCTGAAGAACATTAGTGTGTCTGAAACAATACAGTATACAGCTTGACACCTCCACTCATTGCATCTTTGGCAGAGGAGAAAATTTAATGTTTTCAGAATTTCCAACAACAGCAGGAACAACAACCCCCCAAAAAGGCACAAAAACTGATTAATGGTGGGAATGTGGCATTCCAGTATAACCTCTCTTGTATATAGAGACCTTTGTTGAATGGTTTAATGTTTTTATTTGCATGGCTTACTATACAGTGTGGTATATAGCTTTTTTTTATTTTAAGTCTTTTGCTGACATCTGGGTAAAAAGAACAAAAGCCTTTTAAAGGTGTGAACGGATAAGAAGGAATCCATCTGCAACGTATTTGTGAGAGGGATCAAGTATGAAGACTCAAATGGATCCTGAACTGTCCGTCTTGAGGAACATCAGACATGAAATCTGCTTGCTTGTATCTTCCCAGCTTGGAAAAAAAGAAAAATTACAGGCAAACAGAGAAAGGAGTCCTACTGATGCCTATAGTCTACAGATCAAAGTGCAATTCCCAGTTAAATGATTCACTGTGCATGTTTTTATGATAACGTCAGGCATGGGAAAATGCTTGCACAATCAATATCTTACAAAAACAGGCACTGAAAAGCATTTTAAAGTGTGTCAAATATTACAAGCTTACAAAATTCATGCTCTTCACGACAATTGTATTGTGCTTTGGTTTCAAAAAATTGCCATGCAGTGGGAAGGTGTAAACATCTGGATAGGCAATCCATCCCTAGGTGGAATGGATTGTTCCTGGCATGGAACAAAACTGTCTGCATTGGGGTGGCCTGTTCTGTGCCAGTTCCCATGCCACCTCTGAAACTCATGCCCGCTTTGGAGCAATTGTGGTGCCTCTGAAAGCTCTGAAGGCCAGGAAAGGAAGTTCCTGGTTTTCAGAGCTCCCAGGGACCCATTTCAATGATGCACCTTGTTGCATTCCTGAAACAAGTCCCTGAGTTATACCAAACCATAGACATCTGCCATTTACATGCCTAGTCTAGTATACCACCATGGTCTAGTATACCACCCTCTAGTATGCCCGTAGACCTCAAAAAGAGATATACTGATAGACTGGGCTTGGATACCATTTTGGGCAACCTTGTCTGGTCTACACGGCTATCTTGTATGAACAGAGTGTACTAGGAGAAGGTGGTGCACCAGCATGGAAAAGGGAGGTCCATGGACCTCTTCTGGTCCGCACTACAGGCGAGTGTAGAAACAGAAAAGGATGTATCCCCACTAATCAAAAAGATGATTATACTGGCCATTGGTGTAGTATTGGTATTAAAATTATTGGGGGAAGCAAATGACAGCTTTCTTAACTACAGCTCTTAGTAGCTTATAGCAAAGTTTTGAAGTGACTAAAACTGGAGGAAGTCAGGAACTAGGCCTTCCAGAACTTGTTTTAGACACATCTCTCTTTCCCTGACATAGGCAGGAAGGAAGCAGTTAGGCCAGAGTATTGTAGAGATGTGCATTTATTGATAGCCATACAAACAATGATTGGCTAGTATAGGTTGATGACATCAGCAGTTCACACAGCTCAGCAGCCAACGATGGCAAAGCTGCTAGCAGCACTGCAAAGCTCTGCAGGAAAGTAAAGGTATGGGTTGGACTAATTCTGTCACTGCCAGGCTATTTTAATCTGAATATAGGGCCGAGTGCACATTTTGGGGCATTCCCATTTGCTTGATGGTAAACCAAACTGAATCCAAATAGTGCCGTTTCTCACTCCCCAGCATGGAGAAACAGGACCTTTTAATCTCTAGCCCCCACCCACCCCCAGACAAGATGTTGGCAGTAAGAAGCTCAAGGAGCTGTTTCTTGACCCACTTCCCCCCTCCCCCTCCACTCCCTCCCCATCATGTCTCAGCAGCATTGGAGCATTCCCATTTGGGGGGGGGAGTGGGCTCAACTACGAAAGGGTAAAAAAGTCCTCCTTTTCTCTGGAGTTTTTTCCTCTGGATTTTTGTGGAATAGCCCTCATAAAATCCAGGACGAAGAACTTGAACGGGAACGCTGAATTTGGATTAACTGCAGAAGTAATGGAAACGCCGGATATCGAAGTCAAATTCAGTCTGGATTTAAATGCCTATGGGAACACAGTGACTGTCTCCCATCCAACTCATCACCACCTTACTGGCTGCCATATAGTGATAGTAGAATCAGCATGAAAGGTTAGCTCTGAGGATGCTCATATTATGAACCTCTAAATGTCCCTGAACTAAGGTTCCCATTAACCCTTGACAGCCTGGCAAGTGGTAAAGAACAATGGGAGCTGTTGCTCAGAGATATATGGAAGCTCATAGCTTGAGCAGTCCTGGATTAAACAGTTACCATCTTGGCATGCTCAAAGGGAGAGGCTGCCTTCTTTCTCAGCATTTGTGTGGATCAAAGCTTAAAAAAAAAATCTGGGTGATGTGATGCCCTGGCTTTGCTTTTAAAAGTATTAAAGCTCAGCAGTTTGGAGAGATAATTCCACATGAACAAGAAGTATAGTACTACAAACACATTCACTTTACTATCCTATCTTTTAGTGTCTGATCAACAAGAGAAGCAGGAGGAGGGTGTAAGATAAGCTTTTTCAGAAATATATTCTCTCCTGTACAAACCATTTAGGATTTTGGAACAAGATAACTGCATAGTCAAGAGGGTTTCAATTAAAGATGTGTATCCTAATTTTCTAGCAAGCGCCTTGCTTGGTTTGTGCATTTAACCTGGAGTGGTCTCTAAGTACTAACAGGCAACTTTCCTATATCAGGCCAGAGCCCAAAGGCGACACAATGGAGTCTTGTTTCTGGTAACTCGAGAAGCCTTATTCCTGGCTCTTTAATTTTAGACTCCAACACGCTTGCATTCCTGAGCATTACAATGGCAGATATTTATACCCTGGAATGCAGGGCCCAGTGCTAATTTAACAGGCCTGGGGTAACCAAAAGCTGCTCTCTTCACTGGGTTGACAGAGAGATAAACTGGAACAGGCGAGGTTTATGGGGCTTACAAATCTTGGCATTTGTCCCCTTCTCTCCCTCCTATTTCTCATAAAAAGCCAAGCTGACAATCCCTGTAAATTCACCGGCCACCAGAATGGATAAGCCAGCTGCTGCTAATGAGAAATGTGAAATGGCAGTGATGATCAGTGGAGAGAAAATTGGGAGAGTTGTCGCATGACTGTAAAGCCCAAGGCAAGAAAAAAGGAAGATCTTCCAACCTTATGGAAGTGACAAGTTGTGTGCTTACTTTGATAGTGCCTTAGAAGCAGGATGAGATTGCTGCTAATTGACTACAGAAGCCCAGATGCCACGATTATCAGGGCACCATTTATTATCACAGCGTGTCATGGCAGGCTTGCCTAGGAACAGCATTTATGCACCCCTTTCTTTCCAACATCCTTTTTAAATTGAGGTATTTTGTAGATGTGGGGATATTCACAGATTATTCATCAGGTTTGCATTTGTACAGATATAAAATTCGCACTCAAATTGAATACTGGCTATATTCAAAGACCGGCATCCAAATGTGAAGCAAATGCTTTTGTCCATTCATCCAATGCTTTGTTATATATGCGAAGTGGTAAAGCAGGTACCCAGTCATATCTGCAGCAGATTCAAAGCAGATTCGGAACAGATTCAGAGGGGATTCTGCAGTGTGACTGGTAGCAGAGATTTGAAGTAGATTTCAATAGCATTCAAAGTGCATTTGCCGCAGCACTGAATCCTACCATATTCAAAGTGACTCTGTTCACATAAATGCAGATTTCCTTCACATTCGCTTTGATGTGAAGCAAAGCAAACGCAAAAAAAAAAAAACTGTTTACACGCCTATACATATGGTTATAAAAAGTGTAATACTGTTTTTCCGATAACAATAGAAGGGGGGAAATAATCATTATGCCAGAGGGTAGCATCTTTGTAATTATTATCTTCATCAACAAGAGTTGAGGACATACATGTTCCAGGAATGGAAACCCTAAGATACAGTTTTAAGTAGGCACTCAAGCCTTGCCATTAGAGTGGTCCTTGGCATGAAAATTGTGCCAGAGGCTGCTTCAAGGGAACACAGCTTTAAAGTGGCCTTACAAGTGTTCCTAAAGGGTACACAGAGTCCAGTACCAATTTGCCAAGCTGATAAAGAGGGCAGGGCCATGGAAATGGCCCATTTCTGTGTGCCTGGCAAAAATAATCTAGCCTGCATTGTTCCTACATTTCAAAGTTGGGCTAAGACTAACAGCTGTCAGGTAGGTACTTGCAGCATAATACCTACCTCCTCATCCTTCCTGGCCCCAATCACTTGATTTGGGTCAGGAAGCAAGCTCCATGAGGAATGTGGAAATTCTCTAGAGTCTCTCCATTTAAATGCCAATGGGGCGGTGAAAGCTCATTGGTGATTTTGGGCTGGTCAGCGTTTCTTAGTTTAACCTCCAGCACAGAGTTGATATGAGGATAGGATGGAAAGAAAGATAATCACATGGACTTCCTTGATAGCTTTAGAATAAAGGCAAGGTATAAACACCTTAAATAAATGAGAAGCCTTGTAAAAAAGACATGTTAGAGTTAAAGATATTGAGAATGCTTCTAAACCAGCTCAGCAGCTGTACAAATGTTCTGGTTTGTCATCATGTTACATGCAGATTGTTTCCAGTCAGGTTAATAGTCTGAGACACAGATAAGAACAACACAGCTTGGTGGTACTAGTTATTGAGACAACCATTTCTCATGTCTATGTAAATGCATTGCAGTCTCAATTTGATAGAGACTCCAGTGTTGCAGAAAGGTAAACACTGGGTAACAGGAGCCAGAGCTAAGTAAAGGACCTTTTTAGTTGCAGGCTCCCTCTTTGGAATTTAATTAATTAATTAATTAATTAATTAATTTTTAAAATTAGACATAAAACAACATGGTAACAGTTGGTAACAGCATTTAAAATCAGACATAAAACTGCATTTAAAACAGTAGCAGTAAATATTAAAACAGTAACAAGTCATGTCCCCATGCACTATATAGTCTGGATCGAATCCAAATTCAGTAAGGACCATCCCCATGCAAAGCCCTCTTTCTGGACTTTATGTGGACCAAATCGCCCAAATCCATGCTAAATTTAGTCCTGTAGAAAACTTTTCTCAGCATAGTTTGGGAGCCGAGTCCATGCATGGGGATGGTCCTGGACTATTTGGGGAGGGGATTGACTCTGGCTTCATTAGGAGGTGGTTTCACGCCATTCCTGTCCTGTGTGTTGACGATCGCAACTGCTTGGGCATTTTTGGCAATAAATTGTGATCGAACAAAAACAAGTCTTTTTCCACGATGGTTATCCACCTCCCCTTCCCTGATTGCCAAGCTAGGCGAATGTGCAAGACAAAATAGCAGCTTCTGGAACGTGCATACAATTAACTGATCACTCCAGTTTTACAGTGAAAGATGGAATTGCTGTCCCATGAGTCCCTTTTTGTGACCATTATTCCACCCCCATTCCCTGATCACCAAGCCAGGCATCATAATGTAATTTAAATGGCTTAATTTAGTGCACGAGCGCTTATCTGCTGTACTGGGTGAAGCGGAAGTGTGCACCTCTGTGAAACTGCCACCAAACCTCATAGCAGCTTTGCAAAATGATCTGGCATTTTCATATTATTTTTATATTTTTATTATTTTATATTATTATTGCCTTTCAGCCTATGTGCCATGAAGGGTGGGATGTGGTGTTCCTTGTCATCGCTGCAGCAGGTTGGTGACATCAACCTGGCTTCCTATCAGGAGAGAGGAGGAAGAGAGGAATAGGTGCTGTTTGTCATGTAGTATAGCAAATTTCAACTGGAGTCAGATCGCTTGTCAATCTCAGAGAATAGCTGGACAGTCATTCAGTCAAATAAATCCAGAGATAAGATATTTCTTTCCTCATTGGAAGGTTCAGCAGCTTTATTTCAGAATCTCTCTTTAAACAGCAGAAACTAAAGACAAAAACTTGTTCAACACAGAGCTACTTTTATAGCCCACAAACTGCAAGTCATCATGAGGTTTCAGAATGATGTCATCTAATTACTGCAACAGCATGAGACTGAATCACAGGATTCTGAGTCATCTGATTCACAAGACTCTGTGTCATGAATTGCTGACTCATTGTGACTCTTCAGTTCCTAAAAACATTCGAAATTGTTTGACACTGTTTCCCCATGCAGGGGTTTAACAATGTTTGCATGGGGACGGCTGTATTCAAATAGAGCCAGCGTTGTCGGCAATTGCATGGAGACGGACACAATTTGAACTCGCCCTACATCCAGACTAAAAATAGTCCAATTGGGACTAAACAGAGTGCATGGGGATATGGCCACAGTGTCTGTAAAGTGGGATAAGACAATATAACCAGTTTGAGTTGAGATCCAAGCAGCTCCCCTGCTGTTGATATATTAAAAAAATTTTAAACATATATTTTCACACATGCCTTGGTGATGCTTGGTAGGCTAAGCCTGATTATTTACAATTGTTTTTCTGTCAGCTTTGTTTTTTTTAACTTTTACTTGGTAAACTGCATAGACTTTGCAAGATGTCTTCAGTAGATAAGGTAAACAAATAAATATTGCCAGGTTGTAGAAATGCCTGATGTTTTACTTTTGGATCTATATTACAAAACTCTAAAGTGGCAAAGTTCCTTACTTAGGTGATGAAAACAAGGAAGCAAATGCTGAATAGTCCAATTAAGCTGGCTTAGTCTGTTAAAATCCTTTAACTTAGGGGTATCTTAAATCAGAAATTTGTTTACGTGCTTTTTTGTACCTGGTTTCTGACCATAATAAAGGCTGCAATCCGACATTGGGGGTTGCAGTGCCTGTTCGGACAGAGTGCTTGCTCCATTCCAGAAGTAAGGAGCACCATGTCTTCCCACTGCATGCCTCATCTTGTCAAAAATGTTAATGCCAGCAAACAAAAGTTCTCTAGTTTCAAAGGGACACCAGAATCGTCCCCAGAAGTCAGCCATTCTCAGCATGAATCAAAACACAGCCGTGGTGCAAGTGGGCCACTTGCTCTGTCAATTGTCCACTTTGATGAGGACCCCTAAGACGCCTGGAGTCATTCTTCATGCTCTGTGGGAAGGGTGTCTCTGAGGCCATTTGCCTGGCCTTGGAGGTGCATTGGCAATATGAAGATATCATGCCCCTCAGGCCTTCTCCAGAGGCTTTTTTCTGCCTACATGGATGCAGCCAAAGAAATAACTATGCACTCTGTAGTTAAGATTTCATCCAGACATTGCTTAATTGTTCCACTATATTTGGATATCCATGCATTATTCCAGAATATTCAAATATAGTGAAATAAGTAAGTGATGTCTGGATGCAGCCTTACTGTCTCAATACTCATCCCTCAATGCTCACAATGATTTTGCTCCACCAAAATGTCATGAATTTCAAAACTCATGAAAATCATGGGAACGAAAAACATGGTTTTCTGACCTCTTTTATATTACCTTCCTCCAGAACACCACCATTTTCTGGGCCTAAACTCATGAATAGTGATGTCCGAGTTCTATTTTCTCTCACAAACCTCAAGGGAATGTCACAAACACAAACCTGCAAACATTGGAGATTCAGTTTATAAAACAATAGATAATAAGGGTCAAAGTGACAGAAGCTGCAAGAAGACAGTCCATTTTAGGGGTGAAGTAACTGGTTTGAAGTTGAACACAATGTTGCTACCTTAAAAGCATAGGTGCATTCTTCTGACCCTGAGCAATCCACATCTCAAGTTTCTACAAGTTTCCACTATGATGAGCCAAAGTCAATTATGGTGGACATCCCTTGATTAGTTAGCCCCTGGGGTGACATTAAAATTAATATCTGAACCTTATTTAATAGTCTGCATCCCCAAATATTCTTTAGGATATAAAATAGCAAGCCTTCAAACTTATCCTCAGTTTATTTCTCTATCACCAGGTTTGCAGCTATTGCAAAGATATTCCTAGGACATTTCTACACTTACCGCAAGTATAAACCTGGGTCTATGGACCGTCCTCTCACACACTGGTGTGGTTTAAGAGAGGCCCCTCCCCTCCTAGTACACTCCATCCACAGAAGACAGACCTAAACTGAGCTAGGGAACCCCAAATGGCTTCATGGTCCAGTCTACTGGTAGATCTAGATTTCTACCAACCTATTAGGGGCTGGTATCCTGGGTCATGGTACATTTCTGAAATGAGGCCCTTGGAATATTTGGCGACCTTTTGCTCCAGCTCCAAAATTGGCATGAGCTTTGGAGTCAGCACAGGGGCTTGTGGAGAACAGGCCTTGTTCCATGCCTGGAACAATCCATCCCAGCTTAGGATGGATTGCCTATCCTGGATCCCACTCTGATACAGGGCAGTGAGAAGAAGTGCAGAGGTGGCCCTATATACTACAATCTCATATTTTGGTTGTAACAAAGATGCCCCTAAGTGCTCAGCCATGAAATCTCCTTGGGTGAACTTGTCCCTCTTTGTAATCTACCCCAAAGGATTGTCACAGGAATAAAACAGAAGGGAGGAGAATGGTGTTTGCCACTTTAGGGTCTTTGGAGAAAAGGCAAGATCAAAATGCCGGAAATGAATGAATGAATGAATGAATGAATGAATGAATGAATGAATGAATGAATGAATGGAGACAGATACATAGAAGAAATGGGCATATGCAAAGGAAGCTGCGAAGCCATGTTTTATTGCTCTAAATCTGTGAACTGCCCAGAGCCTCCAATTGACTGGGGCTGCATCCCCAAGCAATAAAAAGCCCATAAAAAAGCTTCTTTTGCCACAGAGCATCTCCATGCACGCCTTTTCTCTGAGCTTCCAGTGGCACAAAAGGAGGAAAATGCATGGGGGGAAAGTGCCCTTTAAACAAGACTACCAGTGCATTTTTTGGAAGCCGCGGGTATTCCTAGCAACATTGTGCATGGAGACGCTCCGTGGCAAAAGGGGCGGGGATTGGCGGCCAAGATCTCCGAAAAAAGCACCCTGGCACTGCTGCCTCTGCCAGCCTTAAACATTCACACATATCCCAGAACTGCAGCAGCTTTCCTTCCTTTTCCCTTTCTAAAGGTCAGAACTTTTAAAGAGCCAGAATTGTGCAGAATTGCAACATTGTTATCAGGTGTGAAGTGGGTGGATTGCTACAGTGTAACCGCTGCTTTACGGGGTAGATTTTTACAGTGAAATCACTATCTTTGGAAGCAAGCTCTGCATCCCAAAGTGTTAAATGTTTCTGGTGGGTTTTGCAGGCAGGGGAGACGAACAGAGAACTTGTAAATATGGCTATTTTTCTTTTGGACTTGTCGGGGGTTGTGTCCCTGGTTGTGGCCACGCCTGGTTGTGGTCCCTCCCTGTTCCCGCCAGCACCCTATCAAGCAGAGCAAACAAACCACACTTCCTTGGGGATGGTAGGTGCCTTTAAAATGTGTGTTTTACCGAACCTCATGGGGACGCTTATTCCGGAATTGAACAGCACTTTTAAAGTCTGTTGGAATAGAGGGACAATAGAAAGGCAAATAAGTTGCTTGGGGGCGCGGCCTGGGAAGTATAAAGTCACTAAGGCTGAGGTATAAATAAACCCGTTGTAGCTTCATATGAGCATTTCACCTCAACGTTCACACTGAGGCTGCCCTGGGACCTCTAGACCCAGCTAGGATTAAGTAGAGGACAGCAGAATATGCCTCGCCTTGGATATTACCAGTGCAGGCCGAGATTAGTTTTGAGAGGAGGCATTATTATGACACTTCATGACCTTGGGCTCTGGATGCAGCTGCGGTTTTATGAGCCTGATATGAAATGGTCCTTTTGATCAAGCTAATGTCATGGCTTCACTAACTCCACACCCCTCCCTCTTCACTGCTTCCAGCTTCTGTGTAAATTAAGCATCAGTGGGTGCAAACAAAAGCCCAAATAAACCAATAGGTAGACCGTAATATGGCCTCAGCACGACAACATGCCATTTTTACTCTGAGATGCTCCATAATCCTCAAAAAAGGCAGACTTAAAAAAAGATTCAAGACTGATAAGGTTAAAGAAGCCCTAAGGATGTGACCATCTAGAACTCAGATGCTCAACTCATGCCACAAAAAGCTAGGAAAGGAATGCTGGGAATTATGGTCCATGAATATCTTGAGTGCCACGCATTCAGTATTTTCATATTCTTTCATCTCAGCTGTCTGATCACAAACTGCTTTCCAGGAGGAATATTTTTAATTTAGTTCTGTGGATCAGTTACTTGACATCACTGCAATGTATAGATCACATGCCAAAATGCATTTCTGTTTCTTTTCTGCACTATCTCTCCCCACTTCAAACTATCCTGTAATCAACTAATCCCAACATTGAGTGTGCTTCAGTTGTAAGGAGGCAAGAAATGAGCAAGGCATGCCTATCAACCACCTAAACCGCATTCTTACCTGCATCTACCTCCAAAGCTGCATGACTCCCCCTTGAGGTACATCAGGCTCCTTCAATGTATATGTTTAAGAAGGCGATGAAGACGCACCTCTTTGCCCTGACTTTTGGTTAAATGGGAATATACTGTCTCTTTTCACTTCACAGACACTGTTACTGTTTTAATATATACTGTTGTTTTAATATA
>MTQE01002208.1:16184622-16207169 GCA_014337955.1 Aspidoscelis marmoratus | reverse complement strand
ATGTCTGATTTTAAATGTTGTTACCCTCCCTGAGACCTTTGGGTACAGGGTGGCATAGAAATACAATTAATTAATTAATAAACAAACAAACACTTTTCCTCCCCACATTTAGGAATTGGTATGGTTTTATTATATCCAATTTACATGTTCACTGGTTTTTAATGTTGTAACCCACCCTTGAGATCTTTGGGTATAGGGTGGGATCACTCACTCACTCACTCACTCACTCACTCACTCACTCACTCACTCACTCACTCACTCACTCACTCAATCAATCAATCAGTCAGTCAGTCAGTCAGTCAGTCAGTCAGTCAATCCATCAATCCATCCATCCATCCATCCATCCATCAATCCACCTGAGCATTAGGTTGGAGGGGAAGAGTCCAGGAGAGGCCACACTGCATTTGGCACATGCTCAGAGTGCAATATTCAAGTGGGCGCAGACCCAGGCAAATGGCTGCAACATGTAGGGTAGCCTGCAAGCTCTGGCTCTTGGAAGCAGAGGAGTACTTTTATCTGCCGATTGCCAGCTATGATCCGGTTGTGTCGTACCCAGAGCCACCTCACATCACCCTGGGAAGGGCATCCTGTCATATTCTGCTGCGATGTGGAGTGCAGCCTGAAGGCTCGGGGGCCAGGAGCCAGAGGGGGCAATCGTTTCTTAGAAAGTTTAAGTGATTGTCCAGACTGTAATAGCTGTCACTGGATGCTGCTCCCATGCTGGTTGAGTAGGCAAAGAGTTACTCCATTCACCACTGGCTCCCTCACACTTGGTTGCTTACGGTACCAAAGCTGTAAAACGCGGAGCAGTGGAAGGAGATGGAGGAAACAATCTATTTTACAAATGCAGGCAGCACCAAAACAACTTTAGCAGCTTCCATGCGGTGGCAGAGAAAGCCACCCGCTGGGGTAGACCATGTAGTCTTACCCCAAAAGCAGGGGCTACAGAGCCTTCATGCCCAGTATCTCCTGCACTTACAAACTTCAAAGCAGGAGAATCCCCAGCTTCAAAGTTTCTGCCTGGTGTGCTATAGGGATGGGCAGGAAACAGCCACACTAACTAGCCATTTTCTGTCTGTTCCTTTATCACACCAAGCAGAAGTCACCACTGCCACTGCTGTTACTCTGGTGGTAACGGTGGGGATAGAAGAGGGCCACAAACACTCTCAGAGCAGTTTTTCATGCTCTACGAAGACACTACTACCCTCTGAAATGGATTGCAGGCCCAGTGGGTGTGGTGATATGTGGTCACTGCATCCCTTCAGCCTCTTCGAGGTGGTCTCTTTCAGCCATACGGATGCAGCCTTTGTGTTGTGTGCTACAGTACTGATTTTGGCAGAAAACAAGAAAGGGGTCTCTTATTTTATTCTTATCCAGTTAATTGCTATTTGTGCCAAGACTGTACTAGAAGAAACTTCAAGAGGTTATAGAAATGTGCATTGCAAGGAATGTGGAATCATCAAAAAAACAAAGGGATGGAACAAGCGAAGTTTTCCAATTTGCTCCAGTGTCATCCCGTTTCAGTAAATTGGAGCACTAGCTAAATCAGGAGGTGGGTGATTCATTCAGCTGAGGCTCGGAGGTAGCAGCAAACATCACAGGCCCTGTAAATTATCTCTCTTGCAGGGCCATAGTTGTACACAGCCCACGTGCATACGATGCGAAGCCATTCAGGCGCCTGCAAAGAGGTTCAAACTTTTGCCAAGTGCGGGGCAAGCAGCTAATTGAGAGAGGAGCAGTATTAGCAGATAAGGGAAGGGTCAAAGCCACAAAAGCTAAATCCTTGACCTGTTATTTAAGAGGTCAGGTAGAGTTCAATAGACTACTCTGGGCCAATTCACTCAATTAAAATATTAAAAGTCCAAGTCAGAAGCACAGAGATGGGAGCTAAATCTTACTTCTGCACACAGGGTAGGAGAGGGGGCTGGGATTATGGGAGCATTCCTGGCACGCAGTGAGGGAAAGCAGAGAGTACAGGGGGAAGGCTTAGAAGGGAGGTGGGATTGAAAATCACATTACTCTAATGGAAAAGCTCAACATGCCTGAATACTGTATTAGCACGATGAAAAATCGTTCACTAGAGTTTTCATGCTTTTTTGAACTTACCTTAGATGTGAATTAGGAACCGTAATAGTCAGCTTCAAGGCCTCCTCAGTCCGCATGACATATTAGTGAGGATCAATGAGGTCTCACTCACTGCTGATAGGCTCCGTCTGTGGTAGACAGAGTGTAATCCAGATCAGGGGGCTCTTGATTTGGATCTTGATTGGATCTTGAGGTCTACCAGCGGACCAGCTGGGATGGGTCTGGAACATGAAAGCATGCGAAAAGCATGCGTCTGAGTTCCTGATTAGTGGGGCACCCATTCTGGCCAGGCACCAGTGAAATGTGTCTCCTTTAGCCTCTGAAGCTAGGAACTTTTATTCCTCGCTCTTTGGAGCCCAGAGCTGAAGCTCGTGTGACCTTTGGGGCTGGTGTAGGGGCTGGTTTGGACAAGTGTCATTGTGGAGATGCCTTGCCACTTGCAAGGTAAGTGCAAAAAAGCCCTTCAATGGGAACAAGGGATATATCATTAGAAAGTGGAGATTGGTAGAAGAAGGGCAGCATTCCGACCTGGAATCTTTTTCTCCTTGGCAATTAGCTCTGAATGACCAAGCAATCTGGATCAGTGGGCCTCATGGGAGGGTGAAAAGATTAGAATGTCACTCTCTATGGCATTGTAGCATTTACCAAATTTGGGAAAGGCAGAGACTCTGAAATTGCACCCTTTATATACAGTGCCCAACACAGCAAGGGCCTGTCGCTTTACTGTTATCCTATATCTGCCAGTAAGGTATCTTGATCTGCCATTTTCTCTCCTGAAAGAGAGTTCACTTTAAAAAAGAGGGGAAAAGGAATAGGAGGAGGAGGTGATGGCAGGAGCGGGGACCTAAAAATAATCTCATCTGGATAACACACTGGAAAATATTAAGACAGGATAGTTGTCTGTTGATGGGGAAAAGGTGTTAAAAGGGAATAAACGTACACTAAGGACACCAGGCCCCAAGCATCAGAAGCAAAAGTTGAGGAGGGTTTTCCCCAGGAAAAAGCAACATTTGTTTCCAAAAGAAAATTTGGAAAACAGAAAGAACAGTATGTAGGTGAGACATGCTGTATCTTTCCTTCATCCATTCCTTCTTTCTTCCATATCACTTCAGCATAGGTTTTCTGCTTACAGAACTCTAAATATGTCTCTGTAGATTTTCCATATTCTTTTCAGCCTAGTAGTTTAATATATTTAGGGGCCCGGGGTCTCCCTTCCACATGCTACTGCAGTTTAAAAGAGGCCATTCCCCATACTAGTATACCATACTAATGCCTATATCCAACCGTGGAGCAACCATTCTAGTAAAACAAGTGACTTTCAAACAGACATTGGATGGCCACATTTTTATGATAGCTTAACAGATTTCTATACTGTCTAGGAGACTGGATCTTATGCCTTCCACTATCCCTTCCAGCTCATCTCTTCCATGATTAATTACCTTTTTGGTGAGATTAATGAGACAATGACACTGGCACAGTGTGTGTGCTTCCCCATGCATGTTTTGGTCCGAATTGAAATTGGGTTCAGCAAGGGGTGTCCCCATGCATTTTAGATTTGGTTCAATTTCCATGGATCAAATCGCCCAAACCAGACCCAAACCATGACCAAATTTGGTAGTGGAAAAAAACACGTCTGGGCATGGTTTGGGGGTTTGGCACGCATTGCTTTGCAATCCAGGCCTGCACATGGGGATGGTTCCGGGCTATTTGGGGAGGAGATTGGCGCTCACATCAGTGGGAGGTGGGGTTTCATGTCCTGTGTTTGCCGTTCCTGCCCTGTGCATTGGAGGTTGCAACTGCTGAGATTTTGGGGGATTAAATGTGTACTTTTGGTGTTTAATCCAAAACGCTGAGGGGTCGACCAACCTTTGCTGCCCCATGAGACTCTTTCATACAAGTATTCCACCACCCCCATTTCCTGATTGCCAAGGCAGGCAGGATAAGGGTTTGATTTTTCTCCCTTTTATACGGAAAATATTCCACCCCTGTTCCCCGATCGGCAAGGCGAGCATGATAATAGCTTGATTTTTCTCCATATTAACCTTGCCGGGTGTTCTTGCGGTTCCTGGGTGGAGCGGAGGTGCGCAAAACTGCTCAACCAGTCAATTGCCACCAAACCTCGTAGTGGCTTTGGTTTTTAATTTTTTGTTTTTTCTGTTCAGTCCTGGCTTTTCTGTGCTGCTGGGGGGGGGGGCGAGGATGTGGCATTTGCAGCGGGTGGCGCAGGGGTGGGGTGACATTAATCTGGCTTCCAATGAGGAGACAGCGGGCAGAGAAGAGATGGTGCTGCTACCCCATGCTGGAGTTCGGCATGGTATGCATGGGGATGGCTGAATCCACACCCAGCTTGCGTTACCAGGAATGGCATGGGGACGGGCAACATTCGATCTTGGTCCCGCACCCAGTCCAATGCATGCCCAATCAGACCCAAACTGCTTGCATGGGGACGCAGCCCTTGTGAGTTAAAGTTTTTAAGAGGGAAGTACCTTAGAAAGGATCTTCACTGCTTCTTTGCAGCTTATGCAATTGCCCCTCTAATTACAATAAGACATTAAACTAGACTTAAATTTTAGGGCTTAAAACAGCAAGTATTTTTGTTTTTACTGTCACTGTTGTATGCTTTTGTTATGCCTTGAAGAAAGGGCTCCAGGTTTGCTGGCCTGCCGCTTTGATTAATAAAACTGAGAAGCACAAGAGAGAGAAAAATAGCAAGAGAAGCAAGGTGGCCCCAGAGTGCAACTCTAATTGGAAATGTGCTGCATTCTGGTCTTTCCCTGTGCCTAGAAGACCTATATGTGCCACCCTGATCTTTCTATAAAGAAGACGCCATTTTCTTGGCAGAACTTCCATCTTCAGTGGCTCCCCTTTTATTGTTCATTGTATGGAATCAGTTGCATCCATTGATTTTTTTTTTTTTAATAGAGATAAAATGCCTTGTGTGGAACTGAAATTTCACTATTTGGCTTCTAGTGTGTGTGCTACCTGGAATAGTTTTATTCACACAAAAGGCATAATGTTTTGCTAAATAAATGATGGACCCTGCAGCAACTGGACAAGTAGCTTAATCTATGACACTGCATCTTCCTTCCTTCCTTCCTTCCTTCCTTCCTTCCTTCCTTCCTTCCTTCCTTCCTTCCTTCCTTCCTTCCTTCCTTCCTTCCTTCCTTCCTTCCTTCCCAGGCATACAGAAACAGACTCCATTTTCCCCCAAAGCATAGTTGTGCCTACTCTCCATTCCTCTGAAATAACCTAAGAAATTTGAGAAGACTTTAGGCCAACGCTAGTGCTGACAGGGAATCTAGCTTAACAGAAGCCAATGTTACTTCTTTTCTGTATTGTATAATTCCCCCCTATTTTCCCCTTAATGAAAGCCATCCGCGTTGCCATCCAAGCATGCCTCCTCGTTCCCTCTGAACATGCCCCTCCTCCATTAAACTGAGTTAGATTAATTGCTAACACATCTATATTCACCCATGTCCCCTCTCCTTTTGATTACCCTCTGACAGAGATTAATTGAAGGTGCTGTGGAAGGTGAAGAGGCTGGCAGGAGGGTGTGTGTGTGTGTGTGTGTGCGCGTGTATAATGTGTCCGCACATGTCTGCACGCTCACACTTTCACAGAAACACATCAGTGTACGACATAAACATTTTAGCTGAGGGGTTTGAAAAGTGCATAAGACATTGGGCCTTCTTTTTGAAGTGGAAGAAGCCTGATTCCCCAGACACCTTATGGGGAGACATTTTGGTTCATGAAGCTTGTTATGTTTCAGCAATCAGTGACTAGGAAACAAAATTTAAAATCGTAACACTGGAACAATGGCAATTAAATAGACGCATGTAATTGTCATACTTAGAGGAGGATCCTAAACTAAAAAAGAGTAAGCTTCCAGCATAAACATTTCTTTTTTTATTTCTTTCTTCAGTCCTGGATTTATCTTAGTAACCAAGACTAGCATGTTCGGGCCTTTCTGTACTTATCATTTGTAATCCATTTCTAGTTGGTCTTGAACAACACCATTTGCATGGTGATAGCTGCCCCACCACCAGCTCCCATAGAGTCCACAAAGCTTATGGGAGGTTTGGCGCCTGCTGCAACTACTCTAGTGGTCAGGAACCTTTGGGGGACCCATTTTGGCCATGCAGTAGCTAGGTACAGTCAGGGCAGCTTCCATTAGGTAAGTATTTCTGAACGCCTTTGTGTTCTGGATTAGGCCCTGACAGTATGCCAGTAGACCTTGATACTGAGATTGACAAGTGATCTAGGACAGGGGACCTTAGTGTGCATAAGTGTGCCATTAACACACACACACATAATGTCACTACCCATGTGCAGAAACTAGGGGCCTTTCCACACTTGGCCTTATTCTGGAACATATCTCAGAACATGGACTTGTTACTTGCGTGGTAGTGCAGACTATGGTAGTTCCCAGCTGAAGCCTTCCATAGTCTGCATTAGCATATGGACAACAGACCCCTGTCTCAAGATACAGTGTGAAATAAGGGCTAGTGCAGAAAGGGCTTAAATCTCCATAAATGAAACTTTGGGTTTGTGCCTTGCATTAAGATAGTTTGGTAAGAAATTAGTTCTTGCAGGGCAAATTTGCATACTAATTTGTACAATAACTTTATGGTCAGGTTATTAGACTTTTTCCATGACAGTACTATTACATTTTTGCTGCTAAAAGTAGAACATTTAACAGAGGTTTATGATTAAGAGATTGACTTGGGTGTTTATAAAAGTTTAGCAAGGCAGATAAATTTCTATATTTAATAGACCATTAATTTATTGATTAATATCTGTTCAAAATTTGTTTATGTATTGGAAGGTCCACCACATATGTATGATGTATCCATTAGACCCAGATCGATACCAATATAGAGGTTGCACTGGGGGGTATATATATGATAGTTTAATAGACATGCGTTTTATCTTCAATATCACTTCTTTAGCCTGAGCTGATTTATAACTTTTCAATTTTTTTTCCAGAATGGTTTTCCAGTCTTCAACCATAAACTCCAGTTGAAGATCATCTTCCCATTGTTTTTTCAAGTTAAGAATGGAAGTTCTTTGCCAATTGGCTAAAATATAATAAAATTCAGAAGTTAGACCTTTTGATAGATGCATTAATAAATCAAACGTTTCCTCAAATCCTCCTGTTGGTCTATTCATACACTCTAATTTTAGTTAATCAGTGTTGATTTTGTGGAACTAGGCTTGTTTCCCATTTCTCCTTACTCAAAATTACTGCATCTGAATCGACTAAGGCCGCATCTGCATGGAGTAAAAAAAAAGCGGAGTGGAAGTGAGACAGCTTAATGTGAATCTTAATTCGCATTAAGCTGTCTGCATGCTAATGGAAGACAATGTGGGTTCCAGGCGAACCCACCCATCCCCATGAAAACCGTGGTAAATCCCTTCATCGGGATATTGCAGTTTTCTCTACCCCTTCCCCCCTTGCCTGAGCATGCAAACACACACACAGGCAGAGACAGGGTGGAATCCCTCCTAAGGGTCCTCCTCCTCCCCTCCCCCCTGCCAACCCTGAGCCCTTCTTCACACACTTCACATACACACACGCACGCACTCAGGGACAGACACGGGAATCCCTCCTTCCTTCCTCCTTCCTTCCTCCTCCCCTCCCCTCTCTCTTTCTCCCTCCCCCCCCTACACCCACACATGCAAAGGCAGGGGGGAATCCCTCCTGACCAACTCCTTCCTTCCTCCTTACCTCCCCCCTCCCTCCTCCAGCCCCTGGTGAAAGCTCACTGTCTGCCTCCTTTTCCCGGGTCAGTTCCCCAGCAGACTCGAGGTTGCAAAAGGAGGAAGACAAGGAGCTTTCGCATTCGGCATTGGAGGTTCCCATTAAATCCCCCAGTACTCCAAATCAACTCCAGTTTTTCCAGCCCTATTCCCATGCCAGTTTTCTTTCCCCGGATTTTCCAGGGAAAATCCGGGGAAAGAAAACCCCTCTTTCAACAGGGTTTTCTGGCTGACTCGGATTAAAGCCGAGCCAAGGAGAACAGCTGGAGGCTCGAGGCTGCTGCACCGAGCCTGAGGAGGAAGAAGGGAAGGAAGTGGCGGCAGTGGCACGCTCGTCTCCCTCCCTCCCTCACAGCCGGGCTAGGCTACGCTAGGGCGGCACAACGAACAGCAGGCAGGCAGGCAGGCAGGCAGGCAGGCAGGCAGCATCGGGTGGCAGGCAGGGTCCCTGGGGAGGGATTTCTTATCCTGCCCCCCTCCCCCCCCCCGAAAGAGGAAAGCCAGCAAGTGAGTGGGTGACCAGGTGGGCGGGCAGGTGCGCAGCTGCCTTCCTTCCTTTCCCCTCCTCCCTGCCTGCCATCCGACGCCACTGCATCTGAGAGGCAGCCTCGCCTCCATGAACCCCCTCACTCACTTACCCTGCTTGTCCTGGCTTCCTGCTGTCCTCCTTCGCTCGAAGACGTTAGGAGGAGGAGGAGGAGGCTGGCAGCAGCGGCTCACCGTACCATGCCACCATGCTTGTGCACCCCTGTCGGTTCCGTTCGGAAAAAGCCCAACACGCGCTCGGTGCTGTTCCCGGTCTCGAACCCTAACCCGCAGCAGAACCTGGATTACTCCAGATCGGAGTAATCTGAATTCTCTGTAGGTGGGAATGCGGCCAGAGTAAGTAACAACATCAATGCATTTTTGTTACCTAGCGTGACAGTGAAACGTCTGCAGAAGAACAATTCAGCTCAGGGCAGTCCAGTGTTGCCACATAGCCAGTGAGATTAGTGAATGCACTTCCTGAAAAGCTTCATGCTGGGGAAAATACTACAATATTGGTTCAATCTTCATTCCAAACGAGGCACATCTGGGCAGAAGGCCATGCCTTGTTTGATAAATTCTATCATGGTATCATAATATTATAAGCCACTTTAGGGGCTTTGGGAATGAGTAAAAGAGCCACAAATTTAAACGTAAATAGAAAATATTATATATCTCTTTCTCCCTCTCCCTCTTTCTCTCAATCTTCCTCTCTCCCTCTTAATAACCCCCCCTCCAAATTATAGTCGTATATTTTATGCTAAGGGGTAAAGGAAGGTCACACACATCTCCCTGTTTCAAAAAGGAGGCCTTCCCACTAATAATACTTTAAAAGAATAAATAAAAGCTTTCAAGAAAATTAGCAACAGGGGGAAATAGACAAACACTAAACAAGTATTGACATCTGTCAAAGAGAACATCAATATTGATTGACCAAAGAGGTAAATATTAACCAAGTCAAAGCTTAGGTCAATGCGTAACTCAAGGGAGAATAAATTTACATGTGCCAGGATGGAAAGCCTGTGTCTGTACGCCCCAACATTCAGGACTGCATATCTTTGCCTTATAGGCTAGAAAATCCTTTTGAATGAAGAACAATGCAGTGTGCTCTGCGTAAATATGGTTAGTGTGGTCATTATATAAATCTGTGCCATAGCACGGAATAGGGACCTCTGATCAATTTCTGGATTATCTTGTGTCTGCTGGTTCCTGAGACCCTTTCAAAAAAACAAAAAACACCCCACAGAACCTGAAATAATAACTCTTGGTCCAATCAGCAAAACAAATCTTTTATTTTCTTTTCTTATGGAATTGTGTGTCCTGTATTTAGAATTATCTGACACAAGCAGTTACGTTATGCTTACACACTGATGTTTTGCCTTAATCCAGCTTTCCCCAATTGGGGACTACAGTTTACATCAGCGCCAGTCAGCTGAAATCAGTACCAGATGGTACTTGGTCAGTGAAGGGTACTTAACTGGTAACAGAGCAATCTTACATTTGGGTGATAGGAGACTGTGGTGAAAGACCCCTTCCTAAACAATGTCATTTTCTGCATTTACCTGTAGTAGATCTGGAATTACTGGACCCACTGATCAGGATCTTCTGGAACAGTGGTTCTCAACCTGGGGGTCGGGACCCCTTTGGGGGTCGAATTACCCTTTCAGAGGGGTCGCGACGAGCTTCCCGCCGCCCTTCCCTCCCACCTCCCAGCTGCTCCACCCCCATGGTTGGGGGTCCCCACAGCATGAGGAACTCCATTAAGGGGTCGCGGCATTAGGAAGGATGAGAACTGCTGTTCTGGAACCATGAGTCAGATCAGTGCCACCTGCACTGGCAGTACTGCTCCAGCTCAGGCCTCTGAAGGCTAGAAAAGTCAGTTCCTAGCCATAGAGCCAAGGGTAATGGTGTTGGTGTTGGTGTTGGTGTTAGGTAGTGCCAAAAAGCAGCCCCTAGTAGTTCTGGATCACCAGAGACCCCTAGATCTGGATCTAAAGGTAAGTACAGTAAGGGCCAATATTGGCTTTCCATCAGTCATAGAAAAAAGCAAGTGGGTCAACCTTCCCATGTTTCCCCTTGACCGTCTCTTCTCTTTCTTCTTCCACCCTCAGTTAAGAACTCCAGCAGCATGACTAGGGTATTTTAAAGTCTCTTTGAAGGTATCCTTGGTGAATTATTAGTGTTAGGAATGCAACATTTCCTATAGAGCCTTTTCAGAGACTTGCCACCGGAAAAACGGGATGGTCCTGGAATACTTTCCTCACATATTTTAGGAGCACATCTTAATACTGGATAGTTATCACTTTTATGCATATATCATATTTCCATTGCTACTCAAACTGGCATAGGTTTTATCCAAACATTGCTCATTCATTCTGCTATATTTGGATATTCTGGAGTAAAGCATCAGTATTCTAGCATATTCATGCTTTATTCTGGAAAATCCAAATGCAGTGGAATAAGTAAGTGATTTCTGGATGCAGCCACAGGCCTTTTAAGGTACTCATAATACTAGAACATGTCCCAATACAAGGGCATGCCATTTGCATGCTAGCACATACTATAGCAGGCCTCACCCTTTCGATCATACTCCATTTGTATGGGACAAAGCTGCAGTCCAGGATAAGGCATTGAAATGACACCATAACAGTACCGAGGTCCATATTCCAGGGTACAGAAGCATGCAGACAGCATGGCTCCATAGGCCATAATACTGTGCGGATGCATTTACAGAAGTGGCACACCAACTAAGCAGAACCTCCCAGAAACAGCGAGGGATGGGAAATGGAGACCTTCAGTGTGACGGTTTCAGGGATACAGGCTGCAAACTGTTTTGCTTTCTGGCCTTGCAGGCTTCTAGCAAGCTGTAATAGCTAGCCTTGTTGCAAACAGCTTGTTGCAAGACCTGGGCAGAGGCTGCAAAAAGGGCGGGAAATCCTGTGCGGGCCCTGCTGCAATGATTGGCTGCAGCTGGTAGTTGGAGGGAAAAGCTGTCCGGGGATCTTAGAGCTGGAGGGGGCTAGAACAGGAGTTCCCACCAATCAGGGGTGAGGGGCAGGAGTTTCTATCAGGAGTTTCCAGCAGCATTTTATTTCAGCAGTTTTCCCCAGGAGGTGACAGCCAATCAGGGCCAAGGGAAAAGGTATAAAGGAACACAGAGTACAGCAGACTATGTCTTCGTGCTGGGACAAGAGCTGAAGGGAACAGAAGAGAGCTGAATCCTGAAGGAGCTGGACCAGTAGCTGGCCAGGGGTCTCTTGACTGGAAGATCTTGGAGGAAGACTTCGCAGGCAACTGACCAGAGGGTGATTGGTCGAGCAAGGACGGACTGGGCCTTGTGATCATCCAGAGCTGCGTTCTAGGACACTGCCTAGGCTTGGGCTGAAGCTGAAGCAGAGCTGAGCAGGGTGAGGAACGTGGAGAGGTTTGTCTTTTTAAAAAAGGAACTATTTTCCTTTAGAGAAAGGGGAGCTGACAGGCTGGAAAGCTGGTAACCTTAAGAAACTCATAGACCTAAACCAACAACTACCTGAACCTTATTTTCTTTCTAGTATTGCTTGTGTATAATAATAAACTTGTGTTAGTTTACTGTTGAAACGCTTGCTACCAGTGTTTTGTGTCCACACTGTAGTATTCACTTGGCCATTGCACGAACTCAGCATCCTAACAGGGCCAAGCTTCTCCTAGAGAGGGCAGGCACTTACTGGATCGCTGGGCATCGTGACATTCAGTACTGTCTCTAAGGTCACATCCCCATGCACTATAAAGTCCAAATTGAATCTGAATTCAGCAAGGAGCAGCCCCATGCAAAGCCCCCAAACCGGGCTACATGCAGACCCAATCGCCCAAATCCGCACTAAATTAAGTCTTCTAGAAAACTATTCTCACTACAGTTTGGGATTGAAGTCTGCATTATTTCGGGGGCTGAGTCTGCACATGAGGACACTCCTGGGCTATTTGAGGAGGGGATAGACTCTGGCATCATTAGGAGGTGGGGTTTCACTTCCTGTGTTCACTGTTCCTGTCCTGTGCTTTGGGGATCGCAACTGCTGGCCATTTTTAAACACTGATCAAACAGAAATGAGCCTCTTCTGTCTGCAATCCGATCGCTGGGCAAACGTAAAAGAACTGATTGCCCCAGTTTGACAGGTAAAGATGCAGCGATGGGGGGGGGGGCATCTGGCCCTTGTTATGCCATAAGCCACTTCCCGCAACCCTCATTCCAACCCCGTTCCCTGACCACTGGAAAGCAGCTTTTGAAGTTTGCCAGCTAAAAAGCTAACCAAGGCCGCTACAATGTTTAGAGGCAGTTTATTAGCTGGCAAGCAGCTTCTGACATTTACCAGCCTCTAAACATTGTAGCAGCTTTGGTTAGCTTTTTAGCTGCCAAGCAGCTTCTGAAGTTTGCCAGATTGTGACAGGCAAGCAGCTTCTCTGCTAAACTGTCTCTAAATGTGGCGGCTTTGGTTAGCTTTTTAGCTGGCAAACTTCAGAAGCTGCTTCCTGGCGACTGCAGAGGAATAAGGTTTGTGGGAAGAGGCTTGTGGGACAGCAAGGGCCAGATGATCCCCCTCATCGCTGCATCTTTACCTGTCAAGCTGGGGTGATCAGTTCTTTTATGTTTGGCTGGTGATCAGACTGCAGAGAGGGGCAAAGAGAAAATGATGCTGTTTCCCCAAGCAGGGGTTTAGGACGGTTTGCATGGGGACAGCCATATTCAACTTGAGCCCGCGCTTTCGTCAGTCACATGGAGACTCGGCTCTGTATTCGGACTAAATTTTATCCAGTTCGGACTAAATGGAGTGCACAGGGATGCGGCCTAAGGGTTCTTAGGCAGCAGCAACTAGGGCTGGAGTGGGAGGGGACATCCCAATGTGAATTTCCTATCCCGTGCCAGGAGCAACCCATTCTAGCATCCCAACCTGCCCAGATATAAAAGAGAGGAATGCATAAAGGGCCAGTGTCATACTGCAAACAATGGACAGCCTCTCAACAAGCTTCTAATACAAAATCATGCAAAATCCATGAAATGACAATACATACAGAGACTTGATTTTATTCTTGTATGGTTTTATTTTGTATGTCTAAAATTTGATATGGTCAGGTGACTAATCAATAAAGTTTATTCATTCATTCATGAACAGTCAAAATATACATGACAAGTGACAAAAATAGAATAGCAAAAGTGTACCCCAAATAATGTGATAAAGCACTGCTTGAAAACGGAAGTGTACTCATGTGTATGATTATTACAGGTTTAGCTCAACTTCCTAGGGGGGGGGGGCTTTTCTGCACTGAAAGGCTTGTGGCCACAATCTGAAGTTCTGGAACTACCAGGCCCACTGATTCTGGCCATGGAAAATGGTAGGCAGAATCATTGCCATTTGCAAAATGGTGCTGATATAGACCAGTCCATGTCTCAACCTTGTATATCACAGATGTACTTTTAAGCCAAATACCAAGGCATCTGAAGCCTAGGAACAAATGTTCCTGGCCTTGGAGCCTCTGGGGAATGCATTTCAAGGTGCAATTTGGTGTCCTGTCAAAATTGCTCCCCCACTAGTTCCAAAAATGGAGGCATGCCTCACTTATTAGGGATCAGGGTCCATTGGTCCACCGGGAGTCATGTTTAAATGTGACTTTTAATGATCATGATCAGGGCAGATGGAACATACGTATGTGGGAGGGGCTCCCAGATTTGCATTAACACTGGACTGATGAGGCCCATGAGATAACCACAGAGGCCCATGATCAGAATCAAGGCCCCATGCTGAAAGGGTCTGAGTATGTAACTGTCGGTGCACAATTTGTGGCAGTGGCAGCTTGGAGTCAGTAGATGGTATATAATTGCTCTTGCCTCCATCCATAGGAATTTTTCTTTAGGAGTCCCTAAAGAACAGTTCCAAGGCCCATATTCCTAAACCACAGATACCTAGACTCTCAAACACTCTACTGCAAACCAAAAGAATTTCTGTTCCTCTCTAATTCCTCATCCAAAAGTGGATTTCCTATTGGCTCCTAAGGCCCAATTCCCATTGGCATTTTAAAGTGGTTTAGAAATGGTTTGGATTCTCTTTGTCCCCATTACCAATCCATTTCAGGGGTATTTTGAGGATTATCTGGCTAAAAAATGGAATAAATAAACACCTGGTTTTTCAGGTAGGTTTTTTTTTTCATTTTTGCTTTTAAAACACTTCTTCCTTATTGCTGTGGGAACGCTACAACAGTATTTGGGCAAATACATCATGAAACGGGTGGGCTTTCACCCTGCGCAGGGACCAGCCCCTTGCCAGATTTGTTAAAGTGCCAGATCCATATTCAACAGAGAAGTAACAATTCAGCCTGATAAGATGTAGCAATTCACCCACTCCACACTTCACACTAATAAAAAAAAAAAAGTTTCATTTTTCACTTCCCCTTGCTTTCCCCTTGCTGGGAAGCACACACTGGAGGCCCCTCTTTTGCCTTGCTGAGACCTGGGAAGGAAAGAAGCACCACCACCCCCATGCCCCACCGGTGACTGAGCGCGTGCATGTGCAGCCAGCTGGGCAAACGGACATGCAGGTCTCTCTCTGCAGCCCCCTTTTCACTTTTCTGCATTTGCAGAAAAGTGAAAAAGCAGCAGTCCTGAGTTTAGGTATGTGTGTATGTGTGTATGTGTTTAGTATGTGTGTATGTGTGTATGTCAGTGCTGCTGGCATTGGAGAGGGGAGGAGAGTGAAGGGGAGGAAGATGTGTGTGTGTTTGTGTGTGCGTGCATATGTGCAGGACTGACAGGATGTCTTTGCAAACGCATGAGGGGAGGGGAGAGGGGGGAGCTGTAATTCCCCACCCTCCGCCACGTCATTGCAGGATCCAATCGGCAGGCAGGGGTTAGGGCCCCAGCTGGCAAGAGAGGTGAAGAAAAGATTCCCTTTCCCTAATGCGATTCTGAACCATTTTGGGTGAGGACAGCAGAGGGGTTGATAGCAATTTAAAGCAATTTAAAGCCACTGAAGTGGGGACTGCCAGAATATGTGTTTGAATTGCTTTTGTTTTGTTTTTAAACCATTTTAAGAGGCATAATTGGAAACAGGGCCTAAGAGGGAAATACAATAGGAACTATAGAATAGTTGTTCTGACCCACCCTGTTATTTGCCATGAAGAAGCTATCATGCTACACTTTTCAAATCCAATAAGGAGGAGAAGAAAGTGAGCAAAGGGACAGGGAAACTTATATACTGCGGAAACCATATCTGGATTTTTTTTGCTGCCACAGAAATAGATCCACTTTCCACAGCACTGGGGCAAATGGCCTCAGGGGTAGGGGTTAAAGGCTTTTTTCTATATAAAAAAAGGGAGGGAAGCAAAGTAAGGAGAGGATATTTTATAGAGAGATCATTCAGTAGCTGCGTAGCCTGAAGCAATGATGCTCCAGTGACTCTGGTCACTCCCTTAATTACAAAACAGTTGCAAAATGATACTATATACTGTAGCATCCCTTGATCCCATGTATTGACCTGGTGCACACTTCAGTTGAAGGATGAGAAAGCCTTTGTTTGCACAGAGAAGAGTCTGTGTGGGTAATCATTTAATCATACACTTCTCTATGATGAACCAAGGGACCACAAGATCTTGGCTTTGGAATGCACTGTCCTTTGTCCTTTCGTCCTTTAATTCTTTCATTTGTTCCTTCCTTTCTCCCCACCCTCCCTCTTTATTAGAGGCAATCTGACATCTCTCCATTTCACCAGCATCTGTATCTCCCTTTTCCTGGTGGGAGGCACCTCTGCTGGAGCAGGTCACCTTCACAGGGTCAGAGCCAGTATGGAAAGGGCCAAACTTTCTGCTCAGTCAGATTACTTTCATGTACAACATATCTGCCAGATGGCTGTATAGCCTGTCCTTAGGTACCTTCAACAAACAACAGCCCATCTTCACCTGAAGGATATTTAGTCCATTGTTAATTTAAACTGACAAAAATATTATCCTAATGTTTTGTGTGAAACCTGCTTCCTTGCAAAATATACCCATTAATTCTTATTCTGAAGCAGCAGAAAGAAGCCTATCTCATCTTCCTCCTAAGATCTCATTAGTTTTTGACCTGCTCCTATTAATTTCAGATGGGACAAATCCCTAACTTTGAATCATCTTTAAATTCAGGCTTTCACACGTTGCAAAATTCAAGTGGACTCAAATTCCTATGAAGCGGCCTAGACACACACACAATCTTTGAATTATAACTGTTTTCAAAAATCAGACAAATTTTGTAATTTTTTTAACTAATCAAAATATAACTTGGTTTCAGCCAGACACAGGGTGATCTATCACTGCTGCTGAAATGTGGTATTTAAAAGTTGACAGGTTACCAGAAAAACACCTTTTTCACTCATGGCCAGTTATCAGAAGATAAATTTGACTTGGTGACACCTAACAACAACCACTTGTATGTGTGCTTCCATTAAATGAAGTAAGACAGAAAGCCAAAAGGGAATGGTCTTTCTTGTTGTTTCTAGTCCTCCCACCTCGTCCAAGTGAGAATGGGGACAATCCCTCTGCACTGTGACAGCCTTTCAGATACTTGAAGACTGCTATCATGTCTCCTCTCAATCTTCTCTTTTGTAGGTTAGACATTCCTAGATCCTTCAACCTTTACTCGTAGGACATGTTTTCCAGACCACTAATCATTTTGGTAGCGCTCCTTTGGACTTGCTCTAGTTTGTCAAAGTCTTTTTTGAACTGGGGTGCTCAGAACTGGACACAGTACTCTAGATGAGGTCTGACCCAGGTAAAGAGGAATAGTAGATGCATCTTAGAAGATAATGGTTAATGGAGTATCTTGCCAACCCTGCCCACCTGCTGTGGCCAAGCAGAGGTACACCGCTGCAGTAGAAATTCCCCTGTCACCAGCATAACCCAGTAAAAAAGACAGATGCCCAGTTGACCACAAAATAAACTTTGTACCTGTTATGTCAGCTGTTGATGGCTATGATCACACACTGCCAGATGCTCAGTAACAACCCCCTGAAGGACGTTTATGGGTTCCTTTCCTAATGTTAAACAGGCCACACACACAAATCTTAACATGAATCTAACAACTTGGCAGAAAAGCAGATGATCGAACTCTTCTCTGGCATCTCAGCCCAAAATGGGCTGTAAGAGGATATGGGGTAGTTTTACCCATTTGCTGGGATTCAGCTGAGTTTCCTTATTAAAAGAAATAAGCTTCCCATCACAGGTAGGGACCACAAGCAGCTTCTCAGAAGCAATTGGCATCTACAAGAAGTTCTTTGCTGTGGATGACAAAGCTTGCAAGTCTCGCACCACAAATCACCTCTCCCTTTCAGTGTTAGGACCCTTCTACATTGCCTTGCCATGATCTGAGCCAGTGGCAAGGCCTGGTATGGAACAATAGTGTCTACATGATAGCACTGGGACAGAGCCCACACTAGCTCCAAACCTTGCACAAGCCAGGGCCAGGCTCCTGAAGGGCTAGGAAGGAAAGTTCCACCCCACAGCACCCTTGGGAACCCATTTTGGAAGCACACTTTGGTGTGCCAATGAAAGGGGATCCTCAGTAGTCTAGAAAAGGAGGACATGTCATTTGCATGCCTCCACGTTCCAGACCAGGACTTGGTAATACATTGTTAGGCCTCAATATCAGGGCCTCTTGATCTGGAACATATTCCATCTGTGGCAGGCAGAGCATATTAGCAGAGGATGGGGGCTCTTACATTCCACAAAGGGAAACCCTCAGAGCACTTGCTGGTAAGGAATACCAGCAAATGTAGAAAAGCTGTTATATTCTGCCCTTCCTGTAATACAATATGGCATCAGTATGTTGGTAAGGTTGTGCTACAGAGCTTCTGGTGACTGTGGCCCTTTGCCCTAAATCCCTCACACAAAAGTGAAGAACAGAGGATTGCGCATTCATTTGAAAAACAATAGGGCTCTATTTGTTTGAGTTTGAGGGGGGGAAGCCTGAAAACAAACGAGTTTGAATGAAAATTAATTAGCTTCTCAATCTGCCCATCCACATCTGGGACAATTCTGGCTGCTTTATTCAGCTCTTTCCACTGCTGCAAAACTAAAAAAGACACACAACCTTGTACATCCAGAAAACAAGACCGCAGTCTTGACTTTCTGCACTGGGATAAAAGAACCGCCTAACCCAGTAAAGATGCACAAATCTAAGGAGACATAATTTGTTCTGTATGTGGCCTTATTACCAGCTTGCTGTTAAACATGTTATGCTAATATGCATAAATAAATAGATTGATTCATGGCCTTTTGACCTAGTGTCGCAATCCCCTTCCGCTCATATAGGTAATGCATAGCTCTTGTAACAGATTCGGAGAAAGCAGTATGGTTTCACATGTATGTGTTTTGATTTGAAACTGGGGCTTTAAAATTCACAGCCCACACAGTCCGCACTGCGTGATGTGACTCCACACCATTGCATACAGTAGAATATACACACTTGGAGCCATTTTTTCAAGATCATAAGAACAATGAAGCTCTGTGCTTTATTTCTGACATTTCCGATCTAGCTGGTGAAATATTCAAGAAGTCTTGGTCATTTGATTTTCTTCTCTCCCATAGTCTGGAAGGAAGATTTTTTAAAAAATTATTTTTTTAATAGCTGTGTTCAATCTCAGAGTTCACTTTTTATGCAAAGCAAAATGCAGAAATATTTGCTTTCAAATGCCTGGACTATACCTCTGCCACACTGCATAAATGTCAACACTTCAATCCAGTGGAGGGGCAGTTCCTACAATCCTCCTGAAACATTTCCAAAAATAAAACAAAAAGCAAAAATTTCATCTCACGGCTTTTCACTCCCACCCTCCGATTCCCTGTTTCATTGGTAAAGAGAGCCAGCCCATAAAAATGCTATTCAATCCAAACCAAAACATACATTAAATTAAAACCACATGAATAAACAGCTGTTCCCTCTCTCTTTTTTTACATGGGAACTGTGGATTAACTCATCTTAAAGCCTCTAGTTTGCAGATTGATGCACACCATTGTTGATTTTAGTGGAGCCACATCAATTTACACCGCCTGAGAGTCCATATAGGTATAAGAGGCATAAATAATCCTATAGCTAGAAGAACTATTGACAGCCAATGATTACAAATCCTGTAGACACCTTAGCAGGGGGACCTATTGACGAATCAGGTAGTCATTGGTTTCTGGCAGCAAGAATCATCTGAGCCTCCATCATGCAAAGAAGGCAAACCATATTCTTCTGCACTGACACAAGCATTCTGGGTATCTCAACCTAATGGGCCATTGATGTGAGTGCACCCAGGAGCAAGGGAGAAAAGTGTCTGACAAGGACAATCAATCCATTTTAATGGGTGTTATTAATTTGCTACGGAAATTGAGCTTTGATGACAAGGAGGCTGACAAACCCTCGAATTCTAGCTATCAGTCATCCTGCTGGGCAAGATTTTAGCCAGAACCTGATTCATTAATCATATTCTCAGCAGCAAAGGCTCTCTTGGCAACAGAACGCATAGGGGGGAAGGATACATAATGGAGTCAAAACTTGCACACTTTTATGAAAACCAAAAATATTAGTCACAGCCAGAAGAGAAAGGTGGAATGATATTAGTTCCAAAATCCCGCATCAAGACCATACAAACCAACCATATGTGAAGCTGTTGAAAATGAATCAATGGGATTCTTGAAAGGATGAAAGATGGACAAATGAGGATATATGGAGAATAATGTATGAGTGGGGCTTTGGGCCTGACTTCTTCTCCCTCTGTAGGGTTTCCCCAAAGGTTTTAACTTACCTTAATACTATGGATACACATATTGGAATTGGGATTTTGTATCTAATGTTTTAGTTTTCATTAACTAATGAAAGGGTACAGCCCTTTCTAAAGGAGACCCAAGCTTTCATCTCATGTAGCTGAGTGGAGATGCAGGCGCTATAGCCATTGATTAAAGCTTGTTCTTACTTTCTCATTGGAATGCACTTTAGCACTAAATGGTGTCATATTGGAAAGCTGTTTACTCACTTGTTGGTACACTATACCAGCAGGTGTACTAGGAGCCTCCCTTGCCTACCCTGATGCAGTCTGATGGAGGTTCTGTCTGATGAGGAGTGAGGGGCAGTTGTTTGGCTGGCACACACCACTCAGGGACTGGAATAAAGTGCCTCCATCTTGTCACACCCTATGCCACCAGGACATGGGTGCAGCCTGGGTCTGGGTACGTAGGAAGGAGGCTTCAGTTGTTCCATTCTTCTGTCTTTCCCTTCCAGCAACCCCAGTATGCAGGTTGCTGTTGTCATCGTCCCTTCTAGCCGACAAACAAACAATCACAAGCTGCACATTTAACAAAAGAGCCTGAATGTAAAGTTTTATGCCAATCAAATCTTTAGAAATTATTCTTCTCCCTTCAAGAAGCTCAAGACTCTGTGAATGAAACCCTTCGCCTTGTAGCTTCACAATCACCCTGAAAAGGGCACTTGCTGTCCATTCCACACCATGGCAAGCAGAAATATGGACTTCAGTCTCCTAGTTAAACGCTCTAATCGTCATGATTGCCACACTAGAACTTTGAATGCCAGAAATCTTTCATTTAGCAGTCATGGGCTTTGATTCTAATGTTCCCAGTGCTGAATCAGGGTCCTTTATCAGTGTAGTAAAGACATTCACTGATCTGCCATTTCAAATGAAGGGGCAAATCTGGGGAAGACACTTTATTGCACAATAACCAGTAGTGCCTCCAGAGGCCTATTTGCACTTAGGCCGGTGGTCAACAGTTAGTGAACTTCTGGTAAAGAACATTTGCATGTGGAGTAGGCTATTACAACCTCCAAGCGTGCCCTACCTCTCCAGACGTTCACTAATTGTTGATTAGACGAGGGGCACTAAATCATGCGCCACACCTTTACTAACATTGACCAGAAGAAGAAGAGTTGGCTTTTCTACCCCACTTTTCTCAACCGCTTAAGGGAACTCAAAGCGGCTGACAAAGCTTTCTATTCTCCTCACAATAGAACACCCTGTGAGGTAGGTGGGGCTGTAAGAGCTCAGAAGAGAGCTGTGACTAGGTCAAGGTCACCCAGCTGGCTTCATGGAGGACGGCGGAATCAAACCCAGTACTCCCAGATAAGAGTCCGGTTCCCAACCACTGGACCAAACTGGCTCACCTGAAGCTTACCTGAAGTGTCCAGCAGCGCAACCATTTGCTCTTCTTCTGGTTCCCTGCAGTTGGTGGGGAGTGAGGCGGTGTCTGCGCAAGTGAGGTGGCTGGGATCAATCGCTTACCTCTGATGTGAGCGGACCACCAATCCCCAGAAGTGGTGTCCAGTCAGAGTTGCAAGAGGAGCATTCGATGACAGGTGCTGATGTGATCGCCTGCAATACATCCCTCTGCAACAGCATCTGAGCATGTCACGGAACAGTAGTGGCACGGGCTGTTAAACCATCCACACTTCTGGCTGACAAATGGATGCTTTGGGGAAGCTTTCCTCGTGACAAGTGTGAATGGTCCACCTTTTCCAGAAGTTTACCAGGCCTAGTTCATGGCATCCTAATCACCTAAATGCAGAAAGGCCCCTGGACTCCTGGGCCATGGTGCTGACAGTGTTAGTCAGTAGCATTCCTCACTTGGCAACACACATCCCTCTGACCATAACCCACCAACCTGAAGGAATCTTGGAAAATCTTCAGACCTAACTCCTGCTAACTCTAGAAAAGCACAGGCCTACCAGCTACTCTTTCAGCCAAAACAGCACTTTCCCACCGAGTCTATGCAGCTTGGCAGGGCACCCCAGAGTGGGATTTGGCTAGCACAGAGCACCTTTGTTTGCTTCAGCCCTAAGGCCCTTGGGTGAAAATGTCTCTGATGACAAGGACAACAGAAACAACAGAAACAGGGACTATAAAACAAAGGAATGGGATAGACCTGCTCACTAGTCCCCTCTGATACTTTCTTAAAATGTAGGGAAAACGACCATGCCAGGTAATAGAAACTTCTCCCACAAAAGCATCTGAATAGCTATTAATAGTCATCTATTAATAACACTAGAGGACTGCTGAAGAGCTAGCTAGCTGCTCATCAAATTCAAATGCCTGCAAACCTGGGAAATTATAACTTAGCCTTTAATCAGCAGCAGGCATTGTATGTTTCCACCAGATAATGTGACAGGCAGAAAACCATTATGGGGGGGGGGG
>MTQE01002208.1:16123750-16172140 GCA_014337955.1 Aspidoscelis marmoratus | reverse complement strand
ACAGTGAGGGAGCCTGACACACCTCAGGAGGGAGATTATTCCATAGCCTGAGGGACATCACTGAGAAGGCTGCCTCCCAGATGCCCACCCATTTTGCTGCTGAGGGTGGTGGGACAACCAGGAGGGCCTCCCCTCCAGATCTTAAGGCACAAGCAAATCAATATTGGTCCATCCCTGCCATTCTATATATGTTTACTGTTTTTTTAACAAATGTTCGCCGAATATACATGTGGTTGTAACATAATACAACAATGCCTAACATAATGCAAACTTGCTCCTCTAGGCAATTGAGCAAATACAAAATAAGCAGGGAGAATGAAATATTTTTATTTTTATCAGTCGATTGGTCTAGAGAAGTCTTTCAGGATGTATCTCAGGTAACAATTTTGTGCGACCAGGATTTTAACAAAACAAAAAAATTGCTTTAGGACCCAATTTTTGCTTGCATAATACTTTGTATACCCAGTTATCTTTGGTAAACAAGCATATCAGAAGTCTGATAAATATCAGAGGTTAAAGTTAACTAAATGCGTAAATGCTTAAACATAGAAGGAAACTTGTGCAGACACTTAACAGAATGAGTTATGAATCTATCCTACACAGGTACAATTTTTGATCTGCCAAGGTGAACAATATGGTGGCCAAGCAACTAGCCTCTGTTTTGAAGGCTATCAGGAGGCACTGGAGCGGCTGAAGCTCAGTGGTAGAATGAATTGCCTGGAAGGAGACGATTGCTGGTTCAATCCTGATCCTTTCAGAAGTAGGCAATGAGTAAACCACTTCTGTATCCCTGCCAAGAAAGCTGCATAGAGGTGTCCGTGGAAGTGCCCATGCCAACCAGGAGTTGGCCATGACTCAGCTGGACCCAATAATATCAACAAAATCAGGAGGCATTCTGCTATTGGAAGGCATTCTCTGCTTAAGGGCTCATTAAAGCATACTTGAGCTGCATCCAAACAGGATGAAGTAGATAATCTAGGGTCAGCCTGGAGGCAGGACACCTATACATCCCCACACAGATGCAGATGCTTCCTGCTCCTTCCTCTAAAAGAAGCAATCTTTACATAACCCAAATTAGTAGCAAGGTTTCACCCTTCAAAGGAGTCAGCATGGGTATGAGAGTTTGGATTGCCTCCTTGCCGCTACTCCAACTGCTTGCTCAGAATATTAAACCACATTCCGGGTACATGACCCGGCTTTGGGTACAACATCAGGTCCTTTGTAATAACCACAAAAGCTGCACAGCTTTTCCCATGGCTTCCTTTTCTTCAGCCCTCCAATTCTCAAGCCCCGAGAGTAAAAGGAGGAACAATTTTCCTGTTTCCATAGACTTATAGTACACACTCAGTGCCACTTGGGTGCTGAATTCTTTCCACTCTGCAGCTGCCTTTGGGCATCATGGCATCTGCAAAGCACACGGCTTTAAAAGGACAACTCTTCTTTTCTTGTTTGAGGATTTTCCCTGCCTCCTACCACAGGATGTGACATCAGAAAGGACCTCTGCCCTGGAAGACAGCAGCTTGTCCTCCAATCACCTCCCCTGATGTTACTTTGATGTCATTTCCTCCACACCCCTGTTGGCTACTGTATATATACCCAGGAAAATTAAAAGTCGAAGTCTTTCTTCCTGTACTCTGCCTCCAGCCTGATCATTTACCATCTTTCAGGTCCACCATTAAACACATGGTGGACCTTAGAAAATAGGGATCCCAGATTGACTGTCACAGCAGCCTTTATGCTGCTGCCCCAAATTCAGCAGCCCCTCAGCTACTCCCATATACTTCCCAGGGAGTCAAGCTGGCTCCAGAGACGGCCTGATTATTGTGCTAACCAGCAATATTCCAAAGAAAAGCCAATCCGGAACAACTGTTTGTTGAGTAGGCAGCATTAATTGGCACTGTCTGTGCGAGATATAGTGACACACAGAGACAGGTATAAAATACGCGGCAGGATGTGATCACCAAAATCACACATGAACAACCTCCTTTTTCAGATCCTACACATGTGTGGTGGCCACAACCCGGATGGCGTCTCTTATCTAGAGTGTTATAGTGCAATCGGAGGCGGTTTTTCCCAAAACAAGTTATCACGGGCTTCTACAGTGCTATAGCAGGGCTATAGTGGGATTGCCACAGACAAATGTGGCAGTCCCACCATAGTTCTGACATAACTGCGCTACGTATCCCAAGTCTGGATGGGGTCCCAGCTCCATCTTGTCCATTAGGCTGAAGAGGCATAGGAAGAAACAGGAGAAATGGTTGTCCATCCATAGTCAACACCTAAAAAGCAAATCCCAATCTCACAAAGGGTGCTTTCGCACACGCACTAAGAACACATATAGACACGCATTAACAACACATACAGACCACATGTAAACTCACCTTCCTCACTGGAGGCCAATTTGAGGTGGCTGCTTCTGCATTTCGGTGCACAAGACCCATTCTTAATCGGGTCTTGCCACTGAAAGATCTGGCCTCCGGGAAGACCTCAAAAATTAGGTCTTCCATTTGGCCCTTCACCTCAATCTGGTAAGAAGCAGGTGGCTTCCACACACAGAGAGGCGAGGTCCGGATGTGCTGGCGGCCACCATCTTGGAAAGGGCAGAAGCAGGCTGGTTTGTCACCTTCCACCCTCCCCCACGCACTGCATGCCACCAGAAGTGCACGGTGACTGGCACTGACTGCCCCAGTCCCGTGGCTCTGGGGGCAGGGGCGGCACAGAAGCCGGCTGCCTTTGGCTATGGGTGCTGCGGCTTCCACACAGCACCCAGGCAATACGGCCCTCCACATCTGGCCTCCCCGCATGTGTGCAGATGTGTGAGGACTCTTCAGATCCATCCCTATTTGGGACAGATCCTCAGGGGGTCAGATCGCCGAAAAACGGATCTTCTAAGGGTGCATCCCCATGGTACTTTTTTATGTCAGTATTGTCCCTTTACTGCAGCAGATCTAACAAATGCATGTTCAATTCCGAATTAAGTGTCCCCATGGGGCTCAGCAAAACGTGCATTTTAAATGCACTGACCGTCCCCAAGGAAGCCTCTTTTGCTTACCCGCATCTTTTTCTGCCCGCCCCTCACTCTTTCATTGGGTCCTCGGGCAATTCATTACATTATGTACAAGTTCTCCAGCTGCTGAAACACCTCCCCCAGCCAGCAATCATGCGATCGTGTGCTCATTCACAAGTCCAAAATAAAAATTTACAAGTTCTCTGTTTGTCTCCCCTGCTTGCGAAGGCAGTTTACAAGATCTCGGCCCCGAAATGCCTCCCCCAGCCAACGATCTTGCTCATACACTTTCACTTGCGGGCGGGCGCAAGCAATTCATTACAATGTATCTTTGCTGTTTCTCTTTGTGATTGGAATGCCTGCCTACTGTTTTCATATCGTGAATGCTGGCTGTGGATGAGAGGCAAAAAAAAGAGAGAGGGAGCTTGCCACCTCGGAGAGAACCCCCGCCCCTTTTGCCACGGAGCGTCTCCATGCAAAATGTTGCTCTGAATACCTGCATCTTCCCGGAAAGTGCGCTGGTAGTCTTCTTTAAAGGGCACCTTTTTTGCTGCACATTTTCCTAATTTGTGGCGCTGGAAGCCCGGATAAAAGCCGTGCATGGGGGTGCTCGGCGACAAAAGAGGATTTTTAGCGGACTTTAAGTTGCATGGGGACGCACCCTTAGATCCATTTTTCGGCGGCAAATACGGAAGCACCCAAAAACTGAAGGAGTTGAAAAATAATCCTCCTAAAAAGAAAAGAAAACATATACAATTTCAAGAATGCATATGAGTCTGCAACATTCTGTTTTGCAAATAGCAAGAAAAGCACCACCACCACCATCCAAAAAGAAAAAAAAACCTCAGCAGCAAATACACAAAACTGGAAACACAAATAGCAGGGAATTGCCGTAGCTTATTATTCTTTATTGACTCACTTGGAGAGGTGGGATTTTTCAATGACAAAGTAATAGGCAGGCCCCAACCTGCTGTGATATGGCAGTAGATCAAATTCCCCGTTTAGGCCGTAATCAACATGCCAGTGTCTCTTCACCATCCTCCTTAAATATCTTCCCCTTATTTCAGCCACCCTGTAGAAACTTGCAGTGCGTCATCTTAAAGTAGGTACGCTGGCTATAAAGAACTGCTTCGGGGAATAGGACTAATAAATTCAACTTCATTTGTTTATGGCTGAAGGAAAAGGTACATTCACCCTCCCCCCTTCTCCTCAGGCAATTCTGTTAATGAGAGATTATTTATAAGCATGAAAGGGCAAAAGAACTATGGGGAAGGGGGTCAGTGAAAAGGTTTTGGAGGCAGGTGACATGTAATTCTGCCAGAAGGTAAAAATACAGTTTTTAAAATATCTATTAGGGACTCTCATATCAATGCCTTAGATTGCTGCAGCTCCATAAAGCTCTAATTTTGCATGGCCATTTCTGACAAAATTATAATTCAAATATATTTTCAGTTGCATGGTTTCTCAGTTCTTCAGCACACAAAACAATTTAGTGCCTTGCTGCATTTACCTTTAATACATAATAGGGGCTCTTGTAAGTCAGCTTCTGGGTCTCAGCAGTTCAGCTGTAGAGCTATGAGGCCCCACCCACTACTGGACAGTGTGATCCAGATCAAGCAGACCTTGATTAGGATCATTGGTAGGCTTGTTTAACCAGGGGTACCAGTGTACCCATTTCAATGGTGCATCGAAGTGGATCACTGAATTTGGCCCTGTTCCCATTACAAGCTTAAAACGGTTTTCCTAAACCAAAATAATAGAACCGGATGCTAACACGAATTTGCCTGATCCCATTACTTTCAACTTATTTGCGTTCCATCCAGATTCTGAGGATCATACGTGGTGTATGTGACTCAAGGGGGGACTCAAGTGACTACTTTCTAAAAGCCACTTTTCGGGGCTGCCTTGCCCTCTTCCTCCTGGTGTGAACACACCACCCATAACGGACCCCTTCACGGAGCCTAGCTGGGTGGCTAGGTGGCTGCCACTTGCATGGATGGATGAAAAACGGCACCGGGCAGCCAGCGATTCTTCCCCCTCCTCTCCCCATTGCCCAGGGCACAGAGCAGCAGCGGCAACTCAAGCCCCCTTCGCCCGCTCACCACCACAGCCTTAAAAACATTCACACATCTCACTGAAACTTCAGCTGCTTTCCTTCTTTCCCTTTCTAAAGGTCAGAACTTCCAGAATTGCACAGAATTGCAACATTGTTATCAGGTGTGAAGTGGGTGGATTGCTACAGTGTAACAGCTGCTTAGGGGTGGATTTTTACAGTGAAATCACTATCTTTGGAAGCAAGCTATTGGGGGAGGGAAACCCTAAACATGCATTCTCATCCCAGTAAAACTGTACCGTTCCCACAGTAAGAAATGTAAAACGTTTCAAGTGCACAAACCAGAGCGAGACCTTTTGAAATGAGTGTTAACATTTACAATGCTTTGGGGCGATTTAACATGCGGAAAGTGTGTTAAGCCAGCCTGACGTGGGGGCTGCGAGGATTGAAACCATTTCGAAACTGTTTTAAGCTTGTAATGGGAACCAGGCCATAGAGACCTTCCAAATGACCCAGTTTTCTCAAGACAGGAAAATCAGCCTCCTTCTTTGGCAAACTTGATGGTTCCAAACCAAACAGGTACCTATTAGTGCTTGCTCACACAGCGAGACACATGTGAGGTGAAATAGCAATTAGAAAAGATTTCTTTGCTTGCCCTACATCAAGCTTCTGTCTGCTCCAGCTCTGATGGAATCAAAGGCACTGTTCTAGTCGCTGCCACACAGCAGACTAAAACATAATTTAGCAGGATCAGCAAAGCTATACATGGAGTTCTGCCATTCTCCCAGTTCCATTTTGCAAGTCATTACTGGAGCAGACTCAAGTATTGAACAAGATTAACTTTTCCTAACTTTTCAGACAGTTGGCTCTGCAGAAATTTTATCTATCCTACAGACTATGGGGCTCTTGTGCTGGTCTTAAGCCTGATCCTGCCCAGACTGCCCCCAGTCTCCAAGATACCAGCATAAATATGTTTGGATAGGCAACATCTTTCAGATTGGTTTCCAGTGGAAATCCTGCTTGATTATGAAACAAAAGTACCAGATCACAGAAAGGGTTTAAATCCTATCGTGCCCAAGTTCCAGCAAAAGTTCTAAGTGGCTACAGCCAACCAAGAGAAATTGCATAGTGACATATCTGACTGTAAACGGCAGCAAAACTACTGTTTGACAATAATCTCCTCACATCCTGTGGCATTTTCCTGCCGCCACCCTCACCCCGCACAACACTGGTACATCCATGGAGAAAGTCTGCCCTTTAAAAACGTCTGGAATCAGATGGATTCTGAATGTCTGGTGTGGGGAGATCTTCAGATAGCATGGTTGGTGATCCTGTCAAGAATCTGATTTAATTTTGAAAATGCAAGGTATTCCAAGCAATTCCTAAATGCATGTTATGCATGTGCAATCTCATGTGCACCTCTAAGACAACCTGGTATTCTTGAAAGCTTTTAGTGGGACAACCAAGTCTGTTTCCAAATGGCATGGGATTGTCTGCATCAAGTAGTCTGGTCTATGCTGGGCCAGACTAGTCCTACAGAGCCTAAGGGCATTCCACACTTTGGGTGACCCATACCGACCTAGTCCTAGCTGCCAGCTTTGAAAGCTGGGCCCAGCCCTCAAAGTCAGTGTTCGGCCTATGAAAGCTGATAAGTTTAGTTACCAACTTTCAAAGTTTCCAACCAAGCCCTTTTCAGCACGCACCAACTTCTGGCATTACTTCTTATAGTGCTTCTTGGTGCACTATCAGATCACTATCTGCACTATCAGATCACTATCTGCTGTATTCTGGACTATGGGGGCATGGCTTCATAGTCCAGGATAAGTGCAGTAGTATGCTTGAAGCCTATCCCAGGACTGGGATTGGGCACTGTTTGGTGCCCTATTCCAATCTGTAGTTTTATCCAATGCAGATGATATGTACTTGGAAGGGGAGGGTGCTGTTCTTTCCCATCCTGGCATGCAGAAGACATGAGGGGTATGTTCCTACTTGACTATTCTGGTGTGGGTTGGACTATCTTTTGGTGCAGGTTGGACTATCCCTCCAGGAACAACACTGAGCATGCATTTCAGGCTGTTCCCATTTACTTGTTGGTAAACCGGACCCACATGTGCACACAAGCAGATCAGTGGCTTGTGTGGGGAGGGGTTCGCATTTAAAACGGTGTGGCGGTTGTGCGGGGGGGGGGTCCTGTGGAGGAGTGCAGCGTTTTTTATCAGAAAGGAGGTGGAGGAAGGAGCCACTGCCACTGCCAGGCTCACTGTTGCCTGCCCCCCCTCCCTCCTGTCAAGTCTTGGCCAAGCCGCAGCTCAAAGCAGCAAGCCTGGTGCCTCCTTCCCCCTTCTCCTCTTCACCCACCCAGGTGACAGTGAGCCAAGGGTAAGGAATAACAGCAGTGGCAGCAACACCTCCTTCCACCTCAGCAAGACTGCCAGGTGTGTACAAGCAGATGGTGGGGGAAACAGCTTGACTCACTAGGAAATTGTAAGAAAAGTCCCTTTTCCCCAGGCTTCCACCACCACCACCACCCTGGATTTCGGCAGGACAGTGCTCAGAAAATCTGGAGATAAGAAGTGGAATGGGAATGCTGCTTGCTGAGTTTGGATTACTTGCCTAGGTAATGGGAACCCTGGATGCTGAGTTTGAATCCAGTCCGGCTTCTATTGCCTATGGGAACGCACCTGAGGTTTATCCAAGCTGTTCCAAGCCAAAAGTGTCCTGGCTACAGCTGACTTCCCTGTCTGTCCTTGAGATGGACCTAATTGAGAGGTAACCACACCATAGTGACTGTACCAGGACCCTTCTGAGCATGATCACCAATGGAGGCATTTCTTTTCCAGGGTGGTTTCTCCCTCTCTGCATAATGGAGCCACCATTCTACAGTACCTCCTAGCTCCAAAATAGAGACAAGGAGAGCATCTTCTTCCTGTGGAACCTCCTTGGCTCCCAGCACTTCCACTCAGAAGTAGAGACATGGTCTAAGACCCAATGATGGGCCCAAACTCCAGTGATTTCATTGAGTGGACTCATTTAGTCACATTGTTGTTTGAGGGAAGTGAGGCAAACTGCTCCTCCACCAAACCCACCATTCTAGCCTGACTTCCAGAAGAGCTAGTAATTGAAGCAATAATATTTAATATATGAGAGTTTGGAGCCAGGGTATGGCGATTCAACATTTTGTTCTTTTTCCTTATCTATTGCTTAGTGCTGAATATCAAGCCATATCTACAGACACACCTTTCCACACAATAAGAGACTGAATGTGTAAGAATCATAGACAAAAAAATTCCACACTCTGCCCCTCAACATAAGTTTTCTAATGGGTTGGAGAACCATGGAGCTTCAGAAGTACTGGATTGTTCTGAAAGCAACTTCCAAGAAATCAGCGGGATGAAGCATACTAAGTTCTGTTTTTAACAGAGGCAGCAGTTTTACCCTTCACCCTGAAACACAGCCCACTTTATTGGAAACACATGGAATGTTCTTCTGAGGTGACATCAAAGCCATGGAGGAGGTTTACAGAGGAACAGGCCAGATTAAGGGGAAGGCATCTGTTTTGTTGTGCTGGTCTCTCCCTCATTAGGTGAAAAGGATCCCAGTCACACTGCGCTCCCCCACCCCCACCTCGCTTTCATTGCCTCCTTTCAAGGGAGAGCAAACAAAATATAACCACATGGCTGAGTGGTGCAAAATATGGCAAGAATGAGAGAGTCAGGTTACAGGCTCCATCTCTCTGCATAACTTGGATTTGGGCAGCACTTTACATCCTGGCCCCTTGTCTCCTAGGCCCAAACAAGGCATGGTGCTGAATTGTGTCATGTTGTGAAAACAACAGATGACTGAGAGTCATGTGTAGCTTGGGCCTTTAGCCACTTTCAGCTCACACACTTGTAGCAGGTTCATCACTGGTAGATTTCGAGGGGAGATGAGCGCTTTCCATCTGGCCATAGGCCCAAGAGCTTTTAACCTGTGCGCATCTGTGAGGGTGCCTTTCTTCACAAACTGTGAACCTCACACCTTCAGAGGTTCCCATTGCACAGAGGCAGCTCTACCATGAGACAATGTCTATTAATGATCTCAGGTCGTGGATTCTGAATACAATTATTTCATTTATTTATTTGTGTTTTTATCCTGCCCTGTACCTGAAAGTCTGAGGGCGGGTTATGGTTGCCAAAAATGAAATGGGCAGATCTAGCCAAAAGAATAATCAAGAACAAATTCTGAACACACTCTACTGAAATTAACACAAACAATGATATAAAAGATCACTATTTCTGTTTCCAGACAGCAAGGGGCAGCATGGGATATTTAAAAAGAAAGATCCTGCAATAGCCTCTTGTCATGATCTCCAGATAAGATCAACAAGCCACATCATAGATTTGCTTATGTTCACAACTGGTGGGAGGCACACATGGCCACGTTGCTGGGGATTCCCAGAAGCCAGCCAAATAGCTGCCCCCTTTCTTTTGTGCTCTTTCGTGTACTGTACTTGGCTGGTTCCCTAAAGTCCCCAGGCAGGCACTTTGCAAGACATGAAGGTAAGTAAAGCTATTACAGGAAACCTGGATTCTCTGCTGGATTTCATATAATAGCAATGCTATTTAAAAAAAAAAAAAAAAAAGGATGCAGGGGCATCCCGCCATCCTAGCCCTTCTCTGTCCATGACATTCATACCTGCACATTCCCCACACAGCACCTAAGAATCTGCAGAATTGTAGATGTGAAAATCTCAAGTGTTAGCAAAAAAATTAAAATAAAATAAAAATAGACGGGTGGGCCCTATATCATGCCTCTTAAAATGGTTTAAAAATGAAAAAAAAAGCAATTCAGCCACGAGTTCTGGCAGTCCCCACTTCAGTGGCTTTAAATCGCTTTAAATTGCTATCAACCCCTCTGCTGTCCCTACCCAAAATGGTTCAGAATTGCATTAGGGAAAGGGAATCTTTTCTCTCCCCCCCTCTTGCCAGCTGGGCCCCACCCCCTGCCTGTCAACTGGATCCCACAATGACGTGGCAGAGGGTGGGGAATTGCAGCTCCCCCCTCTCCTCTCCTCTCCCCTCCCCTCATGCTTTTGCAAAAGATATCCTGCCAGTCCTACACATACACATGCACACACACACACACACACACACACACACCTTCCTCCCCTTTGTTCTCCTCCCCTCCCCATCACCAGCAGCACTGGCTGGTATACACACACACACACACACACACACACTAAACTCAGGACTGGTGCTTTTTCACTTTTCCGCAAATGCAGAAAAGTGAAAAAGGAACAGCAGAGAGGGAGCTGCATGCCCGCTTGCCCAGTTGGGTGCAAACACACACACATACACGGTCAGTGACCGGTGGGGCATGGGGGAAGCTGCTTCTCTCCTTCCCAAGCCTCAGCAAAGCTCCAGCGTGTGCTTCCTAGCAAGGAGAAATCGAGGGGAAGTGAAAAATGAACCTTTGTTATCAGTTTGAAGTGTGGAGTGGGTGAATTGCTACATCTTATCAGGCTGAATTGTTATGGATCTGGCGCTTTAACAAATCTGGCAAGGGGCTGGTCCCTGCACAGGGTGAAAGCCCACCCGTTCCATGACGTATTTGCCCAAATAGTGCTGTAGCATTCCCACCGCAATAAGGAAGAAGCATTTTAAAAGCAAAAATGGGGGGGAAACCTGGAAAAGCAGGTGTTTATTTATTTCGTTTTTTAGCCAAATAATCCTCAAAATACCCGTGAAACTGATTGGGAATGGGGACGAAGAGGATCCAAACTGTTTGTAAACCATTGTAAAATGCCAATGGGAACTAGGCCATGGTGATGTGGGACATGGGGGGAGTGGAGGGTGATGCCACTACCCCTCTACAGTATCCACCCAAGAAAGTTCAGATGCCGCCTGCATTAGTCCTCTTGCACATTCATACCCTGAAAATTGAAAATAGACGCAGATGACTTCCTGCTCTTTTTCTGCTGTCAGAAAAATCCTGAGATTTTTATGGAAAAGAAATACATGATTATTTTACAAAAGTAAATGAGTACTGTAAATAATATCTCCCTTTGCCAGAAATGCTTCTGAGAAATATCCCACAGGCAAAATCTACAACATGTGGGTTATACTGCTTTACATTGAACACTTGATCTGGCCTTCTTTGTGTGCCCCTTTCTGTTCCCACCCCTACTAATGCCAACCAAGACCCCCTTTGAGAGGCACAGGAAGTGGTCCCGGAAGTAGGGTAGGCCACTTCTGGCATCTTTGAAAACTGGGCTGGGCAGATGGCTAGGAAGAGAGTAGCACAAGTGAGTTTGCATGACAGTGCAGGGCTGCAGGAAACAACGTCTGAGTGCCTTTTCCTGCTCTGTGTGGAAAGCGACTCTTGTCGCTCCTTCCACCCCTGTATGGTGGAACGGTGGCCCAATGTATGCAGTAATGACTTTTGTACGCTGGAATTAAGTTATTTAAAGGGTCATCAGAAATTGTGAGCAATGCTCTCTGGGTTGACTGAGCAGAGTACAAAATTCTTTGTTTCCGTAAGTTTTGCAAAGTATGGTGCACTGCCAAGGTTCAAAACCCCAAAGGGCTAGATAAGGTACTTAAAATCAGTTAATAAAAATAACGGTGGCATCGAAGTAAAAGGATTAATGACCTCAAACATGACTTTGGAGCAAGCAAACCCAAAAGGAGTAAATGAAGCACATTACCTAAAGAGCAGCCCTTCCCATAAGAATTGAGTTCATAGTCTAAGATTACTTTAATAGCTCCACCGTGCAAAATATCTTCCTGTAAAACATCTCTGCCTACCCAAGTTACAGCAGCCTGAAAACCTGCCTGTTACCCTATTCCTGTGGAAAATATTTGCCTAGCTCCCATGTAAATACTCCATTATTAGATTTTGCAAAATATCATGCCTGTGTTTGGAAGGTTAATTAACACAAGGCAATACAGCCTGGGAACCTGACATCACAAATTCATTAGCCACAGACCAGGCACAGTTCACTCTTGGCTAGCTGAAATAAAATCTTCTGCAGCATGATACACTGAAGACCTCCTGACCCACAAAGGCCACCCTCTTCAAGGATGAGTGGTAATTAATTTTTAGATTCCCAATGAGCCCTAGTCATGAATCGGAAAAATCCCAGACATTTACACAATATGTATTACTGTTTTGGGGCTTGAACACAAATGTAGATGGGCAATGAATATAAGGAATAATTGACAAAAAAGATAAGGTCTCACAAGGGACCATCAGGTGAATGAACCAGGCTGCCTAGATACAGCAAGCCGTCATATAAGACCCAGTGTAAAACTCTGAAGGTGCCACCACCCTGATAAAGAGCAAGAAGCAAGGACCAGCATGGCATGTTAAGTGGTCAAAATTATGAGGAGGAGGAGGAGGAGAAGAAGAAGAAGAAGAAGAAGAAGAAGAAGAAGAAGAAGAAGAAGAAGAAGAAGAAGAAGAAGAAGAAGAAGAAGAAGAAGAAGAAGAAGAAGAAGAAGTTGGCTTTTCTACCCCGCCTTTCTCACCCACTTAAGGGGACTCAAAGTGTCTGACAAAGCTTTTCTATTCTTCTCCCCACAACAGAACACCTTGTGAGGTAGGTGAGGCTGTGAGAGCTCAGAAGAGAGCTGTGACTAGCCCAGGATCATCCAGCTGGCTTTGTGGGGGAGGTTGGAATCGAACCTGGGATTCCCAGATAAGAGTCCAGCTCCTTAAACACTAGACCAAACTGGCTCACAGTTTGAAGTGACCACAATAAGTTATAATTGTTCATCTATTTGTATTGATTGTCTCTGTAAATTGCATAGTCTTTATGAAACCTGCAGTACATAAGTCCAATAATTAAAAACATGATAAACAGCCTTAGTACTGGAATTATGTCTCCAGTGGGTTAGCAGAAGGGGCTGCGACACTTCAAACATGAGGTGTAAACCTACGTTTGAAAATTGCAAGAGTAGAGGGAGGAGATGTAACGGAGCTGGGGGATGCACAGTGCCAAGCCAAGCAGGAGCTGCAGGCAGGTTGGAGGCATGCTGGCTGTGGGGAAGAAGAAGATAAGGGCAGGGTGGTGCTTCTTCTCTGCCCCTGCAAAGGTGCCTCCAGACGACAAGAAGAAATTGCAGGATTTTCTTTAGATCCCACAATTGCCTCTCAGCACCACCGAAGGCAATCCTGGGACAATGCTGGGCTCTTCCATCTTCATGGTTTTTTTTTTTTTTTCCTGAGGAAAATTAATCATCATCATCATAGGCATGTAATCCTATTAGTGCCTATCCCTGCCTTGCTACTATTGCCACTAGTGATTCACAAGTTAACAAGCTTTTAAGCAGTGGTTCTCAACCTTCCTAATGCCGTGACCATTTAATACAGTTCTTCATGTTGTGGTGACCCCCAACCTTACCCTAACCCCCAACCTTAAAATTATTTTTGTTGCTACTTCATAACGACCCCTGTGAAAGAGTAGATCGACCCCCAAAGGGGTCACAACCCACCGGTTGAGAACCACTGCTACGACTTGTACTGTATCTTTGCCTGTTTGCTCTTTAAAGCCCTTTTACTTACTGTTTTTCTATTTTAAAGTGATGTTTTTAATGAAAATGATCAAATCTGTATCCCAAGGTGTTCAGAACTCATTCTTTTGATCCTTGCCCCTATGACTCCACAACGGCCTATTGCAGAATCATAAAACTAACCTCATTCACCTTAAAACCACTAGGGTGGACTGGGAAAATTCCCCAAACTAGCACTTCCTAGTTCATTCCTTTGCATGTTTAATTCTTGTATGTTAATTTTTTGCCTGTACTTTTTGTACATTTCTACTTCTCTTTGTGTTTTAACTTTTCTACAGTAAGTGGCTCTGAGAACCATAAGGTGCTAGGGCAGGCCATAAATTCATTTGTGTACTTATATTCTGCTTATTTCATAAGGACTTGACGTAGCTAACAAGAATCAATTTTAAAAATGGAAAAGAAGGAAAAGAAAAAACCCTCCACAGACGTAAAATAAAACTTACACAATGATAACATCCTAAGGACCAGCTAGGACTTAAACATTTGGGAAGTCCAAATGGGCGGTGGAAAGTCCACAAATAAACAAGATCGAAATGAAAAGGTGTGAGCAGCCAGATCTGAATATGGACTGAAGAAGGATTAAAAGGAAGGTGTGACCACAGCCTAGATGCCACTCAGCTCAGATATCAGGCTGTTGGTGATTTATGAATCACTGTCTTCCTGAAATGTACACAGTCAGAAAGGGAGAGCAAAACCCCTCATAATGATCCAAATATGCAGTAAAATCTGTCTGAGCTTTGTCTTCACTTTGGAGAGCACAAAAAAAAATAGTAGTGCAGCACAAAGCATTTCCTTTTCTTCAAAAGAAATGCAAAGAGACATTGGGCGAATCCCCACAGCAAGCTTATTTTGCTTTCCCTAAACCGAAATAATAGAACCGGATGCAAATGTGAATTTGCCTGTTCCCATTACTTTTAACTTAAATCGCGTTGGATCAGGATTCTAAGGAACGTACGTGGGGTACGTGACTCATGGTGGGACTCAAGTGGCTACTTTTTAAAAGCCACTTTTCAGGCCTGCCCTGCCCTCTTCCTCCTGGCATGGACGCGCCACCCATAAGGGACCCCTTCACCGAGCCTAACTGGGTGGCTGGGTGGCTGCCGCTTCCATGGATGGAGGAAAAATGGCAGCAGGCAGCCAGCCAGCGATTCTTTCCCCACCTGTCCCCATTGCTCAGGGCACACAGCAGCAGCGGCAACTAAAGCCCCTTTGCTTTAAACATTCACATTCAGCTGCTTTCCTTCCTTCCTTTCCCTTTCTAAAGTCAGATCTTTTAGAATTGCACGAAATTGCAGCATTGTTATTCCAACCATCAAGGTGTAACAATCGCTGTTAAGTGGATTTTTACACTGAAATCACTGTCTTTGGAAGCAAGCTATTGGGAGAGGGAAACCCTAAACATGGATTCTCATGTCTTAAAATGATACTGTCCACACAGTAAAAAATGTAAAACATTTCAAGCGCACGATCCAGAGTGAGACCTGTTGAAATCAGGAGTGAGATTCACCACACTTTGGGGTGGTTTAACACAGGGAAAGGGTGTTAAGCCAAACTGCCGTGCGGACTCTGAGGACTGAAAACGTTTTGAATCCGAGATAAGGTTGCCGTGAAGACATGGCCATTGATTGAGAGAAGCAAGAAGAAAGTTTGAGGAGTATATTGCCCAAACAGTAAGGACCAATAATAAAAAATTCTTCAAATACATTAGGAGGAGGAAGCCAGTCAGGAAGGCCAATGATCCCTTGGACAATGACGGATTCAAAAGTATGTTCTGAGAAGAAGAGGAAATTACAGAGAAGCTGAATGAATTCTTTGTCTTCACAGAAGGGAATTTCGGACATATCCTGAGTCTGAGCTCCTATTCCCAAGGAAGGGAGCTTGGGGAACTGATGCACATAGTGTTGGTAGGCTTTATTGACAAATTAAGCATCAACAAATTACCAAGCCCTGATGGCATCTACCCAAGATTTAGTAAAAAGTTTGCAAAAATATTCAACTTCCACTATGCTTAGCTATTGTAGCTGAGAACTGGAAGTAGCTAAGTTAACTCCACTTTTTTAAAAGGGCTCAGCAGGAAATTATAGGCCTGTTGATTTAAATTTATTCCAGGGAAGATAGTAGAAAGCAAGATTAAAGATAAAATACCAAACATTTGGAGGAGCAAGGTTTGCTCAAAGATAGCCAGCATGACTTCTGTAAGGGAAAGTCTTGTCCAACTAATATTCTAGAGGTTTTTGAGTGTGCTAACAAATATGTAGAAAGGGTGAGTCCATGGATATCATCTGCCTAAATTTTCACAAAGCTTTGGATGAAGTTCCTTATGAAAGACTTCTCCATAAGCTTAACAGCCAGGAATAAAAGGACAGGCCCAGTCCTATTATGAATGAGGAACAGAAAACAGAGAATAGTGCTGCCTCCAGATGGCAACAAGATCCCAGGATTGTCTATTGTCAGATACAAGGAGCAACTCTGTGCTTACCTTCAAACTTCTGTTAGCACCTTTCACAACTGTCCCAAGAGGGACAAATAGAAACCAGCCACGCCACCACCCACTTCCTTGAGTTCTTTTTTACATGCTCTGCTAGCTTGCTGTAGCCTCGATGGGGCCAATTGCGAAAGCTGCTGACAGATATCAAGGTCAGCATCACTACTGCGATAAATTTGGTGTCACTGCTAGGTTTCCAGTAATAATGGTATTGGGAATGCCAGGGGATATCCAGAGAGATATTTGCACATTGAGGGACCGAGCTGCCCAAATGGCAGAGCCCGTTTAAATTGAACAAGTGTAAAAGGATACATATTGGAGCTAAAAAATCCTAATTACCTTTATACACTAATGAGAATGGGGCTGAATGCAGCTAATCAGGACAGATTTTTTAGAGTAATGGTAGAAAGTTCAAAGAACGTAACATAGTGTCCAGCTACTGTAAGAAAGGCCAATAGCATGTGTGTGACTTCATCACATGTGTGTGTGGCATCACTGCACATGCGCAGATGTGTGCCGAGATTCTCTGTCCATGTGTGATGGTGTCGTACACATGCACACTGATGGGTGCTGCAAGACCACCCTTGAAGGTCCTACAATGACAGTGAGGGCATGCAGAGAAAGCAGGCAAGTCCTCCACTTCACACATTTTACCTGCATGTAAGGAAGCAAAGCCAAAGAGAACCGGGATTATTAGGGAAAGCATACAACACTCCCTGGCCTCAAACTGTACTGTAGATTGTGTTCAACAGACTGCATTTAGACGCATTTCTGCAACAACATTTAGGGATAATTTTAAACGTTCTTCAAAACAGAGAAGCTAATGTTAAAACACCCTTGTATAAATCAATGGTGTGAGTGCATATGGAATATTGCCTGTAGTTTTGCTCATCACATCAAAAAAAGGAGGTAGCAGAGCTGAATGAGGTACAGAGGGAGATAAGCGAGATGATCGAGGGACTGGAGGAACTTCGGTATGAGAAAAGGCTGCAAGGAAAGTAAGCATGGAAATGGTCTAAAATATTAACAATCGTAGATCATTCCTATGTTTATCTCCTGGGCGTTTCAGTTAGATTTTGCAACCACTTCTTGCAATGCCATCCTGTCCTCCACAAGAGTGCTTGATGAGATTTTTTTAAGCCTATCTTGCAATCTTAAAGCTTCCCCCAAGGCAAAGGGAGATTTAATGCTCATCCTCAAAACCCATCCAGGTTCACAATTTCCGCATCAATTTTTAATAAGGCTTCTTCAATAATTTCAGTATAAAATATTACATAGTTGCTGTGCATGTACAGAGTGCTTCTAACAGGGCACACTAATTTAGTCCTTTGTGCTCACACCTCCAGAATCTTAACAGGCATTAACGTACACAGTTTATACATAATTAAATGAAAGAAACCCAAAATGAGCATGAACTCTGCAGGTTTTAACTTGACAAACCATCTCTGACTCATATGGGGCTCCTCTTACTTTACAACAGATCCTGATGAACACAGGATATAATGAAAGCAGGGCAGCACACACCCATCTCATTTCTAGCAAGCCACTGATCTGTGATTGCCTCTCTCTGCAAAAGGCGATCCATCTTCTTTATAGGGGCTATCTGCAGCTGGCCCCATCTGTGACATCCAAAATACAATTATTGTAGCCAGAATCCCCCTTCCATTTCTGAATTTCACCACGGCTTTTACATTGCACAGCTAAATTACTCACCCTTCCCCCCACAGTGCACACACATGGGACATAATGGGTGATCCTGCCCCTCACAGCATAATCACGACTGTGGAATTAGCAAATGAAATTCAGCACCACTAGACTCCTGCCCACCCCAGAATAAAGGAAAAATTGAAATTGATCATTTGCGCCTGTTGGCTAGGCAGTTAGGATTTAATCAGAAAAACATATGAAATTCCATTTGCTTAAGGGGAAAGGAAGGAAGGTTGAAACTATTACTTCATTACAGAAAATTTCCTTTCAGTCCAATCGCACAAAGGTAGGCAGCCTTTCCCAAGAAACACCACATTTCTAATTGAAGCTTCTGCTGCAGTAATGAAAAATAATATCTTCCCTTTACCACAATACCATATAACCAAGAATTCCACTCTAAATATTTATGCCACTTTATACCCAGATGAGACTCCTACAACGTATCCAACTAATAACTAGGCCAGAAACCCACGTCAGGCTCCATTATACCATCTGCTGCCACTTTTTACTGATACCTGTCCCTGAAAAAATCAATGTCTGCTTTGTTTTTGTAGATGCCTTTTAAAAATTTTGCTAGGGTGCGCATAGCTCTCAGCTCCCTCCCCAGGGTCTCTGTAAGAAAAATCACTCAAAGGGTTTTTTTTTGGGGGGGGGGATGAGAGAAAATGAAAACACATGTGCCTGGGCATGCCAATACAGTATTTTCTAACCAACTACCTATAATCGGATAGTAAATACTGCAGAATCCATTTGTGTTCCAGGTGTGTTACATCAGTAAAACTAGATCCGTTAAAATAGACCACTCTGTGTGTGTGTTCAAAGGAAATGGTTAATATTTAACTGCTGGCCCTCATGTTTTTAATGGAAGAACTGACTGACCACTGTCTCTTTGTGCCTTCAATGCAACTTTAGGCCATATCTTAGCGTTTCTCAAACAGAGTTCTTCCAGATGTTGTATTTTCCAAGCACAACTCCCATCATGCCTAGAAGCAAAGTCAGGGTTCAGGAACTGGAGTCTAGCAAAATCTGGAGAACCATGGTTGGAAAATAATGCCCCACCCAGAAGTAAGATTTGACCCAATAAGAATCAGTCTAGAATCCTGGCAATGTTTGTGACAATACCACCTCCCATGCAGGGTTAAAGATCCATGTGGCTTTTGGGGAGGTTTTCTCCTATTGCGGGTGTCAGAACATCGCCCTGGATTCTATACCAGCCTCCACCACTGTGCTTTCTGCCCTTTTCAGCTGCTAGAATGGCTTCTTTTGTGGAAGGGTTGGGCTTAATTGTGTGTAAACCTGCAAAGATTGAGGGTGCAGTCCTTCAAGGCATTTTCTGTGCTCCAGTGGACCAGATACTTTTTATCTAATTGAGCTACCTGGGGCAAACACAAGGAAGTCAGTCAGATTCAGTCCTCTTCAGTTCCCAACAAGGAGCCTATTCGCACTTGGCTTTATTCTGGAATATATCCTGGAATAGGGACTTGCTGCCCATATGCTAGTGCCGGCTTCAGCAGGCCCAAAGTGAGGTCTGCTAGAGTCTGCATTAGCATGTGGACCACAGACCCCTATCCTGAGATATACTCCAGAAAAAGGCCAAGTGCGAATAGGCCCAAGGCTTCTTTCTGGGAACGGGATTCCTTTTAATCCCTGCCTCCTTAACCACTTCTGTGGATCCTTGAGAGGAGGTCTTTCTACACCTCCTATCACCTTAGCTGCCACCTCTGCTTTCAGGGAGAGGGCCAACTTTCTTCATTCCCACCCCCTTCCTTTATAGCTGCCATTGTAGTTTTCCTGACAGCAGGGCAGGTTGACTGATATACCACTACTCACACTATACTAACGTTGGTCCTGAGATCTGTCCAGAACACTCTCCAGCATCTGAGTAACCTTTTACTGCAAGTTGAATACTGGGACACATTTTGGTTCCTCGTTGATCTATATACAGTTGCTATAATGTACACAATCAATGCCCATTCTGGCATCAAGGAAGAAGTACCCTTAATTTTTTTCCAATCAGTCAGTGAGTATGATAAGACATTGTTTCACGAGCTGTCTTTTGGGCAACTTTCATTCTTATCTGTCAGACATCCATCTTGGCTTGTAACACCTGAAGCGTCAGAAAGGTCAGCTCAGTGACGAATGGGATTTCTTAGCACTGGAGTCATCTCTTTTTCCAAGCATACTTGTCTCCTGTTTGATGGAAAAACTACATAATCAACAGGCAGGAGTTTCCTACCCATAGAAGAGGATACAAGTGATACCCTGCTCTTATCCATACATTAGACTTTCCAAATATCCTTATTTCCAAAACGATGGAAACTCACATTTCCTTATTTTGCACGTGGGAGGAAGAAGCTGGAAGGGACATCTGCAAATGGAAGGGCATGGCACAGGAAAGGTGAAGTAGGTAGCATCATTGCAATTAAGAAATAGAAGGGCAATTGGAAAAACAGGAAACGGTGAAAATAATATTTCAAATTCAAGAAATCTGAAATTTAAGGAAATAAGAATAGTGAGTAGCAGGAAATGTAGCCAATCACAGAACAGCAACTGTTTCTAGGGGTATTTTACCAGTCACAGAGAGGGAAAGGTGAACAGACCAGTGACCAATCAATGACTAGCAAACATTGTCAGGGGAGGTGTGTCTTGATGGGCTTAATGTAGGCTGCAGTATGGCAAAATAGGATAGTTTCTCAGCAGCATATACAAACAATAATTTGGAAGGAGCTTTTATTGTGTTTCTGGTTACTGAATGCTTTTTCTCAAAGAAATTATTTGAAAAACATGCTCGAACACATTCAGTCTAGCTGTAGCCTTAATTCTATTTTGCAACCACTTTACTCCAACTTGATTAAAGCTGCAGTCCTAATGCACCATGGCTCACTCAAGAAGCAAGCCAACAGAAATTATTTCCAAAAATCATGTGCTGTGTTTTTAATTACATAAAGCCCTTTTTTAAAATTGTTGTTGTTTTGTACCACCCTGACATATTTATTGGAATATTTTATGTATGTCTTAGAGTAACTGCCTGGAAACCAAAGAGTTGCAAGTTTTACCCCTTCCTTCTCCCTGTGTGGTATGTGAATGTACATTGCTAATAACTTTTTTTTTTAATGGACCATTGATATAATTCATAGGAAAAGAGAGATGGCAAGAATAAGGACTCAGCAGAATAGAAAGTAACACCAAAAAGAAAACCAAGGCAAAAGAAAGCCCCATAGTTAGACAAGACCAGAGATAAGTATACCAGGGTAAGTATATAAGGAGACAAAAACATCTGGAACAGACACATCTCTCTTCTATGGGGGGCTGGCAGACTCAGGCTCTTTCTAGACTCACTAGTGGTCCCAATTAAGGAGCCTCTTAATCCAAATCATGGGGCTCAACATCTGTACATTAATGTGGATCAAGGATCCTTTAATCCAGATCTTTTGTAGACCCATTGTGAACCGGAAGACCTAGGAGAAAGGCATGCAGCGATGGCAATAATGGCACAATAAAAGGTAACTGGGGTGATGGAAGGCTGCAGAGGCATCCAGCCTTCACTCAAGCTTCGACTGAAGCTTAAACAAATACTGGATAACTTGATTCATGGACGAATAGGGCCTACATTCAATTCATCCGCAAATATCAGAATTAGTATGAATTCCAAATAGCATGAATATTCATGCACATCCCTACCAGATAAGAATCCGACTCTCTAACCACAGGTTAAAACTGGCTCATTTTCATTTAGTGAGCTAGAGGAAGACTTCCCTGGGAAGAGCAGAATTGACAGCAATAAAGGCAAAAAGTTCTACCTTCAAGAAGAACAAAAACTAACCTTATGTGAGAAGTCAACAGAACACAGTGGACACTGAATCCCCTTCTGCATGGTTAAATGGGGCTTTTGGGGTCTCATCTTGCAAGTTATATATTTAATAATACACAGTCAAGAGGGACTTAACAGATTCTAGTTCTTCCAAAAGAGATGTGTTCTTCAGCCATGCAGATGCAACCAATAAAGGAACATATTGGGGAGAATAAGTAATAAGTAACAGCTGTTTTTTGTTTTCTTTTGGATTCTTCACACATATGGTTCAAGTAGCACATTGCTCAAGAAAAAAGTTGACCAAAATGTTCATGAAGCAATATGACTGTTCACCTGCAGTTTGCACAAAATCCTGTTGAAGATAGAAGAAGAACAGCTTGGACAATTTACATAAAGTGCATGTAATGTAAAACAAGCCCTCCAGTTTTATGGTGAGCAACATTTACACAATGCAGCTGTAGAGATGGCAATTATTTTTTTCTAAAAAGCTAGTAAAATGGAAAGAATAGCTTATAAATGTGTTGCTGGGAATAATTTCCAGCTGCAAATATTTCCTTGTGGGGGAAAAAAACAAAGCAAAACTATTTTCTTCAATAATACTTGTTCAAACACCTATAAACCATAAGCTCATGCTGCCTCCATGTTTGCAGAGCAAATATTCTCCATACCCCGGGAACCATATTGTGTGAACTAATCTGACTCTCTATTGTGCGGACAGAACATGGAACTGTTTACTAAGGAAGGCATTTATAACTTCTAAGAAACATGAGCAAGGCAAGCAGGCGAAGCAGAAAGTCCATGCATATAAATCAGAATTTCCAAAGGGGATGTTGCAATTTAGAGTAGAGGCAGTGTCATGGATGTGTTGTTTTTTCACAAAACATTTGTTCTGCTGTCCATGGGGTTGTTTTAGGAAGTCATTGTTGAAGCCTTGGCAGAAGGAACAGATTGGCAGTCTTGGTGAGAACATGTGAATAGAAAAAAAGCAGGCAAAGGTTTGCATGCAGATAGTTCACTGCATTTGACATTTGTGAAGCACTGGAAAGTGTCAGAGATGCTGAAGGGGACCTCACATTTGGTCCCATGGAAGCCAAGTACTTTTATTTAGCATGTGGGGACACATATAGTTTTGGTTTTCAGTACTTGGATAGGCCATATTTGTTTTTTGTTGTGGCTGGAACCTCTAAAGTTGGATACAATCTGAGTCCTTGTGGACCTCTTAGGTGCGACAGAATAAATTATAGCTGATAAAACGACTGCATTGGGCATTCTGGCTTTGGTATTTGCAATTTGCATTTTGGTCTGTGGCTACCCGAAGTGCAGTTCGTAAAGATCAAAGACAGAGCACCTACTGAGACCCTAATTCCCCTGCTTCTTGTTCACTAATTTCTTCTGCCTGGAAGGTGTTACAATTTCCATAAACTAAAAATAAAAATATGGCACTTACAGACTGAGAAATTGAAACACTGGATGGGGTATTGCTGCAGGACTTTAGTGTTGTTGGACTCAAAAGACCTTTAGATAGAGGGTTAATAGTGGATGTCTTCCAAAAAAAATGAGGTGCCGTTCAAAATGAGGGCCATCCACAAAAAAAGGGGTATGGCATCCATGTGTCTGCATGTGTATATATGCAGTATGAATGTACTGTATATGCAGGAACAGCTCTTTATATGTGCAACATATCTCTGTATATGCAAAGCATATGTGCCGAGGGATCACAATTCACTGTGTATCTCTTTTGCACTGCTTACGCAAACAGGGATCACAATTAGCTCTGTCACTTACATGAAAGTCACATCACTTGTAGTACAAGACCTGATTCCACTTTTAGGTTTGGACCTTCTTGCACTCAAAGGCCCAGTTCCCACTGGCATTTTAAAATGGTTTGAATCATCTTCGTCCCCATTCCCAATCAGTTTCAGGGGTATTTTGAGGATTATTTGGCTAAAAACCAGAATAAATAAACACCTTTTTTTTCAGGTGCTTTCCCCCCCCATTTTTGCTTTTAAAACTCTTCTTCCTTATTGCTGTAGGAATGCTACAGCAGTATTGGGGCAAATATGCCATGAAGCAGGTGTGCTTTCACCCTGCGCAGGGACCAGCCCCTTGCCAGATTTGTTAAAGTGCCAGATACATATTCAGTAGAGAAATAACAATTCAGCCTGATAAGATGTAGCAATTCACCCACTCCACACTTCACACTGATAACAAAGTTTCATTTTTCACTTCCCCTTGCTTTCCCCTTGCTGGGAAGCACACACTGGAGGCGCCTTGCTGAGCCCTGGGAAGGAGAGAGACACCTCCCCCCATGCCCCACCAGTGACTGAGCACGCGCATGTGCAGCCAGCCAGGCGGGCATGCAGCTCTCTGCTGCCCCCTTTTCACTTTTCTGCATTTGTGGAAAAGTGAAAAAGCACCAGTCCCGAGTTTACAGGAGTGTGTGCGTGTCTGTGTGTATACCAGCCGGTGCTGCTGGCGATGGGGGGGGGGAGAGCGGAGGAAGGTGTGTGTGTGTGTGTGTGTGTGTGTGTGCGCGTGCGCGCGCAGGACTGGCAGGACGTCTTTTGCAAAAGCATGAGGAGAGGGGGGAGGGGAGGAGAGGGGGGAGGGGAGGAGAAGAAGCAAGCCAACAGAAGAAGCTGATTATATTTCCCACCCACGTCAGACACTATCATTTTAAACATAATGTGTATTATTTTAGAGTTGTTGAATTTTTAAAGTCCTTTTAATGTATATTCTGTTTTAATCTGTTGTTTTAAAGTTGTAACCTGCCCAGAGACCTTCAGGTATTGGGCGGGATAGAAATGTAAGTAATAAATAAATAAAATTCCCCACCCTCCGCCACGTCATTGCAGGATCCAATCGGCAGGCAGGGGATGGGGCCCTGGCTGGCAAAAGAGGGGAAGAAAAGATTCCCTTTCCCTAATGTGATTCTGAGGGTTGAGAGCAATTTAAAGCATTTTAAAGCCACTGAAGTGGGGACTGCCAGAATCCGTGTTTGAATTGCTTTTTGTTTTATTTTGTTTTTAAACCATTTCAAGAGGCATGTGTGGAAACAGGGACAATGTGTGCAACTTCTTACCATCTATAGGGGAATGAAGGTCTCATGATTTGCTGGAGCTCCTTGCCATGACAGGATGACTGTAAGCTTGACTGCAGCCCCATTCAAGAGACAATTCCTAGTACAGAGTTTAATATTAGAAACCTGGATCTTCCTTAGCAGGTACGTGTCACGACTTCTAGCAGACCGTCCAGTGCTTGCCCTCCTAAAAGTAGCTGGGCACCTTTAGGTTACTGGAAGTGTGCATTCGGCCGAGTGAGTACTACAGATCTAAAGCAATAAACTGGTAGCAAGCGCTGTAATAGTAAACCAAAACAAGTTTATTAAGAATAACAATTAGAACGGTGAGAGAGTAAATAGAAAGTTCAGATAATGCAAGAGAAAGATTCAAAGGTCTCTTAATATAGCAAGCTTCAAGCATACATAGCTTTCTTAGCTTAAAGGTAACCAGTTGCTTCTAAGCAGATAAGCCTATCTACTTCTCCCCTTTGGTTTGCTGAGCTTTACCCAAGCCTCCCCAAAGAACAGCAACTCAGTCCTGGCTTCAGAAAGGCTTTGCACCTCCTTGCTAGGCTGTGGGTTCCAACCTCTGGTCAGTTATCTGAGCTCCTTCAAAGAATCAACCAGCCATGGTTGCCTCCTTCAGCTCTCCTTCCCAAAGAACAGGACCAGTCTGATCAATTCCCCTTCAGAGAAAAGACCCTTGGTCAGTTGCTGGCAAAGTCTCCCTCAGAGGCAGATCTCCGCTCTCAGTCTCCTTCAGAAATTGCCCAGCCAAACGACACAGTCTGCTGCTTTCTCAGTCTATTATACCAGTCAGCCTCTAGTGCTCCAATTGGCTGTAACCACTGGCAACTGAGGGAAACTCCTCTTGCCTGTCCATCAAGCCCCCAGGTCCCTGGGCAGGTTTTCCCTCCAAATTGCCAGCAGCCAATCATTGCAGAAGGGCCCAGGCAATGTTTCCCACCTTTTCTGCTATTTGCAGCCTAGGCTTGCAAATGCAGTATGCAAGGGTTTGCACAGGCAGAAAGCCATGCATTTTGCAAAAGGGCCAAAGCACTATCACTGCCCTCTGCAGCCTGCACCCTGAAACCGCCACAGTACGCAATTACAGCAACTGCATTTTACAAGAATCCGACATGTACTAAGACCCTTCCTGCACTTACCTCGTGTAGATCTGGATCAGTGGATCTGGAATAACCAGGCCTACAGATCTGGACTCCAGGGAGGCATGGGCCAGAGGAGCACCATTTGCACTGATAGCACTGATCCAGTCCAAACCTTCCTGAAGCTGCAAAGCATGTGCGAGGCCTGTGGGTGTGCTTTTCAGAAGTGCACTGTGCATGCCTCCCATGTTTGAAATCAAGGCCCCTGGTCCTTTGGTAGTATTGATTAAATGTTACCTCTTAATTCAGACTCTGCTCCACCTAGGGCAGATAGAGCAGAACAAAAGGGCCATTACTGTGCAGATGAGGCCAGAATGTGGCCCACAGAGCTCCTTAGACTGGATCCAAGATAAATGCAGAAAGGACCTTTGTTGCCTAAAGAAGGCTGAAGGAGAATCTATACCAAAGTACACCTATAGATTTCTACTTCTTGTTAGGCTGAAATTTGTATCATCTCTCACCAGAAGAATCAACTGTCCTAAATGATGGGAGCTGTTGGGCAACAACATCTGGAATCCTGCATAAGCTCCATGCTGGGCCCGTTGTTTGGGGATACTTCAGGTCAGGTCCGATGCCTGGCTGACTACACCATCACTTGCAAGGACACTTCTTGACAAAGATACCAGAGTGGTTTGCCATTGCTGACTTCTAGGGAGAGGCCGGGTTTTGAAACTGTGACTCTGTACTTCAAGCAGTTTGCTCAATCCTTCAGCTACAACTTCAGCTACAAGTGCATTTGTAACTACAAACAAATGCCTTGCTCTGAATCCAATACTCCAAAAGAAAGAAGTTAATATGGGATGGAAGACCAAAGGAATGTCTATACTCACTGCTTATTATACAATTATTGCCCCAGAAAAGCCCCAAACACCCCCATAGGTTTTGGACCGATGCCCTCAGATAGGCTTGTACTGGCACCATGAAAAGTTGCATGTTCTGTACTGTGGCAGCCCTGGACGAGACATGGGAATGGGGAGTCATGTGCACAGCACTCAAAATACAACCAAATGCATTCTGTTCCCTTATTTATTTTTGGAGAAACAGGGGAACTGTACAAGACACCTTATGCCCCCGAGCCCTCGGGTTTTGTGCTCTACTGTGACCAGTTCAGTGATTTGCAACGGGTGGTTTAGAGGCTGCTTGTGAGAGGGAACAAAGTGTGCACAACTACTGAACAATGGAGATGCTGAGTAGAGTGCATGGCCCCATGCAGGCACAAGGTTTGCGCCCACCAGAACCTAAAGCAGGAACGGCTTGGGGCAGTTGCCATATTTCCATTAACTGCTAATAAGCTCAGAACTAGATTATATTTCTCTTCCTTCAAAAATGATAAACTGAATTCCACAATCTATTGAGATAGTAAAGGTAGCGGACGGATTTGTAGGACACTTTTGAAGCCTGGTAGCCTGAGGCCCTTTCTGCACTTACCTTTAGTCAGGAACAAGGACCCACACAATCACCTGGGCCTCATAGATCCATACATTAATGTGGATCTGTGAGGCCATGCACTCCACTGGAATTCTCTTTCTGATCCAAAAATATCAGACCCAGGCTCTGGAGGAAGAAAACCTTATAAAAACCCCATCCACCTTCAGTGGGCATGGTAACACACTCCTAGTCGCATGTTACCAGCTGTCCCAGAAGGATTTGTAAAGGCTTGAAAGATTTTGTTTCCTACCACTTTGCCAACATTTCTTAAGATAACAAACAACGGATAAAGTCACATCAAAGGGAAGTATTTAGTGTGGCTAATGGTAAACAATATTCTTTCTCAGCACTACAGTTTAGCTCCCAAGTATCAGATCCATCTCGGGGATGGCTTACATCTGTATGGAAGGAAATAGTAAAATGTACCTTGGGGTGAAACTGCCAGTCACAATTTATAAAGGGGTAGGAAGAGCGAGAAAGAACTAAGTCAGCATGACGCTACCTTGTGGGGTGGGACAAAGGGGATTATTGTCCCTGGCCTCCCCAAATCCTCAAACAAGGCAGCCTCTGAGCTCTGTAGGGTCATTGTTGCTGGAAGGTGATCATCCAAGTGTGACAGATGTTTGGACCGCATTGTTGTTCTCTCCCCCTTTTCGCAGGCTCATCTCAGGAAACTTTCCTTCATCAGCAACCCCGTGCTGTAGGGCTTTTGGTAAAAAGGGATCCCAAGGACCTTTCTCAGCCATTCAGCTTTTCAGAGAGTTAAAAACAGTTTCGTCATCAAAATTCAAAGAGAAGTTGTGGGGTGGGGGGTGGGGAGAGAAATGTTGCCACATCCTCCCCACTCCAGGAGTTCAGGCAGGAGGTTAGGCCTGCAGGAGAGCAACGGCTTCCTTATATATCTTCAGAATATCCTTCTACCTTTTGCTTACGTGTGATGGAAAACTGGGAGTAAAAGTAATGATACGGGGGATTATAAATTAGTGATTGTAAACTGTTTCATACTGCTTATTCATGAACGCTAGTTCTCCATAGTTTTTTTTAAAAAACAACAACCAGAAGACTTATAAACACACTGCTGTGTTGGTGGATGAAGAAGACTTGTAAACCTGGGCCCTTTCTGCACTTGGTCTTATTCTGGAATATCTCTTGGGATAGTGGTCTGCTGGCCATAAACTAATGCAGACTTTGGCAGGCCTCCCTTGGGGCCTGCCATAGTCTGCACTAGCATGCAGATAACAGGTTCCTATCCTGAGATATAATCCAGAATAAGGCCAAATGCAGAAAGGGTCCTGATCACTGCTGGCTCACAGAACATTTCCAAGGTCAAGGTTGGATTATTTCAATAGGTAAATGGGCAGTTTCTGCCCACAGTCGGAATCAGTGGATCTGGGTCAGTCAGGCTTGCTGATTCCAACCATGGGAAGGCATGGTCTGGAACAGTGCTAGCTGCATGATGGCACTGGTCCAGACCAGCCTGCACCCCAACCTCAAAGCTCACATGAGCTTCAGTCACCAGCCTCTGAAAGTTCCTTGCCTCAGAGCCTTTGGGGGGGGGGGCATTTCAGCAGAGCACTATGGTGTGCCACTGAAATGCATCCCCCTGTAATCCCAAACATGGAAGTCATGCTCAGAACTGGAGTCCTTCATCACACTTAGGCCACATCCCCACAGCAATCTTATTTCAAATTCAAAATGTTTTCAATCCTCGCAGACCCCACGTCAGTTTGGCTTAACACACTTTCAGCGTGTTAAATCACCCGAAAGCGTTGTAAATGTTAATCCTCATTTCAAGAGGTCTCACTCCGGTTCCTGCGCTTGATACGTGTTACTTTTTTTTCTGTGGGGACATACCGTTTTAAGGGATGAGAATCCATGTTTAGGGTTTCCCTCTCCCAATAGCTTGCTTCCAAAGACAGTGATTTCAGTGTTAAAAATCCACCCTTAACAGCAGCGATACACTGTAGCAATGGCACCACTTCAACCTGATAACAATGTTGCAATTCTGCACAATTCTAAAAGTTCTGACCTTTAGAAAGGGAAAGGAAGGGAGGAAAGCAGCTGAATGTGAATGTTTAAAGCAAAGGGGCTTTAGTTGCCGCTGCTGCTGTGTGCCCTGAGCAATGGGGAGAGGAGGGGAAAGAATTGCTGGCTGCTCGCTGCCATTTTTCCTCCATCCATGGAAGCGGCAGCCACCCAATTAGGTGGCTTATGGGTGGTGCGTCCATGCCAGGAGGAAGAGGGCAGGGCAGCCCTGAAAAGCGGCTTTTAAAAAGTAGCCACTTGAGTCCCACCTTGAGTCATGTACCCCACGTACAATCCTCAGAATCCAGATCCAACGCGATTAAGTTAAAAGTAATGGGAACAGGCAAATTCGCGTTTGCATCCGGTTCTATTATTTCGGTTTAGGGAAAGCGAAATAAGCTTGTAATAGGGATGCAGCCTTATAGACCCAATTAAACAGGTCCACTGGTGATACATAATAAGGCCACCCAAATCTGGGTTACACTTCATCTAAGGCAGACAGAGTCTTAATCTGAATTAAGACTCTGCACTGGACAGGAAAGGAGTGCGACTAACCAACATTGATTAGCAACTGCACTTTGAGTGCTAGTCAACTTTGGCTGTTCCCTCCTCTATGATGGAATACTTATTCAATCCTGGGGCTGGTCCTCTTCTGGGCGCCGCCATTTTGGCTGTGGCACCCTCCACAACTGCATATGTGTCAGCACCGTTGCCTTGACGATGCTGAGGCTCTGCGCACATGCAGTCATGTCTATGGTCATCCGAGGTGCCAGCGCACTTGTATGGTGCCTTAAACAAGCCAAGAGCACCAGAAGAGGTGTGGATGGTCACTGCTCTGGACACTTGAGGTTCGGGTAACGTTGGTTAAGCTGCTCCACACCTAATCAACAATTAGTGAACTTCTGGTGAGCCAGGGCACACTTTGAGGCTGTAACAGCCTACTCCACATGTGGGTGCTCTTCACCAGAAGTTCACTAATTCTTCACTAGAGGCTGTAGTGAGAATAGGCCTCTGATGTAGTATGTTTTTTGTGGTTTTTTAATGCTTTGCCATCTCCATATGCAAGTACATAAAACACTTCCAGGTTTGGTTAGTTCTGTGATTCGTCTAGTTTTGCCTTTTGTTTCTTACAGGCCTCAGCCCTGCAGCCTTTAATCTTCCTTTGTCCTTGCACTACCTACTGTTGTCCCATCCCTTGGGCCCTTGGCCTTTTCCCCTCCACCGTGATATCTGACGATGAAACACCCCTTGAACAGCATTCCCCTTATTCTCCAGAGCCCTCTTGATCACAGGCAACAAATCACACCCAGCAACACCTGTAGGGGAGGAGATGCTTAACTAAGCAGTCGAGGATTTGTGAGGGACCATGACAGAATATCCTATCACTTCTCTGAAGAAAAATAAAATGGTGGAATATTGATAGAGGGCAAGGTCCAGGCCTTGCTCCCACCCTCCTGGTGGCTATACCAGGGTGCTGGAATGGACAATGTGGACTCAGAGATCAGCCTAGCCATCTTTCAGAAGCCCCCCCCCCCTCATCCCTCAAAAAATTTATGTCCACTACATTGTCTGCTACAAAGACGCTACTGTATGGGCTGGAGAGCTCATTAAAAAGGCAATGTGATGTGACCACTGTGCTCCCTCCCCCTCGTAAATCTGTTAGTCACGCTAAATGCTTGCAGCCCCGGCTGCTTCACACCCTTCCTTCCTCCTGAAGCAACTAAGCAATGGGACTTTGATTCATAACAGAGGAAGGCCAGAGCAAACCACTTTTTGTTATGGTATTCAAGAGGAGCTGAAAGTCCCACCAGTGTGTGTCTGTGCATATACTAGATTGGCAGTTTCCAGTAAATACGTTGCCTTTCCTGGCTCCTGGAATATTGTTAGAATTATCCAATGCCCCATCTCTGGAATTTCCTTGCAGTACCTCCAGAGATGCCAAAGAAAAATCAACTGGGTCTGACCTGCAGAGGGTTACAACAATGACGATGGAGTGATACTGCTTTGGCCTGGTTTCAAAAAAAAATCATGCAGGAAAAAAGTAAAAGTAACTAATAAGCTGCCCTCCAGACGTCGACTACAGCTCCTATCACCCACTGGTTGATGCTAGCTGGGTCTGGTGGGATTTCCATTGCCCTGAAATGCAATTCCTATTGAGCAAATTTCGTGGCTTTTTTAAATCTTGCATTTCCTACTGCCTGCAGCTTTGCTATATAGAAATTTGTGAACAAGGGATCCAACAGGGTGTAATGTATTATATATGCATAATCTCCAGAGCTGTGATGTACAACAATCAATGAGCAGCTGCCAGGTCCCAGCATGCTCACAGTCCCATTATTAATGTTTACTCTGCCATTCCTTTCCTGGGGAAGGGCAGCATGACATCCAAATTGCCATTCCTTTACTAGAGGGGGGCAGCATGCTGCCCAAAGTGTCACTTGATAACCAGAATGAGCTGCAATTATTATTTCCCTACATGCCCTATCTATTTATTTATTTATATTTCTATCCCACCCTATACCCAAAGGTCTTGGGGCGGGTTACAATATTAATCTTAGACAGGTCCCTGCCCTCAGGCTTACAATCTAAAGAGACAAGAGACAAAAGGAAAAAGGTGTGGGAGGGAACAGGGAACAGCAAAAAGGAAGCACTTGAGGTCTTCAGTTCCATTTCTTCTGTTGGTTTCTTATTGCTGGAATTTTCCTGTTCTCTTTACCTAAATTTTCTCTTCATTGATGACAAACCGGATGATGGTAGAGATGGTCAGCCGGTATCTACTCAGCCCCGCCCTGCTCGGCCTCAGGACCAGAGGATTTCTCAACTGCTGGATTGGCTGCCATAGTCTCTTTGCCATCTTGGGATGGGAGCAGTTGGAGGAGGGAGGAGGCACTTTTGTGAGCAAGGTGGCAGACCTCAACCTGCTTCCTCTCTTCTGCTCCTCTCAGGCAAGATGGTTCACAGCCTTGTGATGGCAGTTGGAGGAGGGAGGGGCACTGCTGGGAGCAAGATGGCAGAGCCCAGCCTGCTGCCTCTTCTCCATTCCTCTCAGGCAAGATGGTTCGCAGCCTTGTGATGGCAGTTGGAGGAGGGAGGGGCACTGCTGGGAGCAAGATGGCAGAGCCCAGCCTGCTGCCTCTTCTCCATTCCTCTCAAGCAAGATGGTTTGCAGCCGTGTGATAGGAGTTGGAGGAGGGAGGGGCACTGCTGGGAGCAAGATGGCAGAGCAGCTCAGCCTGCTGCCTCTTCTCCACTCCTCTCAGGCAAGAAATGATATCACACAGGACCAATGAAATGATATTAGTGAAATGATATTATATAGGACCAATTAGCTCGCATTTTATTGTGCTGCTTGTAAAAAGGTAAAAAGAAAAAAAACATACTCTCAAACCTACAACTAAAACTGGATCTCACCCACCTCCCTTCAAATCCCTCTGTTGAACAAGCTCTGGGCCAAAGCCCTGACAGAATGCCTGGCCCAGAATATTCTGCTTACCTTGATGAAAAGTGAACACCAAAAGAAGATCTTGTCATGATTAGCTCATGGAGTACGTCAGGCAGTGTACAGTGAGACCTGGAACCCCAAAGACAGAGAGAGTAGGAAGGGTGGATAAGAAAATATGGGGCATAGGACTAATTTATCTTGACATAGATGCAATCATACAGCCCTTAGAAGAGGTGAGATACAAAGCGGCAGACATGGGACCTGTCAAAGGGTGAATGCTCCAGCTTAAAAGTACCAGTGAGGAAGAGGACTCTCCTGACAGCAAAGGCGTTTCTCCAGGGAAGTCTCTGGAAGATTAGAGAAACAGCCAGAAGTCAGCCTTTTGGGGTGTCCAGTGATTCAAGTCCTGCCTTGAGCAGGGGGTTGGACTCGATGACCCAGGAGGTCCCCTCCAACTCTACCATTCTATGATTCTATGGAAGAAAATGCCCCTCTGTGCATCTCTGGAATTTCCTTGCAGTACCTCCAGACATGCCAAAGAAAAATCACCTGGGTCTGCCCTGCAGAGGGTTACAATAATGACGATGGAGTGATACTGCTTTGGCCTGGTTTCTCATATTTAACTGCTGTGTTAATATAACATTAAGAATAATGAAGCATTATATTTCCTGCCTCCCCAGCACTTCGAAAGTCAAGGAAAACTGCCCCTTCCAGGAGTGTATTTGATGTTTGCCACCTAATCTACCATGAGAGTAGATTTTTCCATTTGACAGGAACTTCTACTCCTGGTTCTGTTGGACCAGGATAGAAGCTTCCTAGGGGCAGGCAAATTTGGAGGGCCCACTCCTGGAGCGCCCAAGGAGGTGATCTTTCCACCCATGTGGATGCATCCATGGTTGCTAATCTTAAAGCAGTTTATTGGTTAGATTTGTCCTTTTTAAAAGTTGGGTAAGGAACCCCATATCTCTCACAGGTGCAAAGCTGGGGAACCATCTTGTACTCTAAGCAAAATCTGAAAATTATACCACCCCAATACTAAGTGTGAATATTTAGATCTAGCACTCAAAATGGCACCTTAGACTTTATCCAAAGTTAATGTACCCAAGAGGTCATTCTGGAGGCATGACATTGAAATTTATTAGCCCCCAAAACTTCCCAGCTGACCCCGGGAGTGTCCTAAATGCCCTAAGAAACTAATCTTGGGACAGTTGTGGAGGCTGGGTACTCCCTCCCCCCATGTGGATGCATGGAGGGGGAACAACTCACTATACACAGACCATGCTGCATAGATCATTTTCTTGGAGGTTCAGAAATTTAATTTATCGATCTATTTATTTATTATTTATATTTCTTTCTCACCTTATACCCAAAGGTCTCAGGGCAGGTTAAAATAATGTCACAATAAAAGCAGATAAGAAGTATGACTAAAACAATAACAGTACCTCTATGGGGAGGAGATGCTGTTCCCTCAGTCAAAGCTCAAGGTAAAAAGGCACACCTTCGGCCATCTTCTGAGCACATACAATGAGGGCACCTGACGCCCCTCAGAGAGAATATTATTCCATAACATGGGGACTACGATTGGGATGGCTGGTGCCTGATCATGTTTCCAGTCCTCCAAAGCTGTCCTAGTCCAGATGGAAATATCACTGTTGTGAACCTTTTATTATTTGGATTTACTTCTCTCTGGTTGTCGTTATTGAAGACTGATAACAAGCCTGTGGTTTGAACAAAACACTATTCTTTTGTAAGTATCCTGGTGTAGTCTGGAAAAAAATTAAAGCAGCTTGCTATTTCTGTGGAATGTATACTTGCAAAGGAACCTGCCTTGCAAATATCATTATCTGTGATCTTTTCAAACAAAAATACATACACATATTGAATAGAAATCAACCAGAAAAATACATTTTAAAAATCTATTTCTACCATCCTGCTAATGTACTTAAGAAATTTAATGCCTTTCTGGAAGTAAGCAGTGGCAGACCACTTTTGTATCTCCACCAAGAAAACTCTATGGAGATTATTTGGGTAAAAATAAGTAACTGTGGGTACATTCCCATCCAAGATTAAATGTGAATCCAGTCTGTTTTGGGGATTGTCCAATCCCATTTAAATATTTGTTCCCGGACTTTTTGAGGACTATATTGCTAAAATCCACAGAAAAAAAGTTCTTGGAAAAAACTGTTCTCAGTCCCATTTTGATGTCCAGCCCACTTTTTTTCCCCCTATGGAAGTGCTACCAGTTTATTTTCGGAGGAGATCTGCTTTTCAGGCTGTTGTCCCCCCCCCCCCCAATATCCTTCTGGCCAATGCCTGCTGCCAATGGATGGGATTTCATATCTGGGAAGGTCTGCCCCTCCCCTTCCCATCCCTGCAATACTAGAGTCCTGGAAAAAAGTGTTGAATCTTTGATCATAGATTTCCCCTTTCTGTGAATGCCACTTTAATTACAAGAGATATATTTGTAGCAGCTAACAATCACAGAGGGAAACTGTCTGTCCCCTCCCCTTCCCATCCCTGCAATGTTAGAGTCCCAGAGATCAAAAAAAGGTTTGGATCTTTGAACACAGATTTCCCCCTTTCTCTGAATGCCACTGCAATTATGAGAGATACATTTGTAGCAGCTAACAATCACAAAGCAAAACTTTTTTTAGCCCCACTAAAAACCATGAGCCTCCATTCTCCTCCCACCCTTTGCTGATTTGAAAGGGAGATCTCACTTTGAGCTTTCTGTTCTTTCACTCAACTGATTCTGAGCAGGGCAGGGTTTGGACAAGGGGTGGAGATGAAAAGATACTGTTTCTCCATGTTGGGGATTGGGGTGGTTTGAATGGGAACTGCAGTATTCGAATTCAGGCCGTGTTATCCTCAAGCAAATGGGAACAGCCAGAATGCACACTCAGTCCTGAATCCAGATTAAAATAGTCCAATCCAGATTAAAATAGTCAAGTGGGAATACGGCCTGAATGCAGTTACTTAATCTGCATTATTTGGGTAATCTAGAGTAAAGTACCTCCAGATACATTTTATTCCAGATTATCCATGATTTATTCCAGATTATCCAAATTATGCAGATTAAGTAACTGCAGTCTGGATGAAGCCAACAGTATACTCAACCAGTAGTCAGTCACAACTCAGTGGTGCCCAACAACCTCAACAATGACCCTGCAGAACTGACATTGTCTACTGATGCAGTTAGTGATTATTTGGCATTGTCCTTCTTTAGCACTGCTTTTGAACTGGTATACCTAAATAATTCAGGCATACATATAACGCATATAACATGCAGTAATCTAAAATCTCATACTGCAAATGCATTTTAAGTATTACTTTTTAAAAAGCAGTTTTTAGATTTTACCAAGCTTCAAAAATGACTTAAGCCTGATCTGCTTACTTACGTTTCCGTTAAGTTACTTGTACATTATTTGATTTTAGACTGGTATATATTATAGATGGAATTTTAACTAAAATTTGGTATCACTGTTGCAATTAATACGGCATCATTTCATTTATCTGACCATTTCACCTAGGGGAGCATGGCTTTTCAACATGTAACCAATTCTTTCACCAGTTAACTGCACAACATTCTAATTACTAATTATCTTTTACCTATTCTTGATTTGGAAAGAATTTACAGTTATAGCTTCTTATGTAATTTGTAAGCTCTTTAGGCAGTTTTTTATTGCCACAATGCAAAGAAGAAAGGTACTAAATAAACAAGTGATTCAGTCTTACTGTTGCTACTACTCCTAATTTTAATTAAGGATTAAAAACAAAAACCCACACCAAACCTTGCTAACGTCTTCCCACCCTATGCCTGAGAATGGGACAAATATATCTTCTTGGAGAAATGATAGGTTACTCTTCCACTGGGAAGACAGAGAAGCTACAGTGTTCATACACCAGCTGTAGAAAGGTGAACACAGCACCCCCACCAGACTGCTGCACTTTACCCATAACCCAGTCCTGACCTGGTGCTAAGAGGGATGAGGTTAGAGGAGACACCTCCAGGGATCTAAATCAATCCTCCAACTTCCCTTCCTGCCTAAATTATAGTGCCCTTTTTGTGATGGTGATGACCAAGCACCGAAGGGCAGCTGACCTCACATAAGACCACCAGATTCGCTGTTTCCACCACACCCTGATCGGAAGGTGAAAGATCAGGTCTTTAATTCCTGTAGAAGCTTGGCTATGATTTACTGCACAAATCCCATGCTCTCACCAAAGAATGGCTTCATCTTGCATCTCTAGCAGGTGGTGGAAGAGAGGCACCAGAATTTAAAACCTAGCAAGAAATATATATATATTCATGTCCTTTCATTAGCAAGCACTGGTACAAAGAAACTTGACAGTGGAAGAAGGATTAAGATAAGTGCCTATCAAGGACATACACATTTTCTGACCTCCTAGTGCCTGAAAGAATTTGCCAAAAGTTTGAATATATCTATATGGGAAAGAGGAGGAGGGGTTTCTAACATGCACACCAAAAGCCAAATCCAGGAGCTGCAGAAACTCAGGCTCCTTCCACACAGTGCACATTATCCAGCCCTAGATCTGTGGGGTGGCCAGCACCACAGGACAAGGGCATCAACTTCAGAAGCTGGGAATTAAGGTTCTCAGCCTCCAAAGTTGCTGGCCAAGGCCTTTTTAGCCAAGTGCTTAGAAACAGGACACTTACGGACAGCTTCCAGAGCTTAGCAAAAATGGCACTGGGCTTGGAGAACCCAGCAGACCAGCTCAGCAAGTCAGTGCTGTCTGAACACAAGAGGCTGCCAGGGAATACAAGGGAGATCACTTCAGAGCAGTTTCCTATCTGAGTGGGGTCTGGTGCCTTTTCACACTGGTGACTGCTCCAGTGCCATACAGCTTTACCTAGGAAACATGGCCCTCCTAAACAGACCTATCTGCAGTGTAGATGAAACATTCCCTGGGAACTGCTAACCTCGTCCAGCAATCAGGTCCAGATCATGCCTCTGTCCCTCTACCAGCAAGCTGGCAGTTCAGTTCAGTTCCTTTAACTCGCCTGCCTGGGAGTAGCCAGGTAGGGATTTACAGCAGCTTGGGTAGGAAGGAATGAGCTAGGATTTAGAAATGAGTCCTTCAAGTGAACAGGAGTGCAGATGACACCCCAGCTCTGTTTCTAATGTGCAGAATGTGAGCCATCATTCTGTGGCCAACTCCCAGTTGACTGCATGGGCACCTCCATGCAGTCTTCTTGACAGAGATACAGAAGTGGTTTGTCTTTGCCTACTTCTGGGGAGAGGCTGGGGATCAAACTGCCCTGTCTCCCTTGCAGAATTAATTTACAGTCCCTGTCTCCCTTGCAGAATTAATTTACAGTCCACCAGGATACATTCTCTGTACAAGAAAGGCAATAGGGAGCTGCAGCACTTCCAACAAAGATGCTGACCCAATCAGATAGAAATGTAATATGCATGGACACTGAGAATTTTATGTGAATTAGGACTATACATAGTGAAACAGTTGTTCCAGTCTCTCTCTCTGTGGAAAAGGTGGATAGAGAAAAATTATTTTCTCTGTCACATGACACTAGAGCCAGGGGACTCTCTATGAAGTTGATGGGCAGGAGAGTTAGGAGGCCAGGGTTGCGTGCCTGTGCAGAGAACCTCCTGAAGCCAGGCGTGGCGCTGGCCACTCAGGAGGCATGCAGGACGCAGGCGTGAAGGCAACCAGGACCCCCCAGCCAGAATCGGGCTGGCTGCATTAAGGTAAGGAGGGGATCTCGCTCGGTCGCCCCCAGGGTGGGGTGGGGGGTAGGTGAAGCTTCCCCTGGCTCCAGAAGCGGTGATCCGCTGCTTCTGGGGCGAGGGCGAGCCCTGAAATCGGAGTCCCCTGGCTCACCATGCTCAGCTCCGGAGGAGCCAATCATGGCGGGACGGGGGAGGGCCTCTGGAGTTCTGGATTGAGGTGGGTGCTGTGCTTCTGCACAGCACCCACCTCAAATACGGATCTGAATCTGTCCTTCTGCCACATGAGCAGATGGAAGGGGTGTTAGTAGATCCATTTCTACTAGATACAGATCAACCTTAGCACGGATTTCTGAAATCCGGATCTAGTAGATCTGGATTTCGGAAGTGCTGTGTGGAAGCACTCTTCTTCTGCTTGAAGCCCAAAAACAATTGGTAGGCCACTGTGTGAGACAGAATACTAGACTAGATGGCTGTAGCCTGATCCAGCATGGTTTACTGTTATGTTCATATATATATGTGTTATCTTCTCACTCTCTCTTTCTCGTATGTGTGTTATCTTCTCCCCTACCTTAGATTAGGGAGAAATATTCAGCTAAGCCAAGAAATGTTGGAGAACCTAAGCCAAATGCAGTAACTCTTTCTTATCTTCTGTCACTGGTTGAATGGCAGGCATGCACACAGAATACCACCACTGCAATGTCCATCAGAGTGAGAAACAAAGCACAGGGTAGTGGCAACATTCTTCTCTTGCAGTGCAACGAGGCATTGAGAAAGAATGTGGGAAAAGGAAAAAGAGAAGAAAGAAGCAGAAGCAGCCTACAAAGAGAATTTTATCCATAATGCAAGGGAAGTCACAACCTGCTCAGTTCACACATATACCCTGAGACATATCTCATCTTTCCCATAAACCAAAATGCCCCACTTCATTCTACCTTCCAGATCATATGCGGTGCTCCTTTTTTCTTCTTCCAGCCATGTTCTTTCATCTATGTGCTATCAATCCAAGTCACCCAGGCTGTGAAAAGGATGGAGAATAAACACACCTCGCCATAAATCTCTTGATGTAGCTTATAACAGGGGATTTCTTTGGGACAGAACAAAAACAGGGGGTCTCTGCAGGACAGACTATCCCTCACATCATCCATGCAAAGATAAATACTAATTTGTTAAATTCATTTGGTCTTTGGACTTTCAACAAAATTTAATCAGACACCTAGCAAAAGCTTCAGTTATGTCTGAGCAGGAGCTGTCAGCTCAGGTTATGAGGTGTTGCTGACCTCATAGGGGCCCAGAAAGAGAGTGGCTGTAGGAAGAGGAGGATGTAAGGCTCAAAGACACAGGAAGCTGGGCAACATGATAAATCTAGTATCCAACTTGAGCCCTTAATGTGGGAGACTGGAGCTGATCCTGACTCAACAGTATAAATTCCATCCCTCCCACCATGTTCACATTCTTAGGAGCTTCCCTTCTTTCTCTGGCAATACACATTTCCTACATAAAGATGTCAACTGAAGGTCCAGAGGCCACCGTCTTAGGCAGTATCACAAATCTCTTGAATCCAGAAGAATGTCATGAACTCTACGTGCGCCTTGCCATCCCCCAGAAGACTCCAGAACAGCCATCAGAAGAGGATGTTTTCTCTCCTAGTCAATGGAAAGACATCACCAACATGGACCAGTGCAAAAAAACCCTCAACCACTGGCTAGAGATGCAAAAGGATGCCATTGATTGGGATCGCCTGGCCCGAGCTCTCCGCCAAATTGGGCGCCCAGATGTTTCCAGGGATTTAAAGAAAAGTCTCAACAAGAACAGGAGCTTGGAACCAAAATGGACAATCGAAAGACATCAGACCGTGTTAGGAACTCCAAAATCAGCTGTGCACACTGAAAGCACGGCAGTTGGACAGCAAAGCAGTTCTAGAACCATTCCAAAGAAGAGGAGATTGCCCCCCAAGGAGAAAAGCTCGGAGCTGAGAAGTTTCTTCCTGAAACTGTTCCCATTCCAACTCCACAACCAAACCCTACAGCAGTACATTGACCCAACTATTCAACTGCTTGTGGCATGCTTCCTCAAAGGAGTGGTCCTCTGGCTCATTTCAGTGTGTTATATCATTTGCTGGAACCTGTGCCACTGCCTTTTTACCCGTGGGATTCACTACAACGCAACCCCTGCTAGGCAGAACGTGAACCTGGCAGTGATTTGGTGCCATGGGACTCGCCAGCGTAGGGAAGATGAAAGCAGCGCATCAGAGGCCCAAGAGACCAGTACTGAAGACGAAACTTGACCCAAATGGCTTCCAGCAAAATCTACAGGAAAGTTAATCTCATTAAATAAATTCACTTGCAGGACTTTCTTTTGGGTCCTGGCCATTTGCTCACCCTGGGTATAACTCAGCCATCCATACCACAAGCTCTGGACATATATTGCAATGGTGCCTGTCCCAGAGGGAAAGCAGAGCAGGCACGGCTCACTTGCAGCCCTTGGGGTGGGGGGAGTCCCTGGCTGGGACCTGAGCAAGCAGAATGCAGCAGGTGCCACAAAGCAAGATATACAGTTTCATTGTCACTGCTGGTTTATTGTTCTAGTGGTCCAAAGACTCCTAATATACAGAAATACAAAAACAAGTTACATGTTGAGAGCTAATCTAAAGTGTTAACTGATGACATATTGTTTTCTTATTCATCATGAAACAGTAGGGGTAGAATAAAGGAATGGTAACCAAAAAAGTAGCAGTGGTGGCCGGTGAGGGGGAGCAGATGGAACCCTCTCCCCTGCCGTGATTTGTGGCACTGTGGCAACTTCCATTTGCCAGCACTACTAGAACATTAAAACAAAATAAAAGCTCACAAATCAGAACCTACTTACACTCTTACACTGGTACCCTGGATGTGTGTCCATGCTAAGCCTAGAAAAGTACTTAGGGGTGAGCACCTCCACGGGAACTTCATCTCCTTATGACACTGGGAGCTTTCCTGTATCTAAGTAAAATGGCATGGGTGACCAATGAAGTGGTGGACAGGATGCTTCATGGAAGGATGTCATTTTGCTCTTTCACCCCAGGTGCCTCAAGTGGGTACTGCATCCTTTGGCAGTGTTTTATGCTGCCAAAAATGGAAGCATGGCACTCACAGCTTTTCTTACAAGTGCCCATGGGGGTAAGTAGAGCCAGTGTGGTCTAGTGGTTAGCTGGACTCTTATCTGGGAATACCAGGTTTGATTCCACCCTCCTCCATGAAGCCGGCTGGGTGATCTTGGGCTAGTCACGGCTCTCTCCTGAGCTCTCACAGTGTTTTGTTGTGGGGAGAAGAATAGAAAAGCTTTGTCAGCCGCTTTGAGTCCCCTTAAATGGGTGAGAAAAGCCAACTCTTCTTCTTCTTCTTCTCTGCACAGCTCACCTTTTTCCAATAGTTCTAGTCAGCTGTTTCCTAATCACTTCACCGTTTCCTCATTAGCTGCAAAATCACTAATAGGCATTTTAATCCAAATTCAATTTGAATTCAGGAAGGATGGTCCCCATGACATAGTAATTAATCTAAACTCGGCAGCCAGGTGTCCTCATGCAATTCTTTATTCCTGGATTTTATGAGGACTATGCTGCCTAAATCTGGAGGGAAAAAAGTCCTGATGAAATCAGGACTCTGTCCCCTTTTTGAAGCTGAGTCCACTTATTTCCCCCCACATGGGGACGATACCGGGCTATTTGGGGTGGAGGTCTAGCCTTCTGGCCAATGGCAGCCAGCTGTGGGTGGTTTTTTAAAGATGCAAAGCTCCCCTTCTCCCTTGCCAGGCTTGCAGTGCTAAAGCCTCATTTGAAAAAGGCAAAAAGGGGGGGAGAACTGCTTGTTTTTTAAAACAGTTTTGATGCAAACATTTGTATCTTTTTGTATTGTTATCAGAAGATACATTTGAGAAGCAAAAATGCTTTGCAAAGTTACATTTTATTGTGCTGTACTTGGTCCTTCACTGATCTACTTGAGCACACATTTGCCAGTAATCTCAAAAGGGAGAGTTGTGAAAAAGAAAATAAGCATGTAAAAAAATGTTTTTAAACTGCTTTCAGTGAGTTTTGCTGCCTTTATTGCAGGCAGGGTTTGCATGGGGGGAGCGATGAAAAGTCCTGTTTTTTATTTTTAAAACAGTCCCCAAATTGTCCAAGTAGGACTAAAAAAGTTGCATGGGGATGGCTATATTCAGATAAGCTGCATGGGGATGCACCCTAACATGCTATCAAAACTCTCCAATACAAATAGCCTTGTGGCTGGACAGCTGATGAGTAAATTGGGGGAGAAGCCCATTAAGAGGCTGAATAGGACTATTGGCCAAAGTTGAGCTGTGAGGCGTGGGCTTAAGAATTGGGCTTGTTATCTCCAGTTTTATGTGCAGTTGCACATCTTAGATTGTACATTGCACATTTTGCCGTCTGTTGTCCAACATGTCCTATAAAATGTTCAGTATCTTTTTAATTGTGCTATGTTTATTGCGTTGCCACACAGCATACAGATCAGGGACCCTAAAGTAAGTGACAGCAGCACAGAAAGGTGATGGTCAATTTTTTTGTGTTCTACTAGTCCACTTTTTCTCAGCTGCTGTTCTGTGGAAAGCTGGTGTTTCATCATGCTTGGAAATAAGTTTTTATCTCTGATCTCAGATCAAGATAAATCTCTACCTATAAGACATCCATCCTGATCCAACACTACAACTGAGGAGAAAAAAGAAAGCAATTCATCAGTCACAGGTGTTTTTTTATTTGTTTGTTTCATCAGTTAGCAAGCAAACCTAACCAAGAAGGTTATTTGGGATGAATTTGGAAAACAGAACAATAACAACAACAATAACAAGAGGATACAAGCTTTACGGTTGTGATCACATCTAAGTTTTAATCCAGCTTCAAACTGAGAACACAGCAGCAAACTGATCACTCATTTTCTTTTCACATCATTTGTCCCTAAGGTGAATTTTCTGAGTTACATCATGTCAAAGGAAAACAGTTTCACCATCTCCGGATGTGTTCTCACTCTGAAAGTGGACTGAAGCTTGATTAAACCTTAGGTGTGAATGCAGCTAGGGATAACTGACTAAGAAGACATAAAAGATACCTAGTCTCCCCCATCCTGAAGAACAACATTTCTGTTTTACATTATGCTAATAAGTATATATACATGGGCATATGTGAATAACACCCAAGAGCTCTTTTTTGACTATTGGTTATCCTATTTGCACCACCTCTCTGCTCATGCACTGGCTTTGATGTTGCAAACGATGCTTTGACATACTGCAGAAGAAAGTACCATTTGCAAATACTGAAGCCTAGCAGTGACTCAGCCCCTTATACCTTCCCTTGCCCCATCATGCTGGTCCCTATTGGTCTTCCCTCTGTTTTCACTTAGGAGGGCAGATTCCATCCAACTCAAAATTTTTCTCTTCTGAACAGGATTACTGGTTTGCCCTATTTCCAACCTTCATTCTGTTACTTCTACTTATATTTTACCGTGCCCTATATCTGAAGGTCTCAGGACAGGTCATAATAAAATCAGTATAAAACAGATAAAATAAGCTAGTTAATATGGTGAGAGTGCCTGTATTGGGATTGGGATAAAATACACAATTTTTGCAAGACTTTCCAAAGTTTTCTCCCTAAAATATGCCCCTTTGTGCACAGCTCTTCCATAAAAATGCATTTGAAAGGAAACTAAACCTGCACTGCAGAACTTGGGAGAAATGCATCATCTCAGCTAAACTATAGGAAATCCAGAGAGAAGATTATGGCAAGATCCACTCAGTGCTTTTATGGTACTTTGAAAGAGTGACGGTAGAGCAGGAGTGAACTCGGCCTACAGGAGATTTACAGAATGTTTTTTGCCATTTTGCAAATACAGCATTCTAGGAAGCATATTCTGTCCCCAGGAGTCGGCTGGGGATCAAGCGGACATGATGGTGATGTGGAGCCAACCTGCTCCCAGTACCCTTTTGTTATGATTTATAGGGGCTGCGAGGATCTTGCCTTACTCTCCTAGGGCGAATCCCCACAGCAAGCTTATTTCGAATTCAAAACTATTTCAATCCTGGCAGACCCCACATCAGATTGGCTTAACACGCTTTCCGCGTGTTAAATTGCCCCAAAGCATTGTAAATGTTAATCCTCATTTCAACAGGTCTCACTCCAGTTCGTGCGCTTGAAACATTTTACATTTTTTACTGTGGGAACCCTTCCGTGTTAAGGGATGAGAGTTTCCCTCCCCCAATAGCTTGCTTCCAAAGCAAGCTGTAAAATCCACCCCTTAAAGCTACACTGTAGCTATCGAACCACTTCACACCTGATAACGATCTTGCCATTGAAAGTTCTGATCTTTAAAAAAGGCAAAAGAAAAGAAAGCAGCTGCCGGTTTGGGGAGATGTGTGAATGTTTGTTGTTGCTGCTGCTGCTGCTGCTGCTGCTGCTGCATGGCCTGAGCAATGAGGAGAGGAGGGGAAAGAATTGTTGGCTGCCCGCTGCCATTTTTCCTCCATCCAGGCAAGCAGCAGCCACCCAGCCAGGCTATGTGAAGGGTTCTGTTATGGGTGGTGCGTTCACGCCAGGAGGAAGAGGACAGGGCAGCCCTGAAAAGTGGTTTTTAAAAAGTAGCCACTGGAGTCCCCCCTTGAGTCACGTACGTCCTCAGAATCTGGATAGAATGCGATTCTGGCTGAAAGTAATGGGATCAGGCAAATTCGCATTTGCATCCGGTTCTGTTATTTCGATTTAGGGAAACTGGATTAAGCTTCTAATGGGGATGTGGCCCTAATGAATTTGATGTGATCTAAAAACACCTCTGAAACCACAGTAGGCTCTTCTCTTCAGGCTACAAGGCTCCTTCCAAACAATTAGCAGTATGGCAGCTCCACCTTGTGGCATTCTGGAGTTCTTGCCACAAATGATACAAAAAGGAGGGAGAATGGCAAATTCTGTGAATTACAGCCCAAATGTGTTAATGTTTGTGCTATTTTTTTGGTCACAAATTCTAGGTTTTGTATTGATTCCCCAAGCAGTGGGCAGTAGCCATATCCAGTGGTGAGGTCCTGTGAGCTGCTAGAAGCCAGGTTTTACTGCATCCACATGGACAAAAGAGAGTGCCCAATAAAGACCCAAGGGGCACGATGTCTTTCCTTGTACCCTTGCCTCCCCCCCAATTAGTCCCTGTGAAACAAAATTACCCGATGTGAGGAGGTTAATTACAAAGGGTGTGTCCCCATGGGCACTTTAATCTGAATTTGATTTGAATTCAGGAAGGATGGTCCCCATGACTTAGTAATTAATCTGAATTCGGTACTCAGGCAACCCCATGCAATTCCTTATTCCCAGATTTTATGAGGGCTATCTTGCCTAAATCCAGAGGGAGAAAAGTCCTGATGAAAACAGGACTCTGTCCTCTTTTTGGAGCTGAGTCCGTTTATTTTCCCCCCACATGGGGACGATACTGGGCTATTTGGGGTGGAGGTCCAATGATTAGAGATAGTGTGGCATATAAACTGCCCCCTTTTCTCACATTATACAAGTAGTTAATTTATGAGGCTTATTCTGCTTAATTTCCCTTTAAATGTGCATAAATAAAAACATAAAAAGAGCCCTGCTGAATCAGGCCATCGCCCATCTAATCCAGCATCCTGTCCCACACAGTGGCCCATCAATTGCTTATGGGTATCTTGAACAGAAGACAAATGCAAAACCTTCACCTTCTCTCAAGCCTCAGCAAATGGCTTTCAGAGGTATCTTGCCTGCCTCCTTTGCCTGAAAGATGTACTTAGGCATCCATCCTAGTAGCCATTAATACACTGGTCATCCATGAATTTGTCTAACCCTTTCTTAAAGCTATCTAGGCTGGTTGCTGTTACCACCTCTTCTGGCAGCAAATTCCATAGACCAACGACCCTCTGGGTGGAGAAATACTGTACTTCCCTATCTGATCTGACTCTCCTACCCATCATCTTCATGGACTGCCCTTGGTTATAGTGTTGTGTAATTTTTCTCTATCCACCTTTCCTATACCATGCATGATTTTATATACTCCAATCAGATCCCCTCTCAAATGTTGTCTTTCAAGGCTAAAGAGGCCTAGACGTTTTTGCAGTCTGATTTCATAAGGGAGGTGTTCCAGGCCCTTAATCACTTTGGTTGAATATATGTGCATTAGATAACCTCCTTTTCTTTCTGCTTCATTCCTCTACTTTTTCTTCTTCTTTTATTTTAAAAACACATTAAATTGTTGGGGTGGTTGTTGGTTTTAATCGTTTAGCCATAAGACTGAGGAAGGAATCCAAAAAGTTGAGTGTTGTTGAAGAAAAGGACCAGGAGGGGGCGCTGCTAGAGAGGTAGAAATCAGATAGAAGTGCTGCTGCAACATTCCACTCATGTTATTTTTTTACTTCATATTTTGGGTTCCTGATGTTCTCTTTGTATTTCAAAAATTATTCTGTAATACTTACAAGTATTTTCCTATCATGTAAAACAGTATTTTACATACTACCAATTCCCATATTGGAAGTATCATCCTACAGAGGAGGGGCTGAGGGAGGGCTAACCATTTCAAAAGTAACTTGGACTGAAAAATTACATTGGTAAAATAATTAGAAGTTAATTGACCGTAGCTAGGAATACTTAGAGGAAACTGGGGAAGACTTTTCTTGGGTTTCACAATTTGTTTTCACTTGCCAGCACTATCCTGGATAGAATGATGCTCCAGTCTGAGATAGGCAATCTGTCTCAAGCTGGGACATCTGGCATGGGACAAGACCTTCCACGCAACCTCATAAGCTTACACAGAAGGGGGGCTCTGAATGCTCCAAAGGCCTGGCCTTCAGTGTTCCTCGGGGAACCATTTCAGCAGATTGCCTTGTTATATCCCATACTGCCATGACTGTGCTCCAATATACCACCCCCTAGTAGTCTGGTAGACTTTGTGGGGTGAGGAGAAAGGCCTGCTGGTAGACTGGACAAGCATGCCATTTTGGAAATCCTAGTCTGGTCTGTGCTCCATCCTGTTGTGAGAAAAGACATTAGCCAATAGTTTTGTTTTAAAGTTGTTAATATGGTATGAGCAAAAATATAATAACTGCTGTCTCGCTTCTGTATTTTACGCTTTCTTAGCTGGACGTAAGGGGAGCCATTTTGGAAAGCAAAAAGCCTTTCTGTTCCCACCAGGCTATATGCAAGAGATTGGTTATAAAGGAGTGTAAGGAGGAGAGGCGGGTGTAAGACAAACCTTTACAGAACCAGCTGTAGGGAGTATTTTAGAAAGATAAGGAGGAGGGGAGGCGGGCATCAAAGGATCACTGAAAAACAACTCCATACATACTAATGCCTTGTAGATTGTATCTGCCATGTTGGCAGAAGAATTCTCTGCATAAAAACTTTTCTCAAACTGTGTAGTTTTAGCCCACCTTGAGCGAGCATCTCAGCCAAGGTGAGATCCTGGCTTTCGTGAACATCTGAGTAAATTCTGTATCTTTACTAAAACCATGTTGCAAAAGTGTTATTGTTGGTCATATCCAACACTGTGAAGAAGGAGTGTACACGGTGGGGGTGGAGCTTTCCTTAAACATCACTAGCAGGTAGAAGGGAGGCCTGTGCCCCTCTTCTTATTATGCGCTAGTGGCAAATGTGGAAAAGTCCTATTCAGGACAGTAAACCTGGTGGGATCTATACACCCAGTTCTGCTGGTGCCTGAAGGGTGTGTGTGCACTCAGTATTCACATCCATTAGGGCAACACAGATCACACATGGTCTAAGCCACCGATTCTCAACCTTCCTAATACCGCAACCCCTTAATGGAGTTCCTGATGTTGTGGAGACCCCCAACCATGGGGGCAGAGCAGTTGGGAGGTGGGAGGGAAGAGCGGCGGGAGACTCATCACGACCCCTCTCTGAAAGGGTAGTTCGACCCCCAAAGGGGTCCCGACCCCCAAGTT
>MTQE01002208.1:16090396-16113420 GCA_014337955.1 Aspidoscelis marmoratus | reverse complement strand
CAGTAGAGTGACAGTGGAGAAGTAAATAAGTCTTTTGGGGACGCAGCCTAGGAATCACCACAGAAATGCAGAATGGGACTCACCTCAGCTTTTCTGTTTGTTTGTTTCCAGCTGCTTCTCCTGGGCTTTTGTTGAGCCAGGAGAGGGCAGGGCCAGCTGTTGTTGCATCTGGTTGTGCAGTGGCATTTTTTGTCATTTAGAAGCCTGATAGGGGCCATGTGAATGTGATGATGTTTTTTGCACAGCCCACTGCAGGACTAGTGAGCTCCACCCCTCCTGGCTGCCTCCCAAAGAAGGTTGTGAGGGGCAGCAGCAGGAGGAGTTAAATGTTTACCCCAGCTAATCTTGCTTTCGGGACAGGTTTGTTACAAGACATTCAATACTGGGTTTTACCCTGCACAATACATGCAAATGGAAGGAGGGTTATATTTTATATATTTTATTAGGACCCTGGGACTTTCAGGTGAAGGCTGGGATATAAATGTTTAAATAAAATAAAGTAAAATTTCAAAAAAGTGTAGTTACTTAAACCTGAGTCACTATAAAATAAAATTATCCTTCACCCTACAACGCAAGTAAAAACATCTTTCTGTTTAAACTGAATTTGGGAATAAACCATACTGAAATCATCACCATATCTTTCTGACAGGAAAAAAAATGGGTGGGATTAAGCTGTCAGTTTTAGTTAGTTAAGGCTCAAAGTAGATGCAAAGTGACAAAGTCTGCAGCCTGGGAAAAGGTCTTGAGAAATTTGCTAGCTCTAGACCAGCTCCAGCTACTTAAAAAGTGACATTTGAACCATTCTTGAGAGAATCCTGACAACCAGCCAATTCTGCCATTCAGCTGTTTGATGCATTAAGCCTCACTAGCAGCAAATACACACTTGGATATGTGGACTGACCAGCCTGTGGAAGGGAGGCTCCTAGCATGCTGTTGCTCCAGTATTCTGTCCAGTGTGGAATCGCCAAAGTGCAAGAACCACTTTTTTCATATTGGATCTAATGTCTTCTGTCCTGGAGGCCAAAATAGCTTCATTCTGCTTGTGAGGACATTTTTGTACATACCTTGCCCTTTTCTAGACCAATGAATCTGGACTAGTGAGGCCTGCTGGTCCAGAACATGGTGCTAGACCAGACCAGGGCCTGTGGGGGCTCTGAAGGTCTAGGAACTTTCATTCCTAGCCTCAGTCTCCAGTCTTGGTGCACTGCCAAAATGGGTTCCCTGGTAGTCTGGGAAATGGCGGCGCACACCTCTGTGATCCGTACTGTCCTCACTGATATGTCAGTAGATTTGTTTAAACAGTTCTATGGTGATCCAGATCAAGGGCCTCTTGATCTGCAACATCTCCCATCTAAGCAAGTGGAGTGTACCAGGGGTGGGTGAGGGCCGTTCTGTTCCACAGTAGCATGTGCACAGATGACACCCACAAGAGGACCACCAGAACTCATATTCCAGAACAAAGGTAAGTATAGAAAGGCACCTAATGCTCAGAAGCCAATATATAAATACACAAATGAGAGTCCAGTGGCTAAAATTAACTTCTGGCTTAAATGCTTCAAATCCTGCTCAGAGCTGTTTTAAGTAACATCGCAAATTAAGATGTCTTCCCTAGCTAAGCCTATGGCAACGTGCAAGCTGTCACAGCTCTGGAGACTAAATCCCCATCTTGGGCCCAAGACTGAAGTCTCTTTCATCTCTAGGGGTGGTGGAAGACTGGCAGAAAACTTCTGCAGGTCTTAGGATTTTGGATCTCTGTTCTGCCCAGCTCATGCAGCCCTGAAAATCAAAGAGAGAGGCACAAGGACTGAACCTGTGAGTGCTTTAGGGTAAGTACTGGAAAGAAAATAGGAACTGCAATAGAGAGGGTAGTATGTAAGGACCTCCTTCTGGCTGACCTAAGCTGCTGAACTGGATCTAAAAAAGAGAGACTGGATCAACATGCATTCAGACGGAATTACTGTCACTTAATGAATCCAGGTGAGCATTCTAGCAAACTCTGCAGCTAAGCATCCAGTAGAGATCAAAAGCAATGGAGAACATACATTATCCACAGGTAAGAGTTCAAATTATTCATTCCACTCTCCATTACTGTGATGAGAATGTATTGCTTAATTTGTATGATTTCTGTAAATTAGGCTGGGTACTTTGTAGCAAGATTTAACTGCAACACACTTATACAAGAACGGAACAGAAATGAAAAACCTATGAGATGTTGATGCAGTTAACGTTATCTATATGTCCTGCCATTTTCAAAATTTGTTCTAATATTTAGATCAGTTGAAATCTGGCTGGCTTCAGAAGAGGCGTAGACATATTCAGGGTGGACACAGCTGCCCATGGTTTCTGATGATGATGATGATACTGACTTATCTCAGTTTTTAAAGACAATCATCCTTTGACAACAAAGTGTGTGGAGAGTACTACTGTGCACATGTTTTCATTAAATATTTCCTCGGGCATCTTGGTCACCCTATGGGCCAATTTAGCAGTACTTACAAATTCTGATTTGTTCTGCTCTGGCTGAAATACCAGACCTATAAGCATACTAGACTGCACCAGCATGTGGAAGGACGCTTCTAATGTGCCTACTGGTCTGATATACCAGCCAGTGAAGAATCACTCTCAGATTCAGTCAATGTTTGTTAAATTCTAAGTGCAAACTACAGTCCTTAGAGCCTGCTCCGTGTTCTTACAGTGCTCAGGGGATACATTTTGAAGCAATTTCTTTGTGGATTTACAAGAGCACATAGGCCCTTTCCGCACTTGGCCTTATTCTGGAATATATCTCAGGATCAGGGTCTCTTATCCGCATGTTATTGCAGACTTCAGCAGGTCCTAGTGAGACTTGCCATAGCCTGTATTAGCATGTGGACAAGAGACCCCTATCCTGAGATATATCCCAGAATAAGGCCAAGTGCAGAAGCAGCCATATTCTTGCCAGCCAGTCTTTTCTACCTGGAATATGCCTTTTTCACGGGTGGGATAGTGAAAAATTATAGTCCTTATATTAAAATATTGGTGCCTTCAACACCAGGTGAATCCAGGGAGTGGTGAATACAAGTTTACACAAGGGATAGGTCCTACTGGCCTTGGAAGAGGCCAGTGGTTTGTCCATTCCTGAAAATGCCCTCCCTAGATCTAGACCTCTATTGTAGCTTTCTGGTCAAGGTTTTGGAGTGGACGGTGGCTGTACAATTGTAGGTATTCTTGGTTCAACCTGATTATCCCAACCCATCTCAGTCTGGGTTTGCATCCATTTGGGATGGAACTGGTCTCAGGCACTCAATGGATGATCTCCTGTGGGAGACAGATGGCGTGCAACTCTGTTGATCCTGCTTTTGATGCTCCAAACCAATCATCCTCTTGGACCACCTGTGTGGGAGGTACTTTGTTACAGTGATTCCACTCCTAGCTGCAGGGATGATCTCAAGGCATAGTGCTGGACGATTATGTCTTGACGTCCTGGCAACTAAGCCGTGGAATCCCACAGAGGACCTTTTAATCCCTAATGCTGTTTAACATCTTTATGAAGCTATGAGAAGCAGTCATCAGGGGTTTCGGAATGAGGTGTCATCAGTATGCTGATGAGTTAGCTTCATTGTCTTGTTGGTGTAAGGTTAAGGAGAGAAAAGCAAAGTGTAAAACAGAGATGTGCCAAATAGGGGTGTGCACGAATGCAGTTTTTGTCGATTTGATTACAATCGAATATCTGAAGATTCAAATCGATTCAAATGTTTAAAATTCAAATGTATTCACATTCAATTCGAATAAAATACATTTGTATCTATTCATACGAATATTCTATTCGTATTTGAAGATACAAATGTCAACAACATTTCTTTGTGTCCATATGCACCCGTACGCACGCACCCGTATGCATATGAATGTGTATGGATATCCCATATGCACCCTGTTTTCGTCCCGTACGTATCCATACAAATGTGTACAGATACGATTAAAATGCGTATGTATGTGTAATTTGTGCACATGCGAATGTCCAAATAATTCATACGCATGATTCAGAAGATTTGAAATTCATTCAAATGTTTAAATTCGAATGTAGAGACATTCAATTTGAATTCAAATGTCTGAATTCAATCAAATTTTGAATGTTTTGAATAGTTGTGCACATCCCTGGTACCAAACTGTTTCTGTTTAGAACTTGTTTGGAATGAACCAGGGAACTCTGAGGCCCCATCCAGGCAGCAGGAAAGCAGTGCCATTGTGGTGCCACTGTGGTGGGGTTGCCACACATATCTGTGAACAACTACTGCAGGGAGGAAAACTGATAGGTGATAGCAAGAAGGGAGCCTGGCAGGCTGCTAAGTAAAACCAGAGTCAGAACAACAGGAAGGTTTTTCACATAATATTTGATATTTTTGAGCTTTAGCTCAATCTATATACTGTATGCTGTTTTATTGTGACTGAAAATTACCCTGCTATTGGAAGCTTCCCTTAGTAAACTTTTGTTTTGGATTCTGACTGCCACATCCATGTCCTTTTGATTTCCTATCCTACCCTTACTGGCTTCACTATGCTACTGCTATATAAAGCACTACCTGCTTGCAACAAATCCCTTGGGTCACTGTCATGGCTCAACTATACTTGATAATAAACTGGAAAAGGATGAATATGTGAGCCTGAGACTGTCCATTCAAGAAGAATTGGCAACTTGAGACCAATACTTTTGTCATAGTAGCTGGGAGTGTTTGGGAGGTGGGAATAATCATGGTAAAAATATATTTTTATATTTATTTATATTTGCATTTATATCCTGCCCCATACCCAAGGGTCTCTGGGCAGCTCACAACATTTAAAAACAAACATATCAAAACTGTATCAAACAATACTAAAACCAGTACAAGGTTTAAAAATCCATCATCATCATCATAATAATTTTAAAAAATAAAAACAGTTTAAAAAACAGTAGTGTTTGCAATGGGGGAAGCGTAGGGAACATTTAACCAAAGGCCTGAGCGAAGAGGTACGTCTTCACCGCCTTCCTGAACATAAACAGAGAAGGGGCCTGACGCACCTCCAGGGGGAGCCCATTCCACAGCCTGGGGGCCACTACCTAGCTGCTGAAGGCGGTGGGATAACCAGGAGGGCCTCCCCTTCAGATCTTAAGACGCGGGCAGGTCAATATGTGAGAAGGCGCTCCTTTAGATATCTGGGGTTGTAAGTCAGATAAAAGTAGTGAAAATGGGCAAGGGGAATAAATGAGCAAGGTTGTTAGAAGACCAATGAGGCTCTGCAGTGCATGTCTACCAGCACTGTCAAGAATTTTTTCATAACACTTGGAAGCATCTGTATCTTTTGCTGAGGGTCCCTGGGTCAGGTGATATCACAGTGGCTGAAGCCAGAGGCCAAATCTGTGGCAAGGAAGGGTTCGGAACTGCTGACTGTTTCTAATGATGGCTGCAGCTAGAGCAGAGATAATTGGAACATCCAGGAGGGCAGTCAGAAAGATGAAGAAGCACAAAGGCTAAGGAAACCAATGAACAGGGTGATAAGCAGGGACCGAGAAATTGAGTTGAGAGAGACCGATGGTCACAATGATAAGACCAGATTCTAGATGAGGTCGCAGATCAGGCATTGTTTAAGTACAGTATTTATAGACAGAGCAGAGCAGAGCAGTCAGTAGACTGCCAGTGGGGAGGAGCCATCCAGGAGTCTGAGAAAACAACAGTCTATTTCTGGATCCTCTCCAGATCTTTGAGTGGCTTCCCCCTCTTGTATGCAGGCCAAGAGTTCTCTTGTTTGAGGTCCAGCAATTCCTGACAGTCATTTGCTGATACGGTTTGAATTCCACGTGGTGGTTGTCAGGCCTAAAACTGACTGCTCCATCTGGAGCATATGCGAAATCCCCACAGCAGTGCTACTCACATGGGGTCTTATCAAACAGTTTGGCAGACAGGAGCGTGGAAGCTTTCTTGCTCTGAATCAGGCCATTCTCCTATCTAGGTCAGTACTGTTTCTATTGACTGGAAGGGGCTCACACAGAGGGATCACTTTCTCAGCCTGATTAGAGATCAAACCAGGGACCTTCTGCAGGCCAAGCATGCATTTGGCTATTGCTCTTCTGCTGTATGTAGGAAGCTTATCACGGCCAATTTTGTGGAGTCCAAATTACATTATTTTGTTAATATTTATGTTGCCATAGTGCTTTAGAACATAATCATTCTTTGATATGAGCCACTATTTCAGAAAGCTCTAGGTCAATCAATCAAGTTCTTGTTGCCTGCAGGCAACAAACACTAGATTCTACATTCCCCAAGCTTATTCCAGAAAAAAGCTTGGAAAACACGTCATTTTTAGACTATAATTCCCATGATCCTTAGCCATATATTTACTCCTGAGAGCTCATTTATATCTGAGTAGTTTGCTTTTGGCACAATCCGCATGGTGGCTACCGAACTCTGTGTAAACTGCATGTTTTTACTGCTGAAGTCTTTGGGAATGTATACTACCTAATGACCCTAGGCCTTTTCACACTTCAGCTGAACGGGTCCTGAATGGCTGTAGTGCATGAAGGCTAGGCCACATGGGGACACAATCCCCATTCATACCTAGGTAAGGAATGCATGGGGACACGTTCCTACCTCCCTAGGTGTGAATGTGGAACCTGTCCCCACGTGGCCTAGCCTGAAAAGGCTGGCGTCTGGACAGGACGCCCCTCCCAGGCCTGCTGCCATTGGGTCAGGTTCAGCCCAGGGCCGGGCAGGCCTGTCTCATCCCTTCCCTGGTTCCTGCGAGCTCTAGGTGATGCGATCGGGTCCCCTAGAGCCTGCAGGAGCCACCCGGTCACGGGTCTACCCAGGGATGCGCAAGCCTGCACCCCACTTACCTTTTCATTGCCAGGTTTGAAGGAGGAGGCCCAGCCGATGGCGTTGTGCGTCTGTGTGCGCCACCTGCTCTGATTGGCCAGTTACCTGTGTCCAGAGTCCCTGTGGTGGCCCTCTGACATAATCAGTTTAGAGTCCATCTTCAGAGTCCTGCATAATGACAAGAATGTGAGTTTCCTTATTTTTTGTGGACCAAAGCACCAAAACCTGATCTAAATTGTATTTGAATTACATGAGTTTCCAGTCCAGTATAGAGCATTAGCCCATTTTATTTTGGAAAGTGAGAATGAGCAAGTAATCTGTTCTGGGAGAGAACCATACTTTTGGGGGCGTGCTCCCCATTTCCTCCTGTCCAATGACAGATTTCATTGTGGGTTTCCTACTCAGAAGGCTGAGAAAATCATTATTGGGGTGGGAAGAAAGAACAAAAAAGAAGACACAGTAGGGGCACGTTCCCATAGGGCAGTGATGGCCAACCTATGACACATCTGTCGCAACTGACACGCCAAGCCCTTTTGGGTGACACACATGGCCACCCTGGCACGTGGACGTGTAGTGCTTGCTTGTTCTTGAAGTGTACGAAATACCAACTTTCAATTGAAGATTTAGCAACAAAAGTCACTAATGTAAAGAACTGTTTTTGCTTTTGATAAAATACATATATCAAAAATATAAGTTTTTTACTAGAGCCACAAATATCACAAAATTATGGATATTTCTAGATGTGACAGAGCACCCGAGTTAAGCTAGGTTTTCTTGTGAATTTTGACACACCGAGCTCAAAAGGTTCACCATCGAAGATTTCCATTAAATCCCCCAGTAATCTGAATCCATTCCAGGTTTTAGCCGCCTGTTCCCATGCGAGTTATTTTCCCCCGCAATTTCCGGGGGGAATGCGGGGAACAAAAATTTCAACAGGGGTTTTCTGGCTGACTCGCATTAAAGGGAAGTAGGGCAGACAGCATCAGTGGTTTCATTACCTGTGCCTGCCATAGAAGCAGGCAGGCAGGTGAGTGAGGGGGTGGGCCAGTATGGTGCCAGCTGGCTGGCTGGGTGGTTGCCTGGGCGATCAGGAGGAGAAGCGCGCTGGCATCCGTAGGGCAAAAACAGGAGAGGGGAGGCTGGGCTGGGCTGGGCCAGGTGGGGTCGAGCAGTGGCGGTGGATGCGCTTAGGTAGCAGCGGCGGCAACTGTCAGGCGAGTGGGTGCTGAGGAGCAGAGCAAGCAACTGGGCTGACCAGCCAGGCAGCGAGTGAGTGAGCAAGCCAGCAAGCAGTGGTGGCAGGTCCTGCAATAGCACCTGAAGGCCAATCCTCCTCCTTCTCCGTCATTCCGCTGCCGCCACCACCGCCGCCGCCATCATTCCCCTTCTCCCCTCCCTTTGCATCCTGCTCATGGCTGGCCGGCTTTGCTGCTCCTTTCCCTGCTGCAGTTGCCTGGCTGCGGGTGAGGTCTGGGAACAGCGCGATGCTCATTCAGTGCTGTTCCCATCCTCCAGCAAAACCCGCAGGAGAACCCGGAGCAAACCCAGATCAGAGTAATCTGAGCTTGCTCCGACTCTGCGGTAGGTGGGAACGCAGCCTGGAAGTTACACTTTATTTGCCTTTTCCTTTCTTTCCAATCCCTGCAAGGAGGATAATGTATCCTCCATTTCTTTTCTCTCCCATCCCTTCTACGGTGGTAGAAGGGCAATGTATCCTACATTGTCCTTCCCCTGCCCCCTTTTCCCTTGGCAATGCAGATTTAGGGCAAACATTTTTCCTCAGGAACTGCTGGGTATGCATGCTGGGTGGGGCTAAGACTCAGCTACACCTGTTCAGAGTGATAGAACCTTACCGCAGCAGTGCCCCATGTTACCACTGAGTTTGCCATCAGCACTATACAGTTCCAATACTGGACACAAGGCTCCATGGATTTCTTGGTGAGGGCAGCTGTGGTGGAGGTCATTTGCTGACCACTGGCTTCACTACCATGGATATTGGTCCCCTCACAGATTTTCCCTTTTCATTGAGCTGAACTCTCCCCCGTTGCATGGTGCTTTGAAATTACACATTTCTGTAAAACTGGAATTACAAAGAAAAAGAAACTGAGATATGGCTTTCAAGAACTTACATTGTGTGGCAGACGTGGAACTGAAGTTATGCTTGGCTGTATACAAGCTGAGGAGGAGAAGGAACAAATGATGAATGAGAGCAAGGAACAACCCTGTTGCATGCTGCTTTGGAATGGGGATGGAGGCACACATGCTGAGGCAGCCTCATCGCTTAGAGCCAGGACTTTTCTCCCGGGTGTTTTTCCCAACCACATCATGCAGCATGAGGGCTTAATTAAGGAAAACAAGAGGAGAGAAATCAGATTTCAGAAGGGTTTTTTTATTTTTGCCTCATTCCTTCCCCCCTTCCCCTCTGTCCCCCCATTTTTCTCATTCCTTCTTTCTCTCTCTCTCCCTCCTCATTTTTGTCTCCAATCTGACTATTCAAATGCATTCAAAATTTGATCAAATCAACCAAATGTCAACATTCAAATTTCAAATCTATTCATTCAAATTATTCAGCATTTGTATATGTACGGGTTCGTACACGATGCGTACTTGGAAGATTCACATCTTTCCCACAACCGTACACATTTGTATGAGATGAAAACGGGTTGCATATGGGATAACTACGGGATGCATACAGACATGTACGGATACGTACGGATGTGTTCGGAACCAAGGAAGATGCATACGGGCATCTATGAATGTTGTAGACACTTGTAAGTGCAAATTTGAATAAAGAATTTGAACGAATAGATTTGAATTTGCTGAATTCAAATCGAATTTGGTTAAATTTGAATTTAAAACATTCAAATCGAATCAAATTTTTGAGTATTCAGTTCAGATTGGATCCAAAAAAAAATTCATTTGTGCACACCCCTAAATCTGACTGCTTTGCAGCAAGACTTTTTTCATGTGCCCCTGGCCACTGTGGTCCCCAAGGAAGCCTTGATCCAGACACTGGAAGACCTAATGTCCTCCATCACAGCAGACCGCAGCCTGTTTGCCAACTGGCTTCACTACCGTCAATAATATTGATACTCTCCCACGTTCCCCCCTTTCCACTGAACTCTCCCCATAGTGTTCTGCTTTGACGCTGGAAAAGAAATGAGACCGGGTTAAAGAACCTGTACTGTGTTGTAGATGTGGAACTGAAGTTGTGCTTGGGTGGATACAGGTTAGAACAAATGGTAAATGACTAATAATACCACCAGGGGAATCCATATTCTGATTCATCAGGGAAATATAGAGGGTGGAGTTTGACTTTTCTACCCCAGTGAAATCATGCTGACTGTGCAGAGAGGGGTATTTGGTGAGAGGAGAAGAAAAAAAGATAGTTTCTCTATGCTGAGTACAAGAAAAATGAAGAATGAGAACGAGCAAGCTCGTTCTGTGTTATAATGCAGATGTGGGCACAATGGAAACACATATTCAATCCTCGTTCCCCCATAATATGGATTTCCATGTTATATCTCTGAGAGACAGAATCCAACTGTACTCTATGCCAGGCATAATGTAAAAAGGATGCTCCTAGGGCGTGTCCCCATGCATGTTTGGTCCCGATCTGAAATCAGGTTCAGCAAGGGGAGTCCCCATGCGTTTTAGATTTGGTCCGATTTTTGCGGACCAAATCTCCCAAACCTGTGCCAGACCAGGACCAAATTTGGTACCTGAAAAAAGAAGTCTGGGCACAGTTTGGGGTCCCGGTACTCATTGCTTAGCATGCCGAGACCTTGCATGGAGACTAGAGAGGCTTGCTTACTCACTTTCACTGGGAAAGGGAATAAGCAAGCCTGTCAGCTGGGATCATGAACACGGGGTTCCCGATCCCAGGAGAGGCTTGCTTAATAGTAAGCAAGCCTTTGCTTATTCCCTTTCCCTGGGAAAGGGAATAAGCAAAGGCTATCAGCTGGGATCATGAACAGGGGTTCACTTACTCCCTGTCCCGGGGAAAGGGAGTAAGCAAGCCTGTTAGCCAGAATTGTGGGCTTTGCTTTTACTCCCGTTTCCAGGCAAGCAAACAGCTTCTCCCAGCCAACAGGCTGTACTTTTACTCCCATTTCCAAGCAAGCAAGGAGCTTGCCTGGAAATTGGAGTAAAGCAAGCCTCTCCCAGGGTTTGGCACGGTTTGCATGGGGACAGCTGAATCTGCCCCCAGCCTGCTCCCGGCCCACATTCCTGGGAAAGGCATGGGGACAGCCAAGATTCAATCTCGTTCCACACCCAGTCCCATGTGAGCCAAATCGGCGCCAAACAACTTGCATGGGACGCAGCCCTAGAGTGTTGCTCCCAATAGATTATACCTTCATACCTAAATCCAGGCTGCTTGGAACTGAGCTGCCTGTTCCAAGATTCAAGGATGTTGTCCAGCTTGCTATTAGGACATGAGTTCATATTGGTTGTTGCTTATGTGAACAATGTCCCCCATGTCTCAAAAGATTTTAAACACACCACTGCAGTTTCTCAGTGAGATGAATGATAGAGTTGATCCTTTGTGTCAAATCAATCAAGAGGCTGCCCACACACTTTGAGCCTTGGTGCATGAGTAAGTCTTGATGCAACCAGCTAAGGAAAATAGCTTTCATCTTCACTTTAGAGCTGTGGCTTTTAAAATTTGTAATGTATAGAGCACACACTGACTTCTCTGGAGGACCCCACGCAGGCCACCTCCAAATGAACCATCCATGCAGCAGCCTAGGGCCAGCAGCTTGGCAATTCCTCTGGGCAGGCATAAAATGCCAACTCAGATGGGCACAGCTCCAGATTAATCTTTGCTAACTTAGTACTAACACCTTTTCATTTCTGTTTTATAGAGATAGGTGGAGGATGGAAAGTCCACAAATAAAACAGAAATGAAAAGGTATGGACAGTCATATCTGAAGATGGACTGAAGAAGGTGTGATCATGTTCCACATATGTCCAAGTAACACTGCATCAGTAAGCTAGGGACAGAATTTTCCCAAAGACAAAATCCACTGTGGCCTCATTAATGCCAGATTTACCAGAAACTAAGACATGACGCCTCTTCGCACTACAGCCGGAATGTGTCATAGACATGTTCCAAACCCCCTCATGCAAAAAGGCCTCTGTTCTCTGACTCCTTTATTCCCAATCATCCTTGGTTTTACCATCTGCAGAATGTATATCTACAGCTCCCCAAGTCAGCAGCCATTTTCTCTAGTGTGAGGGAGGTTTAAAGCAGCCCGCTGTGGTCAGGTCAGAGTTTGACATTGTTTACAGTTCTGGTTTCAGGCAATTTTGAATTGGTAGCATTGCTGACTTTGGCACACTAAGGGTGTTTTTCCACTGTCACTAGAAGTACCCATTAAGTACCCATTAATGGGTACAAAAATGCCATTATGTACCCATTAATGGGTACTTAATGGGTACTTTTAGTGACAGTGGGAAAACACCCTAAAAGTGTTTGAGACATACCCACGCACATTCTTTTTAAAATGGTACAGAAGGGCTTTAGAGATGGTAGCTGCCACATAGGACTGTCAACAAAATGCATTTCCAAGGCGAATTCTTTGGCCTTTAATGTGGAATGGGAACACTAGTGTTCATATGTTACGACCTAAGCCACTTTTGAGACAGGTTCTTAATCTGTGGGGATGCAGCCTGAGACACACTGAAGTCAGTTGTATCTATTTGTGAATCATCCCTGCGTTTTGGGGGAACATTAAAAACAGGCTACATCTTTTTTCCATTTTTTTTCTGAGGAGGTTCTTCCCCCCCCCCTTTTAAATTACATTTCTATACTGCTTCTTCATATCAAAATTTCAAAAAGTTTTATAATGAAACATAAAAACAGAATCTTCATTTCCCATAGGCAGTGATTTAATGTTTGCAGATTTTGAAATTCACAAGGTTTTCTGGGAACCTTACACTGGTGAATGATGAGGGGCTACTGTATTTATATGGCCCCACCCAGAAAAACTCTAGTAGGCACCCATGCTATATATGAGGGAGGAAGATGCTCAACCCTATCTGCTCTACTGATATTTTTACTAACAATCCTCTAATAATAATCTCATCATCATCACCATCCTTTAAGGCAGTGGTTCTCAACCTGGGGGTCGGGACCCCTTTGGGGGTCGAACTACCCTTTCAGAGGGGTCGCGACAAGTCTCCCGCCACCCTTCCCTCCCAGGTCCCAGCTGCTGTACCCCCGTGGTTGGGGGTCTCCACAACATGAGGAACTCCATTAAGGGGTCGCGGCATTAGGAAGGTTGAGAACCGCTGCTTTAAGGAATCTTAAAATTCCCATGAACCCTCTTTGAAAACCACTGCTTCAGAGGAGTCAAAAGAATTATGGGATGAGACTCACTGTGCAACTCATGAGTCTTCAGAGGATGGAAGGAAGAGTGAGGAGTGGGGTGAGGAAAGATGCAGCACTATCAGATGTTCCTAGTGGGTGGCTAATCTTCTTCCTTGCTTTGCAGGGCCCCCACTCATAACAGAGAGAGGACAACCACGCCGTGCCAAGGAAAAGGTCATTGCCACAACCATGGGCAGCCAAAGCAACTGCAAGCACGGTTTGCTGTGAGGGGGCTGGATGACCGATGCCAACAGTGAAGGAGAGCGAGGCACAAATACGCCGCCCACCCTAGATGAGTCAGACCCAGAGCTGTACTATGAGAACGATGATGAAGAGAGTCAAGAGAGTGACAAGAGAGACCCTGATGCCTGCAGCATCCTCTCAGATGACTCTGTCTTCCCTGTCTATGAATCCGCTCCATCCGGCACTCAGGACAACACAAACCTCACATTCTACCAGCTCTGCCTCAAGAACAACGCAAAGGGGCTACAGGAAAAACTCGATGGTGGGGTAGCCAGGGAGGAGGTCATGGAACTGGACATCAATGGACGGGTAATTGGACTCCCAACCAGCCCTGATCTAAGAACCAGCAGTGAAATGGCCACCGGGTGGGAAAGGAAGCAGGGCTCAAATGGGAAGTAGTCATAATCGGTTAGAACACTACTGTGTACTAGTGATGCTCCTTTCATCCAGGAAAGGAGTCCTGACAGACAACCATCATGAATCATACCAGACAAGATCCTTGCTGATTCCACCTGAGACAATAAAGGCAGCCTGCTTGGGCAATGTATCCTCCACCAGGGAAATAGAGACATGCCCTTAATACTCAGACAAAAGGGGGCGGGGAATCACACCACCTTTCTTTTAGTCTTCTTTCTTGATTCCTGTCAACTAAGTGAGTAAGAATTCCTAATAAAGGCCACTAGGTGGTGCTCTGAATCTTCATTTGGGTTCAGGACATTACAGTAGGGATGTGCACAAAAGGGTTTTTTGCATCTGAATTCGATTCAAATCAAATATCAAAGCATTCTATTTGATTTGAATGTTTAGAATCTGAATGCAACAAAAACCAATTCAAACTGAATACGTTTGAATCTATTCGTTCAATTGTTAGATTCGAATCTGAAGACACGGATGTCAACAACATTCGTATGTGCCGTACACATCTGTACGCATTTCGTATCCAAATGCATACAGATACATATCTGTATGCATCTCATATGTGTCTGTACATTCGTATCTGTACTTTCAAATGTTTTGAATCATTCAAACAAATGTTTCGCACCATCCCAGTTAGGCCCTGCTGTGCCTTCTAAAAGAAGCAGAGCATTCAGGGAGGCAATTGGAGTGCCCTGGTAGGTCATATCCCCCCAATAAACCAATACTCAAAGATTCACACATTTAAAAAGAAAAACAACAAATACACTCTTTGCAGCTTTCCAGACAGGAAATTGATGTTTGAAAGGTTGTTAATCCTCACTTGGAAGTCATCTGCTATTTGGAGGGTCCTATTTAAAGATTAAAGAGTCAAAAGAAGGACAAGCAGGTGAGGCAATCCAGTTGTACAAGTCAATGGACTGGTTTTGTTTTAAACTTGTAATAAAGCTTCCACTTTATTCTGCCCCTATATAAATCTATGATGAAGAATATTGTTTACAATTCTGGTCACAATGCCTCAGGAAAGATACTGTGGAGCTGGAAAAAGTGTGGAAAAGATCAACCAGGATGATCAAGGGGCTGGACAACCACCCTTATGAAATCCGGCTGCAATGTCTAGGCTTCTTCATCCTTGAAAGATGTTTAAGAGGTTACCTGATTAAAATAATGAATGTTGTGGAAAAGATGGATAGAGAAAAAATATTTTCTCTATTGCACAACACTAGAACCAGATGGCACTCTATGAGGCTGATGGACAGAAGCGTTAAAACTGACAGCGGGAAGTATTTTTTTTTCACCTAGAGGGTCATCGACCTGTGCAATTTGCTACCAGAATAAGTGGTGACAGCAACCAGCCTGGATAGCTTTAAGAAAGGGTAAAGCAAATTTATGGAGACAGGTATATCAACAGCTCCAGGTTGTAGAGACAGACAGGATGCCTCCAAAGGCCATTTTCATGGAGTTAAAAGTAGGTGAAGATTTTGCATTTGTCTTCTGTTTGAGATTCCCAGAAGCAATTGATGGCCTACTGCATGCAACAGGCTGCTGGACTAGATGGGCTGGGGTTTGATCCAGCAGGACTCCTCTTACGTTCTTGTGGTCCTAAAAGATAAGAAATTGTGGAACATGTTTGGGAAGATCTAACAGTGAATTGAAAAAAGCTAAAGAGGATGGTGAAATTTCCCTAAAATTACAAGTTCATGTTTTGCTAATGTATGAAAATATTAAGGCCATGAAAATTCAAGTCATATATTATAATTCATAGGGCTGAATGAAACATGTAGAATGTGTGTTTCCTCTTGCTTTGGCACCCTCAAAGAGATTCAGAGCTACTTCAATTGTGGTAATGATTATAAACCACCCAGATCACTTCCATTGTTAATCAATACACAAATACTGTGAATACTGTAAATACAGAGTCAGCCACAGAAACCTAGGTAAACTAGGAAGATGTGATAAATTAGATTGGTAGGTAGCAGCAAAGTTCCCAGAAATACCATGAGGGAGAGTCAAGTCAACAAAAAAACTGAAAAACATTGGAACCAATCAGAGTGATTTGAGCATGGACTTTGGACACGGTTGCTAAAGAAGCATTGGAAGTTGAAACCATTGCATTATATTTAATTTAATCACTTCAGCAGATGCCAACATACAGCTACTGTAGATGATCCACAACCCAAATGGGTGGATGGGCACAAAAAAGCCAATTTCTCACAACTGGTATCATTCAGCAAGTTGAACCTTGACGTCTCTTTTTACCTCCACAGAATGGCCTACTGGTGGCATGCTTCAAGGGGTTCGTAGACATTGTCACCATTCTCAGCAAATGCCCCTACCTAGATATCAATCATCAGGATAACGATGGGAATACAGCACTCATGATAGCAGCTCAGGCAGGTAGGAGATTGTGGCTGTGTCCCCATGCATGTTTGATAAGGTTCTGAGCGTGGGATCAGCAAGGGGCGTCCCCATGCATTTTGGACTTGACCCGTGGAAACCACACCAAATCCCCCCAAACCATGCCAGAACAGGGCCAAATTTAATTCCTGAAAATACAAGTCTCGGCACAGTTTGGGGGTCCGGCACTCATTGATTAGCAAGCCGAGACTGCACATGGGGACGATCCTGGGCTATTTTGGGAGGAGATTGGCACTCGCATCATTGGGAGATGGGGTGTGCTTGCCGTTCCTGCCCTGTGCATTGGAGATCGTGGCAGCTGACATTTTTTGGGAGTGAAAAAATCCCAATTGCCAAGGCAGGCAGGATAATGTCTTAAGTTTTGTGCATTTTCCATCGAAATATTTCCACCCCTGTTTCCCGATCGCAAAGGCAGGCAGGATAATGGCTTCATTTTTGTTCCAATTCCAAAAATTTTCAACCACCGTTTCCTGATTGCCAAGGCAATCATGAAAATGGCTTGATTTTCTCCCTTTTAAGCTTGTTGGGTGTTCTCGCAGTTCCCAGTGGAGTGGAGGTGCACAAAACTGCTCAAGCGCCTAACTGCCACTAAACCTCATAGTGGCTTTCGGTCTTTTAAAATTATTTATACATTTATTATTATGAAATAAGCTTTAACTTTTTTTCCATGCCTCCCAGTTCTGGCTTTCAGTGCCGCTAAGGGAGGTGGGGATGCAGCACAGGAGTGGGCTGACATCAATCTGGCTTCCAAGGAGGAGAAAGGGGGTAAAGAGGAGGTGCTGCTGCTCCCCCGTCAGGGTTTGGTGTGCTTTGAATGGGGATGCCTCCATCCGTGCCCAACCCGTATATGACCCGCATTGCTGGCAACCCCATAGGGATGGGATGGGAGTGTTCTCAGACCCGCATCCGGCCCATGTAAGCCCAATCAGCACCCAAACAGCGCCAAATGGCTTGCATGGGGATGTGGCCTCTGCTTTCATGCAGTGAACGTTGGTAGGAATCAGGAACACAAAAAGTCTGAGTACTGGTTGGTGTCTGGTCAGACTTATAATTGTATCAAATGCAATTGCAACTTGAAGATAGTACTATTTAGAAATATCCACCAAGAACTTAAAAAAACAGTTAACTGATAGAGCCAGGCCAAGTGGCCTGTAAGAGCAAAGAGACTGCATCCCACCACACTTAGGAGTTCAGATCTTAACTCCACACTCCCTTTCTTTTCCCTCCATATTTCCGTTAGATTTACATTCAGTGGGGTCAGTTTTCATGTGTGAATAATTGCAGCTTTACAGTGTCTCACCTGCCATTAGCTCCACTATTCTGTTCCCTGGTGTGTTAATGTAGCAGAAAGTAATTAGTGTGTGGGTCAGCCAACAGTCAGGACCACTAATTTAGCACAGACTATGAAACAAAACCAGAGACCTTTTCGCACTACAGCCAAAATAGCTGTAGTGCGGTTAGGCTAGGACATGCAAGGATGGATTCCCCGTTCACACCTAAGCAGGTAAGGGACACATCCCTTACCTGCCTAGATGTTAATGGGGAATCCATCTCTGCGTGTCCCAGCCCGAAAAGACTGGTGTGGGGGTGGGATACCCTTTCCAGGTCTGGTGGCAAGCTGGTCCCAACCCATCCTTGGGTCCCGTGGGCTTTAGCCAACCCATTCGGGTCAGCTGGAGCCTGCAGGGACCCCCTGGGCTCCCACCCACCCAGGGGCCCGCGCTGCCCTCCATCCTCTCGTGCGCAACTTACCTGGTCGGTGCCCAAGATTGAACTGGCAAGCCCTGTGGGTGGGGCTTGCCAAGTTCGAAACAGGGCGTTCTGCGCAGGTGTGCGCTGCAAGAGGACCTCGTGGGAATAGGCCTTAGGAAAAGAAGCAGTTACCAGGAAGTGATTTAGTTTACAGGACATCCTTCTATAAGCTAGAGTCCTGTTCCTGAAAAACCTGCTTAATCCACTTTATGAGGGCAATAGACTTCAGTGTAAATCTGGGAATTAGGGGATCTATGGCATATAACTCTATTGACTTGCATTGTGGTTGACCAGGGTTGTTCAAAATGACATTGACATGAACAGGGAAGAGCTTCCAATGCGAGGCAATAGTGGAAAGGAACTTTCATTGAAGCACCTGATTCCTCTTCCTTCGGTATCATTTATCCTGTTGGAAACAATGGAAATGTAATGTACACTAAGAGTTGCATTCCTGTTTGTTTTCTTTTTGCTATAAAGGACACATCACTATTCTTAACTATCTTCTGAACTACTACCCATCACTAGAGATTGAGATGCGAGACCTGAGGGGCCTAACAGCCCTCATGAAGGCAGCAGTTCAAGGGAGAAATGAATGTGTCGCAGCCTTACTCATGGCAGGTAAACTATAGACTATCTCTCATTAGGTGGTTCAGGATTTAGTGGCGTCTTTGCACTGTTAAATTGTGCAAATGTGGCAACATGAGAAATGCTGCTAGTTCTCCGCCAAGACGTGCTGCTTCTGTTGCACTCCATCATGTTGTTTGCACAGACTCCAGATGGTTCGTGTGGATGTCATGCACAATTTGTGAAAACTGATGCCCTTAGGAGGTAAAACATTTGTTGAAATAAAGATGAGAAACAGGCAAGCAGTTGCCAAGACACAGGTCTCTCAAGGCTCATGTCAAACTCAGAATGACAGGGTAACCTCCCACTCTATGAAGAAGAGTTGTCTTTTCTACACCACTTTTCTCACCCATTTAAGGGGACCCAAAGCGGCTGACAAAGCTTTTCTATTCTTCTCCCCACAACAGAACACCCTGTGAGGCAGGTGGGGCTGTGAGAGCTCAGAAGAGAGCTGTGGCTACCCCAGGGTCACCCAGCTGGCTTTGTGGGGCAGGGCGGAATCAAACCCAGTACTCCCAGAAAAGAGACCGGCTCCTTAACCACTAGACCAAAGTGGTTCACAAGCTGAATAGCCCACAGCACTCTAAGGGTGCTTCCACATTTGCCGCTGAAAAGTGGATCTAAAAAGATCCGCTTTTTGGCCATCTGTCCTCCCGAAGATCCATCGCAAATAGTGACGGATCTGAAGGGCCTCCGCACGTCCACATGCATGTGGGGAGGATGGATCCGGGAGGATGGATGGAGTGGGTGCTGTGCAGACGCATCAGCACCCATTCCAAATGTCCTCCGCCTTGCACTCTGCTGACACCGCCCCTGGAGCTGCGGGACTGGAGCAGTGAGCTGCCAGTCACCGCGTGTTTCCGGTGGTGCCCAGCACACAGGGGGGGTTCTGGAGGCAGCCAGTCCTGCCTCCGCCTCTCCCAACATGGTGGCCGGAGAGATATCCATCCCTTCACCTGGCCATGTGCGGAAGCATCCTGCTTCTGCACACATCTAGGTGAAGTGACGGATCGAAGACCTGGTTTTTTAGGTCTTCGTTTTAATCCAGATTTCGGCGGCAAGATCCGTTTTTAAGACGGATTCTGCGCTCCAAAATGCAGAAGCGGCCTCCGCAAAGTGTCTCCAATCTGGTCTGCAGTGTGGAAGCTACTCAGGGTGTTTTTAATTTGTCATAGACGGCGGGGGTGGGTGGGTTAAACCGGTTTCCACAGCTAGTGTGGAAACACCCTAAGAGACCACTTGCTTGCTTATTTACTAGATTTATATACTGCTCTATAAAAAACTTCATGGGATAGTTTACACATTGTGCTTGAATCCCTCCTTTAGTAATAAATGGAGGCTTGTCCCAGATAAAATTCTCTCCAAAATCCGTACTCCCTGTCAGCCTTCCATATTTCAGAAAGAAGCACATCAGAATTAACCTGCAAGACTGCATTCACACTTAATCTTTAATGCTGCTTCTGTCCAATTTCAGAATGAGAGGACACATTAGCAAAGTAACCAGGTGTTTTCTTTTTGACATTATCTAACTCAGAAAAATTCACTTTGGGATGGGGACGTGCATGAATGTTTTTTTTTTCCTGATTCAAATTTAATTGTATGTGAGGAAATTCACATTCATTCAAATACAGCCCCTTCAAATGTAGTAGGATTCAAATTCGATACAAATGCTATTCGAATCTGATTCAAATCCCTGTTGCTGGTCACACCTACAAATCCCCTACGAATCTGCTCTGAATGCTTCAGATCCACTCTGGATCCACTGCAGGTGTGACTGGGCAGCTGCTTTCCTGCCTTTTCAGGTTCGTGAATGTAAAAGAAAGCTTCGCATGAATGTATAAAAGCATTCAATTCACATTTGAATGTCAATCTTCCAAGGTACCAACATTCAATTCAAATTCAAATGTCCGAATTTGAACAAATTCATATGAATTTTGAATGCAATGAATATTTGGGCACATTCCTACTTTGGGGTTATATAATGTGGGAAGAAAATGACTAATCACTTTGCTGATGTGTTCTCTGACTCTGAATATGGACTGAGCACAGACCAAGAAAAATAAGAGGCGAGTTCAAGAACAAAGAAGAGAACAAAGGGTTACCCTTTCCAAGAGCAAAAATCCCAAAGTATTTATTTTATTATATAGTTATTTTTAAATGTATGCACTTTTTTTATTCATAAGTAAAATATTTGTAAAAACTGTTCAGCTACTTGTATAGGGTGGGATTCCAAAGCCAAGATTAGTGGAGCCTGTGCACAGCATGAACACCAGATAGAGCATAAGGGTGGAATTCCTCCATCTCACCTCTGCAAGAGCTGTTTAGAAGAGCAGTGGCTTCCCTTCTATGTTGGCAACATTCACACATCACTGAACCCTTCTAGCTGCCTTTTGGGAGATCGGAGCTCATGCATGTATATTTAAAAAGTGGCTAAAAAGCTGCCTTTTCTGTGGTTTTTCTCCCACCTAGAATCCACCTTATAGACTTTGGCCGTGTTCCCATTATAAGCTTATTTCAGTTTCAAACCATTTTCAATCCTCCCAGTTCCCACGTCAGGTTGATTTAACACACTTTCCGCGTGTTAAATTGCCCCAAAGTGTTGTCAATGTTAATCCTCATTTCAACAGGTCTCACTCCGGTTCGTGCACTTGAAACTTTTTACATTTTTTACTGTGGGAACCCTTCTGTGTTAAGGGATGAAAGTTGCCCTCCCCCAATAGCTTGCTTCCAAAGCAAGCTGTAAAAATCCACCCCTTAAAGCAGCCGCTACACTGTAGCAATCCAACCACTTCACACCTGATAACGATGCTGCAATTTTGAAAGTTCTGACCTTTAAAAAAGAGGAAAGGGAGGAAAGCAGCCAAAGTTTGGGTGAGATGTGTGAATGTTTTAAAGGCTGTGACGGTGACGGGCGAAGGGGGCTTGAGTTGCCACTGCTGCTGTGTGCCCTGGGCAATGGGGAGAGGAGGAGAAAGAATTGGTGGCTGCCTGCTGCCATTTTTCCTCCATCCAGACAAGTGGTAGCCATCCAGCCACCCAGCTAGGCTCCCTGAAGGGGTCCCTTATGGGTGACCCGTTCACCACAGGAGGAAGAGGACAGGGCAGCCCCGAAAAGCAGCTTTTAAAAGTAGCCACTTGAGTCCCCCCTTGAGTCACGTACGTCCTCAGAATCCGGATTGAACACAATTCTGGCTGAAAGTAATGGGATCAGGCAAATTCGCGTTTGCATCCGGTTCTGTTATTTCGGTTTAGGAAACTGAATTAAGCTTATAATGGGAACGCGGCCTTTGAGTGCCTCCAGATGTCAGAAGGCAAGTCCAAGATCTTCTTTAGATCCAGCAATTCCCTCGTCACCCCTGCCAGATGGAAGAAGCAATCCTGGGCTCTTACTTCCCATCTGCCAGCAACTTACACTAGAAGGGGAAGTGATCAGGGGTCAAAACCATTGCCCATTTAAATGTTCTTGCCCAATTAAACAAGCAAGCGAAGGGGAGTACAGACATTACCATAAAAAAGCAAAGGAAGAAGCAACTTACTCCATGCAACCTGCATCTTGGTACCAGCTGAATTCCTTGTGATGCCTTGGAACGATGCTTTTGTCTGAGGGCCTGTGGGGAATTAAAAGGCATCCAGTGCTTGCCAGTTGCTCTCGTTGCTGTTTTTAATAGAGGATCTATCCAGGAAATATACGAATAGTGGGCCATCCAGTTCATGGGCTGGAGTCCTGGCAGCTGGGCAAGGATACCATACATATGAACTAGGACAGGTGGTTAGGGAGCTGGAAATACCTTCCCAAGGGTAACTTGTTGTTTTATTTGCTTACTTACTACATTATGCCACTGTTCCTCCTAAAGGAGCCCAGGACAGATTGTAACATCTTCTCCTGTTGCCCCAATGAAAGTTAGCTTCAGGGGCAGTCTGGTGCACCATGCAGGACCCTCCTGAGCCTAGTCTGGCTCATATCTGGTAGCCTCCTGTTTCAATTCTACACTCCTACATGAAGCCAGCTGGGTGACCTCGGGTTAGTCACAGCTGTCTTTCTGAGCTCTCACAATCCCACCTATATGGTGTCCTGGATAAAAATAAATTTCCTTCACTGTTTTTTAATCATCAAAATCACAAAGGAAAAGCACAGTTTCTTTGAAGTGGAAAATTGTTATAGAGGAAGCCAAAACACAAGCTATCTAATCAGTTGCCTGCCAAAGTAAATATGACTCTACTCAGTGGGCCAAAATAAATAATCCTTTGATCACAACACAAACTGAAAGTATCAATCAGGAATATGTTCAAAAAGAGCTTCTAGGTCAGGGGTCCTCAAACTACGGCCCGCGGGCCACATGCGGCCCGCCGAGGACATTTATCTGGCCCGCCAG
>MTQE01002208.1:16065130-16078498 GCA_014337955.1 Aspidoscelis marmoratus | reverse complement strand
TATTTATTTATTTATTTATTTATTTATTTATTTATTTATTTATTTGCAGAGCAAGGTTCTATTCAGACTTATTGGCAAGCCTTCTTTGCAAGGGTCCCACCACTTAAGTAAATATTTAACAGTATGGGGAACTGGGCAAAGGAGATTTTTCAGCAGCATTTTGTGGATGGTTCAAAGTACACAGTCCACCCAAACTGCCCTCAACAAAACCTGAATGAAACCTGCTGTTTTGAAGTCACCATCAAGGATGGACATCCCCCCCCCCATCACTCCCACCATTAAATGTCCTCTTCCTGTTTATATCAATCACTATTCCAAAGACAAAAGTAAGCGCTTCCTTATGAAGTCATTTTGTTGTACCTAAGAAGCTAAATCTGTCTTCCTCTTTTACTGTATTCTGGCATGTTTACTGTGCCAAAAATTCATTCTCTCAAATCCAATCTCCAAACAACATGAAGGAGCTATGCTTTGCTCACAGCAGGCAGAAAGTCAAACACTTGGATAAAACACTATTTTCCCTGAAATTGAAATATTACCCGTAAGACAATGTTAGATAATCACCCCTCCTCTCTCCTAATCCACTCTTCTTTTAAATCCCTTCATGATGTCTAGCTGACATTATGTTTCTCCTCAAGAGCTTGTACGTAGGCGTTGTTTCAACTGAGTTTTTTTGGCAACTGAATAAGGAATTCTTAATTCTCGCTGTAAAAACCCAAATATGTTTCTCACTGTGGCAGTGATCACACAGAGGGTTTGAGGGGTCTCCTTTTCCTGGGATCACCCCAAGAGTGGGTAAGAGGGGGAAAATGCATCACATTTTAATAAACAGGCAGCAGACCTTATCTCATTGTCCCCTTCATACCCTGCCTCCCACAGACTGTTGCCAGCTGGTTTTCCATGGACCCGGCCTTTTCGCACTATAGCTGAATGGCTGCAATGCATGATGGCTCAGACATGTGGGGATGAATTCCCCATAGGCATCTAGGCAGGTAAGGAACATGTGGGGATGCATCCCTGCCTGCCTAGATGCGAATGGGGAATCCATCTGCACGCGGCCTAGTCCGAAAAGGCTGGCACAGGGGCAGGACACCCCTCCCAGGCCTGCTGCCATTGGGTTGGAGTCAACCCAGGGGTGGGCAGGCCGGTCCCGTCCCTTGCCCAGGTTCCTGCCGGCTGTAATGGACCCAATCGAGTCTGCTACAGCTAGCAGAAACCTCACCCCGGCACACGGGCCTCCATGGAGACGCGTGTGCAAGTGACTCACCTCCTCACCACTGCAGTTCAAACCGAGAAGCTTGGGGAAAGACCTAGATCTAGGCAGCTGAGCCCTGCCGAGGCTGAATATCCACCCCCACGAACTGGCAGATGTGCTGCTCCGTCTGGTAGACAGGGCCCACCCTGTTAGTGGATCTGAATGGGGGTGTGCACAATGGCTACCACTGCGCACACATCCGGTTCGATGCAGTGACAGGGAGGGTTCAGTCTACCACATGCAGCAGCACATCGCTGCCTGCTCGGTCTCACAATGCCCTTGAGAGGGGTGTATGCCAGGCCCGGAGTCCAAAGTTCATGAGGCCTCATGATCAATCTGCCGCGATCTGTGCAGGTGTGCACGCTCTGGTAGCTCAGCCCCATGCTCACCTGATGGGTAAGGTAAGGTGACTGTGCTGGCCTGCCAGCTATTGTGTCAAATTTGGCCCAATAGGGGGTGGGGCCCACAGCTGTCCAGGAAGAAGAGAGCAAATGCTCTCCCTCCCATTCAACTGTGGGATGGCCCAGGACAGCCGGGAACGCAAATAGGTCACCCTGGGATGGGATGGGGCAGTTCTGAACGAAACCGCTGACCCACCAAAGCATATGCTCCATCCCAGGGTGTTCTAGTCGCGTTCTAGTGTGAACAGACCTCTGATTAGCAGGCTGCTGTTGGCTGCAGGAGCCTGTAGCTTTCCACTTCAGTGGACCCAAACTTATAGATTCAACGTGGGTGATTTTCTCATATCTGTGAAAAGGGTGGATATGCAGAATGGGACAAAGTAAGTAGGGATGTGCACAAATATGTTTGTTTGTTTTTAAGATATTCAAATATTCATGTTCATTTGAGCTTCTTTGTCACCCTAGAAATCAGTTATTCAAATGCTTGTGCCAAGGGAGGTCAGCATGGCAGAGACCAATTGTATTGTGCCCCATGCTGTAAATGTCTTCCTTCAGCATCCCCAGCATGGGTTGAGGGCATGGTAACAAGCTATTGCATGGGTCAGAAATGCCCTCTGGCCATTACAATACTGCCCCTGTCCCAGAATGTTGAAGTAGCCTATGATGGTGGATAAAATATTATATTTAAGAAATCATCCTGTCTTTGGAGCATCTAAAGTTATACTCAGGCAAGAAGTAAAAAGTGAATAGGTGACTGGAACTTTCCACAGCAGTAATGTAGCCTGATTCTCTTAAACCAAAACTACTATCAAAGTATACTACTGATGAAAGATCAGTTCAGAAATAAATGTCGCCATCAAAACACTATGATGGTTGAATATGCAGCTAGGATTTCCAAGAAGGAAGAAAGATGGCAAACCTGATTAGAGTAAGGTATTCCAAGACACATTTCCTGCAAGGAGGGGAGTTCCTTTTCCTGCCTGAATGGCAACAGATCTGCCTTTATCAGATCAACACTGTTTGTTCCCCATTCAAGAGATGCAGACTCAACAAAGTTCTTTTCTTTCTCACCCAAGTGGTTGAGATAACTAATAGCCCTTGGAGGTCAGGACTGCAGTCTCCTCACATGTAATGATCCACACTTCAGAGTGAGGGGGAAAGGTTTAGTAACACATTCTTAAATAACTTTGCATTGCTTTAATGGGATCTAGCCCAAAAAGCAGTAAGTTTCAGATTATTCACACATACACACACAGATTAGGGATGTGCACAAATATTTGAAACATTGAAATTAGATCAAATTCATTTGAATTTGGGCATTTGAATTCCAATCGAATGCCTATAAATTCGGATTTAAACATTCAAACAAATTTCACATTTTTGGATTTATTCATGTGAATTATTCAGACATTCGTATGTGTATGGATACGTACGTCTCTTCTCAGTATCCGTATGCATTTGTATGGATCCATACGGGATGAAAATGGGATGCATACAGAATGTGTAACGATGCATGCGGGCACATATGAATGTTGTTGACATTCGTAAGTACAAATTTGAATAGAAAATTCAAACGAATACATTCGAATTTACTTAATTCGAATCAAATGTGGGTAAATTTGAACTTTAAAGATTTTAATCAAATAGAATTTTCAGATATTCAAACTGAATTGAATCCTGAAAATTGCATTCGTGCCCACCCCTAACACAGATGTATATGCTCCTCTAACCCTTTTGTATCCTAACTTTCCTCCAACTCACAACACAACACTGATAGTTTAGGCAAACTAACTGCTTGTTCTGTTACACATTCATTCCACATGTGAATTGACTTAAAAAAATTACTGTAAGTATCTGGAAATAACATTAAAATGTTTTCCCCCTTCTTACCAGTGTTAATTTCCAGGAAATATTAAACATTTCTTAATTTAGTGCCAGGGGAATCAGTTCAATGTGACTGATACTCAAAGTCACACCAGTGCCACTGAAGAGGTTGTGATCCCACCAGTTTCCCTTTAAACAGGACTATTTAGCACTTTCCTTGAACATCTTTGATCACACCATATTTTCTACAGAAGCAATTATGTTATTTAATATTTAGTATTCCAATTTGTACCCCACAAATATTAGAATCCGAAATAACGGGAAGTGATGGCATGTAAGAGGACAATACAACGGAGCAACAAGCACTGGGTAGCAACAATGTGTTAATTGGCTTTCCCAAACATTACAGAGGGTTAGACTAGATGATCCTTGTGGTCCCTTCACAGTTTTAGGAGGATTGCTTTAGGGCACCCTGTGTTCATCTTCCTTGCATTTCATTTATACACAAGGGAAAGGCAGGCCACTTCCTTACGACACCCTTTGGAAATAAATATTCTCAAACAAACATTCTGACACAGCTTGAGTCATGAATGTCCCTACAGTTTTCAAAGCTTCCATACCATCTGTGAATTAAATTCCTGGAAAGCAAACTAATTTGTACGCGGATTAAATGAGTTCCCAGTTCTGTCCAGCGGATTAGCTTGTTTTATTTTGCAAAGTCAGAACGGAGATATGGACTTTTGGGGGGTGGAACCATACTTTGGGGTGTGTGCTCCCCATTTCCTCTATCCAATGGTAAGTGTACTCGGGAGAGTGGGAATGTCCCTGTTGGGGAGGGATAATCCCAACAAGGAGAACATTTCGTTTCTGTTACATCTGTGCAAGTAAAAGGACATTGTATACTCCCTTTTCCCTTGTTAATTAATAAGGGAAACAAATGTTTCTTTTCATTCACCACCATAAATATTGGTCTCTGTTGTTCCCTTTTGCCGTGCTCTCTGCCATTACGCACTGCTTTACATTTGCAAAGTAGTGCATAGTGTCTATTATAATGAAAAAGGGAAGGAGACTGGGCTGTTTCCTGTGCCTCGGTGAGTTTCTTGGTGGGGACATGTGAAGCAGAGGCGATTTGCTGAACTCTGACCTCAACAGGATGAATATAGATCTCCTCTGCTGATCGCCAGTTTTTGCCACAGTATCTGCCATTACATGCTGTTTTGCATTTGAAACAAGTGCAGAACCAGTATTTTAATGAAAAAAGGACTGGTCTTTAAAGCAGCTCCACTGTCCTGTAGACATGGAGGGGAAGTTGTATTGGGTAGATACTAGGAATGTGCACGAATATTCATAACATTACTTGTACGAATTCGGACATTCGTACACAAATAGAATGCTACAACATTTGTATATTAACATTCGTATGAATAGTTTGGAAATTCGTGAAACTGGGGAGGAAAAGAATCTTACCACATTGAAAGGTGATCTGTTCAAATGAATACAAATTTTTGAACATTTGATTCATTACAAATGCCAAGAAACCCATTTGTGCGCATCCCTAGTAGATACAACATGGAGTGGGAGTGGGAACAAGTGGTAAATGAAAAGTGCTTTTGAACTACACCTGAACTGCCAGAAAATACCACCCCAGGGCTGTGAGGTGCAGAAGTGGGAAATTGTCATGTCACAGGCCAGCAAGGCAACAGGCAAACACTTGCTCAGCTTACTTGGTTCCAAAGGGTTCAGGCATACTCGAGGTCAGTTCCAGTCCAGGATCTAGGAGTCCAGAAGTCAGCCAGGGTCAGTCAGTCCAAAGGGTTAGCAAGTCACAAGGAATCCAAGAATACAGGCAAAGAGTAACACAGGACTACAAAGACGTTGTCTGCAGCAACTGAGGCAAGGTGAGCTTGCTCCTTAAGTAGAGGAGTCATTGCCACGCCCACGGTGCAGCTGCGCTAATCGCTCTGATCTGCGCCTCAGCTGCAGGCGAGGAGAGGGCCTTTGATGAAGCTCACTGCTAGTAGTTTCTTCATCAGAGCTATCTGCCTGTTCACCTGGGACTGGCCTTAACCCCTTAGTGCCTGCAATGCCATGCTGTGGCTGCTCCTCAGCCTGTGGTGGCATTGCAGGCAGACTTCCCTCCTCCAAGGAGGCTGAACAGGGCATGACAGAAATGTACCCAGTCACAGCATGGGAACAGTCTCAATGCATGATCAACCAATCATGGCCACTTATTCGGATAACTGTTTGAAAGATATTTATTTTTATGCATCTAGGGTTTGATTACACCCTAAGTCTTCAGAATTTTCTTCCACCTTAGAAGATTGACTATGAACAACTTAAGCCTTTTCGCACTAAGCCAAGTGGGGATGGATTCCCCATACACATCTAGGCAGGTAAGGAACATGTGGGGACGCATCCATGCCTGCCAAAATGTGAATGGGGAATCCATCCCCTTGTGGCCTAGCCTGAAAAAGCCAGGGCAGGGGTGGGCAGGCCAGCCCCTTGCCCAGGTTCCTGCAGGCTGTAGATGACCCAATTGGGTCAGCTACAGCTAGCAGGAACCCACCCTGGGCACCTTCCCACCCAGGACTTGCTCTTCCCCGGACATCTGCGTGTGAGGGACTTACCTCCTCGCTGCTGGAATTCGGACAGGGAAGCCTGGAAGCAGGGCTTCCCAGTGTCATTGGCAGCAGCATCGACTGATTGACCAGCGGCCCACGCCTGCACAGAATGCCAGGTTCAGTGCCAGGCATTCTGCACAGGCATGGGCTGCTGGCCAATCAGAGCTAGCGGTGCATGCAGGTGCAGAGCGACACTGACCAGAGCCCCTCCAATCAGGACTACAGCGCTGAGGAGGTAAGTCCCTCTCACTTGCGCATCTCTGGGTAGGCCCTAGTGCTGGTTGGGGAGTGGTCCCGGAGGGTGTCTGCAGGGCTCAACCTAGATCTAGGCAGCTGAACCCTGCCAAGGCTGAAGATCCGCCCCATGCACTGGTAGATATGCTGCTCCGTGTAGTAGACAAGGCCCACGCTATCAGTGGATTGGAATGGGGTTCGATGTGCTGACAGCAAGGGTTCAGTCTACCACATGGAGCAGCACATCGCCACCTGCCCGGTCTCGCCCTGCCCTTGAAAGGGACATGGGGAGACCCAACATGGGGAGTCTCGATGACTGCTGTAGTCCTGATTGGACTGCAGCAGATGACAGTGAACCCCTAAGTGCCCAGTGGCACCCAGGGGTTCACACACACCCAACGCATGCAATGCCCCCCTTACCTTGCCAGGTCTGAGGACTGAAGTTCATGCAGTCTCAAGATCGATCTGCCGCAATCTGCGCAGGTGCTCACGCTCCAGTTCCAGAGGACCTCGTGTGAATAGGGCTCTTGTTTATAGCCCTGTATCCTACATGGGGATCTTAACTGACTTATCAGATCTCTGCTTTTATGACTTTACAAAGGCAAGATGTAATTTTACACACTAATTAAAAACTAATAGACTGGCAACCCTAAAACAATTAATTAAAGGTTTCAAATGAAGACCTAAACAGAGAGAGATTAAAGGTGGGAAAATCTAACTGCTACAATAGATGACACAGAACAATTGTTCAGGGTCCTACTCTGCTCTAGGGGAAGAGAGAGTGTGCGTAGATCTGTGTTCTGCAATAGGAAATGCTTTATTAGCTGGGAGTGGTGGAGAAAAGCCAGGCAGGAAGAGGCAGTAATAAGAAACATTTTTAACTTCTCCCACATCCAGAGCTTGCCAAACCACTGCTTTCAGGCAAGAGGAAAAGTGCAGAGGAGGTTGGAAAGAGGATCCTGACTCCCACTCCCCACCAGCCTCTCTAAAATAGGTTCCATCCAGAGCCATATTAAACCCGGGGGCTCTGCTCTCTTTTAAGCTGGAAAATTCAGGGAGGCTTGTCTTGTCCACAGAAGGTAAACTCATGAATCTGTCTCGGTTTAGGCATCTACGAACCATGAGGCACGGTCTAGGGTAATCTAAATAAAAGTGCCTTTCAGGAAAACAAAAACTTCAGGTTTGGGTCTTGGGAAAAAAAACATACCTCACCTTTGGATACTTGATTGTTAAGACCAGCTGAAAGCAGGAAGACACCAGGTTACAGGACGTGGCCAGGATCCACTCCACGCAAAGACTCCTGGGTAAGTTGGAATCAATGTTTCTTACATCTAGCTTTCCCATTTATAACTGGGAATAATGCATATAAAGAATGGAAGGAGGTGGATAATCGGGGGGGGGGGGATTCAGATTTCCAAGAACAGATTTTTAGGCTTCAAGCCCTTTGGTAAATGATAAATATCTTTAAATGCCTAGGTACCAACTTAAAATCCCTAGCAGTTAGGACAAGCTCATGTCTGTCATGTTTTCAGTTATGCTCAGAGACATTCCTTCATGGGCAAAATTGCCTCCCTCCTATCATCACCGCCTTGATCCTTTTATACCATTGAGCTGGGACTTTCTGTGAAACTTTCAGGCAAAATTTCCAAGCATAGGAACATGCATGGGGATGTATAGATGCTCAGCTGAGAGAGGATTTACGGCAGAGGTGCTCAAGTTTCCAAATGTTGTTGCATCATAATCCCCATCACCCATAACTACTGACCATGCAGGTAAGTATCCGTGGCAGCTTTCAGGACCACAGAGCTCACATTTCTTGTCTTATGGATATTGAGTTCTCTCTCTGTCGATGGGACTGATTGGAACATCCCGTTTTTAAAACATGGTGCCTCCATTGGCAATAGGGCAGAGCTGTACCTGTATCTGCTGTTCCTCTTCTTTCTACTCTACACATCCACATTCTTCTACCCCGGTGATGGCCAACCTATGACACATGTGTCACAGGTGACACACCTAGCCCTTTTGGGTGAAACACCTGGTCACCCTGGCACCTGGGCGTGTAGTGCTTGCTTGTTCTTGAAGTGTACGAAATACCAACTTTCAATTGAATATTAGCAAATGAAATTCAGCAACAAAAGTCACTAATGTAAAGAATTATTTGTTTTTGCTTTTAATGAAATATTACTAGAGCTACAAAATTCACAAAATTATGGATATTTCTAGATGTGACACAGCATCAGAGTTAAGCTAGGTTTTCTTGCAAATTTTGACACACCGAGCTCAAAAGGTTCACCATCACTGTTCTACCCATTTTTCTCCCAAGCTCCAATCAAGTGTTTACTGCCGGATCTGGTGGAAAGTGGCTGATGTGATGTAGAGGGGGCAGCCTAGAGGAAAGCTGCAGTTGGGAGTTGCGTGAAGTGAAGTGTTTTAGTGTTATAAATTACACACACTCCTCTCGTCTCGTAGCTGGCCTAGTGCAGAGCTCCTGCATTAGAAAGACATTTGGAAATCCCGGCTCAAACTTCAGCTCAGTATCAAAAGAATGTTTTAAAAAGATAAAGATTTGTAGCTTTCCACACTGATTTGCTTTCTGGAACATAGCCAGCAACGCTAGGGGGGCTGTGCTCTAAAGGCATACCAGTGAGAAGAAGCAGAGGAATGGTTTAATTCAGAACAGTCCTTCAGGAAAGCTAAGCTAGGAAGGATGCCCCTGTGAGCAAAAGTCAAAACTGTGTCACGGTTATTTATAGCTTGATATTTCCATACCTCAGTGGCCAGAGAGTCAGGTAACCATCATTCTGAAGGCCTGTCTAAGAACTACTCTGGGAGGGAGGCTTTGTCTGAAAGGCTGTTAGGCCCTAATCTAGCCTACAATGCCTACGTAGCGGGGAAGAAGGACCTTGAATTTGCCCATCAGCTATTAGCGTCTGCTCATAGTCTTCTCCATTATGGTGAGATGTATATTTATTTAAACTGCCTCCATTGTTCCTAAATCGCCATGTGCAAATTTTATGCAAATATGTGTCCTCTTTTTCTGGTAAAGCATTTCCTCTTTTGGGAGGAAGGATGTCAGTTACCACCCTAAGTTCACAAAACTATAAACACATACAAAAAATCAGTCATGGTATGAAGCATTTGTAATATGAAGCGTCACTAATGTAAGAACATGATAGGAGCCCTGCTGGATCAGGCCACAGCCCATCTAGTCCAGCATCCTGTCGCACACCGTGGGCCACCAGTTGTCCATGAGTATCTCAAGCAGAGACAAGGGCAAACCTTCTCTATCGATAAGCCCCTGACAATACACCCCGAACAAGAGGCCTGTAATGATTGATTGTGCCTTTTAGCTTTTGTCTCTTTTTGTTTAATCTCCTTAGATTTTTGGTTACAGTACTCATAATATGTGTATATCAGCATAGCTTGTTTATGTTACATGACAAACATCCTGTAGGTTCACTTCTAGGACCTAATAATGAGAGCTTACTCATTTACTTTAATGTATTTCAGTTATAAATCCTGTCAGCAGCAGGAGCTCTCCTTGACCCTAAGATCTCAATATCTCTGATCAGAGGCTGTCTTTTCTTCTTACTAGCAATCTGTGAACACTTTCCCTCCTTAAGAATTAGGAAACACCAGGAAGAACTAAGGAACTTCACAAGATATGATAGCATATTTCTTTCTCTCTCTCATCAAACAAGCTGGTCTAGAATTTGTTATATAGGAGCACTCCCACAACCCTTTTCTTATTCTTTTGTATGCAAGACCAGGTGTGAGTACAACCCCAGTAATCAGCCATCTATGGGGCCCTATTCATGCGGTGGCATTATGGTTAGTGGCAGACAGTGGCATTCGTTCTGTAAGCCTGGCACCATTTTGACTTCCCATGAGGATCTTTTACCATACAGTGACAGAGCTGGCTCACACAACCATATAGATGAGCAAGGTTGTTTCTAAGGATTTTGGCACATCCACTTAAACAGGAGAATACCATGCCCCCATGTAACTTAATAAGGAAAGAAAAACTGAAAAGAAAAATATTGATACTTGTTTTGACGGAAATACATTGCAAAGGAAAGTGTGAGCAGTACACAGGGCACAACCAAGGCAAGTGGCAAGCCTCAGTTCTGCCTGCCCAACTGATTGCCATTTTTCTAGCTAAAGAACAAGGCAGTTAGTACAAGGATCACATTTTGAAGAGAAGCAAAAATCCTTGGACTGGCCCTGCTTAGGAACACTTCCTGATGTAGAATGGGCACTCGTGGGATTGGAAGTGGGTCCGAGAACGATCCTTGCCCGTCCCCATACCATTCCTGGTGATGCAGGCTGGGTATGGGCTGGGTGCAGATGCATCCATCCCCATGCAAACCATGCCAAACCCTGTCAGGGGGGAGCAGCACCACCTCCTCTCTGCCCCCTCTCTCCTCATTGGAAGCTCGATTCACATCAGCGCACCCCTGTGCTGCCAGCTGCAAATGCTGCATCCCCCACTCCCTTAGCAACACAGAAAGCCAAGAATGGGCTGGGAGGCACAGAATTTTTTTTTTAAGAAAGCTTAATAATAATAAATTTTTAAATAATTTTAAAAGACCTAAAGCTGCTACGAGGTTTTGTGGCAGTTGGTCACTTGAGCAGTTTTGCACACCTCCGCTCCACAGGGAACTGCAAGAACACCCAGCAACTTTCAATAGGAGAAAATCAAGCCATTGTCATGATCACCTTGGCGATCAGGAAACAGGGGTAGAATGTTTGGGAAAAGGAACAAAAATCAAGCCATTATCCTGCCTGGCTTGGCGATTGGGATGTTTCCACTCCCAAAAAATGTCAGCGGCTGTGATTTCTAATGCACAGGGCAGGAACAGCAAGCACACCCCACCTCCCAATGATGTGAGCCCCAAGCTCCTCCCAAAATAGCCCGAGATCATCCCCATGCGCAGTCTCAGCTCGCTAAGCAATGCGTGCTGGGACCCCAAACCATGCCCAGACTTGTTTTTTCGGGTACCAAATCCTGGTCTGGCATGGTTTGGGGTAATTTGGTCCATGGAAACTGGACCAAATCTAAAACACATGGGGACACCCCTTACTGAGCCTGGTTTTGGTACCGGACCAAATGTGCGTGGGGGTGTGCCCTTAGGAACCTAAATGACTTGGGGCCCAAATATCTGAAGGAACATCTACTCCCATATCAACCTGCCCATGCCTTAAGATCTGGAGGGGAGGCCCTCCTGGTTGTCCCACCACCTTCAGCAGCAAAAGGAGTGGGCCCCTGGGAGAGGGTCTTCTCAGTGATGTCCCCTAGGCTATAGAATAGTCTCCCCCTTGAGATGTGTCTATCACCTTCACTGTCCATGTTTAAGAAGGCAGTGAAGACGCACCTCTTTGCCCTGGTCTTTGGTTAAATGAGAAGATTAATATAATATTGATTAAGATTAATATAATATTGTAACCCGCCCTGAGACCTTCGGGTATAGGGCGGGATAGAAATACAAATAAATAAATAAATAAATAAATAATAAATAAATAAATAAGATTTCTTTCTCTTCCCACTGGCAGATGCTGTTATTGTTTTAATGTTTAAATGTTAAAAGATGTTTGATTTTAGATGTTGTTACTTGCCAGGAGACCTCCGGGTATAGGGCAGAATACAAATGTAAATAAATAAATAAATAAATAAATACTTACTTACTTACGAAAACACCCATTTCCATTCAAAAGCTGTGACTTTTGAAAAGTTCTATTCACCTTTTAGTACTTTGAGACAAAATACCCCTATTGACATAGAAACTTTTTTCTTTTTTTGAAGAAACATGATATTTTGACTAAAAGTTTCTTGGGAAGGGACACCGTGAGGAACACTTTTTCTCTAATGTGTGTCAGGCAAGTAATAAATTCCCAGTAGAGCTTCATTGTACAGTCGGCACTTTGGGAATTTTGTGTCTCTCATTTTAGTACTCCCTGGGCTTTTTCCTTTTTACCTCAGTACAAATTCTAAGCAGCAGCCTCCTTCACTTGAGCCATATCCAGTGTTAGATGCTTTGTCATAAAAGTGATCACACAAATAGTTCACAGTAATTGTGAACCACACCTAACCAAACACAAAAGCTGGACATTTTGCAGACATAATGCAAACTGTGTCAAACAAACATGTGATCCTTAGGTCTCTGACTGGGGCTGCCTCCAGAGGCAACTGGATATAGCTATAGGAAGCAGTAATGTGGGGTACTGCTCCCAGCCCTGCCTTTGCACATTTTGGTGATGTGCAATCCAGGCAATTCATCCACCATTGAAATCCCAGATGGATGCGTCACCACCTCTCTGCACGTGTAGTTGGCTGTTTCCATGCCCATTCATGCAGCCTGGATGGAACTCTGATCGCTCGTCTGTCCAGAAAGGTTAGTGGCTCTCTAAAAGGTGCTACAGCTGGAAAACCTGCAGTTCTGGGATTTCCTGCAACAGTTCAAAGCACTTTTTAGGGGCAACAAAGCAGGGTTATGGTGGGTTTGCCTACAGTATGTGAGGTGACCCCATCATAGCAGTGCCGTAGTGGTGCTATATTCATCCTGTCTGGATGCCGTCTGGGATTAGTGGGGGACTCATTTCAGTGGTGCAGCAAAGCACTTGGCTGAAATGTGTGGCCAGGTGGCTCCAGGGATAGCCCTCTGGATCCCTTGGGGCTGGTCTTGAAGTTTCCATAGGTTTTGGGGCCAGGGTAGGGACTGTCCAGGCCATGCTTTCCATGGTCACTGTTTACAGAGTAGGGGAATGTACTTTACTTTGAAATAAAGCTGCATGTCTTCCTTGAGAATCACATGCCCTGGAATTTCAGTTCCCAAAAACGGAACCAAGTCACGAGTGCTATTATTCTCAGCATTAAAAAACAAACTCAGCAACGGAGTTTAAAACTTAGGGGTTTAAGCAGAATCAGCAAATGAGTTTGGAACTTTGAGGCTTTTAACTACAGAATTGTACTTAGCATTTTAAACTGACCTTTTAAAAACAGGACTCAGGCCGTTACTCTAGCTCAGCGGTTCTCAAC
>MTQE01002208.1:16017863-16051647 GCA_014337955.1 Aspidoscelis marmoratus | reverse complement strand
AAAAAAAAATCTTATGCACCAGGGTTTCCTCGACAGAAGTAAGGTTAACAGGATGGATAATGGGATAGACTTGATTGGCAATTTTACACTCATTTTCCACATAAGATTAAAATAAGAGATTAGGCTCTACACACAGTACTGAAGAAATTGGAGATTGCTATCAATTCATTTTATCTAGAGATGATTTTCCACTCAGGAATTTCAGGCAAGAAGGAAGTAAGAAACAATTGTGCTCAGCCAAGAAAGAATTTCCTCTCAAGAAAGACAGGGCAGTTAAGTTTTACTGAAACAGCTAAACAGAATTCAAGTATGTTAGAATGAGTATGGGATGGAGATTTTTTTTTTTAAAAAAAGTATCCAAATAAAAAACACTTCCATGGGAAAATTTGTGCTAACTGGTTTGTCTCAGTTAAAAAGTAAACACAGCTGAATAGAAGTGGGTTTCCTATTAAGAGTTAGAAAGAATTTAGAATCTTTTTACATTTAGGTATACAGGTTTTTTAAGTGACTTTTCCTCCCACTGTGCTTCCCCCCTGCTCCACATTTTCAGGAAAACGCCACATTAAATGTGGTTAAAGTTGCTGTTCAGAATGCAACCATCATCCTCCATTACAAAATTGAGTTTTCCTGGGTTTTGGTTGCATGATGGTGCTGCTGTGACTGGCTGATTGACTTGCCCTGTCCTCAGGGCTTTGTGTGTGTCGTTTCCAGTCTTCTTTTTCTTTTCTTTATTTGTTTTAGTGGAGGCAACCAATCATTTGTAATGGTGTTGAATTCCAGCCCAGTGTTCTGTTTCCGCAAAAAAAAATAAAAAATAAAAAAAAGATTGTTTTTTTCCTGGGAGATTTTAGGTGGTAACCAAAAATCAATTCAGTCACATAACTGATGCAAATAAAGTCTCCAAACATCATAGCTTGGTGCCATGACTTTCCCTGACCCCTTATGCTCCAGCACCGTAAGTACCATGAAAAGCAAAGGTGAGAAAATAACTATGGATACAGAAGGAAAATGGAGAACAGAGAACAAGCGGCCATGGCAGGAAGGAGGAAAAGAGCTGTCCAGAGAGTGCCATGAAATTACTTGTGTGAACCAAAGATGCCTTAGATTCCCTCAAGAACTGTGTAATGTACAGATGGCCCCTAAGATGCATGGGGGAGGCTCTTTGATTGCCATTTGAAATGATGCCTCATCTTTTTTTTTTTTGAACAAGGAGGCATTGTTTGATGCTGCACTCCAAGGCGCCTCTGTGAAGGGCAGAAAATTGTACCTTCACAAAATGGCACTGAGATAGCAACAAATCTGTTTTGGGGGGGGCATACTCCACACATAATATTCTTTAATTGCTAGTGTGATTAACATAAAACTCAGGCTAAATTCAACAGCCCATCTAGCACTTCTATGTTTAACAACAGCTGGAACTATTAGGTCTGTGGTCCACCTAGACTGTGTCTGTGTTCCTTTGGTGACATGTATGGTACTTTTGGAGAATCACTGGTATACATAACTTTTCCTTATCAGAAAGGCAATAATAATCACAAATGGATTCATGTCTTTCTCCTTCCAATCAGGTGAAGAAACACCTCCTAAAGAAGAGCCCTCCTTAAATAATCTTCTCCTGATGATTCTGGTTCCGCTGTTTGCTGTCTTGATCCTTGCTATTCTGGTGGGTCTGTTTGCATGGAAAGTGGTCCAGAGTCGACGGAAACACATTTTGATTGGATCCAGTGAACTGGGAGATATGGATTTCATGGTGATGACGTCAATGGCTGGTGACACTACCTTAGCGGTAAGCAGCTGTCAGGAACAATGCTTCAGTCCCATCTTGTCTTGGGATAGAAGATTACTGGCGACCACTTGAGTACCACTATTTTCATTGTTTCCTGCTTTCAAGCATTCCTTTAAATGAAGGTTTTTGGTAGGAACCTATCAGCAATGTTTGAGTCCTCTAGCTGTACTTTAAACCTGAACCAGCTTCTGACATCCTGAGGTCCTAATACTCAATAAGGCCCATTAACTGATGGCTGCCCCATACTCTCCAACTTCTCCCTCCAAATGGGAGAAACCAACCTTGGATCCTTCTACTAATCTGCCTCCTCCAGATCAGACATTTTCAGATCAGTATTAGTTAAGGTGAAGAGGTGAGGAAGAAGGGCGAGACAACAGCCGAGCAACCATCTACATTTGCAACACACTGACTGCAGAACCTCTACAAATCAGAGCTCAGGTCACTGCAACTGAAAACCTCTCTCAGTCACTGCCTCAGTCTTCCCTGTCACTGTGTGGAGGAAAGAGCAATTATGCTGTTTGTTTGTCTCTTTTGCCCTAGCCTACTTCAGGTCCAGCAGAGGTCAGAACTGGGTGTGTGAGCTTCAAATGAACAGATCTGCACACCCTTTTGCTAACCTCTCTGCAACTTCAATTTGGCGAGACACCCTTATCTATAAAGATGAATGGCAGTGACTGTCTAGGATTTCAGACAGGGATCTCTGCAAGCCCTGCATATACTATTTTGAAAATGGGACTTTTTGCTTGGAAAGTAGATGTTTTGTCACTGAGCTTCAGACTATTCAATTAAATATACTTATCCAAACTATATTTGATCTCAGCTTTGGCCTTTTCTGCACTGGGTCTTATTCCAGATTATATTCCAAAATAGGGACATGCCATTCACATACTAAAGAAGACTATGACAGACCCTGCCTGGGACTTATTGTATTCTGCACTAGCACATGGATGGCAGATCCCTATTCTCGGGTATAATCTGAAATAAGCCCCAGGGAAGAGAGAACCTTTGATGAGCAGACCAGGACTCAGATGAAAAGTCAAATCAAGAGATGACAGTCAAATGATGCTCAACATGACAAAGTCCATTAGAACGGCTTGATAGACCAAAGTTAGATTTTGCCATTTTCCAAAGTGTGTCTCAATTGTCATCCCTCATCACACTTTTTCACTTGTTTCATAACATATTAAGGACTTGCTGAATGATGACTGCACCACTGGGAGTGGTTCTGGATTACCCTTCCTTGTCCAAAGGACTGTGGCTCGGCAGATCAGCCTGGTTGAATGTGTTGGTAAGCCCAATCCCTCTTCCCCAAAAAAGTATTAAGGACCACTGAAGAATTATGTAAAATTTTATTGGAAAGAAAAGAAATGGCTTACAAGACCATGACCAGCCATTTGGGGGGTTGATGTCTTGTGCTCAATTGGTACAAGATTTCTTATTAGAGAACCTGTTTTTTAAGGGGAAAAAACATAATGAGGCAGGAAGCTTTGGCCAGAAAACAGCTTCAATTGCATGGTCATTCAAGAAGTAAGGTGTGAACAAACCCACAAATATAGATAGTAGATGTGCCAATTATACCACATAGGGTGTGTCCCCTTGCAACTTTTTTAGTCCTGGTTTAGTCCTGTTTGGACTTTTTTTTTTTTAGTCCCATTAGAACTATTTTAAATCCGAATAGAGTGCCCCTCAACTAATCCAAATATAGCTGTCCCCATGCAGTTTTCTTAGTCCTGCTTGGACTATTTTTGGGACTATTTTTAAACATAAAAAACAGAACTTTTAAATCCCCCTGCCCTGTGCAAACCCTGCCTGCAATAAAGGCAGCAAAATTTTTGCTGAAAAGGCATTTTGTTAAAAAAAAATTCTAACAGCGGCTACTTTCTTTTTCATACCTCTCCCTTTTGAGATTACTGGCAAATGTGCGCTCAAGTGGATCAGTGAAGGACCAAGCACAGCATGATAAAATGTTGCAAATCATTTCAAGTATTTAAAAGCATTGCAAAGCTTCTCAAATGTATCCTTTCTGATAACAATACAGAAAAGATACAAATGTTCCCAGTGAAACTGGTGTAAAGGCAAGCAGCTCTCCCCCTTTTTTGCCTTTTCAAGTGAGGCTCTAGCATTGCGAACCTGGCAGGGGAGGAGGGGAGCTTTGCATCTGTAAAAAAAAACAAAACACCCACAGCTGACTGCCATTCGCCAGAAGGCTAGACCTCTACCCCCAAGAGCCTGGTATCATCCCCATGTGAGAGAAAATAAGTGGACCTGGCTCCAAAAATGGCTCTGAGGTCATGTTCCCATGCACTATAAAGTCCGAATCGAATTCAAATTCAGCAAGGAGCATCCCCATGCAAAGGCCCCTTAGGTCATCCTTAGGTGTGACCACATCTATAACAGCAGGAAGTGGCTTCAGTGAATTGCTCACCATAAAATTCTGTATATCACCACAAGCCATGCCAATGTGAGTGAACTTCAGAAAAAAGTCTCATTGTCCCGTAATTGCTCCTTACTAGGGATCCCCTTACTTTCTACTATCCCTAGTGCAATTCAGCAGCCTGGTAATCCTTTAATTCTCCCAAACGGAAATAAGCTCTGCATCTTAATATTCCATTCCTGTAGCTTTGTAAAATGTGTACTGTAGAATCTTTCTCTGAGGACCACACATGTATGTAAACAAAAACCAAATATGAAAATTATCTTTATAGGAAAAGGGCGCTATGGAGAGGTGTGGCGTGGCATATGGCACGGGGAGAATGTGGCTGTCAAGATTTTCTCTTCTCGTGATGAACTGTCGTGGGTCCGTGAGACAGAGATCTACAACACTGTGCTTTTGAGGCACGACAACATCTTAGGTAAGCAGGAATCCCAGGGCAAACACCTCAGTGTTGTAACAGTTACTAGCCCTAGATCAGTTAACAGTTGCCGTGTATTTTGATATCCATGGCTAGTCCTTGTATACACATTCATGCACCAACCTCACACCAGTCTTTGGTATTTTCAAGCCATCTGCATGATTCATCTAACAGTCAAGATTACTCAAAGGCCAAGTCTCCATTTGCCACTTGAAATGGTGCCTCCTCGTCTCCATGTGTGACTGGGGGAATGTTATCCAAAGCAGCACTCGGAAGTACCTCCACTGTGGGCAGCAAAACCGCACCTTCAGCAAATGGGGCCTCCAGTGGCAATTGCTCTCAGTAATAGAGCAGCTGGATCACCATGAAACATCCATGGATGCTGCAGATGGAGACACAATGGCAAAAGATACTTTACCAGGCATCTCACTGAGCAAGTCAAGATGAGGCCAGATACTGGTGTTGCAAGGTCTTTATTTCTTGGGGGAAATGATGAATGCTGAGCTTTTTCAGGCTTTTCCCAGTAGCAATTAACGTGTTAGGAAAAGGAAAATATTTTACAATGTAATCTTTTTTTTAGAACAAATCAGAGTGGGCTGCAAGAGGGACACATAAGGGTTACAAATTATTAGTGTTTATTTGTACCTGCTTGTTTTAATTCATCTTGAAATTTTATGTTTTGCATTTATTTCAGTATTTTATAAATTGATATGGTGAGTTGACTGGTCAATAATCTTATTCATTCATTCATTCATTCTATACAGTGATTTTTTTAAAAAAAATAACTTAGCAATGTTTGATTCTTTGCAAGAGAAACCTCAGATATTTTGCCTTAGTTCCAAGAATGGAAGTAGATTTTTTATATAGCTTTTGGGTTTGTTTTTATTCATTTGGTTTGCTAAACTTCTACATGCCTCCAAAGCACCAAAATAAGTTCCTAAGCTTGTTAATGCTCACCCTCAAACAAAGGAAGGCAACAACTTTGGTAGCTACCTCTAAGATGTTAAACATTTATCTATAGTTTTTACATCCCTTCTCCCCTCTGCTCCCCAAGAGCCCAGGGTATGCACATCATTCCTCGTCTTCCCCATTTTATCTTCACAAAGGGCTTGTGTGTTAGGTTAGGCTAAGAAGCAGGGACTGGGCAAGGGGCACCCACTGCTCACTTCATGGCCAAGTGTAGATTCTAGGTTCCCGAGTTCTAGTCCAATGCTCTTGCCATTCATCCTTTATGTCTTTCTTCCTACAGAGCATTCAGGTATCATTGGGCAACCACTCTATTATCGCTTATCACTGACCATAACTCGCCAAGGCCAATGGGAATTCAGGTCCAAGAACTTCTGGAGATATTCTAGTACTTACCCTGTGCTGTGTCACACATAACAGATTTGTAGAAAGCATCTGTTTGCAAAGCATGGCGTGTGAAGCCAGTTGCCAGTCCTTGCCCCTGTATAACCTAATTCCTAAACTCTGTCCCCCTTAACTATCCACAGGATTCATTGCTTCTGACATGACGTCAAGGAATTCTAGCACACAACTGTGGCTGATCACCCATTACCATGAGCATGGATCCCTCTATGACTACCTACAAGCTAAAGTCCTCGATGTGGAGACCTGCCTCCGCTTAGCCAGCTCAATCATCTGTGGATTAGTTCATCTCCATGTGGAGATCTTTGGCACCCAGGGCAAGCCAGCTATTGCTCACCGGGACCTAAAAAGCAGGAATATCTTGGTCAAGAATAATAAACAGTGCTGTATTGCTGATTTGGGTGAGTAGAGTTCGTCGACTGAGGCAGACCTTCTGGCAAGCCAGATTATTATAGAAGAAAGGTGGAGTAATATCCTGCAAAAGTGAAGCCTTCAGTATGATTTGTACAGGCAGAGATGAGACATCCTACCTTCCTCTTTCCACCCTGCACCACATTCCCCTTCAGAACTGTGGAGGTGACGGCAGCAGCAGTTATAGCTGGAGAGAACTGTGAAATAGTGCAAAAGTAAAGCAGCAATCTGTCAGTAGCGGCAACAGTGATAGCACTTTGGTTGTCCTGACTATGGGTGTGCATGAATGCAATTTTCGGGATTTGGTTCAATTTGCATTGAATACCCAAAAATTTGGTTCGATTTGAATCTTTAAAATTCAAATTAAACCAGATTCATTTCGAATTAAGCAAATTTGAATCTATTTGTTCAAATTTTCAATTCAAATTTGCACTTACGAATGTTGACAGCATTTGTAGATGCCTATATGCATCTTTCCTGCATACATAAGCATCTGTACACATCTGTACACGTCCATATGCATCCTGTCGTTGTCCCGCATGCAACCTGTTTTCATCCCGTACAAATCCGTACAAATGCGGACAGATGCAGGAAAGATGCGAATCTGCAAATATGCATTGTGTACGAACCTGTACACATGCAAATATCTGGATAATACGAACAAATAGGTCCAAAATTTGAAATTCATTCAAATCTTTAAATTTGAATTTATGGACATTTGATTCGAATTTGAATGTCAAAATTCAGCCAGATTCTATCGAATTTCAAATACCTTCAAATATTCATGCACACCCCTAGTCCTGTCCCCCTCCCTGTCATTCCTTCTTCGTTATCCAGTTCTTCTTCGCTCCCCTCCTAGAGGCCAAGAAGGAAACAAAATGCCTGCCCAAACCCTATTCACCTGCCTCTGCCAAAAGAACAACTGAAGGGAAAGAAGGAGTGGAAATGAGCAGGTAGTGCTCCCCCTCCTAAGAACAACACCCACAATGAAGTCAGTCATTGGATGGGAGGCAATGGGGAGCCTTCCCTCAACACATGTAGAAAAAGTACAGTTTTCTCCCAAAATAGTCTAGCTGCTTGTTCTCACCTTCCAAAATGAAACAGGGTAACAATTTGAATCAGGCTGGGAACTCCCTTAGTACAATACTCCTGATATCAACAGTTTAGTCCACAAAAGATACGGAAAGCCAGAATCTTGTCAGGACAACGGGAAGTAAATATAGCCTTTAAACTGATTAATTGCCATGCCAGGCTACGCACTAAAGGCCATTTGCAGAGAGCTGACAGCAGGCAAGGGTTCACCCTCGTATTCTGCTTGACGATGCCCAGAAGCAAGTGGTGGGACACCCTATGAGATGGGATGCGGGACTAGGGAGGTTCATTTCCCTTCCCAAGCATATATGGCTGCCTGTAAGTCCAGTACTATGCATGCCATGCTCACTGACGGGTCTGAACCAGTTCTATGAATGAAACATCAAGTTAATTTAACCTCTGTTCACCAAGAGCAGGCAGATTACCCTACAATGCAAGCAGAGGCATAACTAGGGTAGAATGGATTCCAGGCAAAGGAGGACTTCATATCATGCAGTCTGAAAACAAAAAACATGCAGAGAGCCACTATAAACATCAGCAAGCAGCTAAAGACTCCCAAAGCCCTTCTCCATGCTTTCTAGACTAGGGATGTGCACGAATATTCAAATATTTGTTATTCGGATTAATTCAGACAAATTCGGACATTCATATATCTGAATCGAATGTCCAGACTTTCATTTCTTAGTATTTGTACAAATACAAATATTTTGAGTTATTCGTGCAAATAATTTAGACATTCTTATGTGTACAGACATGAATGCATCACATACATATCCGTATGCATCTTGTCTCTATCCGTATGCATCCGTATGGATATGTACGGGATGAAAATGGGATGCATAGCGGATAAAAACAGGATGAGTACGGATGTGTATGAGATTTGTATCTTTGGATAGGTATCAAATATTCCAATGAATAGATACAAATGTATTTGTATCAGTTTGAATGTCTAGACATTCATTTTTCTTTATTCATACAAATTCGGATATTCGAATATTCTATTTGAACCAAATCGAATGTTGAAAATTGCATTTGTGCACACCCCTATTCTAGACACCTGACAAAAGGTAAGGCTCCCTCGATGATAATCTTGCCCCCAAGATAAAAAAGAAGACCATGTGGCAATTGCCATAAAGAGGTGGGAACATGTGATGACCACTACAGAGAGAGTCTCCCAACATATAATGAATGGATGACCCACAGATGATGATGATTAAACACATCATATCTGCAGCATCATGGACACCACAGATGTGATGCTACCCACTTCCAATATCACCAAGAAAGTAAGAAAAAAAGATTCTTATGCCCCATCTTCTCTCACAGCATTCAAATGGAAGCTGAAGTGTCTCTCCTCATGGAAGGACAAAACCAATGATCACTGACCCAGATTAATGTACTTTTTAACCACTGCAATTGCTGTTCCCTTTTCAGGACTGGCAGTCATGCATTCCCAGATCAACGACTGCTTGGACATTGGGAACAATCCTCGGGTGGGCACCAAGCGTTACATGGCACCTGAAGTTTTAGATGAACAGATCCGAATGGACTGCTTTGAATCCTTCAAGAGGACCGACATCTGGGCGTATGGCCTTGTCCTTTGGGAGATTGCCCGGAGAACAGTGGTGAACGGTAATAGAATGAATGCAAAACACACATAAAATGGCAGTATCAACATAAATGCATGGCCAGCAAATTTAGATGGTCCTAATTAAGCCTTTCTGCTATGAATGTAATTCCAGCTTTGTTTTCCAATCTCGTGCTATTGGGGATAGCTTTAATAATAATATATTTGCTCCAGTTGACTTCTAACCTCAGAGGCCAAGCATGGCTACTCAGTTACTCTTGATCTATGATTCCCATAATCCCCAGCCATAATGGTTGGTGTCGGGATGATGGGACTGGAGTCCAATTTGTTTATTTTTGTTGTTCATTCATTCACATGCTTATATTCTGCCCACTTCATAAGGACTGGAGGTGCCTAAGAGGCACCTTTACCCCACTAGAGCTGAACAAATTCCCAAAGCAGATTTTATGAGCTCAATGCAAACAAGAAAGAAATCAGATAGCCTTAGCTTTATTGGGTTGGACAAGGGGACCTGGTCTATGAAGGCAATACAGACAGCATCCTACTATGCCAGTAACATTTCTTTTGTCCAATTTCACATTGGTTAATTTGTACATAATCCTCTATGTTGATTGAGGTCAATTTTTTGTGGGTTTGCATAGAACTGCAACCTTATAGTGTCTCATCCACCATTATCACCACCTACAGTACTCTGATCCCTCATATAGCTTCTGTTTAGTTCTCGCACTTATGGAAGATCCTAATTGTAATGGGCACAGCTATTGCTGGATTGAGGAGAAGTCCACATATTCCAAGCTTCTTGTGTCGGTAGCCACCTGATTCATACCCAATGCCTAAGGATAGCATCACAACAGCATTGTCTGTCCCCCTGCATGTGGTAGTCAAAGCTACGCTGTCCCAAGACATAGGCTTAATTAGCCAGCCTAGAAACTAATATATTCCATTTAGCCTCAAAGAAAGAGCCTTTTGGAGGGAGATTTTCAGCAAAATCTGTCCACGTTAGCATCATGTCGCATTTCAAAGTTTGCCAGATCATGTAGGATTTAGCTTTGGGCACAGTGTCACAAATTACATTTGTTGTGGTTTGCCAAAAGCTGGAACCAACCATATAGCATAGCTTTCTACCAGTAGGTCACAGTTTATTCACCTGTTGAATTTCTCTTCCACCATTAAGCCAATAAAAAGCTCTTGGGGCACTTTATGAAAAGTAGTATGAGATAAGTCCCTGCTGTAAGGCTTGCAATCTTAAAATAAGATACAAGTAGAAAAAGAAATTGGAAGGGAAAGGGGAAAAGGCAAAGACAAACTTTAGCATAGTGGAAAAACTCTGTTGTCCCAGTCACTCTCCCTCTGCTGCAGCCTGGTGGAATGGGTGAAAATGTTCACCACCTTTGCAGTTTCTATGAATTGCAAATGTTTGAAACTTTGTATTCAGATTGAATATTGACTTTATTCCAAGACTGACCTTCGCCTGTGAAGCGGAAACTTTTGTGCTTTGTTCAGAGCTTTGTTACATTTGCAAAGGTGAGGAGGCGGAGCCTGTATACTGGCGGCATTCAGGTGGCAGCACTGCTAGGCAAAGTGGCAACCCAGTCACCTCTGGAGCAAATTTGGAAGCGCAGGGATCGGGGTTGGGGTGCTACTGTCGATGAACATTCGACGAAAATTCAAAACACATTCAAAACCTAGCACATTCCAAGCGGCTCCATTCGCACAAATGTGAATTTCCATTCCGTTCACTTTCTGTCCCATTCATTTCATTGTGAAGGAAACAGGGAAACACACATACCTCTAGTTCACATGATATTTTCAACCCAAGTAAGCTCCAGAGAGCCTCATCTGCAACCTCAGACATCATGTGAATTATCTATCAATGGCTTTTTCTGCACTGGGCCTTAATCTGGATTATATCCCTGAATAGAGATCAGCTATCTACCTGCTAGTACAGACTATGGCAGGAACTAGGTGGGGCCTTCTGTAGTCTGCACTGTCATGTCGACAGCTGGATCCAGTCCTGATATAATCTGCAATAAGGCCCAGTGTAGAAAGGGTCAGTGTCTTGCTTGGGAATCAAAACAGGATTTTTTAAAAACTATCTCTATAGCAGACTATTGGTTCTTTTAGAGAAAAATGTGGACCATTAGATATCACCAAACAGTACTCACCATCAGCCCTAGCCAGCATGGGCAAGGGTTAGGGACAGCAGTGGCCCAGCAACATCCAGAGAGCTACAGATTCTTCATTCCAGCCTTTAAAGAAACGTTTGTAGCATCTAATGCAGCAGCAGGGTGAATGGCCTCTTTTAAAACTGATAACAGTCGCTGCAGCCCCAACAAGAAATCAGAATTCTGGCTCAGGCACCCTCATCTCTCTTGTACTTGGCAGCCTGTGCAGAAATAATCACTAATCAGGCCTGCTAATGTGAAAGTTTTCAACTGGCCTACTTGGATAGCAACCCGCCCCTGCTGTGTTCCCCCACAACCACCACTGGTTTTCCACCCAGATGATTAGCTGTAAATTATAAACACTGTAATCTAGTGTCAGCACCCAGTTCACTGATTAAAGAGACTATTAGACTCAATCAGCACTTTGTTTGTTCGGCTCTGATTAGGAAACAAACAGCATCACAGTTGAGCCTGGCAACTGGCCACAGACATGGGACTCCTGGTGTCCTCGAAACCATCCAGCCAAGCTGCCACTGGTCACATCTTCATAAAGTCCCAGAAACCTTTTAAAAAGAGAGGGGGGGGAGGGAGAGAGTTCTTTTCATGACATATATTTATCTCTGCATGAATGCACTACAAAGATTTCAAGAAGAAGCCAGAAAACGAAGCCTGCTGGAACGGTTTGTGGGAGGCAAAACATGTCTGTGCAGCATGACTTTGCTAGGAATGGAAAGTATACTTCGATTCCCCACTTCTCTGCTATCTGCAACAGTTCGGGGAAGCCAGTCATTAATTAAAAAGCAAAATAATCTCCCAATCAAGGCACAGATTAACTAGGTTAATCCTGTCTCTCTTTCAGAATAAGCTCTGGTGATTAATAAGCTTATTATATTCACACAGTTCATGAACTTGTGTTGGGAGCTTCTTAACTGTTCAGTGCCTAAAAAGCATTTGCACACACATACCTGTGTGCACCAGTGCGGGCATAAACTGATTTCCCCGGTGCCCAGCACTATGCCACATACTTGCAAGGGGTTTCTCGCTGTTAGCATTATTGGCTCCCTTTTAATTAGAGCACGAGCATAGTGTGGGCCACTTCATTGAACAATGAACAGTAAAAAGCATGTCGTCATCCTGCCCCAAATGGGTTAAAGCCGTCACTGCTGGAGGCATATGGAGCCAATTAGTGTGAATCAGATTAACAAAGACCAGCTGCCAGAGGTTCTGAGCAGATATTTGACCAGCAGGTGGCGCCATAAGTATGAAGGTACTGCCAGATATAACCTACAAGGAATCTTGATTTCTCCCTGTTTTGTCTGTGACCTCTTCAGAGCAGCTTGCTGGAGACTACTGTCTGACTATTAAAGGAGTGTCTTCACTTAATGTGACAGGTGCCTGTTGCAGCAGATTGGGTAAGAGGGCAAAGGAGCTGAATGGGAGTGGTACCAGGCATTGGAATGGGTAGGCCTAATATTTGACAAGGAAGTATTGGCCTCCATTTATTCATCAAAATTCAACACACACCACTCACACTGAGTGACTACATCATAAATACATAAAAGGAGCCATTAAACGCCTCATATGAAAACTAATCTTATTGAACATAGTGGATCCTGCATACACTGGCCAGCCCTGAACAGAAATCAGGGTCCTTTCTGCACAGAGCTTTATTCTGGATTATATCTCAGAATAGGGACCTGTCTTCAATTCACCTTGAAGGCCACCCTAAACATGTGCGTGATTGCAGCCTTAATTTTAAGAAGCAAGGCAGATAACAACTGGTGTGTTAAATGATGTGTAGACAAAAGCCATCCAGGTTCAAACATGACTCTAGGACACCTAACAGCAAAAACCCGGGCTGTGGTCACACCTTCACTTTAAACCTTCTTCAGTCCAACTTCAGGTCTGGCTGCTCACAAGCTTTCATTGATATCAATTTTATTTATAAATGAAGGACGGAAAGTCCACAAATAAAATGGATAGAAATGAAAAGCTGTGAGCAGTCAGACTTGAAGATGAACTAAAGAAGGCTTAAAATGAAGGTGTGACCACAACCTTGGGGACATTTTCTTCTCTTCTCTCTCCTGGTCTCTCTCTCATAGTACTAGAAGCTGGGACCCTTTATCTAAGCAAGTAATGATATATTTCTGACAAAGCAGAATAATTTTGTGATAAAGTAGTTATGGTATAGAGATTGGTCATGATTACATCTTGCAGGAACAATCTGAATGGCTTTAAAGTCAGGCTAGATAAATTCACCTTGGACCAAGGGTTTTCTACAAACTCCACCATGAAAGGCAATAAGCTCTTGAAGATTAATTACTGGGAATAATAAGCAGGAGAGGTCTCTTGAACTCAAGTACTTCCTGTGGTCTTCAGATAAACATCATATTGGCCACTCCAGGCTTAATGCTCAAGTCCTATTGAATGTTCATCCTTCCTCATCATAGAGCTGGAAGGGACCTCCAGGGTCATTGAGTCCCAACTGCTGCTCAGTGCAGGATTTCATAAACCAACCCAGTAAGATGTAGGTCCAGCCTTTGCTTGAAGCCCTCCAGCGAAGGAGAACTGAGAGAGAAACTCCCTTGGAGTTTCATACCATTGTTTCAAGTCCTCCCATCTTGTGCAAGTGAGAATAGGAATGATCCCTCTGCACTGTGACACCCCTTCAGATACTTGAAGACCCTATCATGTCCCCAATCAGTCTTCTCTTCTCTAGGCTAAACATTCCTAGATCTTTCAACCGTTCCTCATAGGACATTGTTTCCAGACCACTAACCATTTTGGTAGCTCTCCTTTGGACTCATTCTAGTTTGTTAATGTCTTTCTTGAATTAGGGTGCCCAGGCCTGGACACAGTACTCTAGACTCTTATTTTTAACATCCTAAACAAATCAGGACAAACTATTTCTTTTTTCCCCTCCTTTGCATACTGAGTAGGGTGGGCAGCGGTGAGGACCTGAGGGCAATGGTGAGTTGACTGAGTGAAGGTGAACAGAGCCAGGCGTGTAGGGAGGTCACATGAAGCCTTGACCTCTAACCACCTTTCACTTGCAAACAAAAATAACTTCATGCACATCCCTATTACAGATGATTTTCTGGAAATGTGACCGATTACGTTCCTATAACTCAGCCAAACACATTTCAATAAAAGTAATATTTCTTAAGGATACCTGCCTGTGCATCACATTTGAGCTATGAATATGCATGGAGTAGATTGAAACAGAACGAGAGGGACTGGAAAAAAAAGAAATCCAGGGCTCTTCATTCTCTGGAGGTAGAGACTAGGGATATGCAAGGGTTTTTGTTTTGTTTTGTTTTGTTTTGTTTTGTTTTGTTTTGTTTTGTTTTGTTTTGTTTTGTTTTGTTTTGTTTTGTTTTGTTTTGTTTTGTTTTGTTTTGTTTTGTTTTGTTTTGTTTTGTTTTGTTTTGTTTTGTTTTGTTTTGGCACTCAATTCAAAATGAATTTGAATGTTTGAAAATCTGTATTCGTACAAATAGATCGTATTTGAATGTGATAAAATTCTGTTCGATACGAATCTATTCGTACATATTCAATACATATCTGATACGAACAGATACATATCTGATAAGAACAAATACGTATCTGACATGAACAGATACGTATTTGATATGAACAAATATGTACCTGATACGAACAAATACGTATCTGATACGAATGGATACGTATCTGATATGAATAAATACATATCAGATACTTTCCCCCAGTTTAACAATGTCCAAACTATTTGTAAGAATGTCCAGAAACATTTGTATTTGTTTGAATGTTAGCATACGAATATCGTAACATTTGATTCAAGTTTGAATGTCCAAATTCGGCCGAATGTGGCCAAATTTCGAATCTTACAAATATCCATGCGCATCCCCAGTAGAGACAAAGGAGTCTGGCCTTTCCATCCACAAGGATGCCAAAAATTGACTGTCAGAAATGCATCCAGTAAAAGTTTGTCAGAGGGAGGAGAAAGACCGGAGGGTTGGTGAGGAAAAGTATTGAGTCAACATTATGTTCCACTGGTATGATCAAACCAATATCGGACTCAGACCCTGATGTACAGTAAGGCGGTCCATGTAGATGAGGTTCAAAAAATGTCAGATAACAGTACTTTCTTCAGGTTTCCCTCATACAAAGGTTCCAGGATTCTGTAACTAATGTCTTATGTCCTAATTGCTTCCTGTGATCTTAAGGAAGATAAACATTGCTTAACTTATCAGATTTGCTGTAGCCAGCAAATAATACGTTGTGAAAAATGGATGTTTACAAGATTCATGCTTTGCTTGCAGTGTAACCTAACCAGATTAGATGGATAGAAGGTTCCCAAAATGGCCAGTACCCTGCCATCAGGCACGTTAGCACATTGCTCAGCACTGTTGTGCAACCTCCACTGAGCGTGTTGATAGGACTGTTCCTGCAGTTGAATGACTTTTTAAAAATCTTAGCTTCATTTTAGATGATTAAATGAGCTATAGAATATGACGCTGTCTTCAGGAACACAGTGCTCTCTAACATAAGAATGGGATCTTCTTTCCTAAAATTAACTTTACTACCATGTCCCACAGCTAGTAATAGAAAATAACTTTGCTTGAACATTTGCTCTTCATAGACCATTGCATTTGCTTCTCAAGCTTTAAGGACCACCTCACAAAACTGTTTTGCCATTCTCATCCTTCCTTTAAATGTTGGCAAATCAAAACTTAAATCCAGGGTACAGGGTCCTTCTGGGCAGGGATGGCTTTGTGGGGCTCTGCTTTTGCAATGGTGAGCTAACTTGATCTTGTGGTTAGAGTGCTGGACTCTTATCTGGGAACCTCCTTGCTCGATTCTGCACGAAACTAGCTGGGTGACCTCGGCTAGTCACAACTGTCGTTCTGAGCTCTCACAACCCCACCTACCTCACATGGTGTCTGTTGTGGGGAGAAGAACAGAAGGTTTGTCAGTTGCTTTGAGTCCCCTTTAGGGTGAGAAAAGTAAGTGGGAGATAAAAACCAACTCTCCTCCATGGTGCCCCACCATGCTCCGAGCAGGGCCTGTTCAATCAAGAGATGAATGGGATCCTATATTTTGGCTACATCCCTCTCCCCAGTCTCTTTCTGGGAGCAAGTGACTGTATTGCCTTGCTGGGATCCTTCCTTTCAGCTCCCATCACTTCCGTCAGGTAAAAGAAAATGGATGAGGCTAAAAGGAGCCACCTAAGGGCAACTCTGTTCTCGTCCTTACGCTCTCCCTCCCAGACTTTCAGGGGGCTGGAAAAATGACTTTGAGGTGGTAATTTTGCTGCTGATCAACAAGGGTGCCTGGAGGGAGTGCCTTATGGGCCACACCCCAGTTGCTGGTTAAAGGCCTTCTGGGTCTTTAGCCCTTTCTGCACTTGGCCTTATTTTGGAATATATCTCAGGATACTGGTTAGCTGGTCACAAGCTAATGCAGGCTATGGCAGGGCACACCTGGGGCCTTCCATAGTTTGCACTAGCATGTAGATAGCAGGTCCCTATTCTGGGATATATTCCAAAATAAGGCCAAGTGCAGAAAGGCCCTTTATCATTCTGTTTTAACAGAATTTGCGTTGAGCTCATTCACACAGGATGAAGAATGACTGGGGCTGCTTTTACACCTAAATCTTAATCCAGCTTCAGTCCATTTTCAGAGTGAGTATACATCAGCAAAGTGACAAGTTGTTTTCTTTCAATGTTAAATAACTCAGAAAATTCCCCTTTTGGGCTAGAAAATAAAAGAAAATTACTGGTCATGTTGCTGATGTGTTCTCTCACTCTGAAGGTGGACTGAAGCTGGATTAAACCTTAGGTGTGCCCACAGCCAAGGATGGATGTCAGGGTTAACCAGCACACCTTAGCTCTTCCCGAACATTACGCTCTGCCTTTTGCTGCACAAATGGAACATTGGAGAAGTAGGCAGGTTTATCTTCCTTTCAGATTCATCTTAGGTCACACTGCAGTCTGTTTACCTGTAGGACTGAAAAGAAACCACAGATAATTAAACTTTCTTTGATTTGTGCTAACCCATCTCTTTGTCTTAGTGCATACACCAGTACTCTTCCCCCTACCTGATCATGCATGAATGCGTCAGATGTGGAGACCAAAGCAAGTCAATTTTACAGTTTATGAAAGTTCCACACACTTGTAGAGGAATCAGAATTATTTATTACAGCCATTGGCCAACTATTAGAGCTGGGGGTCCAATATATATGGAGACCAATAACTTAGCCACTCTTGCTCTCATATATTTGCATTCCTTCACCTCAAATGTCTCCTACTTTCTTGATCTCTCCCCAATATTTATCCTGCAGGGATTGTTGAAGATTACAAACCTCCTTTCTTTGATATGGTGCCAATTGACCCAAGCTTTGAAGAGATGAAGAAAGTGGTTTGCGTTGACCAACAAAGGCCTACTATCCCAAACCGACTATTTTCTGACCCAGTAAGTAACTCAGTATCACAAGGACTAGCATTGTTCTAAGCAATGAGGAATGGTAACTAAGTGCTGGTGAAGGCCTCGGGAGGAACCCAACAAGCCACAGATTTTAGGTGCTGCCTTCCTTGTTAATGAGAACACAAGGAAAGTGTTTCATATCACAGCGGAGAATAAGCTGAACTTCCAGCCAAATTAGGTACTCAGGGGAAGAGGGAAGAACAAAAAGTTACTTTTCTGTACAAAGAAAAAGGGCATTAGTGAAAACTAAGGCCTCATCCAGATGGGATGACCATAGCACCATTAGGCCTCTGCTATAGGGGAGTCACTTTTAACTGTTGCAGGTTCTCCAGCTATAGCACTTCTCAGGGAGCCACTTACCATTCAGGGCATTGCAGAGATACAAAGTCCTGTTCCAAATTATTTGGAATCGCCAGATAACACATTTCCCAGCCCCCTAGGAACAAGGTTGTACCCTTGCTTAGGCTCATACCTCCTCCTTAGGCTCTTTAGCCTTCTTCAGACCTGGGGCAGGGCCACATGTCACTGTACTGCACCACGTGATGACCACATTGCATGGCCCTGCACATTTTCAGTCCCCCACCATGATCCAAATGGCAAACAAGGCTTTGTTTTAACATTATTTATCAAAGTAGGACTGCTGTTTGTCAAGATGTATCTGGCATCAACTGGAGGGGGTACTGCATGGTAGAGCAACAGGTTTTTGAAATATGACAGGTGTTGGATCCACTGAGATTTCGGTGCCTCCTTAAAACATAGTTGCTCACACAGCCATTTCTGATTGCATCGTGTCCAGCATCTAGGGCCTGTTTTGCCTTGTAAAGGTAAGCTGCTTCCTCTAGCCTAGGCTGCTATGCCTAAACTGTTAATCTCACGGGGAGGAGGGAAGCAGCAATTGGAACAATGCCTTTCCCTGCAGCAAAGAGATAATTGATCCATTGCATTCCTGCTCCCAGTTCATTCCAGGGAAACTCATCTCTTCCCATTGCCACTTTCCCCCTCCCCATGTAAACCTGAGCTCAAGTATACTTCTCTGTCCTAGAAGAAGCAGACAATTTTTTAAAAGCTGCACCTTCTGTCCTAATTATCCTGGTGGAATTGAACAATATCCATGAGATCACTTGGCCACCACAGGGACTGTTGTTTTTAAGAGTGGTTTAAATTTGTCTTTATTGTTCATTTTATTATTACTTTGTGAACAAGCCTGGATTTTTATCATTTTTTAAAAAATGAGGGGGTACGTGAGTAAACAGGTTAGGAGATTACAAATGGCCTAAAGTTGCCAGTACATCTTCATGGGATGAATGAGGGTTTTGATCCTGTTCATTTTGGTGGTCCAAGATCCTTTCTATTGTTTACACTTGTGTGAGACCGTTAAGGAGCAATCTGATGATAATTCTGCCCAGAAAGTTAGCAGCTATCATGCATAATGATATCTGTTTGGAAACCCAAATATTATAACCTGAATATCAAGTAGACAGATATATTCTGCCTTCACATCAGTAATTGTTTTAGCATCTGCAGTTTGCAGTTTGGAGATTCCATTACTTTTTATGGTTTATCATGTGGGCTTGTTCACACACCTACATTTAAGGTTCCTACAGGATATACCACGTGTACCGTGAGAATATGAGGGGAAAGGCATACAACTATTTCATTACTCAAGCAGATCCTTATTTTTTAATTGCAAGGACACATTTTATCCCCACTCTTTAGAGTTTTGTTTAGATTATTATCAGAATTTGGCTGCACAATGAAGCAAATATAACAACCCTTTCACCACACACCCAAAGCGGAAAACACAAGGGCTGATACTGGTTCTTCCTGCTTCTATAGATATTACGTCAGATGGCAATAAAGTTGTCCCTGCTGCCAGCACAGCTATATGCAAACCAGCATTTGTGAGGCATATTGCTGCAAAGTGAATTCAGGTTCCATATGAGGATTTAAAAGCGTAAAGGTTAAATTGCCCTGAATTTTTTACATATACAACATCAGACAAGAAACATACACTAAGCTTCAAACCCAAGCCACTTTCCTTTGGAATGGATACTGCAGCAGAACTCATCTGGGCACATTTCTGACATGTTTGCAGCTGCATAGGATTGCAATACCACTTCTTAGATTCTTACTAACAAAATACTGATTAAAGAAGTAGAGTTGGCTCCAGGTTCTAAAAACAAAGTGGATTCTGCCAGGGATACCTTTGGGGGCAAACCAGCAAAGGTAGGCAGAAGCAGCCCTTTCATAATGCTCTTACAAGTGGCTCTTACCATGGTCACAGCTTTGCTTGAAACCTTCTTCAGTCCATCTTCAGGTCTCACACCTTTTCATTTCCATCCATTTTATTTGTGGACTTTCCATTCAGGAAACCATAACAGTGCCTGAATGTGGGGAGGAAAAGCTGTTTCCTTATTTAGCCAGAGGCTGGGGCAAAATAAATAGCAAGATAACCAGACAAATGTTATTTGATTTAGGTCACTATTGCAGGTAGCTCAACACTAAAACTTTCCGGTCAGTCATTGCCGATTTTACTGTATTTATATCCTACTTTTGATCTCTTTCTCAAATCACTGTTGTCCACTCATGTGCTCTGTCCCTTTGGGCTCATCTGCCAGTTCATTTGTCCCTTCTGCTTACCTGCTGTAAGAGGACAGGTCATCAGTAAGTGATAGGAAGGAAGAGGAAGTAGAAGGCTTCTGATGAAACTCATCACAGAATGGCCAAAAAAGCATTACGCACATTCTAGGAATCAAGATGCCAAAATGAAATTTGGAGACGAAAAATAGGGTAAATATGTAGCAAAACTGTTGGGAGCAGAAAAAATGATCAGTTTGACTAGTTGATTTCTCAAGGGGGAAGACTTCCCCACTTTTTTCACCAATGTCCATGCCATTGTTCTTACATAAAAATGTTACTTTCTTTTCATCTCACAGACTTTGTCTGCCCTGGTTAAGATCATGAAGGAATGCTGGTTCCAGAACCCTTCGGCCAGACTCACAGCTTTGAGGATTAAAAAGTCACTGAAAAAGCTCAGCAACTCCTTTGACAAACCCAAATATTCCTAACTGCTGGGACCAGCTCTGAGACCCGCGATCAAATTTCTGACTCATTGCCTCAGTAAGAAAGTTCAAGGTCACTCCATCAACTTCCAGTGAGGATCTCAGCTTCTGTCAGGGTCTACAGAAAATCTTGTTTGAAATCTGGCCAAGAGGATTTGGGCTAGAGCCCCCATGGCTGGGATTGATCCTCTAAAGGAACATTTCAGAGAACAGATGATGGCTTTAGGCGTCCTTAATTTGTTTTCTCTAGCAACGGAAAAGGGGGACACCCACCTTTCCTAGAACATACATTAATATAAATACCCCCTGGATCTGTAACCTGACGCCAGCCCGTCTCGCCACCAACGCCTGAAAAATGGGAGGGATCGTACTTGGAAAAAGCACAGCTGCTCTGCCCAAAGGGATGCTGCCTTGGAAACACAAATTAACTAATTAAGGGTCATTCATAAGCCACTCTTCGCAGTGAGCCCGTAAGACGTGTACGTGTAGGAGTGTGCACACACATATGTAGTGTGCTGCACACAGCAGTACATGTGCGTTCATGTGCACAGGCATGAACATGCAAAGGAACAAGCAAGCAGAAAGAAGACATAAACTTGCAAAACCAAGCCTTAGATTCATATGCATGTATCTGCAGTGGTTTAACATCACGGGATTTTGGAGGCCAGTATTCTTGTACTACCATTATTTGCACATAAGGTGTATGTTATCTTCTGTACATTTATGCTGACTCAAAAAACAAGCTCTGCAAAACCGTTCTGCAAGTGCAGTGAATTGAAAATGGATTATTGGCTTGTGTTGTACAGAGTGCATGAACAGATGGGCTAAAGCAATTGGGACAGGTCTGAAGAGCATCTGCCCTCAACTAAACAGAACATTTTGCAACTTCCCCAAAGATTCCTGCATAAAACTGCTGCAGAGGACAGGAACAGGATGATAAATGTGGGTGCTTCCATGCCTTACCTGGTGAGCTGCAAGTGCTACAGTCTATCTTTGGGACCACTTCTTGAATCTTTTCTAAATATTCTAATGCCATCTATCTTGAAGGCTTTGGAGAAAATTACCCTACAGAAAATGCCTACATGAACGATACCTAGCAGCCTCTGAGCCTAGGCAGACGGAACAGTTAACCAATGTTTATTAAGGGAGGAGTGTTTTACCTTGGTTATAGTGCTCTAATTGACTATAATTAAAGATTATCATAGACACAATGTGGAATGAGTGCGTAATTTGAGCAGGCAAACCAAGTTTTGTTTTCTAACAGAATTGCCAGGTAGTCTTGCATCCAATAACTGCTTCAGCAGAATTTCTGCATCATGTGACCTCAGGCCACCTTGAGGTTATGCAGAGTCAGGGCATGGTCTGTTCTTAGCAGGACCTGGTAGTTTGGTCTAAATTTGGAGGCTGTATGTGCATGATGTGTGTGTGTATCTGATCTCTGAAACCAGTTGATTATAGAAAACTGACCAAGGTTACAGCAGCAAATAATGGAACATTCATCCTCCTTTCACTGTGTTCTATTATTTCTAGACTTCTTTGATGGATCTTAGGAGATCTAAGGCACCCATATTATTGAAGGTGCACAGGGGCCTGAGCATCCATGTACCTGGGCACATGGGGACCTGGGCATCCAGGTGTTCCTGCCTCCTACTGACCCCTAAGTTGCCACAACAACTGATTGAAGCAACCAACCGCTAATCCCGTTCAAATAACCCACTTTGGTTGGGGGAAGTCACCGCTCACTTTCTTCTGCAGATGGAACATGGCTGACTTTTGGGACCATTTCTGGTCCTCTGAAGGGAGTCTTAGCAGGGTCCTTGCTGGTACACAGGAAGGAGATCTCCTCACAGCAGTAGTCCAGGAGCCAAGGTCACATGTGTGGAGCGCAACGAACACTCCAATTGTTCTCACTGTTGCTTAGAGTTTCCCACTTTGGATCTAAACCCTTAACAAGGCTCCGTCTGGATAGGGCCTGAGGCTGTATAGGGCGGCTGCAAACTTACTCCATCAAGCAGCGTTTTTGTGTTTACATTTAAAAAAGAATTTAAGAAATTCCAAGAACCATTTTGACGTAAGATGTGGCCTTCCACATACTCAGTGGAAATACTGTAGGGTTTAGTATGAAAAACATTAAAATTAAAATCCGATTCAAGTCAACCCCTCCCTCCCTGCACATTTGCTGGCATTACATGAATGGGGTAGAATTTTTGCAAGTTACCCAGATATTGTGCATTTGTCCAGTCATAAATGCGAAGCGCCACCAGAGTGGATTGTGTAGTCTCTTATCCATGTAACTGAACAGATGCACACATGAACAGCTTGCAAACATGATACCCCATACAGAGAACACTGCCATTTGGAAATGTTATTTTTGTGGAGGTGGAGGGATTGAAACATTTTGATCAACCTCAAGGCTAAACTTTAGAATGTGAAGGATAAAACAGAAGACAGAAGCGTCAACACAAGAGAACCCTGCTTATTAGCATACTTTGGAACTTCTGTGGCCCCATTACGGAATCGGACATCAAGGTCTTGCAGTCTTCTCTTTACACTTCATGTACCCACAAGATGATGGGTAAACTGACATACATGTAATTTGGGATCCAAAAGAAGTCTCAAGTCACCCCCAAAAGTCATTTTGCTTGAAGATCAAATGTTTTGAATTTCCATGTATGCAAGCACAGACACACACACACAAAGCCATCACAAAATTCATTATTGTGTGTGAAGCATGTTACTTTAGCACAATATTTCAATGCAGGGAAAGAAATAACTTCAAAGAAATATTGAATTGAACTGAAATGATTTTACTGAGGATCTTTGATAGTTAAATTTCATGATTTTCCCTGGGAAGAAAAAACTAAAGCCAATCAAATGTTCTATGACATTAAATGAGGGAGCTGCCAAACATGTTTGCTGACATTACAGATGGATTGCCAGGCAACCCCAATGCTATGTTGGGGCTGTCACAATCGGCTGGCCACTTAAGTCAGCAGTAAAAACAGTGCTGAATCCAGCACTATTTTTACTATCAAGCATCTTTCAACTTACCCTGTGTGCTAAAAAATAAAAAAGGGAGTATGTATGTAGAAAGCTCCCAGGAATCCCTTGTGATGTCATACTGAAGGATTTTGCCAGGCAGCTGGTAAACTGCAAATATACAGGGGGAGCTCACCCCAAATGTCTAGCAGGCCATGGCAGCTGGGCCCCTTCCCTTGTATTACGCAAGGTTATTTTCTGGAACTGATCCTGCAGGTAGGTGCAGAACCACAAAGCTGACATACAGCTGAATTCTACTTTGCACAGCCAAGCCAAAAAGATTCATGGTTTTAAAAGGTGCAAGGTGAAAGGACTCCAGGGCTGTGGCCACATCTTTGCTTTAATCCTCCTTCAGTCCATCTTCGGATCCAAACGCTCATTTGTGGACTTTCCTGCCTTCAATTGTACTTTCCTGAGTCCTGATTTTTACAAGTCTTAAGCCGTTACAGTGTTAATCCATTTTCATTTTTTCAGTGTGATGGAAAAGAGGACTAAAGGGGGCTGAATTGTAGTATAGTGGGTGGATACTGCATGAATTTGCCTTCCCTTTTGCCCAGTGTGTGATGACATACTGTTGAGTCACAGGAAGGATTATCAGGTATTGGGTATGGTTGGAGTTACTGTGTTTTGAGTCCTCTTTCTTAATAAAGTGGATTATTTCAGCAAGGTGCGACCATGGGCATAAAGTCACAAAGTGTAATCCTGTAGTGCATCCAAAGAAATGCAGATCCTTCTCCACAAAAATCTATGGGACATCCATTTGCAGGCTAAGTGCACTAGGAAAAAAAACGGGAGATTTCAGCATCTCCATCTAATAGCTGCTGAACAACATGGAACACCAGATTATTTTTTGAATGCAAATTCATCTTTTTTGCTGTTCCTTTCCTGCAGGTTCAGCCTAGAGGAAGAACCTCCCAAGCCAACAGCTTGAAAGAAAGCTTACTGGTGAAGTCATAAGGAGATGAAGCTTTAAAAGAGGAAGGAAAAAGCTGAAGCTGAGTGGAAGGGCATCCATTTTGTCTGTAGAAGGGCTCCGTGGCAATCCACAGACAGAGCTGGGAAAGAGCCCTGCTTTAGATTCTGGAGTGCTGTTGCCAGTCAATTCTGACTCTATGGTCTCATTATAAAGCAGCTGTCTGCAATCCACAGAGAAAAACAGCTGCCTACTTTTATAGCTGGGGCGGGGGTTTGTGACCCACAGGCAATCGGCTATTGTGCATACCTCTGCGGGAGAATATGGTATTTTCCCATTAAGGACACAATCTGCTAGCCATCCCTCAAATGAGATATTGGACTTAGCTATGAGGCAGGACCAAAAACTAAGGAATCTTTCATTAATAAAAGTTGCAACTACTCTTTTACACACACACACCCAATTCCAATTCACTTGCTGCTAAAACAACGTCCCACAACTCCTAACCTGCAGGGAGCACAGAAGCCTGGCTATGTGATTTGCATCAAGCAGAAGACTGCAGATGTTCATGAACAACATATGTGTTTAATGCCTGTTTATATTAAAAACAGCTTTGATTGGGAGAAAGTAAATACATAAATCAATCCAAGTGCTGGAAAGGAGCCCTTCTGTGCAACAAATGCAGGAACAAGTCTCACACTAAGCTAAATATGGAATTCATAGGAACCCTCTTGTTTCCATAGCAACTGATAAAGATACAAGCAAAATGACAGGAAGACAAGTTTAGGTTAAATAGGAGTACAGCTCCCATTTAGTGAAACTACTGTTCTCTCTTCATGGTCCTGGGACATGATGAAATGTAATCTTAAATCTCTCAACTTTTCCCAAAGAATGCATATGCTGTAACAACTGTATTTTTCGTGTCCACATTAGTTTTAAGTCCTTCAAGCCATGCAAATCCAGATGAATACCCAACAGATGTCAGCTGCACAATCCACAAGTCACAGCTTCCTAGCATGTGTCTCCAGTGTCTGTTGTTTATATTCCTAGCTTCACACATAGGAATCACCACAAATTTTTGATTTGGCTTTACAGTAAATCTTATGGTGACATCAGGCTGACTTCCCATGTGTACATCAAGTTTTATTAGTTGATTATGCTCAGATACCTAGCAGTACTGTGTTCTGATATAAAGCGTAAATCGATTCCTACAAATCAAAAGAGTTGGGCATCTTTCACTACAAAGTATTTTGACTCATGCAAAAAGTAACTGGGGATGCAACTAGTGGCTGATGGACCTAGAAGAAAAGCCAAGATCAAAAGAAGAAATTTCATATTCTGTTTTCTATTCCTCTTTTCAGTCTTCTCTAATCTCATCTTCCCCAACTAACGGAAATGAACTTTCATTGAAATGACTTCAGCTTAAGGGGAAAGCTTACAGTCTCCAAGCCTCGTGGAAGGATAAAGATCATGAAAGTTCTTGCAGCGTTGGAAGAATGGAAGTTTCCACAGCCATGTTTCATCTTACTTGTTCCAGTTTTAGGTTTGTTGTGTTGTATTCCAAAGTCCTGCTTTGAACCTAAGCTTTCAGATATAGCTATGATACCCATCTGCAGAAAATCTGACAGCTAAAAAAGTCAAATGCGATTAGTCAATAGCATTTGACTCTTCTAGCAGTTATATCCTCTGAAGATGGATATCTGAAAAGCCATATCCAAAAAGCTTAGGTTCAAAGCAGAACTCTGGAACACTGCAGAACAACCTCAAAACAGTGACAAGTGAGGCTTTGCAGACCTGTTTCTTATACCAAGATTCTTCACAAAGGAATGCAAAACAGGATCTGCACATAAACAATTCAGGATGTTTAGACCCTAGCAGGTCTAAGAGCTGTAAAAAAAACAATCCTTTTTGTTGTTTCATTTTAAAATTTTTTTTAGAACATTTGTCAGTTTTATTCCAAAAAATATTTCTGCCAAATCTAACATCATTTCCACAAATGGTTTTCTTCTACACTTGAAAACGACACTGATCTCCCTTTATCAATACTCCTGCTATATGGATTTTCAGTTAAAAGGTCTGTGCTTTTTATTAGCCCCCCTCTTTACACCTAAGTTTCGAGCCAGCTTCAGTCCGCTTTCTCAGAGAGAATGTACCAAAAAAGTCACAAGCTGTTTTCTTTTGGCATGATCCAAAGGAACTGAGGAATCAAATCACTGCTTTGGATTAAAACTTAAGTGTCAATAAATCCATACAAACAAATGCCCAGTTAAAAGGTAAATTAGCCCTTTCCTCCTTTTCCTTCATCACAGACTTTATATATGGCAGCAACTAAAAACTGGTTTGGATAACTTAGGCCATGGTCACACTTTCACTTTAAACATCCACACCTTAACATTTCTATCCATTTTGGTTTCCACTCTCTATTTGGACTTTCCTGAATGGCAAGTCCACAAATAAAATGGATAGAAACGAAAAGATGTGAACAGTCAGATCTGAAGATGGATTGAAGAAGATTTTTAAATGTGAGAGGCACCTGGTCCAACTGATAGGAGCTTACAATTTTAATTTAATCTTCAGTTAAATAATGGGCTCTTATTTTATTTTAGATATAATGGTATTAATGGGTTACTTATCCTGTTTTACCATACTAGGTAATTCCTTATGATATTAGAGGGATTTTGGACTGGAACAAGGTAGAACTTTTCTTATTTAAATTAATGAAATAGCTGATTTCATTGTACAGATTTTTATTTAAAGGTCAATTATCAGAAAAAAGTTGGGTAGCTGATAGAAATAAAGGGGAAACGCTATACAGTACTAGGTTTCATAAGTTCTCCAGAAGAACAATAGTAAGTTTTTCACAGGATCATTGGAAGATTATCATAGGTGATCAATACTGCCAGATTTACAGGGAAATTCTACTGTCTTACCTCTTCTAACACAAATGACTTTAGGGCTGGGTCCAATCTAAGTTATAATTCAGTTCCAGTCCACTTTCAGAGTGGGAGAACACATCAGCAAAATGACTAGCCATTTTTTTTTCACTTTGGGTGTTTTTCCACTGTCACTAAAAGTATCCATTAAGTACCCATTAATGGGTACAAAAATGCCATTTTTGTACCCATTAATGGGTACTTAATGGGTACTTCTAGTGACAGTGGAAAAACACCCTTTGTCTAACCAAAAGATGGATTTTCTGAGTTAGATAACACTGAAAGAAAACTTTTAATTCAAGAAAGTCCAAATGGAGTAGAGATGTGCACAAATATTTGTGCTATTCAGAATTAGTACAAATATGTACTAAGTGTGAAATTTGTGGATGGATTGAATAGGGACTATTAGTAGGGCCTTATTCGTCCATGAATTCGATTATCTGGTATTCAGAGAAGCTTCGAATACCACCACATTTGTACCGAATCAAATGTGGGAAATGGGCTTCATGCAGGCCCCTAAAATGGAGGGTGAAAGTCCACAAATAAACTGGATAGAAATGAAAAGGTGTGAGAAGTCAGATGTGAGAATGGACTGAAGAAACCTCTCTGTTAAAGATCTATTGTGAATACATGGTTCTGAGCCTATGCAAAGTGTCTGAGCATAACAATAGGTTTTCAACAATCTTACTACTTTCTTGACTCGTTTTCTGCCTTCTCTCCTCTGATCCTCACTCCACAAATTCTAGTTCTGGAACTGAAAGCAACAGTCCAAAACAGATGATCACAGGGAGGATAGATTTTCTCTATCCTTAATTTGCTGTCCACATACACCAAGCCAACATCATACTGCAAGTGATTATATAGCCGGCACTGACAATCTGTGGTCATTTGAAAAAAATGTAGATAATAAAAAGCTACAGAAGCAGCCAGTTTGTAACCACTTGTTTCTCAAATAAATTGGAAATCTCTAAATAAGGCTTCAAAATATCTGGGCTTTGATAGCTGCCTTAGCTCTCATCCCTCTATATGGTTTAGAAGTGGACCAAATGATGCAGAATTGGAAGCCACTATTCTTTTTTTTCATAAACTTAGGTCACAGAATGTGGTCTTCACGGTTCAGAATCAGGACTTACTTCGACACGTCCAACCGTTGTCGATACTGCAGCTTCCACTCCACTTTGCTATGGACCACGCACTGTAGTTCAGCCACACACAGAAAACCACATGCCAACGGCTGTTCTAGAGCAGTTTTAATTCACTGATACATCTGCAACCACTGGAAAGAACTGTGGTGAGCCCTCACAGAAGCATAAACTCAGTTCCACACGTACTTATTAGTCAGTCCATTTCCTCAGGAACATTGGCATTTCCAACAGATTACAGTAATGTAGAATTAAAAAATAAAATAGAGCAATGAGAAAGAACAACCGCAGAGGGAAGAATAAGGGCCAAATTTTTGTTGAAATAAGTCCTTCATTTTACTCTCTGATAACAATCCAGATGGTGCAATGTCATTTCCTGGCATATGTAACTTCCCCCTCCTCCATCACTTATTCCAGTAATATTGCAAAACATTATAAAGTACACAAAATGGATGTAGTCTGCTAGACAATCATTAGTCTTTCAAGTATGTTCCATAAGCCAAAGGGAGGGGAAGCTCTGGGCAAGTGAGTAGGGGAACTGATTTCATGCCACTGATAAACTATCAATTATATATGGTGACAGCAGCTAGATTACTGTATGCACAAAAATGGAAGGAAGAAGAGATACCTTCAGGGCAAAAATGGCTAATTAAGCTGATGGACATGGCTGAAATGGCCAAATTAACAAACTTAGTAAAAGACAGAACAACAGATAAGTTTATGAAAGATTGGAGCCCCTTTATGAACTATCTACGAGAAATAGAAGTAATGAGAGATGGTTTTGACTAAAAATTAAGGGGTCAGCTGAAAAACAACAAGGGACATGAAAGGGAAGCAAGGAAATAAGGGACAGCAAGAAGAGAAGCTGGAAAAACAGAGGAAGTCATATAGGCCGCATTCCCATTATAAGCTTATTTCGATTTTGATACGGTTTCGATCCTCGCAGTCCCCACGTCAGGTTGGCTTAACACGCTTTCCGCATGTTAAATCGCCCAAAAGTGTTGTAAATGTTAACACACTTCTCAACAGGTCTCGCTCTGGTTCGTGCACTTGAAACGTTTTGCATTTCTTGCTGTGGGAACTGTACCGTGTTAGTGGGGGCCGCCCTTCCCTTCCTCCTGGCCCCTGCCCCTGCCCCCGCCCCTTCCTTGCCTTGACGTGTAGGCTGCTTGCAAAGTCCAGAGCTGCTGCTGGTCTCTGGGCGGGCAGCTCCACCTCGGGGGGCGCCTCTCCATTCTCCCAGGGCAGCTTCCAAAGAGCCAGGAAGGAGGACAAGGGATGAGTGACGGGCCGGTGGCGAGAGCCAGACAAAAGCAGCCGCCCGGAGCCGGAAGCACCGCTACTGCCACACCTTCCCACCTGCCCGCACCTGGGCCGACCCTGCCCAGAGGTGGCACACACATGCGCAGGGCTGCCATGCCAGCAGGGCGCAGGTGAGAAGCACGCAGCAGTGGGGAGGAAATGCGCCAGCGAGGAGCCGGCAGCAGCAATGTGCCTGACCCCTCCACTGCCTCGCTGGGACCCACCTGTGAAGGAGGCCAAGTCCCGCTGGCCAGCGGCCAGCGGCCAGCAGCCCCCCACCCCCTGCCAGGCCTCCGAGGGCACTGAGCCCGCCCAAGCTGAGCGAGCGCGGAGAGGAGGGAAAGAGCCCTGAGGTGCTTGCACGGTCAGCCCGGAGGCAGCCAGAGTGCCCAGCTAAGGGGTCGAAAGGTGTGTGTGCCCCTTTGCTGCCCCGCTGGGGGTCCCGCTGGAGCAGCTGTGGAGGTCCTGGGCGTCGGGGCCGCGTCTGACAGGGAGCTCAGGGGTGCAGGCAAAAGGGCTTCAGATCCGGAGCTCATGGGAAGCGGCATCGCTGGGGCAGAAGGAAAGTTCTCAGGCCTCAAAATTTCCCTCCTGGCCTCTTTTCCCTTTGCATCCCGCCCCCGGCCGCCCCTTCCCTGCGCCCTTGTGCTCGGTTGCCCAGGAGAAAGCAGCCGCCCTCGCTGCCAGGAGACCCTCAGAATCCAGACTGAACATGATTAAGGTTAAAAGTAATGGGATCAGACAAATTCGCGTTTGCATCCGGTTCTATTATTTCATTTTAGGGAAATCGAAATAAGCTTATAATGGGAATGCGGCCATAGAGTAGTAAAGCAATGTAATAATGTGATGAGAAAAATGTAAGAAGTTTTTATGTTGTTTTAAAAAAAGAGAGAGCGAGTACACAGTTATATCATATGTTTAAAAGAGTACAGATGTGATCATTAAGCAATCCAAATCTGACTCACTGATTAGGTTGTGTTAAATCAATAGAACCAGGAATGGAAACCAGTGTTTACTTCACATGATGCAAAATGGATCAGTAACATACAGAGGGGTTCCAAGGTAGCAAACTATCTGCTAATAACCATAAATTCATCAAGACAGGCTTTAAAACAATTTTTGAAAACCCTTAAAACTGGAAAGCTGCAGAGGCCAAGACATCTTTGTTACCTTTCGAGGCATATGAAGCCAACACAACTAAAAGCAGCAGGAGGCAGAAGGACTTGTGTTTCTAAGCAGTGGACATTCTATATCCAGAGGTCTGCAAGATGGAAGACAGAACATACACTAAACCACAACTGTAGGTACAATTCATGCATAATTAAGGCACAGATTCATGGGAGAAACATTCCTTTGGATTCCTGGAGCTCAAACCATTTTGGTCTGCTGTGTAAGGCAGGCAGCTAAAAACAAAGTTAAGACATTTTGGATTCTCTAGCTGGCTTGTTTCCTTGACTTCCTTGAGCTGAATGGACCAGTGGTCCATTGGAGGCATGGATGTATTCTCTCTGCTGTTGCTACCCTTGTCTCTCCCTTCCCCTGAACCAAAATCCTTACTTGTCCCATTTTTATATATCTTCAGAGAAATGCCAATGTCTAACCCTGTGGTTTCATAGCTATGGCAACCTCTTACGGAGCTGTGCAGGATTCTTTCCACTTCATAATAAAGTCTCTTCAACTGGGCATTTTCAATGCCAGCACTATCCTTTGACACTTGAACAGGAAGCAAGGGATTTGTGTTCTTGTTTGACACATACAGAAGTCTACACAATTGCAAGTTATATTTTGAAAGAATGGAGGCCATCTTGAATTTTTCTGAGAACTTTCCTGCCTGGAATGGAATTATCCCTAATTCAGATGATCCCAGGACTGAATCTATTTCATCACCACAATACAGACCCAGACAGACAAAGACCTAGAACCCTCCCAACATCGTCACCCCCACCATGTTACCTTCCATGCCACCTCATGCCAGTGCCACTGTCTCCCACCACTGCCATTGCAACCATCTCACTATACCACCACCCACAGCCACTGCAAAAGTCTTCCCCATGGTGGCGATCCTCCACTGCCCTGTTACCCCACCAAAGCTCCCCATAAAGCTTATCTTTCACCAAGGGATCCACAGGGGCCATAGTGGCACAATAAATGTGACGAGGCCAGAGCTGGCCAAAAATGGCCTCTGTTCCATCTGTCCTGGTGATGGACCAAACCTTAAAAGTGAGACCATGGTCTAAGGAAGAAACCAAGATCATCTGGAATTATAGGTACACACTGGCATCTTGTTAACAAACAGGAAAAAAGCCCGAACTCTGAACTAACTGAGGGGACTGACACTTTCCTACAGTTTTTTAAAGTATTGGGGTTTTAAAATTGTTGACTTCCAGGACAGTATCTTCTTATGCTGAGTACACAGCTTGTTATGATACCAGTTTGAAACTGGTATGACAGCATTTTGACATAGTGCAAATATATGCACCACCAAGCTTAATGAGAGGTAAAGTTATGCCTCTACAATACTGGAATTAGACTGTGGGCACATCAAAACATGGACCCAGTTTTGCCAGGCTTATAAGAAAACTCTTGTTTTCCCTGGGGAAGCGATCATGTGGAGTTATGGTGCATTTAGAGTAGACTTATATTCTCTCTCCATTCCCTTTGTTCCCTAACTGTTCCCTGAGGTAGCTGAGTCTTGTGGAAGCTGTCAAATGTTTTAAATGAATAAAGGAACAACAATATATTAAGGTGAAAAAATATATGAAAAAATCTTAGTCCAAAAATTTATACCACTTTCTTTCCACAAACAATACTCATTTTTCCTCTGCCAGCCCCGTTATTTATGGTCTCTACATTTCTTGACAAAAGACATGTTGGGCATGTTCTCTGTGCCTTAATCTCTGAGGCCTGGTGTTACTCTACCACACACACAAGGGAGAGAAACAAGAAATTCCACAAGTGAATCATGAGCAGAGCCTTCAGAAAGAATTTAAGATGGGGATTTTAAGACTGGAATGCAACTGCTCCAACAGCACACATGCTCTCTGAGGGACCAATAGCACAAGACATGTACGCTAGGGGAGAAAGGAGAAGTGAATGGCAGACCTTACATGGCAACCAGTTTCATCTTCATACATCACTGGGAAACCATGGGGTTCTTCCTACCTGGTTTTTATTGCGGTTTGAAAATGATTTGAATTTTCTTTGTCTGCATTAGAAATTGGGTTCCCACATTTTCCAAGGAGTAAATCACTAAAAACTGCAAACCTGAAAAAACAGCTCTCACTCCCGTTTTTGCTGCTGAACCACTTTATCTTTTGTCCTTTGGGAACGGTACCACAGTACTGGGGGGAGATGCATCATGAAACAGATGGGGTTTCGCCCTGTAGAAAAGCCCCTTGCCACCCCTCCTTTGCAGAGGAGTTTAAAGTGTTAAAGCCTCCCCTTCCTCTCTTTCCCTCCTCAGGCTACTTTACAATGGATAAAAAGTTTCATTTTCACACACTTCACTCTGATAACAAGTAACAAGCTTCATTTTCACCCACTCCACTTCACACTGATAACAAGTTTCATTTCCTGCCCATACTTCCCCTCACTTTCTCCTTTTCTGGCTAGGGAAAAAAGGCTTGGCTGGCTCCTTCCTGTGTGAACCAGCCACGGGGGGGGGGG
>MTQE01002208.1:16000703-16017749 GCA_014337955.1 Aspidoscelis marmoratus | reverse complement strand
GGGGGGGGGGAGAGAAAGTGAGGGGATGGTGTAGGCGAGGAGGTTTAGGGAAGTGATTTTGCACAACATTGGAGCATCATGGAAGTGATCCCCGTGGTTGTGGGGGAATCGCTAGTCTGAAATTACACAGTTGTGCAAAAGAGGCTGGATATAGGATCAAAGGATGGAGCTGGAATCCCCCACTCTCAGCCACTTCATTGTGGGATCGAACCCAATCAGGAGAGAGGGGTGGGCACCCTGGCTGGCAAAGGGCAGGGAGGAAAAGATTCACTTTCCCTAATATGTTTTTGAAGTGTTTTCTGAAGGAACAGCATTGGGATTGACTATGATTTAAAATGAAAAAAATGGGAACAGTCAGAGTGTGCGTTTGCATCAGGTTTAGCTTTGTTTCATTTTTTAAAAACTTAAGTGGGATTGCAGCCCATCAGTATGGTCTCCATAGATTCTAAAAGTGGCCTATAGGCTCACATGATTTAGCTGTCCTGTACTGAGTAAGCTCCTCCATTTAAATGCTGAGGTCTCAAAATAGTTCCCCCAGGCTTTGGGTATCAGGTATCATTGTGTCTGCATTTCACATAGAGCCAATAGCACGTATAGATGAAACATAATAAAAGCTCTGGGTATATATCGAAGAAAGGGCATGCACTTCTGAACATTCCCCATTCTGTGTGTAGATATTACCTTGAAAATATAAGCCGTTTCAGGTTAATAGAATTTAATACTAAAAAATATTCAAATTCTATTCTAATTGCCGTCAGTGAAATTCTGATATGCATAAGAAGTGTACGCCTCAGAAGTTCTGAGGGCAAGTTCTGAATGATCCATTTGAGTCAAGAAGACACTTTGCTTACAAGTTGGGCAAAACAAACTCTATTTCACATTTTTCTCTGCTGTCCTTTTTATGAAGCTCTTAGACACCAGCTGATCCACCCACTTTTAAATACATTCCTGGGTCATTCGGATGAGTTTTATGTCAATTATCTCTTGGATGATATAGATTCTAATACCACATGGCAAGTTGCCAAATACTGCTCATCTACTGCATTCAAGGCCTTCCAGGAAGCAGATCCAAGCTTGCTTGTGTGCTTGGCCTCCCAGGAGGATTTCTAGTCTTTCATTGCCAGAAAGCCTAGGCAAATACAAGGTCCTTCTCTGCAGGACAACTGGAGCTGTCAGCATACACTCAGGAGCAGTAGCTTGGCTGGGCTGGGACGCCTGAGTCACCCCAGCAGGTAGGTCCAGCAGGCGGGAGAAGAGGAGAGGCAAGAAGGCGGGAGGCCAGATGGCTGGTTTTATTTATTTGGGGGGGGGGGCGGGGGGTTAACCATGGTTGAACCAGGACTGTATTCCAATTGATTACAAACAAAACTGGGGAAATGTTTGTTCTGCACATCTCTAAAACTGTGGTCATACTTCAAAGTTCATCTCTGAGATGGAAATCAGACTGTTTCTGGGCTAGAATAGCCTGGTAACACCTGTGACACGCCAGGTGAGCTGTCTACACCAACAGAGCAGTGTCAGTGACGGAGGCAGATACTGGGCCTGGCAAAGGTACTGGGTCCTATTCTGGTGGTGGGGTGCCAGCAGCAGCAGCAGCAGCAATGGCAATGAGAGCATTGGGGTATGAGCAGCGCTTTATCTGGCTGGGTCCGTTTATAGCTGAAATGGACTCAGTGCCAGGATTACCCAATTACTAAATTTAGTTCCATTGCAGGAAAAACTAGAAACACAACTTGGCATCTGGAGGTTTCCAAGGATTCAAGGCAGCCTTCATCCTCCTAAAATCTAAGGTGTGATAGATCAAGTGGTGACTTTTCATTCAAATCAACACTTCAGGTCCAATCTTCATATTACCTCCAGCAGCCTCTAAAATTCAGTAGCGTGCAATGCCCCTTAATGAAATCAGTTCATACATTCCTCTGCCACTCTAAAACAATAAAACAAAGCGATATGCCACTCATACCCAGAGGAAACTGATTTATGTGATCAGCTTTGTGCTTGAAAGGCCACATGAACAACACACCTATGCCATTATACAAAGGGCGTTCCAGCCACAAGGGAGTCAGAGGGATGTCCCGAGAACTCTTGTCATGTGTGCGTGGTTCTTCTACAGCTGCTCTGTTTCCCTCCTGTGACCTAATCACGGGGAAGGGAATGGCTATGCTGATCTCACTCTCCTCCCTCCCTTTTCCACACATGTTGAGTTTTTGCCTAGTGGAAGTATAACACCGACAGGGACTGCTGGTGTGCTCATATTTCAAACCAGAAATGTGTCTTTAACAAGATGGCTTCGTGGGAACAGTGTGTCTGGCTCCCTCCCCCCTCTTTTTAACAATCTACTTTGGTGTGGATGGGAATTTTTTTTCTTTCAATCTTGATTCTTTGTTTTGCTATCCAAACCTGTACTGTGGATCCTACAATATCCCCATCTCAAGAAACTGATGACAGAAATGTACACGTCAGATGGCTTTTAATTTTTGCAATCCACATTTGGGATATGAGCATCCCCTGCTATTCATTATAAGATTTATTACAAGCTATTGTGATATTTTTGCTCTAAGTTGAAGAGCTTTGCCTGACAGTATCTTGCCCCCTGGTTCCCAGGCCAAAAAGTGCCTTGCCTACAAGTGCACTGTCCTCTAGAGCTGTGGTCACACCTCAGGTTTAATCCAGCTTCAGCCCACCTTCAGAGCAAGAGAAAACATCAGCATAGTGACCAGTAATTTTCTTTCCACATAATCTATCCCAAAGGTGAATTTTCTAAGTTATTTAACACTGAAAGAAAACAGCCTGTCATTTTGCTGATGTATTCTCACTCTGAAAGTGGACTGAAGCTGGATTAAACCTTAGGTGTGAACAAAGCCCAATTTTCAAAGCTGGCAAAGAAAAGGACAGTGGGGGGGGGGGAGTGTCTTTTTTTATTACTGTCACCATCCCAAACTAGTAAAGTGATGCCCAGCTCTCTGGGACTTAGAATCAGTCTGACTTTTTAAAATAACTTTTTCCCTTTTATAATTTTTTCAGTGCCACCAAGTTGACACTACAGTCTAGAACCTACAAAGTTTGGTGTTTTAACCAAGCAGGCATGGTATACCTACAGATAAGATAGCTTAAGGGAAGACTTAAGCATCACAGTAGAACCCCAAGTCGCCTAAACTACAGGGATATCAATCTGTCCAGTGAGGAAGTATAAGCAACTATGAATTTCACCTGCTTTGGTCCAAATGAAAGTGACAACAGGTGCACTGAAGGGGCAACAGCAAGACAAGTCCCAAATAGGGAACGGTTTTGCAGATGATAGCCACAGACAATCCTCTTATCAGTCCTGATTCTTCTCTAGTTTTGCATGTTGCTAGTATCCTTGGCACTACTGGTTGCATGAGACAGTGGTACCTGCAGCCCATTCGGGTTGCCCAGGTAGTCCAGCTCCTTCAGGATGGCACATCCTTACATGCCATTGCAGGAAGGTTGGATGGGTCCCCCAGCACAGCCTCAAGAGCATGGAGCAGATTCCAGGACTTGGGCCATGACATGAGAAGAGCTGGACAGGGTTGTGGAACGGGATCACCCCAGCATCAGGACCTGTATCTGCTTCCTTGTGCAAAGACGAACAGGAGGAACAGTGCCAGAGGCCTACAAAATGACCTCTAGCATGTTACCGGTGTGCATGTTTCTGACCAAACTGTCAGAAGCAGACTCCATTTAGGGTGGCCTGAGGCCCCAACGTCCTGTGGAGGCATCTGTGCTCACAACCAAGCATCATGCAACTCAACTGCCATTTGCTGGAGAACACCAAAATTGGCAAGTCCACCATTGGAGCCTCATTCACTTCACACTGAACACATGTGACGGACATGAGTCTGGAGATGCAGTGGTGCACCTTACATTGCCTGCAACATTCAGTGGTTTGGTGGCAGATCAGTAGTGGCTAGGAGAGGCATATCCATGGAGGGTCGCACAAACCCCCATGTGATAGCTGGTCCCCTTACTGGTTGGTCCCCTTACTGGTTCGCTACTGGGATGAAATACTGAGAGCCACAGTTTATATCAGACCTTACACTGGTGCAAGTTTTTTATGTTGTCAGGTTGATCTGGATTCCAGCTCTCAATTGGTTGATTTTGTTTCCATTGACTGTTATATCGTGTTGTTCTCAATGAATGACACAATTTATATCTGTAAAGATTTTCAACTTGAATCTTTTGTTCATCGAGATCCAAAGTGTGATTTAAGTGTTCCTTTAATTCTTTTGAGCAGTGTAGTTTATGTAAACTAGACCAAACCAGAGTGAGCCAGTTTGGTCTAGTGGTTACGGAGCTGGACTTTTATCTGAGAATACCCATGAAGCCCACTGGGTGACCTTGGGCTAGTCACAGCTCTCTTCTAAGCTTTCACAGCCCTACCAACCTCACAGGGTGTCTGTTGTGGGGAGAAGAATATAAAGCTTTGTCAGCCACTTTGAGTCCCCTTAAATGGGTGAGAAAAGCAGGGTAGAAAAGCCAACTCTTCTTCTTTAAATATAAGAGAGTTTGCAGCTCAGTGATAGAGCAAACTGCCTGGAAAGCAGATGGTTGCTGCTGATTTGATCCCCAGCCTCTCCCTGGAAATGGACAATGTCAAACCACTTGCTTCAGGCTGGTAAAAACAATATCTACAGGCAAAGAAGGTTATGACTATATAAAAAGCATAATTTTTTAAAATAGATTTTTTTAAAAATAAAAAACTGAACATGCAGAATGTAACACTCTGTGGGCGGTTGCACATGCAAACCTCTTGGACACAGGATCACTGAATTTTTCTCCATCCTCTACCAAGTTAAATGAAACTGAAAGCCCCAGAACCAGGTAGCCTTTCCTCAGTTCTGAGAAGTCTCCCAGGTCATTCACTATTCCTGCTTATAACCACTAGCATGATGCAAGCCCACTGGCCTTTCTTTTCAAATCCCTGATCCTAGCTCTTGGAAACCTAAACCTGAGTCTAGGCTCTGTCAGTCAACAGCATTTCTACTTCTTCCCCATGCCCTAACCTTCCTGATTGGCCATCAAGCTGAAGGGCGGAGAGGTTTGGCATGATTTCTCCTCAATCTGTGTCAAGGTGGTCTCGCTGGCTCCTAGTTCAAATGGTCCAAACCACCAAGCTGGGGTGACAGCTGCTCAACATAATGCGATGAACTCCTGCAAGCTTCCCTCTGCTCTCTGGTGCAATATGCATCTGGGGGCTGGGGGAGGGGAGAGAGAAAAGCATGGAGGGAAGGGAAACTACACACTACTGGTGTCCAATATTGCACATACAGTATGGTGCCCTGCGGGCTACAAGGTGCATGGCAAGACCACATTCTCCCTTACTCTGCGCCTTGGGTGTTCTGGCTTAGGAAATACTGATGGCAAAACTCATGGGGACGGTGATGGCTGACACATTTTACAGCAGAAACCTCGAAGGAAAGGCTCTTCCATTCAAACCACATTTAAAATTTAATATTTTATTACCATCTTGAAAGATTATTTTAGGGAAAGCATTTTCCCCCCTGACAAAACTCTTTAAATAGTCAGCTTTCTACTGGATGGCTAAGCCACTTGCACACACACACCACATCTACCAGGTTTTGGTCCTCAAACGTCCTCAGCAAGTCAAAGCCAAGAATCCCGCCCACGCCCACGGTAAATAGATCCCTAATCGATCAATAGATTAGAAAGATGGCGCCACATGGCAACGGGGTGCCCGGCTCTGGTTTTCAAAAGCCAGTGGGTTCCTGACTCCCGCTCCCCACTAACTGCATAACCGCCGGCGCAAGGCGCGCTATAAGCGAGGGCAGCAAAGAACAATGGAGTCCTCCGCGCCGCGTGCGCTCTGCCTGCAGAAACGGCGCGCGCGGATGCGGCGCGCACGCGCTCCCACGTACAAACACACAGGGTGACGAGTCCACCTCGCGCGCGCGCCTTGTTTGCTCGCCGCGCTCCCCCACCCCCACCCCTTTGTCTGCCTGCCAGTCTCCGTGCTGCGCCACCCCGCCGGCTCATTTTCCTTCGGAGGATAGCTTCACCCTTCCTCCCTCCCCTTTAAGGCCCAGCCAGCGCCACCTCCCCTTTAAGGCCGGCTCTTCCCCTTATCCTATAGCGCGCGGCTCCTCGCTTGTGTCTGATTTGTCTCGCGCCGCCCGCCCGCCGTCGTTGCAGCTGCTGTTATTGTGCTGGGGATAATCTCTGCTGCCGCCTCCGCCGCCTCTCTCTCCCGTCCGATTGCGGCGCGCGAGCCTCTGGCGAAAACCGTTCCTGTGGCGCGAGGCCGTAGCCATGGCGGGCGGTGCGGCTCGCGCGGCCGGCTGCTGCCCTCGCCGTTGGCCCGTCGGCCTCCTGGCGCTGCTGGGGCTGTTGCTCGGGGGGCACCGGGGGGCCCAAGGTGAGCACGAGCGAGGCAGGGAGAGGTGAGAAGGAAGCCGTTGAACCTTCTCCAACATGGCGGCGGCTGCTTCAGCTCGGGGTGGGGCGACGGGCGCTACGGGTGGGGGGAATATCCTGAGGGGAGAACTGGAGAAGGGGTTCCATTCATGGGGCTTTAGGGGGGCTGCGCATGGCTGCGCACCTGAGGAAGACCGAGCTCGGGTTCTTCTCCACAGAATAAAAATAGTTGAGGGGGGGGGAGGTACCGCTCGTGAATCGCTCCATTCCCCCCTTCCTCCTTTTGGCTGATGGCAACCTGCGGCCTTTTCAATTCAACCACGGCGCTCGCAGGGGAGCGAGAACCGGGTGGCTCCTTCGTGGCGAGCTGGCCCGCCCGGCTGACTGACTGACTGGAGAGGTGTTATGAGTTCTCGGGTTGCGAGGGGTGGTTGTATCTGCTTGGAAAGGTGTGGCGAGCGGGGTGCGGTGAGATCTACAGGTCTGGAAGAGGATTTGGAGAAAGGCATTGCATTGCATTGCAGGAACAATGGCAGGAGGCGAGGTCTGGGACCTGTTCGTGGAAAGAAAGAATGGGGGGACTCTTCATTCTTTCCATTCCTGCTTCTCTGGTACTTTTCACGGGATGCTGCCGTTGTGCTCAAGCAGACCCGAAGAGTTTAGATCTTGTTGCCTCTGTGAATCACTGTAGGTCGCAAAATCCATAAAATAATAGCATACCAAAATAATGTTTTTTAAAGCGGTGGCTGGGCGGGTACTTTATTTCATCCCAGATTGCTCGTATCTAAGGGATTTGGTATTTCATTTCACGTTATAGTGGTGTTGTCGATGACATGAGACTCCCTTGATATCTCAGCAAAAGCATCTGATAAGGCACCATCCAAACGCCAGGGTTTTGTTTTGTTTTGTTTGCAGATTTATTTGTTGGTGCAAACAAACATAAATGTGAGGCGTTGCTCTTGAGCGTTTTGTACAGCAACAGTGTTTGATCAGACAGGACTAGACAACATGCTGTATTAGACAATCCCCCTTTTATGTATGGGTGCATCTTACAGCAGTCCAAATACTTGTTAAAGGACAATGCTAGTCAGAACTTGACAGCAGGAGGTCAATGGTAATTTGACATGTTGAAATTAAGTGACTGGGAGTAAAGTGGCTTTTTTTAGTAGCTTGCTCTGTGGTGAAATAAAATAAGCAGCTTCTGCTGACCGAACTGCTTTTCTTGCTTCTCTTGTTATGAACCACACTAGTGATCCAGACATCTTAGGCCAATATAAAATACTAGTCCCACCTTTTGATCAGTGCTTCAGTGGGGAAACTTCAAGACAAGTATAACCATATTCACTAAAATCAGTATTTTAAAGCAGAATGTTCTGTAGGGGAAAGATCAGCTTAGATTCTATCACGTTCCTGGCATGTTCTGCCCAAATGTTTCTGTCAGCAGTTTATTGTGGGGAAAAAAATCTGAATGGTCTTTTAAGGCCACATAATTGATGAGGCAAGAAATTTTTTGAAGGCCTTTGACTTTTAGGAAGAACCTGCTAGATTTTGGAAGTACCCCACTATTCTGAAAATTTGTATTTGGAAAGTAATGATGCCAAGGTCATTCAGTCAAACATTGCAGAGTGTAGCTTTTTCCAGAACTGTGTAGAAGAAGGTTTACTTTAAGGCAACTTTTTAGAGAGATTTTTTAAAAAGTTATTAGTGTGGATCTCTGAAAGATGAGTTTGCAGGGGCTGAAAGAAGGCCTTATGTTGCCAAGAATGTGTGTTTAATCTTGTTTTTTAAAAAATGGATTTAATTACCTTGCAGTCTGAAGGTCTGTAGTTTATTACTGGAAAGTCTCAACTTTGAAGGGACTTTGCAGTCAGACCTTCCCATCAGATTTCTTAAGTTTTCCTGTCTATAATCCAGGTGTTGGTGGCAGAATAATCTCAGCAGGAACTCTTCAGGATCCAGTTACTGTTTAATCTGCTGCAAAAATGTCACCAGATATTCTAAACGTTTAGCTCCTATGAACACTACTACAACCCTTATTGTGAGCTACTCATCCAGGCTTTGGTGAGAGAAATGTTTGAACCTCCCATTTCTTATAATATTACCTTTTCAAGAATTCTGCCAGCAGTAATGTCTTTTGATATGAATCAAGCTGATGCAAAATACAGTACCAGTACTGGAGTTCCAGGTGAGGGCCCAGCAACAATACCAAGCAACAACTACCACCTCAGTCTATCCCAGCAGTCCTGTGGGGAAAGTTAGGTATTGCAATTTTTTTTGTTAACTCTTACTTGCTTTTAACACACCACTAGAAAAGTTCCCATTATTGCTTAGGATAGAGTAGCAGTTCTTTAAAAAACCATTTATAGCTACTATAACATTATGTAAAGAACAGGCAAGGTACTTACACCACAGCCTGAAGTTTTGGATTTGTATTTTCATTCATTTATAGCTTGCTTTTCTTGCTAATAGTTCATAGTAGTTAATTAAATATGGCAAATAATTAAAAAATATGATAAAATATGATCACTGACAGCAAAAAAAATCAATAGTGTGACAGAAAAAAAATTCTTAGGATTTTGCCTTACTGCTGTAACTAATGCATATTTACATGGATTGCATTCCCATTAATCTTAGAAATAAGAATTTCACTGTGCATCTTATAAGTAAGAATTTCTCTTCTGAGTAAATGTGCATCTGAGTGGCTTCTCTCCTTTTTTCCAACAATTGTGCTAGGTAGCTTTTTTTAAAAAAAGAAACATTACAGAGTATACAAAGTAATAGAGTGGATTCTAGGAAAATTGGTAGTGCGCCGGGTGGAAGAGATGTGATTTTTTTTTGTCTTAATCCTTCACTTTCTGGTTATGATTGACAAGTAATAGAATCAGTTTGAATGTTAATGTTCTGTAGTTTTAAGATGAGTTGATGGGTATTTCTATGGTCATTAAGTGAGAAATAATTTAACGTGGAATATCTGTGAAATCTTTCAAAGAGGCTGTCTACCTATTTTTCCTTCATGCTGCTCTAAAAAGTTCAAAGGTTTTTCCTTAAAAATTTTTGTCTGTTCAAAAATAAACAATAACAAGGAAACTGATTTTGTAAGTCTTGGGTGCTTTCTTTGGGTAGACAGCTGCTGTTTCTACAAAATATTATACATAATGTTTTATTGCTAGTATTTGTTGAGGTGATGGTTGCAGGTAGGAAACTACCGGTAGTTTTGCCAAACTGTAGGTAGGTTATGGGTAGGTGAAAGCTTTTTACAAAAATGAATAGTAAATTGTGTGAAATGCAAGTATTCTCATTTTTGACAGTTTAAGCAGCCATAATATACTTTCTGTAACTTGTGAACAGGTAATTTGCAGTAGCTTTCTGTTTATTTTTATATTGAGGTGAAAGTTTAATTATTCTGTGTGAAAATACAGATAATTTAGACTAAAGTTTCTGCATGTTTTTATTATCATGAAGCCCCACATTCAAAAACCTACCTATTTAAAAAAGCATAGACAAACCAACAAGTCCTATTGCTGATAATTTTCAAAATAATAATTTATTCTATTCCAATTACAACTTCTGAACAGAGCATAATTTATTCATAGTTACACTCTTAAAAACACGCCATGGAGTTCACTATCCTGAAAAAAAAAAGAAAGACCACGTTCTTGAACTATTTTTTAAATGGCTTATGTTAGGCATGGCATGTCTGCCATAGAGCCTAAGGTAAGGTAAAGAACAATGTTCTAGGCAGAAAAAAGGAGTGGGAAAGTGAGAGTGAAACTGCTGAAGGCTCAGGCTAAAAGATGCATTGTTGCAAGTGGAGAGGAGGTAGAAAATATTAGCACTATATTAGCAACCGTTTGGGTTCTTGTCAAGATTTGAATAAAATCTAAAAGTGGTTGATTTCTTCAGGGATCAAGGCAGGGCATCACAGATTGACAGGAATCCTTAATCCAATTCCCTGACACAGCAAATATGTCTGTGATCAAGAGCTCATTGAGGAGGTGAAGATCAAGATGCTAGAGGGAGAGCAAGATGTCTGCAGTCAGGGCTACCACCTGAGAAGTCCAAATGTCTCTGTTCAATACCCCCGTGTTCGGAGGAGCATGCCCCTGGCTGTGGATCATGGCATGGGAGCTAGAGCCATGAGATTGGCTGGATGGATAGCAGTGTAATGAAAGAATGGTTTTGCTTCAAGTTGACAGCCATGATAACCTCCTTTGCATAAAAGCTGAAATCAGATTCCTCTACAAAATGATGAAGGAGATACAAGAGGTCCTACAGGTGCTATATGAGAACCTTAGACAGGTGGGTCCCCAACAACAAGAAGGCAGCAGAGTTGAAATGAACCCAAAGGCAGAAGAAGGGTTAAGCGCTCCTGCTAATGAGGCATCAAATGAAGGGCAGTTGGCCCTACCTAGAAGTGTCCGAGAAAAAACAGCTTGCTTGGTACCCAAGCAGTAGAGAGGCTCTGGTGCCTTAATTGTATCCCCATCAGGGCTGAAAGCTGCTTTCAGTAGGGCTTCAAAGAAGTTACCCTATTCATGACACAGGTTGCTGGGTTTATGGATATATTCTGCAGCAAGACAGTGACATTGAGATATGTATCAGGTCAGTTAGAAAGCAACACAGTTGAGTGACTAGTCTGTCTATACAACATCAAAGCCCTCTAGTTAACTTCACTAAATATTATAATGCTGGAGTTGCATAGCCGCTTCAGCGATCCTTTCAGGCACAAAGAGGTGCAGGGTTGCAGCAACTAAAGCAAGGTGGGTGACCCATGTCAGAGCATGCCGAGTGTTGCCAGCTAGTCAGCAGAGTCCCCAAGTGGATTGAAAGAACAAAGGTACCGCAGTTTTGTGATGGGTTGGATTTAGACATGCTGGAGTGGGCACTCCTCTGGGGGTATATGGAGTTGTTAGTAAGCTGGATCTTATTAGCATGAGAGATCAAGGCCAAACAAAAGAATGTAAAGTTCACTTAGCAAAAGCAAGTGTTTCTCTGGAGGCAGGATCACCTCCAGAAAAGGAAGCAAAGTCAATAACAAAACAGGCTATGAGAATGGGATATTTGTAGACTGTTGGGCTTGTGTCCACAATGTGGCTGCTGAGACCATCTTGCAACTAATTATCTACAGCAGTTGACAGGAGAAGCCAGTTGTCAGGAGCCTGGAGCTACAGGTGGAGAATCTAGCCCACCCCATTCAATTTCTCCAAGTGGATAAGAGACCAATGGCTCAGGTGGGCAGCAAAACAGCACATAGTGCCATGTTAGTAGTGAGAAACCACTGGAAAGTGATTCTGTATGAGTAGCACCCCCTCATTTTCATTCAAGCTTACACCAGGTGCAAAGCTGTCTAAAACCAGACTCTGGCAGGCCTTAAGAGAATTCCTAGACAAAAATTTAGCAAGGGTATTTATTCAGCCAGCTACTTCACCCGTGGCAGCCCCAGTTTTATTCAGGAGGAAGAGGAGCGGGTAATTAAGATTGCATGCAGACTTTTTACAGGCTTAATGCTATATGCACTAATAACAGGTACCCCCAAAAGGATTTGTTCAACCACCTGTCCCAAGGATGAGTGATCATGAGGCAAGATTTTAGAGAAGCTTGCTCTTGGGTACAGATGAAAAGATGATTAATGGAAGACTACTTTTTAACATATAATATGGAATTTCTGAGTATCTTTTTATGCCTTTTGGGTTGGCTGGTGCACCTGGGTTATATAAGCATCTCATTAATAAACTATTACATGAGTTCCTATACAAGGAGGGAGGTTGCTTTGATGATATGTTATTGTACTCTATAACTAGCACTATAACTTGTAAAACATTGACCCTGAGAAATTAGTTTGGAAAGTGTTAGAGAAATAACTAGCTAAACAATTGTATGTATTCTCAAAGAGATGTGGTTGAATGGGAGTGTGCAAACGTGGAGATAGCTGCAAAGGTTCCTTGGCTTTTCAAGCTTTGATCAGCAGTTCATTTTGCAGTTTGTCCACTGCACTGCCAGTAAGAGATCTGTTGCAAATCAAAGGTTTCAAAATGAGCAGAAAAGCAAGCTCCTACGTACCAAATAAGACAGCAGAGTGTCAACAAGCTTTTGAAACACTAAAGGAGCTGTTCACAGAAGAGCCCATACTAATCCATTCTGACCCTAAGAAACCCTTCAAGGTGCAGGTGGATGCTAGCAATGTAGCAGGGTAATATTACTGCCCAAAGGAGAAGCCCACCAATTAAGGTCTTGTGCCACAATGAAAAGGGAGGAGCAGCCGCCCCCAGGGACTATTAGCATCACTTGGAAGGGACAAAATAACCCTTTCAAGTGTGGACAGACCACAGAATCTAGAGGCATTAAGGACCCCGAGAAAGCTGAGAGAAATGCACGTTTGCAGAGCACAGTCCTTTTGCAAGTTTGATTTCTAACTAAAGTACCTCTTTGGCCGAGGGGGGGGGGGGCTTTCCAAGCACAAGAGCAAATACAAGAAGTAATGGAAACCAAAGTATCAACATAGATCCAGATGAAAACAGACCCCTCTCCCAGGAGGAAGATAGATATTGCTTGGTTAGAAAACACAGAGGGAACTTTGAAGCAAGACCCTATGGTATTGATCTAATGTGGGGAGAGGCAATCACAGTGGCACAGGGGCTACTATGGAAGGAGATGAAAGTGTATGTTCCAGAACAATGAAGGGAGAAACATTGTATCAGTGTTATGTTGTTAAATTGGCACTTCTCACTAGATAACAGTTCTGGTGGCCAGGGTGAGTAAAGACTTTGAGGAATACATACAAAGTTGTTCTAGATGTGCCGTCTCCAAAAGACTGATGGAGAAACAGAATGGGCTCTTGCAGCCACTACCTTCTCAACTATGTACTAACTTTAGCATGATTTCACAGCAGAATTGCCAGCGTGTTGAGGGGAAAACCGTTATTTGGGTCATAACTGATTTATTTTTCAAACAAACTTATTTTGTTGTCTCTAAATCAGTATCCCCACAGCTGTGTAAGCTAGCCAGGCTGTTTATCCAAAACATATATAGGATACATGGGATGACATCTAAAGTCATACATTCTAGAAGGCATTTTGAGATTACTGGGGATCATCCAGGGGTTGACTTCAGCTCATCACTCAGACAGCTGGAGAAACTGAACAAGTGAGCCTGGTAGTAGAAGAGTATCTAAGCTATTGCATCAGTTATCAGCAAGATGACTGGTAGATCTGCTGCCCTGGCACACCTTTCAAAGTAGTCATATGAGCAGGATGTCAAGGCCCTGCCCATACTGACCTCCATCAGCACCGACCCCATATCATTGTCAGCATGGGCTTTCAGAAATACAAAGACTTGGCCAAGAATCACAAGGCTCTAGAGCAGAGGTGTCAAACTCAATTTTGCAGAGGGCCGGATTTAAAAAAAAAAGTACTGTCAGGGCCAGGGGGCATAACCGGGGGCGTGGCTAGGGCACAGAGGAGGGGCTGGGGCGTGGCCGGGGCGTGGCTAGGGCACAGAGGAGGGGCTGGCTGTCCATGGCGGCGGCCACGCACTCGGGCAGTGGAGGGTCCCGCCGCGCGCGTGCTCGCTCGCCTCGTCTCACCTCGCATCCTTCGCGCCCAAGGAGGACAGTGGCGGTGGCGGCCGCGGGCCGTATTAATACAGCCCGCGGGCCGCATCCGGCCCGCGGGCCATATCTTTGACATCCCTGCTCTAGAACATGGTAATAATTCATATAAAATGTATGCAGACTAAAATCAGAGACTGGGATGGGACTTGGAAGGTAAGGGACAAGGTATACCTGTCCACTAAGTTTTTGAAATATTATCAGCAACAAAAAATGGGGGGAGGGTATGTGGAACTGTTTCCTATTGTGAAGTGAAATTTGTAAATAAGGTTGCTGTTGAACTGTCTTTACCTAAACAATATGCAGTGCCCCTATATTTTACATTAGTTTGTTGAAACCAGGCATGGCACCAGCAGTTATGGTGGATGGCCCAGGCCACTTCAAAATAATAAACATTTTGGACATTTTGAAAGACAGCAATACTATGTAAACTGGAAAAAATATGACCCCAGCTGGGATATATTGGGTGGAAGCTGTAATATTTGGGCATCAAAGTTGGTGAAGCCTTATCCAGAGAAGCCAGTCCCCAGTGACTTTTTTCATTACTTGTTGTACCTGCTTCTGTTCTAAACATTATTTTGAATAAGAATTGTAAGTAGCAGTTGTAAATGGTTAATTTTGGCGGAATTATTTTATAGGGGCAGGATATTGCACATAACATGCCTACCATAGAGCCTAAGTTGCTTAAGGTAAACAGCAACCAATTCAAATATTCTAGGTGGAAAAAGGAGCTGGAAAGCCAAGCAGGAAAGTCAGTTGACAACTGAGTTTAAGGGCCTGTTTCCACTTGGCCATATTCTGGAATATATCTCAAAATAGGGGCCTGCTATCCATGTGCAGGCTACAGCAGGCCCCAAGTGAGACCTGCCAGAGTCTGTATTAGCATGCGGACTACACACCCCTGTCTTGAGATATATTCCAGAATATGGCCAAGTGCAAACAGTCCCTAAGAGGGAAACTGCTGAAGGCACATGGCCAAAAGATACAATGCTGTGAATAGAACTGTATATAAGCACTATATTAGCAACCATTTGTATTCTTGTCAAGATTGAATTGTTCTGACTAACACCTTACCTTCTTTCACCTATAAAGTGGCTGATTTTGCTGGGATCAAGACAGGCCACCACAGCTTGGCTAGAAAGAAAAGATACCCCCTCACGTTTGGCAATGGAACTTGGTATGCCATTGTTAATCATTTGAGGAAATTGTACTTTTAAAACATTGACCCCGTGGACAAAATAAGCAGACAGAGTTCAGAAGCTGTCAGTGAGATATTATTTCCTTCACCACAGTCAGATTTAGTGACTGTGATAATTTGGTGTTTCTGCACTCCAGGAGAGCAGATTGCAAGAAGTTAATTCCTTTTTACGGTGAATTTTCCCTTAATATTGAGGATGTAATAAGCAAATTAGAGAGTAAGTGGCCTGACAATGGATGCAAATTCCATGCTGATATGCTAAAACTGTATTATTCACAGAATTCATTTAATTATTGTAATTCTACCCTTACATCCAATCTTAGTTACACACTTATTTGTGCAAAATACCAAATTGGTCTTTTATGAGTAAGCTTGGAATGCTATTGAGCCTATATAATTGGTAAACTTTCTAATCTGGAATTAGCTGTACAAAGTGTTTACTATTAGATGGAGGAAAGCATCCATTAATCAGAAGTGGATATTAGACTGTAAGTACATTAGCTCTAGTAAATACCAGTAAAAATAAATCATCTTCACCATGTAGAATATTTTCTATAGCCTCTGACTTTTTTTAACGCAGGGATTATATCCCTTGGTCTCTAGTATGTGAATGATTACTAGTAGTGATGTGTAGTTAGTAACATCTAGTAAATTTCTGGCTAATAGCTCCAATAACTTAGGCCTGTTACAGTTATGGTCAGAAGATGCACCTACATGTGCAGTGCAAAAGCTCTTGGATTTTCTATTGACTGCAGCAAGTCAAGCTCTTGCAAGAGGGTAGAACAGCCACCTTTGGAACATTGCAAAATTAGAATTTATTGGCTGTTATTATAAGAAAATGCAAGGGCAAGCCAATGAGCTGGACTTTTTTACTACCTGGCAGCTGTTCATAAACATTGCACCCAGCTAGCCAACTCTGGAATTCCAAGATTATACAATATTCTTATTTAAATAATTATATAAAGTGTAACTAGAGCTGCCTCAGACATGGTGTTTTATGTTGTTTGTATGAAAATGTTTGTTTACTGCCATATGTAATTTGTTTTTTAGATTCTTAGCCTAAACCATTCAAATATGCTAAATGTGTACCGTATTTTCCGGTGTATAAGACGACTGGGCGTATAAGACGACCCCCAACTTTCCAGTTAAAATATAGAGTTTGGGATATACTCGCCGTATAAGAAGACAACACCCGGTGTATAAGACGACCCCCGAATTTTGAGAAGATTTTCCTGGGTTAAAAAGTAGTCTTATACGCCAGAAAATACAGTACTTAAAATCAGTAGGAGCTATCAGATGTAAGCAAAGTAAGGATAGGGTGGCAAAGAGATGCTTAACATCTCCCTGTCAGTATCACCCCCCCCACACACACACCCATGTTGAACTTCTCTTTTTTAGCAAGGAAACACTTAGCAACCTCATAGAGATGGAGGAGCAGTCAAAATACTAGTTATCACATTATCCAATCAATGAGAAATCTTCAACATTTAAAAGATGCTAGATCTGCCACCGTAGTTCCTTTTTAGACTGAAGTGATGATGGGCCACAGAAAAAGGCTTCAGTTATTGACCACATGGCCCAGATTGGTTCATGCATCAGTGTCTGTTCTATAACCAGTCTGCCCAACACACATCCCATCAGATGTTGAAGGACTATAGCCTTTGTATGCATGGATCACCTTCTCACATTCAACAGGGTTTCATAGAATCATAGAAGGGACCTCTAGGGTCATCAAGTCCATAACCCCCTGCTCAATGCAGGATTCCCTAAACCATCCCAGACAGATGTAGGTCTAGCCACTGCTTGAAGACCTCCAGTGAAGGAGAGCTCACTACCTCCTGTGGCAACC
>MTQE01002208.1:15984843-16000652 GCA_014337955.1 Aspidoscelis marmoratus | reverse complement strand
GAGAGCTCACTACCTCCTGTGGCAACCTATTCCATTGACTGATTGCCCTTTCTGTCAGGAACTTTTTCCTAATGTCTAATCTGTACTGAATCCCTTGAAGTTCCATCCCATTGTTTCTAGTCCTCCCCTCTTGTGCAAGTGAGAATAGGCACAATCTCTCTGCACTGTGACAGCCCTTCAGATACTTGAAGACCATGATCATGTCTCCTGACTTTGATTGTAAACACACCCAAAGCAACTGCTGTTAGCCATTCTGCTTGTGAGAATAACTTGTCTCTTATGCAGACCAGTCAGATCAAAGTCTAATTTGCCACTCTTCATACAGCTAACAGAAACACGTATTCGGCAGCCCTGTTTTGTGAGATGTCCTGAAGCCATGCAAGGCTTGAAATGTAATCGGCATCTCAAAGTAACTCTTGAAACACACATGTAATGAATACTGGTGGTGGGTAAAAACCAGTTTTAAATGTTACTCATGTGTAAACTTTTGATAGTGATGCATAAGCCCAATTTTAAATCCTTGTTTTATTCTGGACAGGATTTTTTGGGTGGGGAAGATCATTTAAAGCTCATCTTCATATGAGTCAGAAACATAAATGATTCCTTTGTTTGCTTTAAACAAAATGTCCCTATGTTGTTAAAGTGTTTCAGTGTACCTTTTTTGAATGGACAGCACAGCAATACTGTCCATAGGAGTTTCCCCCAGCTTTTAAAAATACATTCAGTACTCCTCAAACCAAGTGAGCATTTGGTAGAAGTGGGCCTTCTGTGCGTCTTGGTACCTCTGAAACTGGTTCTAGAAGTGTGAATTTGAAGTTTTTTTGCTGTTGATGCTGATTTGATTAGGGTTTACTACATGTCTGATTTTGCTTTCCAGCACATAGGAATGGACAAATTATCATTTAACTTCAGAGTTTGCTTAATCCGAAAATACTTCTGGATGTCAGATGGAGTGAATTTAACTTATTTTTCTTTCATATTTTTTGTATCTGAGATGCAAATCTGAATCAAATGAGTACATGATGGCTATTTTGATCCAAAGCTGATCATCTCATTGAGCAAAAATACTTAGTTATGTAGTATTTAGGGACTTACTTTTTAGATCTATAAAATTTGCCCAAAGATTTTGATTAAAAATTACCAAAAGATAGGAAGTATTTCCCACAGAAACTACATAAATGTAAAATGGTACCCAGCTGAAAGATATTTTAAGTATACATAGAAAGGTGTTGCATAGCAGCTGTAATTCCTAGCTTCCTGCAGGTGAATTCACACAGCTGCACAGTGCTACTATAAAAGATGATTCTGGGAACAGAGCAGCAGCATCTTCGGTGCAATGTGTTTCATGACTCCTGCAGACAAGCATGAAACAGTAAAAGATAAAGCGCATGTACACAAGCAGTCTTGCAATAAATGACTTGAATGTGTAAAAGATTTACACATTCAACCATAATCGAAATCTGGACCTATAGACATATTTGGAACTCTGAGGAAATGTAATGAGGAAGTGACTACTGCAAGTAATAAGTTATTTCACAAGGTAGTTGCTATGGTGAGCACGACCCAGTCACAACCCCACATTTTACACCAAATCAATGAACTAAGCAAAAAAAAAATTGTCCCCAAAACTGAATGCACGGCAGAGGAAGGCTATAGATCCCCAAATACTGCTTTCATAGAAGATAAACTTTAGTGGGCCCAGCATAAATGAGCAGCAGCTTCCTAACATTCTCCAGGATTCCCTGCTTTAGTTCAAACAAAACTGCTCACACTGCTACAGCTGCAACGGGGACTATGTTTCCCCTGAGCCCTGAGTTTACTTGCAAACTAAGGAGCAGCTACATGAAATCCCACACTGTGCCAACCGATATTCTTGGAGTTCTTTGTTGAGAAGAGGTGAAGCTTTCCCAGAACTTTTGTGGTACCTACACTAACCAGGATTCCTCTGTTGAGCTTCCTGTGCCAAAGCTTTACTTTTTGCAACCACAGATGCTTCTTGTTTCTTTCTGTGTGCCATACAGGAAGTGAGAGTGAAAAGCATTACATGTCCTATGCCATGCTTCCCTTCCATTCGCAAACTTTCCCACCTACAAGAGTAGAGGGGGAAAATCTTTTTAAAATGGAAAAGTCAGCCAGGTAGAATAGAGAAGATAATGATAGTGATGGTGGTTAAAATTTGTCATCTTTAAGGCAATTTATAAAGAGTAAAGTTTAAAAAGAGCAGACTAGCTCCTAGGCATACCACTAGGCTTTGTGGTTATGTGATACCCACAGACACAAAATTGAGAAGTCCATCTATTTATATATTAGTTCTCCCTTCCTGAGAAGTAAAATCTAAATGTGTTAAATGAAAAACAATTGTGCAAAGATAATAAATTATTGGGATGTAAGCCAGTTTATTTGTGGGTTTCTCCAGAATCATCTTATCAAATGCTCCTGGCAAAATATTGTTTTATGGGGGGAATGGAGCTCTGCAGTCATTTAAAAGTTAATTTTATCAGATCTGACCAAATGTGTTCCGCTTTCAATTCTGCTTCTATTATATACTGATAAAATACATATTTTTGGCAATCAGCACATGGAATGGAGCCACCACTGCCTAGATTTGGAGATGCAAAATACTTGTTGACATTATTTTCTAATCTACACTCAGAGTACTGGTGGAATCTGAATACCAGAAGAATTTCTTTTCACTCTGTCAGGACACACCTAACATTTGAAGTTTTCATAAATTTAATGAATAGTACTGTCCATGCATTTTATTACTGAAAGAGTTGCTTGTAAAATTATCTTCTGTTTTTTGTTACATTGCAATGTCAATTGACTTCAGAATAAGTGCATAACCTGGAGATCTCTTGTGTAAGAACAAAACTGTCATTTTGAAGCTCTGAAAGTTAATGGTAGGCTTGTTTAAACAGCTTCTTTTGGGGTTGGGTCTGTCTTGGAGCAGTGTCAGACACAGGCTTGCCAAACAGGCATAAATTAAATTCACAACAAGCTTTTGTTGCAACTTTTATTTCAGCAAATCTTTAGACATTTTATTTGAACTGGAGAACAAGATCACATGAACTTTACTATAGATTTTCTTTTTTAAAGTAGATTATATTTTATCGATAACTATATCTACTCATAACTAATTTCTTTCCTCCTTCCCATTTAACTGTTTTAAAAACCTACTTTTTCCCATGTTCAGCTTTTTTGGAAATTGGATTTGTCCAATACATTGTGGATCATTTTATAAATAGAACTTGTAATGGCCTTTTAAGTTCATTGGATTCAGAATATTACGCAAGGTGAAAGCAGTTGTAACATGACCAAGTTTGCTTTTGGTTCTATCAACACAGGAATTGTCAGAACTTGAAATACTGGACCTGCAAAAGTTACTGTTGTGGAGAAGCAGTTAGCTATCTAAGAATGTCCTGTATTCCTAGAAGGGTTGCATCTGGTGCATCTTATTTTTATATAAAAGAATCATTTTTAGCAAGCAGTGGTGAATTACCACTGTAAAGCCTCCAGCTTGCCAATACAAGGTGTCCCAAAGTGAATCTTATGCTGTTAGCCTGATAATTTGAAAGAATGTCATGTATTGCTATAAACACATCTCAGGTTCCTAAAACAAATCTAAGCCTCTCCTGCAGGCTCACAGTGTGACAGAAATGGAAAATAAAAAGGCATACAGAGAGCAGCTTTGGGACCATAGTTCCTTCTTTGACTGATGAGTGGGGGCAAGTTTGGCATTCTGTAGTGAGAATATTTTTCCTGATAGCAGAAGTTTCCAGGTCAGGGAAAAAATCAGTGCTCTAAGCTGTTGGCACAAGTCTGATTATATCTCCCTTTGACACACCTTCTTGATATATCTGTTTGGTCTATCCAAAACAAGGGGAACCTACTTCGCCAGCCTGGTGCCATCTAATTACAGTTTACTTTACCATTATCCATAGTGCCAGGGGCTTCTGATCCAAAACACCTAGATGGTGCCAATTTGGAGAAGGCTGGGCTTGAATGCTGTTGCAGTTTTTTGTTCAAAGCTTTCTCTTGCTTTTTTGTTATCATTTTAACCAATCATTTGTAACCAATCATTTGTTTGGAGGAAACCATAGCTTTAACCTATCCTCCGTAGTGAAACACTAAAGGATAGAAAGCTAGTCTTGCTTTCACCATGTTTTGTCCTATAATCTGCTGCCCCAATGAAAGATTCTTTTGTTGTCTTCCTGAACCTTGTTTTGCCCAAATTGTTCAACACTCTGAAATAGGGTTTCTAAAAGAAAGCCTAGTGCTAGTCAGTGCCTCTCTTTTGAGATCCATTCCCTTTTTAAGCCAACTACAGGGTGAGGTGTTAACTGGACTGATTCTTAGAGAATGTTTTAGAGAGATGATACACTTCTAATCACTTCCATTCTACCCAATTATATAGCTTGCAGTTGGGCAAGTTCTTATTTTTATCTAAGCCACTGGTAAATAAAAAGTAACTTACCAAGCATGTGCATCAACAAGCGAGTTTTTGTTCATTAGATGTATCAGACAACTTTTTATCCTAGGCATGTATTTTTGAACTGGATGATTTGACTGGAAATGTGGTAGTTCCCGCCTTTTTTGATACGATCTCCTCTCTCTTCTGTAGGGGAAACACTTATGATGCCTTCATCATTTTTAAAGGAAAAATTCCAATTCATATTTGCATTTTTATTTATATCATTGAATTTGTCAGTTCACTTCTCATCAGTGGTACATGAACACATTCTTTGGCATCAGTATTCAGAAACAGTTAGTTAAAAATTTATGACACATCCTTCATCTGAAGATCCCAGGTCAGATCACCATAATAAAAATATGTAAAAGAATCCTGTTGTATGTAGGCCAAATGATATCCTAGTAATATCCTATTCCCTGTTCCCTCCCACATCGTTTTCCTTTGGTATCTTGTCTCTTTAGATGGTAAGCCTGAGGGCAGGGACCTGTCTAAGATTAATATAATATTGTAACCGGCCCTGAGACCTTTGGGTATAGGACAGGATAGAAATACAAATAAATAAATAATAGTGATGGGGATACACTTTCCCTTCCCACTTGCAGACACTGTTGTTTTAACATATATTGTTATTATTTTAATATGTTTGATTTTAAATGTTGTTACCCACCCTGAGACCCTCAGGTATAGGGTAGGATAGAAATATAAATAATAAACAAACAAACTTGATAAAGACATCCTATTCCAGAAGTCCACAGTTGTCAATCTTCCATACTCTGTCTTAATACTAGAAGTTAATTTTTTTTATAAAGGAGAAGGAGAGAGGTTCCACATTTTTGGAACTTGCCCTGGCCTTTGGGATAACGTATCTATGCAATCTGTTAATATTACATTCTTCTGACTAACCCTAAAACCTTTTGTAATATAGGACTACTGAGAAATATAGGAGGGAACACAGAAACTACCATATCTTTCAGAAGTAAAATTCACAGTTTCTAATTGGCAAGATTTATATGTAACCAGACTAAAACATTAGAATTTTCTTCTTCAAACTTGTGTAGTTTCTCATATAGAAATTACAAGCAGGAGGCCTGTTTTAAGGGAAAGCATCTCATCCTCAGTTATGTGGCTGAGAACCTACCTGAGTTTGCCACACTGGAGCCTACATTCGTTTTCAAGTCAGGCAACACCTACCCTGACTATGGGTGCTATGCAGCAATTGGCCGTGTGGCAGGAAACCCCCATCTCTTTGCTTATATAGTAATAGATGCCTTCAGAGCTATGAAATACCAAATGATGAAGAGTTGAGATGTGGTGTTGGTTGGCTGGGCCTTCAAGGTTCATCTAACTCCCATTTTTTCTATTGGTGGCACTTGTTCACTCTATAGCTTCAATTAAACCAAATACAATCGTCCTTAACGGTAAATTTTACAATATCGCTCTTCACACCATGCCCTCTCCTGTGCTTGTGGGAAGTCCAGAAAGAAAGCAACTGGGAAAAAAACCCTTATTTCAACTAGAATTAAAATTGGTTTAGTGCTAACAAGCCTGAAAACCTCCTATGTTTATTAGAATTTGTGAGTATGTGTGAACAAGAAGGAGAAGATGTCTGCTATGCAATATGTTGTATTTCTTCTGCACAGCTGCTGACTGCCAGTAATACCTTGCTGAACTGGACTATTCTTACAGTAGCCAACTAGTTAAATACGAGCCAGTGTATATGAAGTGGACACAAAAATAACAACTTGCTTTGCTTACAGCATCCTAGCACTTTGTCTTCAATTTTCTATCTCCGCTCTGAAAATAGAAAAGATATTTGCTTGTGCTAGACAGCAAAGCTGAGGTACTAATCTATGTTTATCTCTTGTGAACTACTCCTAAGACAACAGCTTTATTTTTAACTTACTTCTTTTGGATTATTACTGGCTCATTAGCAGTTTACCTAAAAAACTTAACTAATACTGGTGGATTTGCAAAGTCACTTAAAGCAAGGATTTAGAAGTTATGTTAATGGTTTACATAATTCATTGTCATAGCAAACTGCACTTGTATTAAGAAAATCAAGAAAATAGTTGGGATACAAAAAGAGCAAAAGAAGTACTTGACTTCATTATGCATACCTGGTCCTTCTCCAGATCCTTGATTGAAGGATTTGGTTATGATCTCTCAGTGGGGCAGTATGAAAAACATACAGCAATTCTGTGTTATTTATATCCAACCCTATGTCTGAAGGTTTCAAGGTAGGTTACAAGAGTAAAAATAAAGTAAAATGAACTTACTAATCAGAATAACAGTGACAAGAAAAGTAGGAAGGAGCAGCTGTCAAAGGTCAAAGTAAATGAGTGTTTACCAATCTTCTAATTGAAATGAAGATTCTTGGTATTCCTCAGGAGGAAGACTGGTCTGTAGCCTGGAGATTACCACCAAGAGTATCCTATCCTGGGTCCCCACCCTTTTAAGTTTAACCAGGGAAGCCTCATCTGCAGATTGTAAGGCACACATAGGTTGATAAGGCAGAAGGCACCCCTTTAGATATTTGAGGCCCAAGCCATTTGGGACCTTATAGATCAAAGTTACTGCACCTGTCAAGAACTTCAACCACCTGTCCCCAATTCAGATGGCACAGACAGATAGATCTGGGTGTCACCTGTATATTGATGATACCTCATTCCACATCTCCTGATGACCTCTCCCAATGACTTCATATTAAAGAGCATGGGAGATATGATTGATTCCTGAGGACCCTCACAGGTGAATTTTCAGGATGCCAAGCAAGTCACTTCCACAACTACTTTCTGGCCATCAGCTTTCAAAATAGAAGTAGAACCATCACCATGGACTGCCACCAGCTCCATAATCCTTCCAGGATAACGTCACTGGTATCAGGAGGACCAATCGGGTGACACTTCCCCTGCCTTTCTTCTGGTGAAAGTTATCATCAGGTTGACAAGTGTGCTTTCAGACAGTGTCATAACCAGGCCTGAAGCCAGACTGAACAATTATGCCTGCAGCTGAACGGCCTCAACTCTGTCCAAGAGAAAACCTCTTGAGGAGGGGGTACACCATTGCCTCCTAAGAGCTGCCAGGACAACCCCATCTCTCAAAGAGACATTCATTGCTCTCTGGACCCACCTGGTCATTCCCTGCCAGCTACAGGGTTGTCCAAATTGAAGTCATATCAGATTGCAGTCTAAAATGTTATATAAACGCACTTCTTGAAAAATGTTTACTTTCACTTGCTGCCTGTATATTATTTAAAACTACAGTGTTTCCATCCTCACTTGTGAACTTGTAAAGGGGGACTAAGATTCCTAACACCATCTTTTTCTCATAATGTGAGTGGAAAGATGGAGGTTTTTTTCAAGAACACACTATGGCAGGAGAGCCTACATCATCTTCAAAACATTAGTCTTAGTCATCCAGAAATGTACTATGTAACATTGGTACTATGTAAAATAGATACAATTTTCAGGTGCGGAGTCCCAGTGAAATTTCAATAAAGCAGCCGCAGTTGCGTGTTCAGGCAGTGGGATGTCTTTGAAGACTCAGTTGTGAATTTTGTCAAAAACTTACTGGATTACAGTAGAGAACAAGCCACACATTTTCATTTAACCATCTCTGAGCTAAGCTTTTGTGGGTGGACCTGACTGTTCTATAGTAGCTTTACCAGTATTGCTTGGGGCCATTACTGTCGTATACCTCAAATTCTGGACAGCAATTGACATGTTAGAGGAGTTTGGTAGCATGGAAACAATAGTAAAATACTGAGTTGGGAAGATATTCAGGGAAAAAACTAAAGAAAATATACAAGGTCATAGCAAACTGTGCATGCATAGTTTGTGTTAATCAAGATCGTGTATGTTTTCCAAATCGCAAATTCTATAAAAGGAACTTGTTGTTTCAAGGGAGTACGGTACTGCTTGACCCACTTTGCAGAGTCACGTTAAAGCATGCAGTAGATAAATTCAAGTGATTGCCTACACCACGATTTTGAAAGTTGGGAATGTGCCACGAGCTCAAGTTATTTCTCTTCTCTGCAAACATTTGGTTTGCCGTTTTTAGGCTTCCTCAAAGCACAGTTTACTATTGGAATTGATCAGACAATGGTTATTGCTCACTTCCAGCTCACAAACCCATATCAAACATTGTTTTGGAAGTGAGTATCACCAGTCTGCATGATTCAACATCACAGTAAATTATATTTGGAGAAAACTCATAAACAGAATTGCTGTGTGCACTTGCTATCTTACCTAGAGGACTGAGATGCATTCTTTCAACTGAATCAATGTAGATTGCTAGATCAGTCTGAGGTATTTAAGAAAGCCTTAATAAACTGAAACACCAAGATAAGATCTGGAGTCTTTGTGTTAGAAACTATAATACTTTATATCACTGAGGTTACAGAGTTCACTCAGATCTTAAAAGTTTCAGTAAGTTGTGAGTCTAGTGGTGTTTTGGAGCTTTCACCACAATGCTGATCTGGAAGAGTCTCTATCAGACATCTTCTTGGTAGTTTCTTTGGCCTTGTTATTCTAAGGTTTGATTCTTGACATGATGAGATGGGAAAATTTTTCCCCTTGAAATGTTTGTGTGCTGCATCATTATCCTGTGTTGCATTGAAAAGACAAACTGTAAAAGGTGTTTGACCCTGAAAAAGGAATGGGAAAGTGCTTATAATCACAAAGCACAAAACCTTTCTTCTGCTGTGCTCTGTGTTAACATTTTCCCTCAAACTCTGGGCAGCAGGTTCATACATGCTTCTTATCCCCTGCGGGGAAAACAAGATCTGATGACAATTGTAGCTAGTATGGAGTGCTTATTAAGTACACCCACCCTTTTCCTTGACATTTGTATAAATTCAGCTTTGCTGCTTTGGGAGTTGACTGTATTTTTTTTTTCAAGCAGGCTGATAGAGATGCAACTTACTGCTTTGGCCCTTGAGATCTAAAAAAGGAAAATATTCTTTATCTGAATAAAGGATTGAATTTAGGCTTCCTTCCTTTAAAAAACCTCTGAGGATCCTACCAGTTCTAGTCTACCAGTTTTAGTCTACATTTCTTAGCTTCACTGAACTCCATCACAATTAAGTCAGGAGAGTACAGGAGTTAATTGAAAGTTTTAGAAAATAGACTACTTAATATTGTATTAAATATTTTGAAGGTGTTCAACTGTGCAGTTACAGGCAGGATCCTGTTTAAGGTTTTTAAGCATCACAGATCATGATAGATATCCATCCCAGAGTTGCAGGAAATGAATTTATTTATCCACAAATAATTCCAGAATGGTATTCATGGTTTCTTATCATCAGTAATGATAAATCGCCTTAAAAACAATAACAATCAGAAGTCTAGATGAACTTGTTCTTGAGAGGAAGCCTAATGAAGTACTTATTGTTTAAGGGGAGCTGATCTGCATATGTACCTGTGCACTGTATCTGCGTTGGTACCGCATTTATATTGGCTAGCCAGAAAAGGTACTGTGTCTTAGCATACTTATTCCTTTTTATCTTACATATGGTATGTTTTCACAGTCACAGATTAGTTGGAAAACATGCCTTCTTAGTGCCTAGAATGGGATAGATTTAAAATGAGAGTCACCTTTTGATTGTTTGAAAGTATCATTTGAAAGTGTCAATTTTTGCAGTTGAGTGATCAACAGAAGAAGCTTGAGAGGACATCAACTCACTCTGGAAAAATATATGAAATGGCATCTCTCTATATTTGGAAAATGCTTTGAATCTTCCAGTCCTCCAGTCTGTACTTCCTGTTTGCCAACAATACCATATAATACAAACCTGCTAGCTCTCAATCCCAGAAATAGAGCAAAGGATTGATTACCCAGAGTGGGCAGCCTGCTTTATTCTAAGCCCATTTAGAGACAGAAGTGACCATTCTGTCCTGACAGTGGCTGCCCTTTTCTCTGGCCTGAACAAGCTGAGGAAACAACAGAACAGATCATTCCCGCTTACTTGCCTGGTACCTTCAGAATTGGGCTCTAAGGTCCTTTTGTCCAGAATTTTGCATATATTTTGAGAAAATGCAGCCATTTAAAATATTGTCCCTAAGATGAATTAATGAATAGTTGTGAAGTATGGGCATATTTTCCATAGATAGCAAATCATAAGTGAGGAGTCTTATTTCTGTAGAATTCATCGTATATAATTTCAGGAACAGGGAACTGAATGTCATTTCTCCATAAATTTTAACAGATGGGAAATCTGTAAGATAATTAAAACTGCCATCCATATTATTCTGTTCTGTTTGTTTGTTGTTCCTGCGTTAAAGCTGATTGCATCTCAGTGAACCTTTGGGAGAATCTGGAGGCAGCACAGTGGAACTCTTTTTTGGAAGTTTGTCACAGAGGCTTCTGTTTCTCTTTCTCTTCAGCTTTATTGTGTGAGTGCTCTGAATGCAACCAAGGCAACACTACATGTGAAACAGATGGTGTCTGCATGGTGTCAATTACCAATGTGAATGGGATGATGCATCACGTCCGAACTTGTATCCCTCAAGCAAGGCTGATTCCTGAGGGAAAGCCCTTCTTCTGCCTGAGTTCAGAAGATGTGCGCGTCACACACTGCTGCAATTTTGACTACTGTAACAAAATTGATCTCAATGTACCCAGTGGTGAGTATACTGTGGAAGTAGATAACAGTGTTAAGAGTTGGATTTAGCATCAGTATTTTCCTTCCTTGTTTTATACAACCAAACCAAAGATTTCTAGTGGCATTATATTTTTATTTTCTTCTACTATTTTGCCAGGTAGGCTAGGCAAAATGGCCCAAGGTCACCCAAAAAGCTTCCATGGCACTGTGAAGAATTAACTCAGGCTTTTAGGTTCTAGGCTGACTATGTGGACATTTTTGTAATCCTTGAAATAACCCTCCCAGTTTTATTTGAAAGTCTACTGTCCATGTTGGCTAGCTCATCTGTCATGGGGGATGGAAGAAGCATTCTGCCTCTTTTCCACAGCATCTAGAGTAAAGGTAAGCTTTCTTCTTTCCTGTTGCAGATCCAGTAAGTACAGGCTTATGCATGCAAACTGCAGGCTCCCGAAGACTAGTGTGGGGGTGTGTTTTTAGCATTTCAAAATGTGCCTTCAAACACATCTACAGTAGCATACAATATTACACTGATGAGGTCATGTTTCTCTTTGCAACCCTTAGCTGGGAGCATATGCCTACTGCATTTTTAAATGGCAAGGGATGGGTAGGGTAAGGCAAACATCGTCACTGAGGCAGAACCTTTCCTAATTTCATAAAAGTTCACACGGATGGTGGAGGAAATGGTTTTGCTGTCCTGATTGTTTAGCAGATAGTAGCCAACCCTTGCCCTTGACTCTTGCACAACAACATTCCATTTAGTAAAGCCAGAGGAAACAAATGCACTCCTTCAAAAACCAACATTATTTTCTTAGGAACAAAATATTAGACTTTTGGCTGAGGGAAAGTGATTACTACCACACCAGAGGACAGCCCCAAAGGAGACTTTGCATATGTCTCAAGTCACAAGTAGAAAACAACTGTATTAAGAAATGGATTCTTTTGTTACAGGATTTTGAATGATCTGCAGGACAGAAACTATGACTACACTTATGTACAAGCTTCAGTATCTAGGGTCAGGTCACCTGGATCAGATTCCTAGTTCACCAGCCTAGTTTTTACATGATTTTTGCCAGAAACACCCACCCAAGAAGGATTTTTTTTCTTTTGTGCAGTGAGAAAAAAAAATGTATCCATAGTATGATTTTAAAATTACTGTATTTTCTGGCGTATAAGACTACTTTTTAACCCAGGAAAATCTTCTCAAAAGTCGGGGGTCGTCTTATACGCCGGGTGTTGTTTCTTATACGGCGAGTATATCCCAAACTCTATATTTTAACTGGAAAGTTGGGGGTCGTCTTATACACCCAGTCGTCTTATACGCCGGAAAATACGGTATTTTTCATGTTTGTTTTGTGGATTCGTGGAAGCAGTTTACAACAGCATTCTTTGAAGTGTTATGCCTGGCTTGTATATTAAAAGTATTTTTGTCCTGTCTTTCAGGATAGATATTCTTCATAGGCAGCTTACAAGAAATTTTTAAGTACTTCAAACACAAACAGGCACACAAAAAATAATCAGTATATAGCCATCAAAATCCTTATTACAGAACACTCAAGGGCAGAGGCTAGAAAAGTTCACCTGCAAGAGAATGGCATAATCTTCCCATAATACAGCTTCTTAATTGAGATTTACTTGGATTCTTGGTTTCTTATTGGTGAGATTGCATTTATTATTGCTACAATAGTATTTAGAATGTTTAGATTTTTTACATTATCAGCAAAATTTTATTTTTATATTTTGACATACACTTGACATTATGTCCTAAATACATCCTTATCACTGTGTTTTTCTTGAAGTGGAAATGTGGACTATAAATGAAGTGTAAGAAAGTTTTTAACACAGTAGATGCACAAATCATGTAGAATGGCAAAACAGGATATGTGCAGGTTGCCTATTGGTTTTTAGGTTAAAATTTATTCATTTACTTAATGTGTTTTTATTTGCTTTTGACCTTTTAAATAGTCTCCCTACCTCCTGAAAACTTCCTTGACTAACATAACTCACTTTCCAACAAGGAGATACAAAATTCAAATAATGACAAAGCTTGGAAAATGAAAATGTCTGCAAATTTTCCTTGAAAGATCAACAATAGGCTTTACACATTTTGACATGTGCCTATTCCAAGAGCAAAATTAATATAATCATTTATAAAATATAATACAATTATTTCTGAGATTGATCTAAAACAAGAATTACATAGTTGTATTGAAATGGCTACATGGCTGATCAATTTTTTTTAAAAAAAGAATTACATAGTAAGAAGAGGCCTTTTCTCACTTAACTGCCATGGGAACATATCCCATGACAGTTAAGATCAGGGGCCAGCATTCACATTGTGAGCACCAGCCCATCCTAAACTTTACCCAGACCTGTCTTTGGCACCCAGACACGTCTGGGTGAAGGGCAAGCAGTCCCGTCCAGGACCATTCTCACATGTGATTACTGACATGGCGCGTGACTTCACAGCCGCATTCCCACACCCCCATGCAGCATTGCATTGTGAATGCTGGGGGTGGGGGTAGGGACTGTACTGAGACCTAGTAGCAATCGGGGCAGCTCTCTGCAACTCTGGGACAGAGGTGGCCCCATGAGGTGCGTATGCTTTATCTCTGAGCATGCCAGGCCATCCTGATTGGCCAAGTGCAAACAGAGCCATCATATAACAATCATTAAGATACAGGAATAACTTAGATAAACTTTGAAAAAGCTTGCCAAACATGATCTTAAAAGGTCTTTTTCAGAGTACAAATACAAGGTGGGATGAATTATCATTGTGTCTTGAGCCAAGACTCAGTATTATACTTCGGAAAATATTTTCAGGAAGTCTAGGTTAGGTTATTACCGTATTTTCCTGCGTATAAGACGACTTTTTAACCCCAAAAAATCTTCTGAAAAGTTGCGGGTCGTCTTATACACCAGTAATACTCTCGCCCACAGCTGCCAGCACAAAACTGGGGTGCAGCCTAAACCGAGCCTTGGACTTGGGAAGAGACAGCAGCCTTACCTGCTAATCACAATCATGTGGCTTGTAGCTTTCCTTCTGGCGCCGTCACGAGGAAAAAACCTTGCTAAACAGAGCGAAATATGAAGAATCCTGCCCTCATTTTGCTTTAGCAGAGTCTGCCCCTCTAGCGTGAGATTCGTCTATGGTCCAGTAGGGGAGGGGTTGAAAGTAGAGAGGCTTTTGAAGAGAAAATGAGGGCAGGATTCTTCATATTTCGCTTGGTGGAACACCCCCTCCCCTACAGAATCATAGACAAATCGCGCTAGACAGGCAGACTCCAAAGCTGCATTGCAGCCACAGATCTTTATCAGAGCAAGGCTTTTCCCTCGCATCAGTGCCAAAAGGAAAGCTACAAGCACATTCGTGGGATTAGCAGGTAAGGCTGCCATCTCTCCCCAAGACCGAGGCTCGGTTTAGGCTGCACCCCAGTTTTGCAAAATCTCCATTTTAAGTAGAAAAATTGGGGGTCGTCTTATACACCCAGTCGTCTTATACGCCGGAAAATACGGTACTTATTTTAGTTGTTTTCTTACTATTTTTTGTAAATGTTCTTGGAAAAGGCATGCTTGAAAATGCATAGACCAAACAAAGACCCTGATCTCAAAAGACTAGAGAGTCCTGCTCTGGGGTAACCAGAGGAAAAACCCATGACCAGTCTCACCGCTGGTGTCCTTCTCCATGATGCAGGATGTTCAGGTGCAGATGGTACTGAATTTATGCTTGTTCCTCTCTTGCCTGAATCATTTGCCAATGCTTTGAACTTGAGCCACCAAACCAGTAGGAAATGCAGAAAAGCACAATCATTGGATGTGTTGGTGACTTAGGGATCTGTCTGTGGAAACTCTGGACAATTTGGGACCCCGGACTTGCCCCAAGTGGCTTATGGTGCCACTGACAAGGCACATGTGATTGCCTTCATGTCATGCTAGGCTTTTGTATGAAACGAGGATATTGGAAAGCTCTTGGGTTGAATATGCTTTTCATTAGATGGTTGGAAATATCTCTGGTTCCCCCTTGTGGCAAAATGTTCTGTTGCACTTTATTGTTCCATTTCACAGTAGTATGTGTCAACTTGATTTAAGGCAGTGGTTTCCAACCTTGCATACCCCATGGCAGCTCATTTCCATAAATTGTGCCCTCCACTGAGCTCTGTGCATTCTTTAAACACACACGCACACCCTGTGGTGTTAGTACCAGATACCCCAAGCTGAGGGAAGTGGCAAAAACACTGGAGTCTCCCACTAGTCTGTGTGGCCACCTTCACCATCCCTTGCTTCCTCCAGCATCCTTCCCATCAGGGGTCCTCGCAGGGGACACCACCTCCAGCCTCCATCTGCCTGCACACCAGCACAAGGCTAGACTTGCCACCCCATTGCCCAGAAGCATTGGGAATGCATGCACAGGCACCAAAGGGCAGATTTGACGGGAAGGGGGAAAGAAGGAGAAGCCAGAGAGGAGAAGGGGAACCACTGTCTTCAGGGGGTCAGATGACCTGCATTACTTCTCAGCCACCAGGAGGGAGGGGAAGAGGAGGGGAAGAGAGACAGACAATCCTGAAAATGGTCAGAAGGATAGTAACTGGCAAAGTCAACAAACAGTCCACAGAAGTAGCAATTTGGCAGAAGGAAGGAGTTGCTTCTGGACTTCTACCATTAGTATTTTTTTGTGAATCCCTAAAAGTGCTGCTATGTTGTACCCCTGGGGGTAGGTATACCCCAGACAGGGAACTGCTT
>MTQE01002208.1:15973752-15984833 GCA_014337955.1 Aspidoscelis marmoratus | reverse complement strand
TGTTTAGAATATTTGGGACGAAGGTAATCCAGATGGAAAGTTTATATTTAACTATGGCTACACTCATTAAGAGAGTTGAAGAAATATTGTTTCTCAATTGTTCTACTGATACTTATTGATAAGGTAAGTTGCTTGCATTTGATTCATCAGATTCTATTAGTTAGCTGTTGAAATGTTTGCTGTGATAGAACATTACAGCAAAAGTCAAGCCTGAGTAAGGTTTTTGCAGACTCAAGAGATGTTGCTCACAGCAAATATGATCAGATTCAGAGTTCCAGAAGTGCAGAGGGATGGGCTTCAAATGAGATAAAAATAAAGCTCATTCTTGAAGTAGTATAGGTAGGGTTTGGGTTATTTCCTTATACTATAGCATTACTCCATTTGCCTGCATCACTGTGGGTAAAAAGTTCTTAAACTAATGTTGAAACTACTGAAAACAAGATTTCAATTGGTTTCTTCCTTTTCTATGGGCACAGTACAATAATTAGAGTGCAATGTCAAGCTGTAGTATTTATGTGTTTTAATTCTGCTCCTGTCTCCCATTTTCTGGAATTACATATAATCTTTCACTTGAAACATGAAACTACAGAACTGATCACTTTGAGCTTCCTCTTTGGAGCTGCCTTGGTGGAGGGCAAAAAACTGTTCATATAGCTAACATGAATTCTTCCTAAAATTCTTCTTCAGTCTTGTCTCTGGTTCAGTGCATTGTTTAAAAAAAATGACACGCTATGTTTTTGAATTCGAAGATGAAACATTTGTTTTTTGTCCCCTATCAAGGACACCGGAAAGGTGATGAACCTCCTTCCAACTGGGGGCCTGTGGAGCTGGTGGCTGTGATTGCAGGACCAGTCTTTCTTGTGTTCGTCATTATGATCATAGTGGTCTTCGTCTTCCACCATCACCAGCGAGTGTACCACAATCGTCAGCGGTTGGACATGGAAGATCCTTCTTGTGAAATGTGTCTATCCAAGGACAAAACCCTTCAAGATTTAGTGTATGATCTGTCTACCTCTGGCTCTGGGTCAGGTACAAAACTGCAGCTCGTTTCTATTTTTAACTGACAGATCCTGAAACAGTTGTTAAAATTTGAAAGTACAGCATATAGAGAAAAATGCAGTTCCTTTCTATCAAATCACTAAGCTGCCCTCCATGTCTCCAGACCTGCCTTTATTTCTTCACTTTTCCCCAAATGTATTAGTGACTTCCAAATATATAATATAGCATATATTATGCTTGTTACTCTAGTTTTTATTTTTATTTTTAAGCTGTGGTGCTAAAGACCATAATAACCCTCAGCATGTCCATCATCTCATTAATTTTTAGAGTGTCCATAGAGTTGCCATTATCATATGGAAGCTGAGCCACAAATCCAGCACAAACAAGGGCCATTTTCCTGCTTCTGACTACTATGTGAACTGACAACATATCCAAGCAGCTGGTCCTGCAATGAAATGAAATAAAACAAAAGAGGTTGTCTAAGCACTCAGTGACAGCTTAGCTTCCTTTCTTGCACACTCCACATCTGACGCTTCTCCCACTTATTGGTTGATTCTGCATGTTTGATCTAAGCACAGGAGTAAGTGCTGAATGCTACCACAATGCTCAAAACCTCTCTTCACATAGGTAGCTCTGTTCTCCCATTTCGTAGTGTGACTGTCCCTCTTTAGATTAGTTCCCACACTCTGGATATTTAGGAATGATTTTCCACATTCTTCAATTATTAGACAAGCTACGAAAAATAGATTGGGAAAGGCAGACATCTTTACCCATGCCCTTGGCTAAGGAGACACCTATCCTCTTCTGCTGTGTATTGCAGTGTTTTCATCCATTTAAATTCTGCTTTTATGATTTTTAATTGTTGCAGGTACAGGGCAGGATATAAGGAATGTTTGTTTCATTTTATGGGGAGTGTAAATGTAATTCTTAAAAGTCCGGCTGCTCTGCAATTTGTAAGGTTTTTATTTTCCTTCACCCTTCTTTGTTGACAGGATTACCACTCTTTGTCCAACGCACTGTGGCTCGAACCATTGTCCTGCAGGAAATCATAGGCAAAGGTCGTTTTGGGGAAGTGTGGCGTGGTCGGTGGAGAGGTGGCGACGTGGCTGTGAAAATATTTTCTTCACGTGAAGAGCGATCATGGTTCAGAGAAGCTGAGATCTATCAGACTGTCATGTTGCGCCATGAAAATATTCTGGGCTTTATTGCTGCAGATAACAAAGGTACTTTGCTTGCCTCTATGTTCTAGTAAACAAACAAAGACTGTTGGTGCCCTTGAAGCTTAATATTGGGGTATGATGTTAATGAAAAGAAGAAGAAGAAGAGTTGGCTTTTCTACCCTGCTTTTGTCACCCATTTAAGGGGACTCAAAGTGGCTGACAAAGCTTTTCTGTTCTTTTCCCCACAACAGAACACCCTGTGAGGTAGGTGGGGCTGTGAGAGCTCAGAAGAGAGATGTGACTAGCCCAAGGGCACCCACCTGGCTTCATGGGGGAGGGTGGAATTGAACCTGGCATTCCCAGATAAGAGTCCAGCTCCCTAACCACTAGACCAAACTGGCTCACAAGTAACTTACATAGGCTAAAGCTATTCTATTACATTACTTGTGTTAAAATCTTATATGTAATGTGCTTTACAACTTGCTGCTAAAGCTGTTATTCACGAAAACCTTTTAAATGATATGACAGAAAATGGAACTCTTGCATTTTTATAAAGTGTCTTTGAGATATAAACTTGAATAGGGCTAATATCTCACACTGGCTCTGACACTGGGGAGAAGAACAAGCCTTTGGTAAGAAACAGTAAGTGGTGTGGGAAAGAGATGACCTAGAAGATGGTGGGGTGGAGGATAACCCCGTACAGTGTCCAGGAATAGAAGATAATGTGAAACGTGTGTTTGAAGGGGGCAGACAAACAACAGAGAAAGCTAGAGGATTAAAGGCAGAGGGACATTTAAGACTTTCATGGGTGTTTTTCCACTGTCACTAAAAGTACCCATTAAGTACCCAATAATGGGTACGTAATGGCATTTTTGTACCCATTAATGGGTACTTAATGGGTACTTGTAGTGACAGTGGAAGAACACCCCATGGGAGAAAACTCAGGGCAGTTTGCTCAGTATTTCAAATTCTCAGTAAGAGAAACTGCACCTCACGGAATGTCCTTTTTACTATTACTCTAAAAACTAAGGTAGCAAAGAAATCAAAATTTAACCGTGAATAGCTGGTTCTCCAAAAATGATTTCAGCAAACTGGACAAACTGGTTTTATTTTAAATATTTTTGTCTTTTAAATATGCTGTTATGCGCCCTTAGACCCTAGGGTATAGGGCGGGATATAAATGTAAATAAATAAATAAACGTGGAGGCCTGAATCACTAGAATAAGCAAGATTGCTTGGCAGAAGCATAACAAGTAGGTTTTCATTTTGTCTTCATTTCTGGGACATATTTGCTCTAGAGAAGATCATCCATTACTATTGTTAAATGTAAGCATCATATTGATATAGAAGAAGAAGAGTTGGCTTTTGTCTCCCTTTTACTCACCCATTTAAGGGGATTCAAAGTGGCTCAGAAAGCTTTCTGTTCTCACCGCAATAGAACACTCTGTAAAGTAGGTGGAGCTGTGAGAGCTCAGAGGAGAGCTGTGACTATCCCAAGGTCACCTAACTGGCTTCATGGAGGAGTGCAGAATCAAACCTAGTGATTCCCAGATAATTACTATTTTAATAGTTTATTTATAAAGCGCTGTTCATGTACTCAGAGTCCAGCTCCCTAACCACTAGACCAAACTATTTTGAATGCAGAAAGTAGTAGTACAGCTGCATAGGTCTTGGCATAGTTGTCATTCAGCTTATCATAGGGTCTTTCTGCCCTTAGCCTTATTCCAGAATATATCCTGGAATGGGAGCCTGCTATCCACATGCTAATGCAGACTACAGCAGGTCCCAGGTAAGACCTGCCATAGCATGTATTAGCATGTGGACAACAGGCTCCTATCGTGAGATATATTCCAGAATAAGGGCCATAGTCTCCTCTGGGAGGGCTGGTTAGTTTAGTTCTTTTCACAAAATTGATTTGGTTGTGCTTCAATTGCAGATTACTTTTCCTCAGCTTCAGAAAGATTTAATTTCCCTGAAGCTGAAATAGGCATAGCCTTTCTAGGATTGGCTTAGACTTTAGGACATCATTCATGTGAAGGTTATTTGGCTCACTCCATTCACATGCAAGGTTCTTTAGTGCCCTCCATATCTGATGACAAACCACACCCAACAGAGGAGTTCCTACTATTACCAAGTTGCTTGAGTTAATCGCATATTAACTGCAGTAATGGATGCCTCTAAAATGTGTGTCTCTATACCAGCCTAGATACTGCCTATTTTGCAAAACAGTTCCTTAATTAGATTTTTTATCTTTTATATCTCATGTGAAATTAATAGTCAGCTCAGGAAACAATGCTAATGGCTGCTCTTATTAGTAGCTGTTAAGAGTATTCACTATCTGCTGATGTCAGGTCTGGCTGGTATTGAAATTATATGACAAACTGTACAAGAGAGAATTTGATTGTTATCATTAGAGACAGTGGTAGGTGGCTCCCATAACAATGCAGCAGTAATAAGCTTCATTTTGGAATAGCTGGAGTACATCATTGCTGTCTTATGTGCCAAGAAACATCCTATATGCCAATATTCCTGCCTCTTTTGACCACCAGATCAGGCAGCATTGGAGAATGGTTCTTCTGCTTAATCCCGCAGCCACGATTATCTGCTGCATATACACCATGATAGACAACCTGTTGCCTTTTTTAGAGGTTAAGACGTCATCAGTAACTGAATCATTACTGGAATGCTTCCAAGGATGTAGAAGAAATGTGCTGGGACCAGTTTCTGTTGGCTGCCTTTGCTACAAAATACCTCTAGACTGCTCTCAGCATGTTCAGTTTTCTTCACAACCATGGAACTTGGCAGCAACACCATCATCTGGCAGTTGGGTCTTTTGCTGAGAGGAAGGGGGACCATTTCCATGTCAGAGTATTGTAAAGTTCCTGCAGTTTTTTCAAACTGGGGTGTGAAAAAGAACCTGATTAGAGGAGGTTTCTTTCTGTGAGGGGCAATGCAAAAGATGCAGACACATATGCTTGCCACTTACTTTGCCTTTTGAATTCATTTTGGCTTTATTTGTCCTGCCAATAGATAATGGAACTTGGACTCAGCTGTGGTTGGTCTCTGATTACCATGAGCATGGCTCTCTGTTTGATTACCTCAACCGATACACTGTCACTATTGAGGGAATGATTAAGTTGGCGCTGTCTGCTGCCAGTGGGCTTGCACATCTGCACATGGAAATTGTAGGAACTCAAGGTAAGAAACATCATTGTTTGTAGATGGTGATTCCACAGTGGAGAATTAGTAAATGGGAGAAATTCCTAAAATAGTTGGTCTCGAACTGAGGAGGAAGTAGTTACTCATTTTTAAAGACAAAAACAGGAAGGAAATCCAAGAAGTCCGGTAAAAACAACTTGGCTCTAACAGATGGATTGAGATCTAGCTACAGAAGAAGAGTTGGCTTTTCTACTCCGCTTTTCTCACCCTTAAGGGAACTCAAAGCGGCTGACAAAGCTTTCTGTTCTGCTCCTCACAGTGAGGTAAGTGGGGCTGTGAGAGCTCAGCAGAGAGCTGTGAGTAGTCCAAGGTCACCCAGCTGGCTTCATGGTGGAGTGTGGAATCAAACTTGCTGAGTACGAGATATGAGCCCAGCACTCTAACCGCAAGACCAAACTGGCTCACCAGCTTTTTGTAGAACCTTAAAGACTAACGAAGAGAAAGAGGTTGTGGCATGAGCTTTTGTAGACAAGTCTACTTCATCAGATGCATGGAATGAGGTGTCTAGGAGCAGACTTGTATGCATAACTGCAGGTAGACATTCACATTCTGTATTCTCCTCGTGGTGAGATATGTTTTCTGCTTTGCTAAGCCACAGTTTAACAGCCAAGAACAAGCATTAGGCCACACATGCTTGTGTTTCTCCTTATTAAATTTACATTTAACCACAAGTTATCTCCTGGAAGACTGCAGTTACCGCTGGTGGTTACAAGTGTGGTTACAAGTTAATCAGTTGAAATAAAGAACCCATTAAACTTGAAGAAATGCTAATGAAGGTTCAGGGAGTTTGGTAAAAGTATGTTATTGAGGGCCGCTGTCCAGGTCTGTAGATGAAAACTGGCTGTGCATATTAGCAATCCTTTTGGATAAACAGAGAAACAGCTGTGGGCATTTTCCTTATTTGTTTTATTAGGAAAACCTGGGATTGCACACCGAGACTTGAAATCCAAGAATATACTAGTGAAGAAGAATGGAACTTGTGCCATTGCAGATCTGGGATTAGCTGTGCGCCATGACTCTGTCACTGATACAATTGACATAGCCCCTAATCAGAGAGTTGGAACAAAACGGTAGGAAAATAGCAGCTCTCATCATTGTGGTTTCTATGCTAACAAGCTTCATGTGGCCAGGCAAACACATGACTGAAGCTTATTGCAGCTGCTTGTTTTTACCATTTCCCCTTTATTTCCTAAATGATTGGCTATGTGGCATTCAAAAATGATCTTTTGTTTCATACCATGTGCTTCCTATCTGCTAACTTCATATAGTTTTGTCTGTGTGCACAGTTGGGATTTAGTGTTTTACCCATCAAAACAAAAACTTTATTTTTAGATACATTGTAATAGCACAAATCATTACTAACTTGACTCATTTAAAACTATCATAGATTCGAGATTGTTGTTAATGATGAACTAGTAAGTTAACTAACAGCGTGGAATGATGAACTGCTTATATTTTAAAAAATCTAACTTTTCTGGGAGGTGAAGCATTTAAGAAACAATCTCTATTGAATGACTGTAGTAATCTGGCTATCACAGTAGCTACTCAGCTAGCACAAAACCCCTTAATTTTATGTTTATGATGCACATCCTTAGTAGGGAGCTTTAATTTGATTCAATTTTTCAAATAGAATGCTGTCAAATAACGATTTTGCCTTTCTCTAACTGCTTTTAATGTTTCAGCCATTGGGCTCAGCTATTGCTGTTGGTTACATTTATATCCCACCTTTCCTCCAAGGAGCTCACAACAATAGGGATAATTTTATTTTGTATTAATCCCTTGAGGACGAAAATTATGTAAGAGCTGGGATTACTATTGCACAGAGTACTCCTTGCAACAAGGAAGAACGTAGTCTTAAGCTCTTACCTTTGGCGCCAACTCTGTAATGTTCTAGAAGGATAAAAACATAATTTCAGGGTACAATTTAGTTGAATGGGCTTTCATCGTATAAATCTGATTTTTAAGCTGTACAGCAAACTGCAGTTAGACACTGTAGCAATGTGGATAATAAATATTGCCTACAATACACTTACCCGCAGAACCTGATGTTATGATTGTTTTTATTTTGCTTCAGCTACATGGCCCCTGAGGTCCTTGATGAAACGATTAACATGAAACATTTTGACTCGTTTAAATGTGCTGATATCTACGCCTTGGGTCTTGTTTATTGGGAAATTGCTCGGAGATGCAATTCAGGAGGTAATGGACACTTCTTTCTTTTTCTGTCCAGGTTGAAATTGAGAGGGATTCTGTTGGTTTCAGAGATTGAAACACAAGCAAGGTCATCAAAGTTATCTAGAAACTCTAGAAGTTAGTTTCTTTGGACTGACATAGTAAACTAGAGTTGTAAAGGGAGGAGCAAGAACTATGTTGCCTTTGTTTTGTGGGAAAGGAAACAGTCTTGCTGGTTCAGGCGATTGCTTTGTTCCCACTGAGTCAGCACTCTACTCAAGATTCTCACTAGCAGTTTTCATTTTGATTATTGACCCATATTTTAGTGGGTAATGTTCTGGTCCTAGATAAGCTTTAAATGGTTGTTCAAGTGCTTTTAGATACATTGATCCATTACTTTGACCCAGTCTAAGCCAGAGGAATGAATCCAACCCACTAGACTAACCGTAGATTGGCTTTGGGATACAGTGCATTGTGTGGTTTGGCATTCTGTCGGGTTCCAGCAACATGTTTTGTTTTCAGCCTCTGATCCAAGATGGTTGCTGAACTGCAGGGATAATAACTTTTATGCTAGGCATGCCATACCTGATAAGATAGAATTCGAAACGGTTTAGGCAGGACAAAGGAGCAGGAAACTAAAAGGGGAAAACTGAGCAGGAAAGTCCACTGATAGCTGCAGTTGAGAGGACAAAGCTGTAAGCAACTGACTGAAACATTGTTAACAGAGAGAGAACTGTATATAACTCTGTATTAGCACCCCTCTGTATTCTTGTCAAAACTTGGTGATTTCCGAACCCTGAATCCTTACTTTTTTCCTCCCATATGAAATGGTTTATTTCTGCTGGTGTGAAGGCACAGCATCATAGATATAAGGTAAGAGTAGGCGGAAAGCAAGTTCCATTTTGGAAAAAGGCAACTGATGGGTTTTGAGCTGCCCTTCCTGGTTAGGCTGCATCTCATCTCCTTTTCTCACCATCCTGCCTGGATTGGACTGCAACTTTGAATTTTCTTTATACTGCGCAGCAAGAGTAGTTCATCCCATGCTAAGGTAAATGCGCGGTCCTGATTGTATAGTGAAGCGCCACAATGGTAGATTGATCATCATGTGTGATAGCTCGATCAGGACTGCATATTCAAGTGGACGCAGCCAGTGTGCAAGAATTCCCGAGGCCTGTGTAGTAAAACTGACAGCTAGCCTCCAGTCTGAGTTTCTGTGTAAGATTGGAACTAATTAAGGGTGAAAGTCTATAAATACTTGAGTGGGCTTTCCATCACAGGGCACTTCTTTAAAATGAAAAATTGGTAGTATATCTCAGTAGTGCATCCAGTATATCTCAGGTGCTAATTTTACCCTGGGTGATGGCTGCAGTTGCAGAAATCATAAGAGCTGCCTGATCATAATCACACAGAAACAGGGGAGAACTGTTGCTAAAAAAAAGATAACTTGATAACATTTGTGCCTGATCTTCACTTAGGAGTAACAGGTCATCAAAAGACGATCACTTCGAAATAGGCTTAAGATGGGAACAGGGTACCTACCTTAGGCTGGACTTTCTCACAAGTCCCTGATTAGTTGATGATGTCCATGTTTAGTTGTGGCCAGTAGCAATACCTGAAGGCCAACAGGGCTGCTTGAATGCACACTACTGACAAGCAAGAAATTCACACTGGCATTACTGTGGTACCAATTTGTAGGGATCACTGAATGCTGAGCTTAGAGGTGCCCTGGAAGAATGTTTTTCCTTTATGGGCCAGGTGTGGTGTGGTGGGGGAATCGACATTTATCAGTGTTATTTTGGAGGAAAAGTTTATGCTGTATCTTAGAATGATGACATTAACAGTATTAATGTGGGACGTTATTTGAAAACCGAGTAAATAATTTTGACAGTTTGAATACTGCTTCCTAAGTACTGTGAAAGATTTATGATGAGGTCTCATACTGTTAAGCACGAGGACTCAATAATAATCTTTCTGAAGTTGAAAAAAGTATGTTTTTGACACTTAACACAGAATAGCGTTGCAAGTAATACTAAGTATTTTTAAAATCTTCCCTTAGCAGGCTTGCAGGGCACCTTTTACTACCTTATTTTAGTCAATGTAAACTATTTAGCATTCATCAATTTTTGTCTGAACTCATATTTTATTATGCTGTCCTACAGATTTATAGACTGCTTTTGTATACACTTCTTTCTTTTTCCTCAAGAAAGATACAGGACTGGTGTATGCATGGAGAACAAGCAATGGCTAAAATTAACTTCAATTCTCTCTTTTCTCCTCTGTGCAACTTCTAGGTATCCATGAAGAATATCAGCTCCCATACTATGATCTTGTGCCATCTGATCCATCCATTGAAGAAATGAGAAAGGTTGTCTGTGACCAGAAGCTACGGCCTAACATTCCCAATTGGTGGCAAAGTTATGAGGTATAATTCGTGCATCTTGAGAATTAAGAAAGAGTACCTTATTTTTAATGGCATGGCCATTTTAGCTAAGGGATAAAGAGAAAGTTTTATTTTTAATTGCTGTTTCAACAGTCCAGGACAGGATCTCAGCCTTCGTAGCTGAGTTAGCTTTCATGCTTTTGCAGCAGACATCAGCTATATTACATCAACAGTGGTAGGAGTAAAGACAGGGCACTTATTCCTGCTTTTCAGGGAACCATTTTGCCACCGTATTGCTATAGCTACTTCAGCAGACCTACTTGGTCTGCAGCCATTATCACTGCCAGTGGCTTTGTCATTTCAAATCCAGGAAATTGCCCAGAAGGTCCCCTGGCCACAGTCTTTGCACCATTAGGAGCAAGTAAAGGCATGCAGGAAAGATGCTTCCAGAAGTATAGCTCTGTTCAGTGACTGCCAGCAGCACTGTAGTTAGAATGTCACTGGTTATGAGGGTGGACCTTTGTCTGCTCATGATTCCAACAAGCGTTTTGGTCTTCCTATCTGACCTTAGGATGACTCTCTTGAGATATTGGGGCAATTTTTGGACTCCTTGCTTTGTTATCCTACCATATTGCCCTCTGACATAAGGCCAATGACAACCTGCAGGTTCTTTCTCGGAAAAAAAAGGCAAAGATCACATCTGTACATATATAATGTATTGTCCGTGCATCAGTTGGAATGGCAACTGGGCAAAAACAGTGAAATGTTTCTCAGTCTTAAAAAATGACAATGTTCTGAATTTCCTGAATGTGAATTTCTCTGCATGGTTGTAGGCCTTGCGAGTAATGGGGAAGATGATGCGCGAGTGCTGGTATGCGAATGGAGCCGCACGCTTAACTGCCTTGCGCATCAAGAAGACCCTTTCTCAGCTCAGCGTCCAGGAAGATGTGAAAATTTAGTCTTCAAACCCCCTTGTGCGGAAACTGCACAGAAGCTAGAATTGATATGCGGAGGAGAAGGCCTACCTCGTAACTACACAGCCTGCTGCTGTCAACTGGAAAACCTGGCTTGCAGGTGTTCAATTGAGGAGGGTTGACTTGCATAAACCTTGCTCTCTTCGTGAATCGGGAGTGAAATGCAACTTTTTTTTT